>CM055119.1:196697508-197297508 GCA_029206835.1 Rana muscosa
GGGACCAGTGACATTATTACATTGATCAGTGCTATAAAAATGCACTGATCAATGTAAAACTTACACTGGCAGGGAAGGTGTTCACACTAGGGGGGCGATCAAGGGGTTAACTGTGTTCCCTGGGTGTGTTCTAACTGTAGGAGAGATAGGCTGCCTGGGACATGACAGATCACTGTTCCCCGATCACTGGGAACAGTGGATCTCTGTCATGTCACCTTGTTTACAAAAGGTAGATCCCCATTCTGCCTCTCTACTAGGCGATCGCGGGTGGTCATAGAGTCCGCCAAACCCACGGGCACGCTCCTGTGGGCAACTGCGCGAGCCGACGTACAATGACGGCGATTTGCGCAGGGGAAACAACCTGCCGCAGTACAACTGCGGCGGCTGGTCCTTAAGTGGTGAAACACTGACCATTTTTAATCTTTATACTGTTAATAGATATGATTGTATGTCATATTTCTTTTAATTTCCTTTTTTTTTAATTTTTTTTATTTTACACATTTCTCCGGTTACTTTCTGGTTTTGCATGCCTAGGCAAATGATGTCATACATCCCAGGAGTGTTCAGGAGGGGTCTTCTCAGCTAAGCACACCCTCCTGCCTGCATGACTGTACTAAGGGCATATGAATTAAATAGTATTTTTGGTTTGTGGCATTTAGATGCAGTGTAGTTATGCTTTAGGCCCCTTTCATACTGGGGCGGGAGGTGCGGTGGCTATTTTTAGCGGCACTTTACCGTCGGAATTGCGGCGGTGCGGTTTTAAGCCTTGCTAGCGGCCAAAAAAGGGCTAATACCGCCGGCAATGCGCCTCTGCAGAGTCGCATTGCCAGCGGTATAGCCGCGGTGTCCCATTAATTTCAATGGGCAGGAGCGGTGGAAGAGCGGTAAACACACCGCTCCTCTCACCGCTCCAAAGATGCGGCTAGCAGGACTTTTGGAGCGGTCCTGCTAGCACACTCCAGTGTGAAAGCCCGAGGGCTTTCACACTGGAGAAACAGCAGCCGCTGTTTAGGGTCGGTTGCAGGCGCTATTTTTAGCGCAATAGCGCCTGAAAAGCTCCCCAGTGTGAAAGGGGTCTTAAAGTGGAACTAAACCCTCCTAACCTTTTCAGCCAAGGAAGCTGCCATCTTAGCTTCTCTTGGATCTGCCATGGTGCTACACGTGATCAGTAAAGACACCAGCCATTTGAATGTTTTTACAGTTTGGTACAGAGCAGAATAAAATGTCACAGTTAAGCCGGCCATACACGGTTCGAATTTCGAAAGCATTTTTAGAAAATCGTTTCAAAGAATTTTCGTACGAATTTTGCACCGTTAGTGGGCTGCAGCAACAGCCGATTTTCGTGCGGCAATCAAATTTGAGGAAGCGGACATGTTGGAAATTTTTTGAAAAACAAACGATTTTCTAATCAATGATGGGAGAATTGTGCGAGAAATGGAATAGAAAAAATAAAAATAAAAATAGCGCATGTGCAAGAAATTAATATTCCCGGCCGAATTTCAAAAATCAATGAGGGCATCATCGGATTACAAAAAAAACGAACTTTCTGATTTTGAAAAGAAAATTTGTTCGAAATTCGACCGTGTATGGCCTGCTTTAGCTTTCCTGGCATAGCAGGAACAGAACTGTTTAACTCATCAATCTGTCACTTTGCCCTTGCTGCTTCTTCCTGTCACACCCAGCCCTGCTGAGGGACTGCAAGAAGTCGATACCAGGTCACATTTGAGTACTTACACTACTCGCATTAAAAAAAAAAAAAAAAAAAAAAAGTACCACTCCCGGACCGACTCACGCCGATATACGTCAGCACTTTAAAGAGGGATACCGCTGTTTTTGCAGCAGCTAGCTGCTATAACCCAGGTATCCTCCTCTTCAGTGAGCGGTCCGGTTTCAGATAAACGTGGTCTCTGCGGCAGATTCACAGCAAGATGACTTTTATCAGCGGCAGCGGGAGAGGGCCCCCCCCCCTCCTGCTGCTCTCCGGTGCCCTCCGCTGCTTCCTGGAGCCGCCGGCGGAGGCGATCAGGTCCTTCTTCCTGTTAGGTATGGAGATGAGTGAGGGGAAGATGACCCGTCTCCATACCATTGCAGGGCGGAAGTAACGTCAAAACGTCACTTCCGCCCATAGCTCTTAAAAATGAACATTTTTTTATTTTTTTTTGCATTTTTGTGTAAATATGAGATCTGAGGTCTTTGGCCCCAGATCTCATATTTAAGAGGACCTGTCATGCTTTTTTGTTTGTTTGCATTCCTTGTAATAGGAATAAAAGTGACACAATTATTTTTTTTTTGTTTAAAAGAAGAGAGTGTAAAAATAAAAGTAAAATAAATAAGAATAAAAAAAATAAGTTAACGCGCCCCGTGCCGCCGAGCTAGCGCGCAGAAGAACGCATACGCAAGTCGCGCCCGCATATGAAAACAGTGTTAAAAACACACATGTGAGGTATCACCGCGATCGGTAGAGCGAGACCAATAATTCTAGCCCTAGACCTCCTCTGTAACTCAAAAACATGAAACTTGCAGAATTTTTTAAACATCGCCTATGGAGATTTTGAAGGGTAAAAGTTTGTTGCCATTTTACAAGCGGGCACGATTTTGAATTGTGACATGTTGGGTATCAATTTACTTGCCGTAAGATTATCTTCCACAATATGAAAAAAAAAAAAAAAAAAAATGGGCCAACTTTACTGTTGCCTTATTCTTTAATGCATAAAATGTTATTTTTTCCTGAAAAAAAAAAAAAAGTGCGCTTGCAAGACCGCTGCGCAAATAAAGTATTGCAACGACCGCCATTTTATTCTGTAGGATCTTCGAAAAGAAAATATATAATGTTTGGGGGTTCCAAGTAATTTTCGAGCAAAAATATATATTTTTTAATAGTTATTTTAAACTTGTACAACACCAAATCTCAGAAAGAGGCTCGGTCCTCAAGTGGTTAAGGTGGGACTAAACCCTTCACTTCCTGTCTCATAGCCAAAACAGGAAGTGAGGGAATCCCTGGCTCTCAGCAGAACTTGTATCCCCATTGGAAGATTTTCTTTCCTGTTCTGTTGACAACACACAATTAGGGATTTTTTTACTGTCAGTGATATCAGTAAACAGGAAAAATATAGAGAGGGTGAATCTCCCTAACAGACCCACAGAGAGCAATACAAATTGACAGATATTCTAATCTCTCTCTATTCTATCCAAAAATATAAAGAATAAAATAGAATAGGAAAAAAAAATTAAACAAAATTGCCTGTAGATGTACCGATTTGTGTATTTTTTTTTTATATATATGGAGGTCGGCTTTGAAATTAAAAGCCGGCCACAGACGGATCGAATCCCAGTCGGTTCAGCAGGCACCAGCTAAGATTCGATCCATCTATGGGCAGGCCCGGCTGGACCTGAGATGTAAAACCATCTACATCAAAGAAGCCCACGCAATGCACACACCAGAGAGTTTGAACAGCCCGCAGCCACTACATAGTGAGCTGGAACCAGAAGAAGATGCAGTGCGTTATTACAAAAAATAGGCAGAGTAGGCACCAGCCTATGGGCTCCAGGGCAACAGATCAAAAAAAAGATTGATTTGATCTTGAAAGAAAAATGACAATTAAGCTTTCGTGAATTGTTTAAAAAAAAAAAAAAAAAAAAAAAAAAAAAAACACCACAAAACAAAAAAAAGACTCTATTGAGAAAATTCTGTATTAATGTACCATATAAAAACTTAAGGCCCATAAACCAGATATCAGGATCACATTACAGTTTGTCTCTTAAAAGGTAATCTTCTTTCAGCTGCCAGTTTGTAAAACATTTTGGGGCAACCTATGTCCATGCACACACTACTTCAATGTTATCCCACTAGAGGGCGCACTAGAAACCTGCCAAGGGGAGCCCCAAGCCAAGATTGTATAACCGTCAGGTATGTCAATATGAATAGCGCCTTTGCACTTTTCACAGCATTCAATAAAGAATGTTACAGTATGAAAGCATATCCATCCATCCATCCATCCATCAAGATCTCAATCCCAATATGAGATCTATAGGAATATTTAATCTACAGTGCCTTGAAAAAGTATTCATACCCCTTGAAATTTTCCACATTTTGTCATGTTACAACCAAAAACGTAAATGTATTTTATTGGGATTTTATGTGATAGACCAACACAAAGTGGCACATAATTGTGAAGTGGAAGGAAAATGATAGATAGAAATAAATATGTGAAAAGTGTGGGGGGGGGGCATTTGTATTCAGCCCCCTTTACTCCGATACCCCCTAACTAAAATCTAGTGGGACGTCACCTAATCACTAAAAAGAGTCCACCTGTGTGTCATTTAATCTCAGTATAAATACAGATTTTCTGTGAAGCCCTCAGGTTTGTTAGAGAACCTTAGTGAACAAACAGCATCATGAAGGCCAAGGAACACACCAGACAGGTCAGGGATAAAGTAGTGGAGAAGTATAAAGCAGGGTTAGGTTATGAAAAAATATCCCAAGCTTTGAACATCCCACAGAGCTCTGTTCAATCCATCATCCGAAAATGCAAAGAGTATGGCACAACTGCAACCGTACCAAGACATGGCTGCTCACCTAAACTGGCCAGGCAAGGAGAGCATTTATCAGAGAAGCAGCCAAGAGGCCCATGGTAACTCTGGAGGACCTGCAGTGATCCACAGCTCAGGGGGGAGAATCTGTCCACAGGACAACTATAAGTCGTGCTTCTCCACAAATCTGCCCTTTATGGAAGAGTGACAAGAAAGCCATACGAAGTCCACTTTGCGAGAAGCCATGTGGAAGAAGGTGCTTTGCTCAGATGAGACCAAAATTTTACTTTTTGGCCTAAAAGCAAAACGCTGTGTGTGGCGGAAAAAGAACACTGCACATCACCATGAACACACCATCCCCACCGTGAAACATGGTGGTGGCAGCATCATGTAGTGGGAATGCTTTTCTTCAGCAGGGACAGGGAAGCTGGTCAGAGTTGATGGGAAGATGGATGGAGCCAAATACAGGACAATCTTAGAAGAAAACCTGTTAGAGTCTGCAAAAGACTTGAGACTGGGGCAGAGGTTCACCTTCCAGCAGGACAACGACCCGAAACATACAGCCAGAGCTACAATGGAATGGTTTAGATCAAAGCATATTCATGTGTTAGAATGGCCCAGTCACAGTCCAGACCTAAATCACATTGAGAATCTGTGGCAAGACTTGTAAATTGCTGTTCACAGACGCTCTCCATCCAATCTGACAGAACTTGAGATATTTTGCAAAGAAAAATGGGCAGAAATGTCCCTCTCTAGATGTGCAAAGCTGGTAGAGACATCCCCAAAAAGACTTGCAGCTGTAATTGCAAAGAAAGGGGGTTCTACAAAGTATTGACTCCGGGGGGCGCCATACAAATGTACCCCACACTTTTCACATTTATTTGTAAAAAAATTGGAAAACCATTCTCCTTCCGCTTCACAATTATGTGCCATTTTGTGTTGGTCCATCACATAAAATGCCCAAAGAAAATACATTTATGTTTTTGGTTGTAACATGGATAATAAAAAATAAATAAAAAAAAATAAAATAAAAATCACCTACAACCATGCATTGCATGAGACGGCGATTCGTTGCACGGGGCAGCACCTAGGACTAGACACTGTGCTGAGCAGTTGCACATCGTGACCGCATTGCATTCCTTCAGGAAATCAAAGCACGGTTGACTTTCATAGCCTATAGAACAAGATCAGATCAGAGGAATAGTACAAACTGCTCAGGACCAGACTACACAAAAGGCTGGAGAAGAGAATACACGTCCAGATCAATCCGGAGAATTTCCAAGAGCATGTAAAACGAAGGAGGTAAAGCTGGGCAATCGCCAGAACACTTCCCATTCCAACACCTGCTGATCATAAAGCAAACATGCCAAAAAGGTGTTATACTTAAAAGCAGAATTCCAGCCAGAAATGACATCATTAAAATGAATAGCCCATTTAAAAAAATAAAAATAAACTACCAGCCTTTGTTGCAGCATTCACAGCTTAAATCCAGAGATTTCCCCTGCAGTACTTTTTTTCTGCCACTAGATGTCCTCAGCCCAGTGTTGTCAACCGCCAGTATTTTTACTGGCAGCCAGTACAAAATGGGCACTTTTCTCCTGCCAGTAAATGCAAGTAAGAGGAAAAGGTTGCCAGTAAAAAAAAATATGTCTGTGACGCTCGGCTCAAAACTGTGCATATGCAGCTCGGGTCCGGACCCGGCTGAGACCATCCAAGTGCCTGCTACAGTGTGTTCGGGCAGTACCGGCGGGGGGGGGCGGGGCTGGTGGAGGCGGTGTCTGAGCGGGTCGTGTGATGTCATGGTGCAAGGGAGCCTTGTGTGTGGGTCTGCAGGACAGGAGTAACGCAAGCCAGGGGCGGGACTGTCAGTGTTGTTTTGAATGGAGGGGCCTAAAGAGACCACCTGGCATTGAGAGAGACTGTCACTGTGACTCAGGAGGGGACGTGTCGTGTCGGTGAGGTGTTGTCAGCATCATCTGTGCTGCTGCACACTGCTGTCAATTTCATGAGTGCATCGCCCATTCTAATGTATTGCCCTCTTGAGTCGGGTCCCTGAGCTACTATATCAAAAATAAAATAAGATAGATATTAAAAGGAAAAAAAAGCATATTTCTTAAAATCACATTGCTAATTGCATATTGTACTTATTTGTAGCCTAAATACTTGAATTTTTACTTAAAACTGTAATTTCGTAACTTTTGGAACTGCCAGTAAAAACTAGGCTGTGCCAGTAAATTTCAATCTGGTAGGTTGGCAACACTGCCTCAGCCTGATGGTCAGCATCATTTAACCCACTTCCTGGACCTGTCCCCCAGACTGACTGGACAGTGAAGGGAGAAGCAGCACAGCAATGAGCTCATCTCTCTGCCCTCTTCTCCTGGCAGCCTATTCCTTGTTGGTACATGAGCTGGTTAGCTCTTTGTGCTGCTTCTTTTTCTCAATCAAGCCCTGCTGCACAGGGATTGAAAAAGGCTAATACCGGGTCAGTTAGCAAGCAGTGCTATTACCTTTAAAAAAATTAAAAAAAAATACATTTAATGATTTATGAATGATTACAAATCTGCATTCGTTTGTGTATTTTATATCTGTTGGGAGTTCAGCTTTGAAAATAATTACCGCATGACATTGGACAAAGTATAAAGGGCTTCTGAATGGGGTGCTGAGCAACAGTCAATGCATTTGCCCCCCCCTAAAAAACAAAACAACATAATACTAATGAGACTCTCCGGTTGTAGATCTGAATGCCTAGCCAATGCCATTAAGAAGGCAGGGGAGGACTAGGCTGGGGGGCAGAGGGGCATTTATCCCCTGGGGAATAGATTCGCTTTTTCTGTATATCTGAATGCCTAGCTAATGCCATTATGAAGGCAGGGGAAGACTAGGGTGGGGGGCAGAGGGGCATTTACCCCCTGGACCAGAGATTCCCCTGCTGTATATCTGAATGCCTAGCCAATGCCATTATAAAAGGCAGGGGAGGACTAGGCTGGGGAACAGAGGGGCATTAACCCCCTGGGGCATAGATTCCCTTGCTGTAGATCTGAAAGCCTAGCCAATGTAATTATGAAGACAGCAGAGGACTAGGCTGGAGTTCAGATGGGCATTTTCCACCTTGGGCCAGAGATTCCCCTTCTGCAGATCTGAATGCCTTGTCAATGCCACTTTGAAGGCAAGGGAGCACTAAGCTGGAAGGCAGAGGGGAATTTACTCCCTGGGCCAGTACTAATAATATATATATTGGCTTAGTGGTCCCGAGTAGAGATACTTCTCCATTAAGATTATTATCAGAGCAATAGCCAATCATTCTAATTCATTGAAGTGTATTTCTCCCCCCCCCCCCCCAAAAAAAAATTGCGTTTTAAAGACCGCTGCGCAAATACAGTGCGACATAAAATATTGCAACGACCGCCATTTTATTCTCTAGGGTTTCTGCTGAAAACAAAAATATATAATGTTTTAGAGTCCCAAGTAATTTTCTTAGCAAGAAATACAGATTTTTATCTTGTAAGCAACAAGTGTCAGAAAAAGGCTTAGGCATGAAGGGGTTAAACGGACTTCATTTGCAGACTGAAGTTCATCCATTTGATCTGTAAATGAACAGAAAGATACAATCTTTCTTTTTATCTCTTGTTGTTAAACATCACTGGCTGTTTTTTTTTTCTTTTTTACAGCTGTGAGCAGGGAACTGATCTGCACATGTTACATGAATCGTGGAAATGCCAGATTAAAAACGTGTGTGTGTGTGTGTGTGTGTGTGTGTGTGTGGGGGGGGGGGGGGGGGGTTAAATCGAGATTGTGATTTTTTTTTAACGATTGCAGCTCCACTCCACACCTATTCTTTCTGGGCAGGGAGGGACTTCGACAAATTAACCAAATTAAATTAATGGCACTGCACATACAGCAGGTACTTTGCTATGTGTTACGCCACACCTGTGATTGGGCACTCAGAAGGAAGAAGCACCACTGTGCAGGTTTAAAAAAAAAAAAAAAAAAAAAAAAAAAAAAAAGGGGGAAAGAAGAACTGAAGACTCTGCTCAGCTGTCATTCATTTCTCCGCTCCTGATTTTCCATAATCCCATTTAGTAGAAAGCCTCCCCGTCCCATCCATCTCCCTCTCCCCTCCGCAGCGGCATTATTCTCCACAATTACAACCACCCAGCGCAAATATTGTACCAGCGAGCAAAACATAATTACCACATGTTCAGCGGAGTGACAGTTACCCCGCAACAGCCGCACAAAAAGACCAATTATTACCCAGAGACAAAATACGAGCGTTCATCAGAACAGATACAACGAACGTGAGACACAGAGCCCCCCCCCCCAGTTGATTAACCACCTCATGTCTGGCCAGTCAACCCCCCTCCCCACTCCACCTCCCTTCTTGTTCAGCAGAGTGATTTTGCTCCCCAAAATTTTCCCAAAGCAGAGGTTCTTAGGGGTAGATTTCGATGTGGATCTAAATCTACCCTTCCTCTTTAGCACATTCAAATTGCGCTTCAGGAGGTGATTGGCGGGTGACAAGGAGGTGACGTGATGCCTCCTAACGCAGTGGGCCCTGAGGACAGGGTTGATAACCACTAACAGGCCAGGTTTGCAAGATAACTGAAATACATCACAGGTGATATCATTTTCTTCTCAGTGATTGCAGTATTCTAGTCTGCATCTCCCCCCAGGGTAATACATAAAACCTGTCCTGTTAGTGGGCCCTGAGGACAGGGTAGATAACCACTGTCCTAGCCCCATTTTTTTGCAGAGAAACTCGGCTCAACTGCGTGCATTGCATGCGGTTGTGGGGCGTTTTCTGCACTTTCCCATTTGCATGATCAGGCCTGTCTACCTCCCCAAACCCCCCCCGGACGCTTAAGCCCACCACCACGCACCATCATGCCCACCCCCGGTCTCTGGCTCGCTCGCCCTCTGGGGCGCTCATGGACTAGGGGGGCGCGCACGCCCGTGCATCTCTAATGAGCGGCCGCCGCTGGCGACATCTGAATTGGGCCTCAGAGAAGGAGACACTTGGCAATTTAAAATCGCTGCAATTTTGCCCTAAGTTCCAAAGCAAAAAACGTTTGATGCCAATATTCTTAATGGCACCCCAAAATGCGTGGCCTCCACTGGCGATATCTGAGCCTCAGAGAGGAGACGGGTCGATGTTTGCCAACTTTTGTTTCACAAAACTTGCATTTCATTTTAGGACAGAAGAGATCATAGATTGCTGCAATAAATGAAAAAAATAAAAAATAAAACACAGAAAGGAATAAATTAAAAAATAAAAAGTATTTAAAAATTGTATATCATTTTTTTTTTTTTTTTACAATGACTAGGAAAGTCACTGATGGCTCCAGTCCTATGCTAATGGTCAGGAGCAATCAGGGAATCTGTGTTCCCAGCCTCAGGGAGTACACCTACAGATACAAACCAAGCAATGGCCAAAACACACCCAAGCCATCAGATATTCCCCAATTTTACTATCTGATGTCCATAGTGATTCATTCATACATCACGGCGGGTCAGGAAGACCACACCTTCAACATACCAGATAATGCGTTCCAATCACCCCGCGCCGCCATACACAAACGAACATTATTACTGATTCATAGATTGAGATCTTCAGGAGGTACGGAACAACGAGATGACATGCAAGAGGCTCACACCCTGCCATCAAAGGACTGCAATTGATACTTTTGGGAGGACTGGCCCTTTAAATATATAACCTTTGCTATTGATGGTCCCAATGCTGACCGCTTTCTGGAAATGCTCCTTGTCCCGTCTATGCTGATAATTGCATAGCTTCATACATTCCAAGTAGGCCACAGATTATGCGATTTTATTTCCTGCAACCCTGCAGGAAAGAACATTTCTCGATTCCCCCATCAGCCAGTCAGTGTTGATAGTTGAATCCCTCCTGTGGAGCCATTGTATTCTCCTTGTGTGGGGGGGGGGGGGGTACCATCCAGGCTGGGAAAACACACAATGATTACTGCTAGCAGCTATAGCCACTGGCGATAATCACATGATAAATATCTGACGTGCTGGTTGTACCAAAGTCGATCAAAGAATCGGCTTGCAATCAGCCTGCCCATAGTTGGATCAAATCTTGCCCTGTCCCTGCTGAACCGAACAACGATTTGACCCATCTATAGCCCGCTTTAGGCTCACAGACCTGGACCAAGTATGCATTTTCTGATTGGATGAATTGGAGATTGTGATGTCACCAGGGCCACCATCAGGGGGGTACAGGCAGTACACCTGTAAGGGGCCCGGAGGTCCTCAGGGCCCCCGGATGGTAACCCCCCCTTTTTTTGTTTTTTTTTTGTAAGGGGCCCAGAGGCCCAGATGGCAACCCCCCTCTTTTTTATTTTAATATAAAAAAATAGATTTTTTGTAAGGAGCCCAGAGGTCCCCAGAGGCTCCGGATGGTAACCCCTTTTTTATAAAAAAAAATACAAAAAAGAAATAAAATAAAAAAAAAAAATGTATTTATTTTTTTTTATAAAAAAGGGGTTACCATCCGGAGCCTCTGGGGACCTCTGGGCCCCTTACAAAAAAGAAATAAAATAAAAAAAAATGTAAGGGGCCCAGAGGTCCCCAGGGCCCCGGATGGCAACCCCCCTTTTTTTCTTTGTTCCTTTCTTTGTTCGTCAGCACCCAAAGCCCCCCCCCCTCGGCTCTCCTCTGCTCCAGGGGGCCCATGCCTGAAGCTGTGTAAGGGGCCCCCAAAATTCCTGATGGCAGGCCTGGATGTCACTACCCTGCCTCTCCACCTCATCCAATCAGAGAATGCTATGCATTCCTTGTGAAAAATTCAAGACGTTCAGTGAATGAAGCGCGTGCCAAGCAAGCGACTCCCTGTGGTCGCTATGCAGCAGGGGACTCAGAAGATAGTGGTGTTCACTGTAGTAGCTGCGACTACTACAATGCTTCCTCTGTAGTCCCACAGGGATGGAAAATGCATCCTTACAAAATGTAAATATACAAAAAAAAAAAAAATCCATGCCTGGAATTCAGATTTAATAGTAGTTCTACTGTCTGTCTGTACAGGTATAAAAACCTGGCAGCAGGGGTTCTAACTCCTTCCCCTATCCAAGACTAAAAAAAAATAAAAAATAAAAAAATAAAACATATTTTGCTAGATCCCATCTAATAGCTTTAAGTGCCAGTCAGTCCTCTCTGGTGACCACTATGTAGCGGGTGCCAACATCTTTGGTGCTCATCCAAGCCCGGTATGCAATTGGAGATGGAAGGATGCTGGACCACTGACAGCCTGTGTATAAGTTCAAGTTTAGAGCGGAATTAGCCTAGGCTCCACCGAGGATGAAAATCGTTGCGTTTCACCCCAACCACGGGGCTCTGTGACCAAGCCGCATGGCCAGGGCAAAACGAGCCAAGAGTCGTGGCCTGGGAGGAACCTAGACTGAGGCGGCTCTTCACTTGAACTCATACACAGGCTGTCAGGAGTGCGGCATCCTTCTATCTCTGCAATACTTTGCTAGAGTTACACTTTAAGACCGGATTAAAATGACATATAACAACTTCTTCTGAATGGAAAGCAGGAGGTAACCGGCCCGGAGGGAAGGCGTGCGGTGATCCAGGAATAAAAGCAGCCGCAACAAGCCGGTGACCCAGCTGCCGCCAGTTGCTAGGAGGATTAGACGCCAACAATCTGCTATATATAAGAAGGTTAGCGAAGTGATTATGGAGTGCTGAACATAACACATTGAGAGATGGAGCGCGCTGCAAAAATGCCGACCCTCAGTATGTTATGACTTAAAGGCTTGGGAAGCTTCCGTAGGACCCTTAGCACGCTGGACAGTAATGTACACAGAATCCATATCAGTGCAAGCTGAAAAGCCTATAGAAGAGGGAATGGAAAGAGCGATATCACCGGGTGCAATGGACTCCAAAACCCCTTCTAATATATGGAGAACACTGGAAGAAAAACCAAGTCCATTACAAGAGCTACAGGCCAGACCAAAGTTCAGTGTACAGATGAAAAAATAATAATTATATTATAATATACACACACACACACACGGGTTGTTCCTGTATTCATCCAGTCCTTACATTTACACTACTCTGCCACACAGCACAGTCCTGAAGACCTGATTTTTTTTCTGCTGCAGCTGTCCCCAGTTCAAGGGACATTCTTACACGAATCATCTATTTAAGGGGAGAATTTAAGAGAATTACTTTTTCCCCCACTAAGCGCCAATTACGAGGGGCATTCTTCCCACTGACCGCCAAATGCGAGGGGCATTCTTCCCACTGACCGCCAATTACGAGGGGCATTCTTCCCACTGACCGCCAAATGCGAGGGGCATTCTTCCCACTGACTAGCAGTGCAAGGGCCATTCTTCCAATAATCACCAATTTAAGAGGCCCCTTCTTCACTGACCACCAATCTAAGGGGTTCCTTCTCCCATTGATATCAATGATGGGGAACTATTCCTCCCTGTGACAATAATGACAATTCCTCCCAATAAATGAGGAGCAATTGCTCCAACAATCAGGCACTATTCTTCTCACTGACACCAAAGAGGGGGCACCATTCTTCCCACGGGTCACTGACTGGCCCTTTTTTCCCCCCCAAAAGCTTGAGGACCCCTGCTCTAGAACATACGTTGGATTTGCTCAGCGCCATGCTCTAGAACACAGGTGTCAAACACAAGGACCGCGGGCCGAATCCGGCCCTCCAGGCCATTTCATGTGGCCCTCGTACCTCTCCTGCAGCTGCAAGAGAGCTCCAGCCCTCCTCTGGTCCTCCTCCAGACCCTTACTTTTTGCTTTCAAGCAATGCATCCAGCTTCTTCCCAGCAGCAGCATAAGGGAAGGGGGGTGCACTGTGATGTAAGGGAGAGTGGGGGACTCAACTTCTGATGGTGGGGTGGCTCTTGACATCTAATATATGGGGAGTGGATGCGCTGGACATCTAATCTTACAGATACAACCGGCCCTTTTGAGGGCAATCATAATGCTGATGCGGCCCACAATGAAATTGAGTTTGACACCCCTGCTCTAGAACATACGTTGGATTTGAAGACCTGTTGATACGACGTAGCATCATCTTCTCATATGCCATATAACACATACAAGGCCCGGGCTCACATCACTAATGTATCAAGAAAAAGTTCCTTATTTACTGAAGAGTCACAGTTATTTATGTCAGTTATTTTCAGAGACCAATGAAGCTTGAAAATAACTGTCACATAACTACAAAAAAAGATCCTTCTTGTGTAAAGCTTTACGAGTTGAGCCCACAGTATATGAGATTGTACAATATAGAGTAAGCTGTATAAGGATCATTCCACCCAGAATATGAGAAGATGCCGGCTATCCAAACAACCCACCCCTATAGTCTATTCCACCGCCTCGGAGCCTCACTCCTCCAGCAGCAGCCGAAGTCTATTTTCTCCCGCTAGAACTCTGCTATTTTTTTTTTTTTTTTTTACATAAAAGTATGGATTACATAAAATAATGAAAATGTTCAAAATCCAACAGAAGCGATTCATAATGACAGATATAGGTGGGCAGACATATCAGGTACTGGGGATCCGGGGAGATATGAGGGGGGGGGGGGAACTCAGTCAGCCGGCATCTTAAACATCGGCTCAGAGTGGTATACAGGCATGTGGGTGGTGCAGGTTTGGTGACATTTTTCAGCACAAAGTGAGGTTGTTTCTGCAAGCTGATCTTCAGTGCAATATATCCTGGGCAATACAGAGGCGTGCCGGGCAATACAGGGGCGTGCCGGGCAATACAGAGACGTGCCGGGCAATACAGAGACGTGCCGGGCAATACAGAGACGTGCACATCATATGAGGTGGGAGGTGCAATGCTACTTCCCCACCACTACAATCATTTATCCCTCCCTGTTGAATAAAATGTCAACTTCATCTCACATCTCAAAAGAAATTAACCAATATACACCATTACTATCATCAACACACACACACACACACACACACACACACACACACACACACACACACACACACACACACACACACACACACACACACACACACACACACCACACATACAGTATTTATTATTATATAGTCAATTACTGTTTGTTTTTCAAGCTTTAGTGAAAGTCTACAAAGAGCCAGGCAGTGCAGCACACAGGTAGGTGACCATATGGTACAGGTAGAGGTCGGTTTAATACACCGGTACCCAGCTCACCTTGGATATACACACACATATTGCGCTGTTATATACATGTAAACATTTTGGGGTTCCTATAGGTCAGGGATATGCAATTAGCGGACCTCCAGCTGTTGCAAAACTACAAGTCCCATCATGCCTCTGCCTCTGGGTGTCATGCTTGCTGCTGTCAGAGTCTCGCTATGCCTCATGGGACTTGTAGTTTGGCAACAGCTGGAGGTCCGCTAATTGCATATCCCTGCTATAGGTCATACAGAGTTAGGGTGCTCTCCAGGATGGTACCAGTGTAATATAGAGGTATACAATCTAGTGCTGTACTTAGATCAGTGCAATACAGAGGGGTCCTTTGTATAGAATTGGCTCTTCAGCCAACATGCCCAGCTAACAGGAGTATTACAAAGATATTTTAATACAGAGAGAAGGAACTTTGTATTTGCTGGAAGTCCCATGATCCTCATCCAGGTATACAGATACAATGTGACTAATCAATAGCTTGGCTCTGTATACAGCATTCTATAGCTTAGTGTAATATATATATATATATATCATACCTTGTTTCTATAGGTATACAGTGATATATAGAGTCTGGTTTTATATACAGGTTTGTAGTCCTATATATGGAACCTATACCTTGGTTCTCTATACAGGTATATATTATTATTCAGAATTTATATAGCGCCAACATTTTACACAGCACTTTACAATATGCTAAGCGCGTCGGGACCCTTCGGGGTAAGACCGCGCTATAACAAGATACCTCTCAACTCAACAATATGAAAGGGGGAGAGTACAGTTACAATACAAGAGGATTACGAGGAAATAAATGGAATCTATAGTACGATTCTCTATATAGAAGTACAGTATAAAGTATACAATATACTGGTTCTCTCTATTAGGTATACATTATTCTAAATGGAATCCATAGCTTGGCTCCATATAAAAGGTAATCAGTGTTATATATGGAATATATAGTTTGGTTCTCTGTACAGATATACAGTATTCTATATATAGATTCTACTGCTTGGCTCTTTCTATAGATATACAATATATTATATATGGAATACAAAACTTATTTCTCTATATATGTAAACAATACTATATATGAAATCAATGGCTTTGGTTCTACACACAGGTATACAGCATCACATAGTATATGGAATCTATAGCGTGGTTCTCTATACAGGTATACAGCATTGTATACAGATTCTTTAGCTTGACTCTTTCTATATACAGTATTATATATGGAACCGGCACTGCACCTTGTAGGTGTTTACTGATAACCCCACCTGGTCCAGACTCTACATCCCTCATGGGGTAATATACAGGTAAGTAGTACACAGGTATGTAATATACAGGTAAGTAGTACACAGGTATGTAATATACAGGTAAGTAGTACACAGGTATGTAATACAACATACAGGTGTATAGAGAGGTATGGAGTGTATTATACAGAAGCTGCCAGCCAGGTATGTGATAGAAGACACTATGAGACGCCGTTCCCCATCACCTCTCCAATCCTCCGGGTGGAATATACAGATGTACAGGGAAGTATTCTGTGCAATACACAGAGCTAGCAGTATACAGGCAGTAATAGACAGGTATACAGTGTAATAGCCAGTGTGATAGACAAGTATGCAGTGTAATACTTATACAGGGAGTAATAGACAGGTACGAAGTAACAACCAGACATGCAGGGTTATAGAGGAGTATGAAGTGTAATATACAGGTACACACAGTGTCAGACAAACATGAAGTGTAAGTGTACCTGTCGGTCATAGAGGAGGTATGCAATGTCAAACAGGTACACATGGCGCTGTAGAGAGGTAAGTATTGTTAAAGATATAGATACACATGGGGTAATAACCAGGTATTCTCAGTATGGAACAGGGTTGGGTACCTGGTCTATGCTGGTTGTGTTCGTAGTATATAGTGTTATAGACAGGTACACATGGTGTGAAGAGTAATCTCCAGCTGTGGTACAGAGGTGAGTATCCTGGATGTGCTGGTTGATGACACGAGAGGTATGCAGAGTAATAACTATGTACTCTTGGTGTTGTGCGGACTGCAGTGTCGTACCTTGTATGTGCTGGTTGTATTAGTAGTATATAGTGTTATAGACAGGTACACACAGTGTGAAGTGTAATAAACATGCACTCTTGTTATGGAGTATTGTCCTACCTTGTATGAGATGTTGTATTAGCAATATGTAGTTATAGACAGGTGCACACGGTGTGAGGCATCATAGACAGGTGCACACGGTGTGAGGCATCATAGACAGGTGCACACGGTGTGAGGCATCATAGACAGGTGCACACGGTGTGAGGCATCATAGACAGGTGCACACGGTGTGAGGCATCATAGACAGGTACACACGGTGTGAGGCATCATAGACAGGTGCACACGGTGTGAGGCATCATAGACAGGTGCACACGGTGTGAGGCATCATAGACAGGTGCACACGGTGTGAGGCATCATAGACAGGTGCACACGGTGTGAGGCATCATAGACAGGTACACACGGTGTGAAGCATTATAGACAGGTACACACGGTGTGAAGCATTATAGAACGCTCCTCTCAGTGTTGTACTGGTATAAACAGGTACACACAGTAAGAAGTGTAATAACCAAGCACTCTCGATGTTGTACCTTGTATGTTCTGGTTGATGACACATGAGAGGTATGAAGTATTATAGACATGTACGCTCGGTATGGGGGTCGTACCTTGTATGCGCTGGTTGTATTGGTAGTACGTTGGTATAGACATGCACGCTCAGTATGGAGCATAGTTTAATGTAGTACCTTGTATATGCTGATTAGATTAGCAGTATGTAGGGTTATAGACAGGTATTCTCGGTGTGGTACCTTGTATACACTGGTTGTATATAGTGGTATAGACAGGTACACACGGTGTGAAGCATTATAGACAGGTACGGTCGGTGTAAAGTAGTATAGACAGGTACACACGGTGTGAAGTAGTATAGACAGGTACACACGGTGTGAAGTAGTATAGACAGGTACACACGGTGTGAAGTAGTATAGACAGGTACACACGGTGTGAAGTAGTATAGACAGGTACACACGGTGTGAAGTAGTATAGACAGGTACACACGGTGTGAAGTAGTATAGACAGGTACACACGGTGTGAAGTAGTATAGACAGGTACACACGGTGTGAAGTATTATAGACAGGTACACACGGTGTGAAGTAGTATAGACAGGTACACACGGTGTGAAGTAGTATAGACAGGTACACACGGTGTGAAGTAGTATAGACAGGTACACACGGTGTGAAGTAGTATAGACAGGTACACACGGTGTGAAGTAGTATAGACAGGTACACACGGTGTGAAGTAGTATAGACAGGTACACACGGTGTGAAGTAGTATAGACAGGTACACACGGTGTGAAGTAGTATAGACAGGTACACACGGTGTGAAGTAGTATAGACAGGTACACACGGTGTGAAGTAGTATAGACAGGTACACACGGTGTGAAGTAGTATAGACAGGTACACACGGTGTGAAGTAGTATAGACAGGTACACACGGTGTGAAGTAGTATAGACAGGTACACACGGTGTGAAGTAGTATAGACAGGTACACACGGTGTGAAGTAGTATAGACAGGTACACACGGTGTGAAGTAGTATAGACAGGTACACACGGTGTGAAGTATTATAGACAGGTACACACGGTGTGAAGTATTATAGACAGGTACACACGGTGTGAAGTAGTATAGACAGGTACACACGGTGTGAAGTAGTATAGACAGGTACACACGGTGTGAAGTATTATAGACAGGTACACACGGTGTGAAGTAGTATAGACAGGTACACACGGTGTGAAGTAGTATAGAGAGGTACACACGGTGTGAAGTAGTATAGACAGGTACACACGGTGTGAAGTAGTATAGAGAGGTACACACGGTGTGAAGTATTATAGACAGGTACACACGGTGTGAAGTAGTATAGACAGGTACACACGGTGTGAAGTAGTATAGAGAGGTACACACGGTGTGAAGTAGTATAGACAGGTACACACGGTGTGAAGTAGTATAGAGAGGTACACACGGTGTGAAGTAGTATAGACAGGTACACACGGTGTGAAGTATTATAGACAGGTACACACGGTGTGAAGTAGTATAGACAGGTACACACGGTGTGAAGTAGTATAGACAGGTACACACGGTGTGAGGCATTATAGAGAGGTACACACGGTGTGAAGTAGTATAGACAGGTACACACGGTGTGAAGTAGTATAGACAGGTACACACGGTGTGAAGTATTATAGACAGGTACACACGGTGTGAAGTATTATAGACAGGTACACACGGTGTGAAGTATTATAGACAGGTACACACGGTGTGAAGTAGTATAGACAGGTACACACGGTGTGAGGCATTATAGACAGGTACACACGGTGTGAAGTAGTATAGACAGGTACGGTCGGTCGGTACGGAGCGGGTCGTACCTTGGATGTGCTGGTTGATGACACTCTCCAGGCGCTCCAGCCTCTCTATGATGCGGAGGGTGTCCCCCTTGTCCTCGGGCTCCAGTTTGGTGCTGTCGGGGGTCACATAGAGACCGGCCATGTAGTTGGTCACCCATCCCACATAGAGCAGGCACAGAATGTTACTCATCCCGCTCAGGATGACACAGGTGGACACCAGCGGTTTGTGTTTCCTGATACACACCATCCTCAGCTTCCTCCATAGATCCGGGCACCTCCGCCACCCACTCCGCTCCCTCCGCCGCTTCTCATCGCACTGAGCGGACAGACACAGGGCACAGCGCGCCGCACCGAGCCCACACAGGGGAGCGACCAATCCCACTGCGAGTCCTCTCACCGCCCACCAATCAGTGAGGGAGAGGGGCGGGGCCGTCCGAGCGACTCAACCTGCTCTTCTCCCCTCACACATTCCACAGCGCGGAGAGGAGAAGAGATACAATGTATCCGAATATCCCCCTATATATACAATGTATCCGAATATCCCCCTATATATACAATGTATCCGAATATCCCCCTATATATACAATGTATCCGAATATCCCCCTATATATACAATGTATCCGAATATCCCCCTATATATACAATGTATCCGAATATCCCCCTATATATATACAATGTATCCGAATATCCCCCTATATATATACACAATATATCCGAATATCCCCCTATATATACAATGTATCCGAATATCCCCCTATATATACAATGTATCCGAATATCCCCCTATATATACACAATGTATCCGAATATCCCCCTATATATATACAATGTATCCGAATATCCCCCTATATATACACACAATGTATCCGAATATCCCCCTATATATATATATATACAATGTATCCGAATACCCCCTATATACAGGTCCTTCTCAAAAAATTAGCATATTGTGATAAAGTTCATTATTTTCTGTAATGTACTGATAAACATTAGACTTTCATATATTTTACATTCATTACACACAACTGAAGTAGTTCAAGCCTTTTCTTGTTTTAATATTGATGATTTTGGCATACAGCTCATGAAAACCCCAAAATCCTATCTCAAAAAATTAGCATATTTCATCCGACCAATAAAAGAAAAGTGTTTTTAATACAAAAAAAGTCAACCTTCAAATAATTATGTTCAGTTATGCACTCAATACTTGGTCGGGAATCCTTTTGCAGAAATGACTGCTTCAATGCGGCGTGGCATGGAGGCAACCAGCCTGTGGCACTGCTGAGGTGTTATGGAGGCCCAGGATGCTTCGATAGCGGCCTTAAGCTCATCCAGAGTGTTGGGTCTTGCGTCTTTCAACTTTCTCTTCCCAATATCCCACAGATTCTCTATGGGGTTCAGGTCAGGAGAGTTGGCAGGCCAATTGAGCACAGTAATACCATGGTCAGTAAACCATTTACCAGTGGTTTTGGCACTGTGAGCAGGTGCCAGGTCGTGCTGAAAAATGAAATCTTCATCTCCATAAAGCTTTTCAGCAGATGGAAGCATGAAGTGCTCCAAAATCTCCTGATAGCTAGCTGCATTGACCCTGCCCTTAATAAAACACAGTGGACCAACACCAGCAGCTGACATGGCACCCCAGACCATCACTGACTGTGGGTACTTGACACTGGACTTCAGGCATTTTGGCATTTCCCTCTCCCCAGTCTTCCTCCAGACTCTGGCACCTTGATTTCCGAATGTACTTTGGACCACTGAGCAACAGTCCAGTGCTGCTTCTCTGTAGCCCAGGTCAGGCGCTTCTGCCGCTGTTTCTGGTTCAAAAGTGGCTTGACCTGGGGAATGCGGCACCTGTAGCCCATTTCCTGCACACGCCTGTTCACAGTGGCTCTGGATGTTTCTACTCCAGACTCAGTCCACTGCTTCCGCAGGTCCTCCAAGGTCTGGAATCGGTCCTTCTCCACAATCTTCTTCAGGGTCCGGTCACCTCTTCTCGTTGTGCAGCGTTTTCTGCCACACTTTTTCCTTCCCACAGACTTCCCACTGAGGTGCCTTGATACAGCACTCTGGGAACAGCCTATTCGTTCAGAAATTTCTTTCTGTGTCTTACCCTCTTGCTTGAGGGTGTCAATGATGGCCTTCTGGACAGCAGTCAGGTCGGCAGTCTTACCCATGATTGCGGTTTTGAGTAATGAACCAGGCTGGGAGTTTTTAAAAGCCTCAGGAATCTTTTGCAGGTGTTTAGAGTTAATTAGTTGATTCAGATGATTAGGTTAATAGCTCGTTTAGAGAACCTTTTCATGATATGCTAATTTTTTGAGATAGGATTTTTGGGTTTTCATGAGCTGTATGCCAAAATCATCAATATTAAAACAAGAAAAGGCTTGAACTACTTCAGTTGTGTGTAATGAATCTAAAATATATGAAAGTCTAATGTTTATCAGTACATTACAGAAAATAATGAACTTTATCACAATATGCTAATTTTTTGAGAAGGACCTGTATATTCAATGTATCCGAATATCCCCTATATATATATATACAATGTATCCGAATACCTACTATACAATGTATCCGAATACCCCCTATATATATACAATGTATCCGAATAGCCCCTATATATATATATATATATATATATATATATATATATATATATATATATATATACACAATGTATCCGAATATCCCCCTATATATACAATGTTTTCGAATATCCCCTATATACTCCATATACACCTCATACAATTTACCGGAATATCCCCCTATATATACAATGTATCCGAATATCCCCTATATACTCCATTAACACCTCATACAATGTATCCGAATATCCCCCTATATATACAATGTATCCGAATATCCCCTTATATATACTATATACAATGTATCCCAATATCCCCCTATATACTATATATACAATGTATCCGAATATCCTCCATATACTCTATATACACCTCATACAATGGATCCGAATATCCCCTATGTACTCCATATACACCTCATACAATGTATCTGACTATCCCCTATATACTCCATATACTCTATATACTCCTCATACAATGTATCCGAATATCCCCCATATACTCTATATACACCTCATACATTGTATCCCGATATCCACATATACTCTATATACACCTCATACATTGTATCCGTCTATCCCCTATAATACTCTATATACACCTCATACAATGTATCCCAATATCCCCATATACTCTATATACACCTCATACATTGTATCCCGATATCCACATATACTCTATATACACCTCATACATTGTATCCGTCTATCCCCTATAATACTCTATATACACCTCATACAATATATCCCAATATCCCCCATATACTCTATATACACCTCATACATTGTATCCCGATATCCACATATACTCTATATACACCTCATACAATATATCCCAATATCCCCCATATACTCTATATAAGGCAACTGTACTAAATGCCTTCTTCTCCACAGTTTTTACTAAGGAAAAAGAAGGGTTTCCTGCCAACGACTGTAATTTTAGTAACACAACACATGACATACCCACGTGGCTAACAGAGGCCGGAGTCAATGAAAGACTTAATCAACTTAACGCAAATAAATCACCGGGACCAGATGGCTTACACCCGAGAGTCCTCAGAGAACTTAGTCTGGTTATAGCCAGGCCATTGTTCCTGATTTTTGTGGACAGCATAATGACAGGATTGGTACCAGCTGATTGGAGAAAAGCCAACGTGGTACCAATATTCAAAAAAAGGGCAGAGACCTATTCCTACGAATTACAGGCCAGTCAGCCTAAAATAAATAGTAGGTAAATTATTGGAGGGGATGATCAGGGTCTATATCTAAAGATTTACTGAGGAGAAGAACATCATTAGTGGTAATCAGCATGGGTTTATGAAAGGACGTTCCTGCCAGACCAATGACATACCCACGTGGCTAACAAAAGCCGGAGTCAATGAAAGACTTAATCAACTTAACACAAATAAATCACCAGGACCAGCTGACTTACACCCGAGAGTCCTCAGAGAACTCAGTCTGGTTATAGCCAGGCCATTGTTCCTGATCTTTATGGACAGCATAATGACAGCATTGGTACCAGCTGATTGCAGAAAAGCCAACATGGTACCAATATTAAAAAAAGAGCCTATTCCTGGGAATTATAGACCAGCCTAACATCAATCATCAATAGTAGGTAAATTATTGGAGGGGATGATCAGGGACTATATCTAAAGATTTACTGAGCAGAAGAACATCATTAGTGGAAATCAGCATGGGTTTATGAGAGGACGTTCCTGCCAAACCAATCTGCAAACATCCTACGAGGGGGTGAGCTGCCATCAAGATAGGGGGAGGCCTGTGGATGTGGTGTATCTGAACTTTGCCAAAGCATTTGATACAGTCCCCCATAAACTCTTAATTTACAAGTTAAGGTCTGCAGGCTTGGACCATAGGGATTGTGCTTAGGTAAAAAACTGGTTACAGGGACGGGTCCAAATGGTGGTGATCAGGGATGAGCCGAACACCCCCCTGTTCGGTTCGCACCAGAACCTGCGAACAGACAGAATGTTCGCGTGAACTTTAGAACCCTATTAAATACAATGGACTTGAACGTTCGAAATCTAAAGTGCTAATTATAAAGGCTAATATGCAAGTTATTGTCCTAAAAAGTGTTTGGGGACCCGGGTCCTGCCCCAGGGGACATGTATCAATGCAAAAAAAGTTTTAAAAATTGACGTTTTTACGGGAGCGGTGATTTTAATAATGCTTAAAATGAAAAAAAAAAAGTGAAATATTCCTTTAAATTTCGTACCTGGGGGGTGTGTATGATATGCATGTAAAGTGGCGCATGTTTCCCGTGCTTAGAACTGTCCCTGCATAAAATGTAATTTTTGAAGGAAAAAAAGTCATTTAAAACTCACTCGCGGCTATTAATGAATTGTCGGCTCCCGGCAATACATACAAAAGTCATTGATAAAAAAAAAAAAAAGCGTGGGGGTCCCCCCAGAATTTAATTACCAGGCCCTTCAGGTCTGGTATAGATATTAAGGGGAACCCCGCCGCAAATTTAAAAAAAAAATGCGTGCGGTTCCCCCAAGTATCCATACCAGGCCCTTCAGATCTGGCATGGATTTTAGGGGAACTCCACCCCAAATAAAAAAAAAATGGCGTGGAGTCCCCCCAAAAATCCATACCAGACCCTTATCCGAGCACGCAACCTGGCAGGCTGCAGGAAAAGAGGGGGGGACGAGAGAGCGCCCCCCCTCCTGAACCGTACCAGGCCACATGCCCTCAACATGGGGAGGCAATGGGGAGGCAATGTTCAAGTCGAACATGAGTTCGACTCGAACTCGAAGCTCATCCCTAGTGGTGATAAATAAAAAGTACTCAGACTGGTCTAGAGTGGTGAGTGGGGTACCCCAGGGTTCTGTCTTCTCACCAATTCTATTCAATATATTTATAAATGATGTAGAGTATGAGATAACTAGTTCAGGCTCAGTTTTTGCGGATTACACAAAGATAAGCAGAGTAATAAACTCACATCAGGACATGGAAATTTTGCAGAAGGACCTGAATAAGATAAAGGAGTGGGCAGACAAATGGCAAATGAGGTTTAATGTGGAGAAATGTAAAGAAATGCATTTAGGGGCAAAAAACATAAATGCCAAATATTTACTAGGGGGAGAACCTCTGGGAGGATCGAGGATGGAGAAGGATCTGGGGGTTCTAATAGATGACAGATTGAGAATCAGCATGCAGTGCCAAGCTGCAGCTACCGAATCCGGCAGAATGATAGCATGCATAAAAAAGGGGATATACTTCAGGGACAAAACCATAATTCTCACACTTTATAAAACAGGTTGAACAGGTTAAAATGGATTGACTATTGTCTTTTTTCAGGCTTACTGACTATGTAACTTTGTAATTATGTGTAGCGCCCTCTACCATAGGTAGGTGCTAGGAGTGAGTTTTTTTTGGTGATAGCTGCCAGGCAGGTAAATTTAGGCAGGTGTATGCTGCATGCTAGGCCTGCTTGGGGGGCAGGAAGTGGTTAGTGTAGCAGTGGGTGTGACCACCTGTCCTTTAGTTCTTGGGCACCTCCCCTGCTTCCAGGGAGAATGTTCTGGAAAAGGAGTAGGGCTGTGGACTTGAGTGATAGAGAGTTCATGTGAGAAGCCCTGACCAATCCCCAACTGGAATTGGCAGGGGGCGGGCCTCCTACATAAACTCAGAGGTCCAGCCCACTGGAGGGGAGTTGTCGGCTGGGGGAAGTGAAGAATAGAGTGTTAGACTGCAGCAGGAGGCCCATCCCCATCTGGAAGGGGGGGGGGGTGCAGGCCTCGGCGGAGGAGCTCGGGAGCTGGGAGGGAGCCTCTCCTTACACAGTCACGGAGGAGGTGTCCTGGAACAGAGGAGCTGGAGAAGCAGTCGGTACGCAGGTAAATTCTTCATCAAGGACTCAGGGCAGGAGAAGTTCGGTGGGTGAGGCTCAGTGGATATCTGGAGGAAGCAAGCATGCCAGGGGAGCTGGGTGCAAGGCCAGAGGAGAGACTATGGGGTTTTGTGTCAAATCGCTGTGGCCTGAGGGCACAGGGTTTGCAAGACGGACTGGCTGGGATCAGTAGTCCACCAACCATTTTGTGCTGGCCCACCAAGAAGGGGTACTGCAGGCCCCTGGCCTATCAGAATTCAGCAAAGTTCAGCAACCACCAGGAATTATTCAGAGTGATCCCTTGTGCAGTCCAAGACGATGGAAAGACTAACGCTGTGGCAGTGAAGTTTATGCAGGAGGAGAAGAGTCCTGGGAGTAACAGTCTGCAGGAGTTGTGCAGAGGAAGAGTAATAGTCTGCAGGGGTTGTGCAGAGGAGGAGTAATTGTCTGCAGGGGTTGTGCAGAGGAGGAAGTAAAGTAGAGACTGCCAAGGTTAGAGTCCATCATTGTTCTAAGTGCAACTGATTCAACAATTCTTCAATAAATATGGCAAATATGATCCGATCTATGGGCATCCCATACCCTTTCCCCAACCAAGTTATATCCCCCAAATAAACAAAAACAAAACAGAAGCAAATGACTGTTCATTATCTACTGGAGAGTGATGTTTGGAGGTCTGGCAGCAGGGTGATTATGGTGGATGATAGTAACTAGTAGCAACCATCCGCTCAGGGCCACCAGCAGGAGGGTACAGGCAGTACACCTGTAAGGGGCCCGAAGGTCCCCAAGGGCCCGGATGGCAAACCCCTTTTTTATTTTTTATTTATTTATTTGTAAGGGGCCCAGAGGTCCCCAGGGCCCCCGGATGGTAACCCTCCTTTTTTATGTATTTTTTATTAAAAAAAATTCTATATATATATATATATTTTTTTTTGTAAGGGGCCCGGAGGTCCCCAGGGCCCCGGATGGCAACCCCCCCCCCCCCCTTATATATATATTTTTTTTTCATAATTTTTTTTTTTTTTTTTGTAAGGGGCCCAGAGGCCCGGAGGTCCCCGTGGCCCTGGATAGTAACTCCCTTTATGTATTTTGTTATAAAAAATGTTTTTAAAAAAATATTTTATTTTTTTACATTTATTTTTAAATTATTTTTGTAAGTGGCCCAGAGATCCCCAGGGCCCCGGATGGCAACCAACCCCTTTTTTTTTGTTCTTTCCTGGTTCGTCAGCACCCAAAGCCGCCCCGACCTCAACAATTCGCGGCGGCAGCACCCCCCGCTTCTCAATTCGTGGCAACCCCCGCTTCTCAATTCGCGGCTGCCCCCCCCCCACTTCTCAATTTGGGCGGCAGCAACCCCCCCCCCCCCGTTTCTCCTCTGCTCCAGGGGGCCCATGCCTGAAGCTGTGTAAGGGGCCCAAAAATTCCTGATGGCGGACCTGCATCTGCTACATATGTAACTATGTCCACTCCTTTGTTCGACCATGGCGAGGCCTGTTCTGAGTGGAACCTGTCCTGTTAAATCGCTGTATGGTCTTGGCCACCGTGCTGCAGCTCAGTTTCAGGGTCTTGGCAATCTTCCTATATCCTAAACCAGGGTTAGGAAACCTGGGCCCTCCAGCTGTGGCGAAACTACAAATCCCATCATGCCTCTGCCTCTAGGAGTCACGCCTGTGATTGTCAGGGTCTTGAAATGTCTCATAAGACTTGTAGTTTCAAAACAGCTTGAGGACTGAGGTGGGCTACCCCTGGCCTAGGCCATCTTTATGTAGAGCAACAATTATTTTTTTCAGATCCTCAGAGAATTCTTTGCCATGAGGTGCCATGTTGTACTTCCAGTGACCAGTATGAGAGAGTGAGAGCGATAACACCAAATTTAACACACCTGCTCCCCATTTACACCTGCTCCCCATTCACACCTGAAACCTTGTAACACTAACAAGTCACATGACACCGGGGAGGGAAAATGGCTAATTCGGCCCAATTTGGACATTGTCACTTAGGGGTGTACTCACTTTTGTTGCCAGTGGTTTAGACATTAATTGCTGTGTGTTGAGTTATTTTGAGGGGACAGCAAATTTACACCGTTATACAAGCTGTACACTCACTACTTTACATTGTAGCAAAGTGTCATTTCTTCAGTGTTGTCACATGAAAAGATAGAAGAAAATATTTACAAAAATATGAGGGGTGTACTTACTTTTGTGAGATACTGTACACTATATTACCATACAACATTCACCTTGTATATATTATTTCACCCAATGTCTCTTCTCCCCTCACCCAACCCAGAGCAGAGATAGAGAGTACATACACTGTATATCTATATACTGTATAACCAATACATTATACTATAAATCACCAAAACGCTGTATAGCTACATATCAGCAATACATGAAATATCTTATACAGTATCTGAGTCGTTTAGTCACCACATATACAGTCTATCATATTCTATTATGTCCCCTATATATCCTATCATTGAGACCCATTGGAATGTTTCAGGACACCTCTGATACATTGTATTACTGTATTGATACTAACAATAATTCCAGCCATGGCATATTCTTACATAGTTACATTGTTCACGCTTGGACCAATCAAACCTATGTACTGTATATACCATACCTGGACATGCTCCTGAAAGCTGGAAATCTCTGAAGTAGACATTGCTACCACACCACTACTCCACCACTACCACACCACTACTACACCACTACCACACCACTACTACACCAGTACTCCACCGCTACTCCACTACTTCCACACTGCTACTACATCACTACTACACTGCTACTCCACCACTGCTCTACTACTACCACACCGCTACTACACCACTGCTCCACTACTACCTCACTGCTACTCCACCACTACTACACTGCTACCACACCACTACTACACTGCTACTCCACCACTGCTCTACTACTACCACACCACTACTACACCAGTACTCCACCGCTACTCCACTACTTCCACACTGCTACTACATCACTACTACACTGCTACTCCACCACTGCTCTACTACTACCACACCGCTACTACACCACTGCTCCACTACTACCTCACTGCTACTCCACCACTACTACACTGCTACCACACCACTACTACACTGCTACTCCACCACTGCTCTACTACTACCACACCGCTACTACACCAGTACTCCACCGCTACTCCACTACTTCCACACCGCTACTACACCACTACTACACTGCTACTCCACCACTGCTCTACTACTATCACACCACTACTACACCACTGCTCCACTACTACCTCACTGCTACTCCACCACTACTACACTGCTACCACACCACTACTACACTGCTACTCCACCACTGCTCTACTACTATCACACCACTACTACACCACTGCTCCACTACTACCTCACTGCTACTCCACCACTACTACACTGCTACCACACCACTACTACACTGCTACTCCACCACTGCTCTACTACTATCACACGCTACTACACCACTGCTCCACTACTACCTCACTGCTACTCCACCACTACTACACTGCTACTCCACCACTACCACACCACTACTACACCAGTACTCCACCGCTACTCCACTACTTCCACACCGCTACTACACCACTGCTCTACTACTATCACACCGCTACTACACCACTGCTCCACTACTACCTCACTGCTACTCCACCACTACTACACTGCTACCACACCACTACTACACCACTACCACACCACTACTACACCAGTACTCCACCGCTACTCCACTACTTCCACACTGCTACTACATCACTACTACACTGCTACTCCACCACTGCTCTACTACTACCACACCGCTACTACACCACTACTCCACCACTGCTCCACTACTACCTCACTGCTACTCCACCACTACTACACTGCTACCACACCGCTACTACACTGCTACTCCACCACTGCTCTACTACTACCACACCGCTACTACACCACTACTCCACCACTGCTCCACTACTACCTCACTGCTACTCCACCACTACTACACTGCTACCACACCGCTACTACACCACTACTAAACTGCTACTCCACCACTGCTCTACTACTACCACACCGCTACTACACCACTACTACACCACTGCTCCACTACTACCACACCGCTACCACACCGCTACTCCACCACTACCACACCAGTACTCCACCGCTACTCCACTACTTCCACACCGCTACTACACCACTACTACACTACTACTCCACCACTGCTCTACTACTATCACACCGCTACTACACCACTGCTCCACTACTACCTCACTGCTACTCCACCACTACTACACTGCTACCACACCGCTACTCCACCACTACCACACCACTACTACACCAGTACTCCACCGCTACTCTACTACTTCCACACTGCTACCACACCACTACTACACTGCTACTCCACCACTGCTCTACTACTACCACACCACTACTACACCAGTACTCCACCGCTACTCCACTACTTCCACACCGCTACTACACCACTACTACACTGCTACTCCACCACTGCTCTACTACTATCACACCGCTACTACACCACTGCTCCACTACTACCTCACTGCTACTCCACCACTACTACACTGCTACCACACCACTACTACACTGCTACCACACCACTACTACACTGCTACTCCACCACTGCTCTACTACTACCACACCACTACTACACCAGTACTCCACCGCTACTCCACTACTTCCACACCGCTACTACACCACTACTACACTGCTACTCCACCACTGCTCTACTACTATCACACTGCTACTACACCACTGCTCCACTACTACCTCACTGCTACTCCACCACTACTACACTGCTACCACACCACTACCACACCGCTACTCCACCACTACCACACCACTACTACACCAGTACTCCACCGCTACTCCACTACTTCCACACTGCTACTACATCACTACTACACTGCTACTCCACCACTACTACACTGCTACCACACCACTACTACACTGCTACTCCACCACTGCTCTACTACTACCACACTGCTACTACACCACTACTCCACCACTGCTCCACTACTACCTCACTGCTACTCCACCACTACTACACTGCTACCACACCGCTACAACACCACTACTAAACTGCTACTCCACCACTGCTCTACTACTACCACACCGCTACTACACCACTACTACACCACTGCTCCACTACTACCACACCGCTACAACACCGCTACCACACCGCTACTCCACCACTACCACACCACTACTACACCAGTACTCCACCGCTACTCCACTACTTCCACACCACTACTACACCACTACTACACTACTACTCCACCACTGCTCTACTACTACCACACCGCTACTACACCACTGCTCCACTACTACCTCACTGCTACTCCACCACTACTACACTGCTACCACACCACTACTACACTGCTACTCCACCACTGCTCTACTACTACCACACCGCTACTACACCACTACTCCACCACTGCTCCACTACTACCTCACTGCTACTCCACCACTACTACACTGCTACCACACCGCTACTACACCACTACTAAACTGCTACTCCACCACTGCTCTACTACTACCACACCGCTACTACACCACTACTCCACCACTGCTCCACTACTACCACACCGCTACTCCACCACTACAACACCGCTACCACACCGCTACTCCACCACTACCACACCGCTACTACACCACTGCTACTCCACCACTAACACACCGCTACTCCACCACTACCACACCACTACTACACCACTTCTCCACTACTACCACACCGCTACTTCACTACTTCCACACCGCTACTACACCACTACTACAATGCTACTCCACCACTGTTCTACTACTACCACACCGCTACTACACCACTACTCCACCACTGCTCCAGTACTACCACACCGCTACTCCCCCACTACTACACCGCTACCACACCGCTACTACAATGCTACTCCACCACTATCACACCACTACCACACTACTACTTCACTACTACTCCACCACTACCACACTGCTACCACACCACTACTACACCACAACCACACCGCTTCTACACCACTACCACACCGCTATCACACCACTACTACAGCGATCTTCACTGGCTTCCAGGTCCTGCGCTGAGTGGCCGGTCTGATGCATTCTGAATACAATAGGTCGGCCATTCAATGAATGCAAAGTGTTCTCTGACTGGACGAGGTGGAGAGGCAGGGCGGTAAAGTCACACTCTCCACCTTGTCCAAATGAAGGTCTCAGCTCATGGGATTTCTGGCAGGATCAACAGGTTTTTATTTTTTGCACATATTGAACAGATACAACAAACCCTAACAATGATGTTAGCAAATATTAGACAATAGTTGTCAGGGTGTACTGTTCCCAGGTATAATAATAGAGCGTGTGCAGTTTGGTGTCTTTACAGCTCACATCCTTCCTATGTTATTGGTGTAATGATTTTAGTCATTTTATGTGTCCTGAGTGCTCACAACTGTCATTTCCCTTTGTCCTGTGCCCTGGCCCGTCTCCAAATCCCCAAAGGTGAAACTCTAGCTCTTCCTATCACACTCTGTGCCAACCATTCCCCACCTGCACACACTATTCCTGTTTACAGCTGCAGTTTAGATTTTGGAACCGGCTTTCTCAACCAGGGATCCAAAGATGTCCAATCATAGGGATCACTGACAGCCAACGTAAAAGGGCCTTTCCACTTACCACCCACCACTGCTGGGGACACTTACGCACTGGCCACTAGTGTAAGAGGACACTTAGGCCCCGGCCTCTAGTGTAACAGGACACCTAGGCCCCGGCCACTACTGTAAGAGGACACCTAGTCACTGGCCACTAGTGTAAGAGGACACCTAGGCACCAGCAACTAGTGTAAGAGGACACCTAGGCACCGGCCACTAGTGTAAGAGGACACCTAGGCACTGGCCACTAGTGTAAGAGGACACCTAGGCACCGGCCACTAGTGTAAGAGGACACCTAGGCACTGGCAACTAGTGTAAGAGGACACCTAGACACTGGCCATTAGTGTAAGGGGGCACTTAGGCACTGGCCACTACTGTAAGAGGACACCTAGGCACTGGCAACTAGTGTAAGAGGACACCTAGACACTGGCCATTAGTGTAAGGGGGCACTTAGGCACTGGCCACTACTGTAAGAGGACACCTAGGCACCGGCCACTAGTGTAAGAGGACACCTAGGCACTGGCCACTAGTGTAAGAGGACACCTAGGCACTGGCAACTAGTGTAAGAGGACACCTAGGCACTGGCAACTAGTGTAAGAGGACACCTAGGCACTGGCAACTAGTGTAAGAGGACACCTAGTCACTGGCCACTAGTGTAAGAGGACACCTAGGCACTGGCAACTAGTGTAAGAGGACACCTAGGCACTGGCAACTAGTGTAAGAGGACACCTAGTCACTGGCCACTAGTGTAAGAGGACACCTAGGCACTGGCAACTAGTGTAAGAGGACACCTAGGCACTGGCAACTAGTGTAAGAGGACACCTAGGCACTGGCCACTAGTGTAAGAGGACACCTAGGCACCAGCAACTAGTGTAAGAGGACACCTAGGCACCGGCCACTAGTGTAAGAGGACACCTAGGCACTGGCAACTAGTGTAAGAGGACACCTAGGCACTGGCAACTAGTGTAAGAGGACACCTAGGCACTGGCCACTAGTGTAAGAGGACACCTAGGCACTGGCCACTAGTGTAAGAGGACACCTAGGCACCGGCCACTAGTGTAAGAGGACACCTAGGCACCGGTCACTAGTGTAAGAGGACAGCTAGGCACTGGCCACTAGTGTAAGAGGACACCTAGGCACTGGCCACTAGTGTAAGAGGACACCTAGGCACCGGCCACTAGTGTAAGAGGACAGCTAGGCACTGGCCACTAGTGTAAGAGGACACCTAGGCACTGGCCACTAGTGTAAGAGGACACCTAGGCACTGGCCACTAGTGTAAGAGGACACCTAGGCACCGGCCACTAGTGTAAGAGGACACCTAGGCACTGGCCACTAGTGTAAGGGGACACCTAGGCACTGGCCACTAGTGTAAGGGGACACCTAGTCACCAGCCACTAGTGTAAGTGGACACCTAGGCACCGGCCACTAGTGTAAGGGGACACCTAGGCACCAGCCACTAGTGTAAGTGGACACCTAGGCACTGGCCACTAGTGTAAGGGGACACCTAGGCACTGGCCACTAGTGTAAGGGGACACCTAGGCACCAGCCACTAGTGTAAGTGGACACCTGGGCACCGGCCACTAGTGTAAGAGGACACCTAGGCACTGGCCACTAGTGTAAAAGGACACTTAGGCACCAGTAAGTCAGCCACTAGTGTAAGGGAACACTTAGGCACTGGCCACTAGTGTAAGGGGACACTCAGTGTGCTGCTATCCCCCCCCCCCCAGCTCTTATGCAGCAGAGAACAGAGGGAATGTGATCACTTTTAAAAAAGGGAAAAAAGGTATTTATCATTTTTTTTATATCTATACACAAAGAAAAATAAAGTTCAATGATTCCGAGCATGCGTCAAATTGACTCCGAGCATTCGCAGCACTTTTGTGCGTCGGAAATGGCTACACGCGGTCGGAATTTCCGATAGGAACTTTTGCCGTCGGAAAAATAGAGAACCAGCTCTCAAACATTTGTTGTCGGAAATTCCGACAGCAAATGTCCGATGGAGCCTACACACGGTCGGAATTTCCGATGAAAATCTCACATCGAACATTTGTTGCCGGAAATTTCCGACCATGTGTACACGGCATAACTGTTTTTAGAACATACGCAACAGAGCCGGTGGGATGACAATTACAAAACATACAGTATGTATTCCTGTATGGGAATTGCAAACATAACATGGTCGTAGTGTGATGGAACTAATAAATTGACTATGTTATGTCTCTTCTAACCACTCAATTATTATTATTTTCTTTTCTTCTTTATTATTTTTATTGTTTCTTTTCTATCTTGTTGCGATACATATATATATATATATATATGTATGTATATATATATCTAGTAATCTTATAACCAGCCAGCAGTATATATCCTTACTCAAAAATGACAAACAGATGTTTTATCCACTCCTTACTCCTTACCCCCTCCTTTCTGCCCCTCCCATCATCTATCGAAAGATGGCTGCCGAGCTTAGGAATGTGATACCTCGTGGCAAAACAGATGTCGACAGGAAAAGGACCATATACAGATGAACCAATGATAGACACACATATGTGATGACGTTTGCTTATGTCACTTTGTTTATGTAAGGGGCTGTAACCCTGAATAAACCCCTGTTAATGAGAGAAAGCTCATACTGACCAGTGTGTCCCAGTGTGATCCTTTTTGCATGCATGCATTCACATCACTTTGAATTTGGGTCAGAGGCAGAATAGAACATACATTCTGGTTTTGGGCCGGAAGAAATTTATTACAGTAGTTTCGTACAACTAAGAGAATAGGTAAATCCAGAGCTTCACAACTTCACAAAAAAGCAAAACTACACATCTGATTGGAATGTTGATTTTAAAGCGGAGCTCCATCCAAAAAGAGAAGCTCAGCTTGGCTGCCCCCACCCTCCCTCCTCTGCCACATTTGGCACCTTTTTGGGGGGGGGAGGGGAGCGGGTGTTACGTACCTAGTGGGATGAGCCTGATTAGCAGAGGGAGGCTTCTCTTATTCCTCTGACTCTGGGCCCCTGATAGAGCAAACAGGTGGCGCAGGAGTGCAGAGTCGCACGGGGGACGGTAGTCGAGCTGTCTGCTGGGCTTCTAGTTAAATGGTGTACCAGATGACAGAGTGCAGGAGATGCAGGTCAGCGGTACCAGAATTCCACGGACTGGAAGGCAGAGGCAGGGTCAGGCAAGCCAGGTCATACACAGGGCAGTCAGATAAGGTACAGGTTCAGAGGCTGGAGAATAGTCAAGGTTCAGACCTACGTTAGCACGCGCCAACGCAGCTTTTTGACACAAGTTCGGGGAGCAGGAGTTAGTCTGCGGGGAATATTCCTTCCTCTAGCCAGCCTTTCCCGACAGCGGGTATCTAGTTTAGTACATATTTCAGCCATAGGCAGGGTTCACACTATTGTGAATTGGATGTGGATTTCCCCACAACCAATTCGCATGTCAGGAGCCTGAGCCGATTCACACATCCTCCGCAGCGGCTCCGGAGCGAATTGCACAGGAGTCCTGTTCGTCTTTTGCTCTGTTTCAGGTCCGAATTCAGCCCAAAATTCAGGCTGAAATCGGACCTGAAATGGTGAATGGAGATACACCGGACTCCCTGCTGTGACCCGCTGCGTTCTCTAGTGTGAACCCAGCCTTAAACTCAACTCACAAAGCTAACATACCAGGATAAGGATCCTCAGTACAATGCGATTTGAAAATTGCAGTCACATGACTAAAATAAAGATCCTGATCTTTGTACTACAGTTTTCTAAATGGTGTAATATGGATAACATTACCGGTACATGCAAACATGATCCAACTGTCCTCAGGGGAACAGATCTTCTATATGTTGCAGGACCACTTTTACTGCCAACTCTAGCTAGCAGGTAAGGCTTTCCATACAAACAGGCAATGCTACTAATGCTCCCAGCTTTCTGAGTAGCTTCAGCTGGCGATTCCTTCCAGGCATGAGTTTGCCCCTCAGTCTTCATATCTATGACTTCTTTTAGTGCCGGTTCACACAGGGGCTACCTGTCAGGTGACATAGTCGGTCGCCTGACAAGTCGCGCTCCATGCATTGCAATGGAACCGTTCTAATAGGAGCGACTCAAGTCGCTCCGACTTAGAAAAAGGTCCCTGTACTATTTTGGGGCGACTTCGGAGCGGCTTGCATTGACTTCTATACAGATTAATGGCTCATGCTCGAAAAAAAAAACTGCTTTTACAGGTATTTGAGCTTTTATTTCAGCTTAAAGCGGAGGTTCACCAGAATTTTTTTTTAATAGCCAGCAGCTACAAATAATTCAGCTGCTGTCTTTTAAAAAATGGACACTTACCTGTCCAGGTCGCCCGCGACCGCTCGGCTCTCGGCTTCCCCCGCCGCCATCCTCGGTAAGGGAATCGGGAAGTGAAGCGTTGCGGCTTCACTGCCCGGTTCCCTACTGCGCATGTGCGAGTCGCGCTGCGCCGTCCTCACTGGTCCCCGCTGTGTTCTGGGAGCCGTGTGTTTCCCAGAACACAGCGGGGGGGGGGGGGGGGTGTGACGCGGCTGGGCGGGACTCCCGCTGGAGTCTATACCCGGAAGTGGTGCAAATACCTGTTTTATACAGGTATCTGCACCCCCTCACCCCTGAAAGGTGCCAAATGTGACACCGGGGGGGGGGGGGTTACAAAAAGTGGAGGTTCACTTTTGGGTGAACCCCCGCTTTAAAAAAGCCTGTCCTTTTTTTTGGCTCTTTTGCACTTTTTTTTATTTATTGAGCTTCTTTGAACTTTTTTGAGCATAATGTCGCGTACACATGATCGGAAATTCCGACAAAAAAAGTCCGATGTGAGCTTTTGGTTCGGAAATTCTGACCGTGTGTAGGCTCCATCGGACTTTTCCTATCGGAATTTCCAACAGAAAAAATTCCAAGCGGAAATGCCGATCGTCTGTAGCAATTCCGACGCGCAAAATTCCAACGCATGCTCGGAAGCATTGAACTTTATTTTCTCGGCTCATCGTAGTTTTGTACGTCACCGCGTTCTTGACGTTCACAATTTCAGGCAACATTTGTGTGACCGTGTGTAATGCAAGACAAGTTTGAGCGAACATCCGTCGGAAAAAAATCCACGGTTTTGTTGTCGGAATGTCCGATCGTGTGTACGCGGCATAAGTGTTTTGTTTTTTTCACAAACCTTCCCCTTAGCTAATTTTTCCTATTTTTTAATATATTTTTTTGTGTGTGTGTTCAAGCTTCTTTGAGCTCTTTCATGCTTCTTTCGCACGTTATCACGCTTTTTTCGCTCGTTTTTTTGGGCACTTAGGCGTCTTTTCTGCTCGAACGCTCCTCTCAAAAATGTGAGTTTGGTGGGGTTTTTTTTTTTTTTTTTTTTGCCTGTGAGGGCTCATTAAGGGCTAGTTTACACTTGCTTCAAACAAAGGCTTCGGACAGGCTTTATTAAAGCTCTCTGAACGCCAGTCAAAGCCCCTGTCACTAAATAAAATGGTTAGCTTACAGGCCTGTTTACACCTTGCTTTTGCTTTGTTTACACCATGTAGCTTAAGGCCCCTTTCACACTGAGGCGTTGAAAAAACGCTCAAAAATTATGAGATTTTGTACCGCGATTTTACCGCTTTCACGGTAAAAATAGCGCCAACGCGAATGCGTTTTTACCGCGTTCGCGCTAAAAATAGCGCGAACGCGCTAAAAACGCATACGCGTTATTTTTTTAAATAACGCTTATGCCTATGCGTTTTTACTGAGTTTTTACTGCGGTTCCCATTCATTTCAATGGGGATAGGCGTTTTTACAGCGCTATTTTATGCGCCCTAAAGTGGCTCTAAAAAAGCTGTTTGCAGGATTTTTTTCAACGCCCAGCCAGCAAAACGCCTCAATGTGAAAGCCCTCAGAGATTTCACATTGAGAATGCTGGGGCAGGATTATTTCAGGCGTTATTTCAGCGCTATTTTTACTGCGAAAAACACGGTAAAAACGCCTCAGTGTGAAAGGGGCCTTAGTGGTTCAAAGCCTCCATAGAAGTCTATGGCAAATCTTGCTCGAAGCTCCACCAAAGCCTCATCGAAGCACCAAGCAAAAGCAAGGTGTAAACAGGAATGTAAGCTAACTTTTATTTAGTGACAGGAGCTTTGACTGGCATTCAGAGAGCTTTAACAAAGCATGTCCGAAGCCTTTAAGGACATATACCTGTAAACTCCTGAAAAAGCCATAGTGTGCGTGGACACATTGGCTATGGAGGGGAGTTTCCAAGCAGAAAAAAAAATGAGAGCTCAAAAAAACCTCAAAAGCCTGTAGAAGCAGCTTCTTTGAGCTTCTTTAAGCTGCAGTGTACATGAGCCCTTATTATCTGGATTTTTGTACCCGTGTCCTTCTGGCATAGGAGGGATTAATCTGGATCTTGCATAAATCCTCCAGCAGATAAGGAGTTAAACATGGGCTGATGTGAATGGGTCTGATACAGGAGGGTTTTATTGTCCCACCGATGTCACTGGCCTGGGTGGCCGATGCCATTGTTCTGGCAGAGGAGAGGTTAATCCAGGGTTGATGTAAGTCATTGGCACATAAAGGGTTAATGGTCTTTAGGGTCCTGGCAGGGGAAGGGTGGATCAGTGGTTGGAAAGCGTTAGGTCTCTGCCGCTCCCAGTGGCTCTGGCAGGAAAGGGGTTAATCTGTGTGGCCGATTCCTTTTTTCTGGGTAAGGGGGTCAATCAGCAACTGATGCCAGCGCTCTCTGGCAGGGGAAGGGTCAATCGGTGGAGTTGCACGCAGCTGGCACGTAACAGGCGAATCAGTTCTGAAGATTTGATTTGGTCCGGCCATTCATGCAGGAGATGAATATTGCACTGTAATATGGAGGAGGCGAGGAGGGACTATCTGCATTGTATTCCCGGGACTGTCGTCTGTCCACACTGCAGGGCATGCCACCTGTTATACAGAATGGCAGAGCACAATAAAGCCTGCCTAGAACAGAAGGCATTCCCATCTCTCATTCCATCACATATTCCAAAAATCTGAGGATTATTCCTTAATTCAGGACAGTGGGCGGAGACATGCAAATCATTTCTATACACCCCATCAGCTTAATATTATAGAGTAAGGTGACCAGATTTTTTAAATGAAATCCGGGGACATATTTTTTTTTTGTTGGCAAATGGTAAACTATTTTATAAGCATATTTTCCTCAAATTATATATGCAGTCAGTGGCGTAGCGTGGGTTGTCAGCGCCCGGGGCAAGGCAAGAAATTTGCGCCCCCCACCAGACTTTTAGCACTCCCTGAGTCCCTTCCACTAGTACAGTAGTACTCACCAACTTGATTCCTACACTGACCTACCTGACCACTACACTGACCTACCTGATTCCTACACTGACCACTACACTGACCTACATGATTCCTACACTGACCACTACACTGACCTACCCGACCACTACACTGACCCACATGATTCCTAAACTAACCACTACACTGACCACTACACTGACCTACATGATTCCTACACTGACCACTACACTGACCTACCCGATTCCTACACTGACCACTACACTGACCTACCTGACCACTACACTGACCCACATGATTCCTAAACTAACCCCTACACTGACCTACCTGACCACTACACTGACCTACCTGATTCCTACACTAACCACTACACTGACCTACCTGACCACTACACTGACCTACCTGACCACTACACTGACCTACCTGATTCCTACACTGACCACTACACTGACCTACCCGATTCCTACACTGACCTACCTCACCACTACACTGACCTACCTGATACCTACACTGACCACTACACTGACCTACCTGATTCGAGGAGAGGACTAGAAGAGGCAGCACGGGTGGAGGAGGTAAGACATTCCCCCCGCATATTCACTGTAATACTGTGCCATCTTCCCCCCCCTCCCGCGAACGGTGTCAGGTGTCAATGTCCCCCCCCCCCCCCGCTCAACAAGTTGGTGTCCCGCGGTAGAACCACCCCCCCATGCGTAGATGCCAGCACGGCCCTGACTCTGTTTTGAGGACCGTTCTGCACACATTTCTTTGAGCATGAATATGAATTGGTGTCAGGGCTGGGCTCAGCCCTTCCTTCTCTGAGCTGGCGGCTCAGCTGTCGGCTAATTGCCAGGTCTTATCTCTCCACAGTGACTCACATGTTGATGATGTTTCTGCTCGTCAGCCCTGCCTACTTAAGCCTTCCAGTTCAGTTGCTCTCTGCCTTCGACTTGGTCAACATTACAGAGACTATCTCCTGCCTTCCTGTTGAAAACTTGCTTGGCTGACGTCCCTTCTGGCTCCTGATCCCGCTTGCTGTTCTACACGTTCTTCTCTGGCTCGCTGACATTTGGCTTGGCTGACTATCCGATACGGTTCCTGAACTCTGGCTATGTTTGATTTATGTTTTGAATCACAAGTACTTCTGTCTCGGTCTGATTCATGGTTTCTGACAATTGGATTTTAGTGACAGCAAGAAACAAATTATACACAGTACTTCCAGGTATGGAGGAGCATTTGAATTATTTCTGTTCCTCCCATGTAACATTGCAGGGGCTTGGCAATTGGCCACTCAAGCACCAGGAGCCATCACGTGGGCACAGGAAAAGAGTACTCAGCCATGGCACATACTTACTATTCCTTCACTTCCATACTGCCCTGTTCATCTGCCATCCACTTGAAGGAAATATACTTATCCAGTACATCCAGGTATGGAGGAACACTTGACTTATTCCCATTCCTCCCATGTGGGAGTTGGGACTTGTCAATTGGTCACTCTAGTACTCAGTGCCATTACATGTGGACAAGGAGGAAGTCCTCTACCACAACATGTACTCACCATTCCTCCACTTCCTGGCTCCTTTACTCATCCAATATCCTCCTAAAGACAAACACATACTGTAGTACTTCAGGTATAAAAGGATCATCTGACTTAGTCCCATTCCTCCCTCCCATATGCCCATGCTAGGGCTTGGCAGTTGGTCACTCTTGCACTCAGTACCATCACACGGAGACAAGCAGGAAGTCCTCTACCACAGAATCTACTCACAATTCCTGCATTTCCCTGTTCCTATGCTCATCCAATCAGGGCCGCCATCAGGGGGGTACAGGCAGTACACCTGTAAGGGGCCTGGAGGTCCCCAGGGGCCCGGGTGGCAACCCCCCCTTTTATTTTTTTGTAAGGGGCCCAGAGGTCCCCAGGGGCCCGAATGGCAACCCCCCTTTTTTAAAAAAAATTTTTTTTTTTTTTTAGTAAAGGGCCCAGAGGTCCCCAGAGGCCCGGAGGTCCCCAGGGGCCCGGATGGCAACCCCCATTTTTTTTGTAAGGGCCCCGGATGGCAACCCCCCCGCTTCTCAATTCGTGGCACCCCCCCCGCTTCTCAATTTGCAGCGGCAGCACCCCCCCCCCCGGTTCTCTGCTCCAGGGGGCCCATGCCTGAAGCTGTGTAAGGGGTCCCAAAATTCCTGATGGCGGCACTGCATCCAATAATCCAATATCTGCTAAAAGAAAAGACCAGTACAGAGAACTTCAGGCATCAAGGACCATTTGACAGCAACTCCTCCTGCTAAAAGCTATCCCACCTGCCACATGTACATGCTTACAAAAGGCCACTAGAGAAATCTTTGTTACCAACGGTAACCACACTGTATAAACCTCTGTACTGTCATCTTCATACCCCAATATTCTTAGTGATCCAAGCTGTAGACTGCATGTGCCAGTTACTTACATTACACCCCTTAAGTAACTTCAGACCTGGCAAAGAAAGCTTTAACTGAATAAGTTAACAAGACAGTTCATCATAAAGTGCAGTCTGTTTCTGACATCCCTAGTACCCTAGTCCCTAACTCAGGCTTGTGGCTGCCCCAGCATACCTGCACAGGAAAGAGTGCATTCTTGGCAAAATCCATGATGGTAGTATAAAATGGAGGCTGGTGCTAAAACATTTTTGGGGTGGGGAGGTGGCAAACAACCCCCCCCCCCAGGTCCGCACTCACCCCTCCACGACATGGTCCCTCAGCACTCACCCCTCCATGGCACGGTCCCCCCACACTCCTGAGCAGGAATATAGTGGCTAGCCCAATAATGAATGATGGTCCACTGCTCGAAGGATAATGCTTTTTGGCTTTGCTGCCCTCTAAGACATAGTCTCCCCTATGATCTGCAGAGTGCTGGTCCCAGGACTGTATAGCCACGGGATGGAAGCCCGTTTATGCGTATTTATTTTCACATGCTTGTGAGTACAGTGAATCCTCGGATTGCGAGTAACGCGGTTAACGAGCGTTTCGCAATACAAGCTTTATTTTTTTGAAAATCCTGACTCGGTTTGCAAGTGTTGTCTCACAAAACGAGCAGGATTCAAGCCACATCGGTGTGCAATGCCGCATTTGGCCAGAGGTGCAGGGGCGCCAGAGCCGAGCAGAGCCGAGCGGTTCGGAAATACTCGGAAATACTCCGTTCCCGAGCCTTTCCGAGGTTTTCCAAGTTCCAAGTTTTCCAAGTTCGGCCGAGCCTTTCCGAGGCTCTCCGGTGCCCCCCACCTCTGGCCACATGTGGTATTGCATGCCATAGAAGTCACTGAGGAAAAAAAATTTTTTTCGTTTCCATTGACTTCTATGGGGAAACTCGCTTTGATATGCGAGTACTTTGGATTACGAGCATTCTCCTGGAACGGATTATGCTGGTAATCCAAGGTTCCACTGTAGTTCAGATCTTTTTTTATACAAAATAAATTTACTTGGGATAATGCACAAGAGAAAGTAGAAAAAAAGAGAGGGCGCACCAGCCTTGTGCATTATCCTTTGATGTATTTATTAAAAGAAAAATGATTAAAAGCTACTCACAAGCATCGAAAGAAAACCACAATGTAACAATCTTTGGTTTAAGATGATCCATCTACTGGTAGCAGTCTCCAGATCCTAAAGAGAGGAGCCACTGCTGGCTGACGCGTTTCGAAGGGTTACCTTCTTCCTCAGAGCCTAGCTGTGTTATATCCTACAGATACTTATATAGATATGTTCCTCAACAAGGCACATCCCTAAGCAGCTCCGGTGCCCCCCGCCCACTTTCGTGGGCGGTCCAATAAGAAGCAAAGCTTAAAGCGGAGCTCCACCCTAAAGTGGAACTTCCTCTCATCGGAACCCTCCCCCCCTCCGGTGTCACAATTGACACCTTTCAGGGGGGAGGGGGGGTGCAGATACCTGTCTAAGACAGGTATTTGCACCCACTTCCGGGAGTCCTCTGTGCGGGAAATCTGCGGGAAGTACGTCACTTCCCGCAGAATACCCGTTGTGTTCTGGGAAACACTCGGCTCCCAGAACATACGGGGACCAGTCAAAACGGCGCAGCGCGACTCGCGCATGCGCCGTAGGGAACTGGGCAGTGAAGCCGCAAGGCTTCACTGCCCGGTTCCCTCACCGAGGATTGTGGTGGGGGCAGCAGAGTGATGAGCGATCGCTCGTCTTCTGCTGCGGACGTCGCTGGACTCCAGGACAGGTAAGTGTCCTAATATTAAAAGTCAGCAGCTGCTGTAGCTGTAGCTGCTGGCTTTTAATTATTTTTTTTTCGGCAGGGCTCCGCTTTAACTGGAAGCTCCAAAATTAACCATATACATACATTATATATATATACACATACATACACATATATATATATATATATATATATATATATATATATACACATATACACATACACACACACATACACACATATGCATGCACTTTCACAGGGCTGGTGCGCCCCGTCTTCCTTTATTTTTCTACAGCAATAACCTCTGCCTGCCTACAGGCCAGTCAAGCGCCCAGTGCCATTATATGGGGACTGGGAGAGAATCCTCAGCAGTGGCGGGGCAAAGCCACCGCCAAGGGCCTTCCTGTGCAGGAACATTGTTTGGGCCCTCATTAAAAAAACACGCCCCAAGTATAAGCAATCATTCTTTGTGTAGAGCGCTCTGTTTCTCAACCTGTTTACTAGAGGAAATCATTTTTTAAGTCTAGAGGAACCCCAGTTAAAAGCAATTCATTGGTGGACACTTGGGAGGATGCCCCTCTTACAGTGGTGGTCACAATGCCACCCTTAGAAACAGATGAAAAGATCATTGAAGTTGAGTCGTGTACATTGTTACACATTTCAATTTTTAAAAGGGAAATTCGGGTCTCGGTAAGGTTGGGTTCATGTATATTCATGATACAGTGAATGTGGCAGTCTCTGTTTCTCTTTTTTTTACATTTGCCTCTCAGGGGATAGGAAAATCATTGCTTCCCCCCAGCACTTTTCCCATTAATTGCTTTGGAGGGCCCTGGCACAGTTGTTTCCGAATGTATGCCATCGCACGCGGTCGCTGCATAGCCAATAAATACATTCCTCAGCAGCGGCTGGTTATTTCCTGTGAGCAGATTTGAATATAGGCATCAGGACAGGATGTTAGAAGCAAAGCTCACATCTCACAGATGCAAACACGAAGGTCACATATAAATATTTATACAATTTATAATCTGCTGTATGTGACGTGTGCGGAGGCAAGCAGCATGACGCTCTAGAATGTGCTATTATTAACCACACTTGTTGAGTGACACCGCTGCTTACTGAAAAGCCAAAAGGAGTTAGAAATGTGGTGCAACAGTGCCCCCTGTGGCCATTTTGCTAACTGCATGTCCCTAAAGTTTCCAGTATTATGGAAACTTCAACAATGAAACCACAGGCATCAGACAGCAAACAAATTTGGGTCACCTGCATGTTCATGTGTATGCAATGGGACAGCAAACAGGTAGATACACTATATTGTCAAAAGTATTGGGACACCTGCCTTTACATGCACGTGAACTTTAATGGCACCCCAGTCTTAAATCCGGCCCTGCAAATAGACTGTGCACTCTGCAAGAGCAGTTGCTCTAGAGCAGGGTGGCGAATTAGCATTCAACGAGATCTGGTCACTAAAAAAAATTCCAGCCGAGGTCTGAATTACAAGTCTGTGCCATGAAAGATTGTACGTGTCTTCTTTCCTTTTTTTGGCGCAAGCCAGATTTTTCTTCCCGTTTCCTCCACACACTCTGTTAATACTCTGTAAATGTCCCCGATAGTGTTCCCCCTTACATCAGGTGCCCCTACCACAGTAAACGAAAAAAGAAAGAACAAGGGCGCACCAGCCTAGTGTGATATCGTTTAAGATATTTTATTTCAAATAAAAGCAATAAAAAGGTACTCAAAAAAATAGTACAATTGTTCGCAATGTACAAACGGTGCCTTGGAAGGCTGCACCATATGGAACCCAAACCACACTTTAACCGATCCTGGAGGACGTGATGGGGCGCGCTACCGGTTGACACGTTTCGAAGCGCACAGCTTCTTCATCAGAGCCAAGCAGTCCCCTACCACAGTAATTCATTACATTGGGTGCCCCCATCAGACTACCCCTATAAATCAGTTACCACCGTCAGAGTACCCCCACTTACATCAGGTTTCTTCATCAGAAGGCCCCCTCACATCTGGTGTCTCCCATCAGTGTGCCCCATTACATCATTTGTCCCCATCAGAGTGCCCCTTCACATCAGCTGTCCCCATCAAAGTGCCACCTTCACTTTAGGTGTCCCCATCAAAGTGCCACCTTACATCAGGTGTCCCCATCAGAGTGCCCCTTTACATCAGGTGTCCCCATCACAGTGCCCCTTTACATTAGGTGTTCCCATCAAAGTGCCCCCTTATATCAGGTGTCCCCATGACATCAGGTGTCCCCATCGGAGTGCCCCTACTTACATATGTGCCCCTATAAAATAAAATGTGCCCATCAGTATGCCCCTTATTTTATGTTAAGGGGCACTCCGATGGGTACATTTATGTTAAGGGGCATGCTTATGGACACATTTTTTTGTGCCCATCATCGTGCCCCTTAACATAAAATGTGCCAATCCGAGTGAACATTAACCACTTGACAACTGGGCACTAAACCCCCTTCGTGCCCGGACCAATTTTTAGCTTTCAGTGCTGACGCACTTTGAATGACAATTGCGCGGTCATACAACGCTGTACCCAAATGATATTTTTATCATTTTTTTTCCCACAAATAGAGCTTTCTTTTGGTGGTATTTGATCACCTCTGCGGTTTTTATTTTTTGCGCTATAAACAAAAAAAAAGACAGAAAATTTTGAAAAAAAACACAATATTTTTTTACTTTTTGTTATAATAATATCCCAATTTTTTTTAAAAAACTATTTATTTTCTCAGTTTAGGCCGATACGTATTCTTCTATATTTTTTTGGTAAAAAAAATTGCAATAAGCGTATAGTGATTGGTTTGCGAAAAAGTTATAGCGCCTACAAAATAGGGGATAGAATTATGACATTTTTATTATATTTTTTTTTTTACTAGTAATGGCGGCGATCTGCGATTTTTGTCAGGCCTGCAATATTGCGGCGGACATATCGGACACTTTTGACACTATTTTGGGACCATTCACATTTATACCGCAAACAGTGCTATAAAAATGCACTGATTACTGTATAAATGTGACTGGCAGGGAAGGGGTTAACACTAGGGGGCGAGGAAGGGGGTTAACTATGTTCCCTAATGGTGATTCTTACTGTGTGGGGAAGGGGTCTGACAGGGGGAGGTGACCGATCTGTGTCCCTATGTACAAGGGACACAGCATCGGTCTCCTCTCTCCCTGACAGGACATGGATCTCTGTGTTTACACACAGAGATCCACGTCCTGCCTCTGTCACAGCCGATCGCGGGTGCCTGGTGGACATCGCGGCCCCCAGGCACGCGCATCGGCATCACGTGACCATGGCGGGCACAGCTGTTCCCCCGCCGCGCGCCCTCGGCGGCGCGCAGGGGGAGAGAAACAGAAGGAAGTCCAGGGACGTCCACTCAGCACTTGAGAGCCACGCTGCAGACGTCTTTTGTCTATAGCGCGGGTCTCAAGTGGTTAACATAAAATAAGGGGCTTGCTGATGGGCACATCTTATGTTAAGGGGCACTCTGATGGGCATATTTAATGTTAAGGAGAATTCTGATGCTCAAATTTTATGTTAAGGGGCACTCTGATGGGCACATTTTGACGTGCCCATTAGAGTGCCTCTTAAGAGAAATTGTGCCTATCATCGTGCCCCTGTAAACAGCTCACATAACTTGAGGCAGGCAGGCATAGGTGTGCGCAGCCTATTGCATTAGGATGTGCATCCCAAAGTTTAAACACACATGAATACCACCTGCTGTCACAGGGAGGAGGCTCTGGTGGTGGGAGACAGTTGATTGGGACCATATTATATTACACCCTAAATACAGGTATGGGTTCCTAAGGTTGAACCTAGACTTTAATATAATAGGGGCATTTACACTGGCCACTGGCACCCCCAACCACCCACCTGGTGCCGCCCCTGGATAATGCTAATGTTCATGGGGTGATAAGGGTGTGCCCAGGCACACCCGGCACACCCTGTGCGCAAGCCTATGCAGGCAGGGATCGTGAGCCAGCAGAGGTAACAGTCCTCTCCTCTGGGCTCCACGGAATGTACTGTATTGCCATGCAGATCGCATTGCAATACATTCCTTCCCGGCTATGCTAGCTGGGGAAAGTGACAGGGTGACCCGAAAGTGACGTCATGCACGTCGCTTTCCGGGTCACCAACAGGAAAGGGAGGGGAGCGGAGGTGTGTCCGCTGTTCTCCCTTCCCTCCACCCACCATGAAAGTCCCGGGCCTGCAGAAGGGAAGGGGGGGGTGGTCATCTAGGGTGACCACATTTCCAAACTACCATTCAGGGACACCCCCCCTTCCAAAAAAACAGCTTGTGCTGTAACGAATCACAGCAAAGTGTTTGGACACAAGAGGCGGGATTTATGATTTCTCCAATCACAAGCAGGGGGCGGGGATTGTGCTCCTCCAGGCATTCCCAGCCAGGACAAGTACTGTCAGTGAGTAAAGCAGTGATGTGGCGGCCTTTTTTGGGGGCATCAGATTGGCCCGGGGGGGTGGCTGTGTCAGTTTCATTCCGGGACACTGTATTGTCCTGGAATGAAGGTGCCCGGGACAGACCTGCAAAATCCGGGACTGTCCCGGCCAATCCGGGACACGTGGTCACCCTATGGTCATCACTGGTACTGGAGGGTGTGTGGAGGCAATTGGGCAGCAGCGCAGCCACTCGGATGCTTCCACCTGACCCATATGAGTCTGCCTGTCAGTTTTACATACAATCCCGGGGGCTGCAGCTACCGGATTGTGTGTGAAACCCCTGCTGTCAGGTCTGTACGACGTATGGACCTCGCAGCGAAAGGGTTAAAAAAAAAAAAAAAGGGAAAAAAAATAAAAACCCTCACATGAACATGCGTAATGTGCCTAGTGGAAAATTTGGGCCCTGTCTATTTGTCTTTAGTAAACCAACCCCAATATGTTGCCAAATCTCTGTGGACACCTGGTCATCACACCTACATGAGCTTATTGAGGTCCCATTCCTAATCCATGGGCATTGAGTTGGATCTCCTTTAAGGCTAAAACAGCCTCCAATCCTTTTGGAAAGCCTTTCTGCAAGATTTTGGAGTGTGTCTGTGGGAATTATTGACCATTCAGCCAAAAGAGAAATTTGTGAGGTCAGGATGGTGGACATTCACCTCACAATCAGCATTCCAATTCATCCCAAAGGCGTTCATTAGGACTGAGGTCAGGGCTCCATGCAGGTCAGTTGAGTCTCTTCCCACCAAGCTCATTAAACCATGGTCTTTATAAAAAAAATGTTCGATCAGAAGACCTGGCTCTTTGCAGTTAATCCCAAAGGTGTTCAGTAGGGTTGAGGTCGGGGCTCTGTGAATGACATTCGACTTCCTACACACCAAACTCATCGAACCATGTCTTTGTGGCTGGCCTTGCATACAGGGCACAAGTATTTTCTAGCAGAAAAGGGATCTTCCCCAAATCTGAGAGAAAACACAATTGCCTAAAAATATCTTTGTATGTTGTAGCATTAACGCAAACCTCCCAACTTTTTGAGATGGGAATGAAGGACACCTATCAGCAAAAGTATGCAGGCATAGGACACACCCATTGCCACGCCCCCTTAAAGGAGAATTGTACAAAAAAAAAAAAAAGATTTTTTACCACTACTATTCCTTTATATTGGCTTTTGGAATTTATAAATGCAGCAATTTAGAAATTGGGTGAAAAGTTTAGCGCTGGAAAACACTTTTTGATAGATAAAAAGCGCATTTTATATACAATTATATAGATCAGACCAAAATGAGGGACAAATAAGGAGGAAAGAGGGACAGAGGGACATTGCCCCAAATCAGGGACAGTCCCTCGAAATCCGGGACAATTGGGAGCGATGTTAACGGTACAACTCAAAAGATATCTACATACCTTTAGCCATATGGTGTACATACAGGCATCCCAACATACTGACTGGACAAGGTTTGCTCATTTATAGAATCACTCCTTAAGGTCTCTCACCTGGTGGCATTCGTATTTGCTTACAGAGAAGACATTTTAGTCTGATGCAACTAAAATTGACCAAGCACAATCATGTTTTGTCCTTGGTCTGGGCCATATAAGGGTTAGCATTAGGGTTATAGGGAGGATTCATTTTATGTATAAAGTGGTTGTAAAGGCTGAAGGTTTAGAATGAAGGTAAAAAAAATAAAAAAATTCTGTGTGCAGCAGCACTCCAGCCTGTAATACTTACCTGAGCCACATCTTGATCCGTGGATGTGCATGAGATCCTCGGCTCTACTGGGGTTTGACCCTCCTCATTGGCTGATTATGGCTCCGACTACAGTCGATCGCAACCAGTGAGCAAATGAGGAGAGAGAAGGGGGCGGAGCCGAGCCACGCTCCATGTGTGAATCGATACAAGGAGTAGCAGCTCAGGAGCGAGCCTGCTCGGGTGTACCTATAGCGAGCTGCTTGATTTGGGGACACTTGGCAGAAGGGAGGGGCCAGGAGCACCAGCAAGGGACCCGGGAAGAGGTGAGGAGAGCAGGTGAGTATAATATGTTTGTTATTTAAAAAAATAAAAATAACCGAAAGTTTAATATCACTTTAAATCAAGAGGTAGTATTAGAGTTAGAGTGAAGGTTAGTGTTAGGGTTACAGGGAGGGTTAGTGTTAATGTTAAAGGAAAGGTTAGTGTTAAGGTTACATTGGGCAGCAGTGTTAAGAATTAAGGTTAGGGTCACAAGAAGGGTTAGTAATACTGTAACAGGGAGAGTTATTGTTGGGTTTCATTTTCGGGTAGTGTTAGGTTAATAGGAAGGGTTAGTGTTAGAGTTACAAGGATGGTTAGTGTTAGGGTTACAAGGATGGTTAGTGTTAGGGTTACAGGGATGGTTAGTGTTAGGGTTGCAAGGATGGTTAGTGTTAGGGTTACAAGGATGGTTAGTGTTAGGGTTGCAAGGATGGTTAGTGTTAGGGTTACAAGGATGGTTAGTGTTAGGGTTACAGGGAAGGTTAGGGTTACAGGGAGGGTTAGTGTTACAAGGAGGGTTAGTGTTAGGGTTACAAGGAGGGGTTGTGTTACAAGGATGGTTAGTGTTGGGGTTACAAGGAGGGTTAGTGTTACAGGGAAGGTTAGGGTTACAGGGAAGGTTAGTGTTAGGGTTACAAGGAGGGTTAGTGTTAGGGTTACAAGGAGGGTTAGGGTTACAAGGAGGGTTAGGGTTACAAGGAGGGTTAGTGTTAGGGTTACAAGGAGGGCTAGTGTTAGGGTTACAGGGAGGGTTAGTGTTAGGGTTACAGGGAGGGTTAGTGTTAGGGTTACATTGAGGGTTAGTGTTAGGGTTACATTGAGGGTTAGTGTTAGGGTTAGTGTTAGGGTTACATTGAGGGTTAGTGTTAGGGTTACATTGAGGGTTAGTGTTAGGGTTACATAGAGGGTTTGTGTTAGTGTTACATAGAGGGTTTGTGTTAGTGTTACGGGGAAAGTTAGTGCTAGGGTTACAGGAAGGGTTAGTGTTAGGGGTATAGGGAAGAAGGGTTTGTGTTAGAGTTACAGGGTGGGCCAGCGTGAGGGTTTCATTGAGTGGCAACGTTGAGAAGGAAGGTTCATTTTTGGGATTATAGGGATGGTTATTGGTAGGGTTACAGGGAGGGGTAATGTTCGGATAAGAGGAAAGGTTAGTGTTAGGGTTATGGGAAGGTTTATTGGTAGGGTTACAGGAAAGGGTAATGTTCGGATAAGAGGAAAGGTTAGTGTTAGGGTTATGGGAAGGCTTATTGGTAGGGTTACAGGGAAGGGTAGTGTTGGGGTAAGAGGAAAGGTTAGTATTAGGGTTATGGGAAGGTTTATTGGTAGGGTTACAGGGAGAGGTAATGTTCGGATAAGAGGAAAGGTTAGTGTTAGGGTTATGGGAAGGTTTATTGGTAGGGTTACAGGGAAGGGTAATGTTCGGATAAGAGGAAAGGTTAGTGTTAGGGTTATGGGAAGGCTTATTGGTAGGGTTACAGGGAGAGGTAATGTTCGGATAAGAGGAAAGGTTAGTGTTAGGGTTATGGGAAGGCTTATTGGTAGGGTTACAGGGAGGGGTAATGTTCGGATAAGAGGAAAGTTTAGTGTTAGGGTTATGGGAATGTTTATTGGTAGGGTTACAGGAAAGGGTAATGTTCGGATAAGAGGAAAGGTTAGTGTTAGGGTTATGGGAAGGTTTATTGGTAGGGTTACAGGAAAGGGTAATGTTCGGATAAGAGGAAAGGTTAGTGTTAGGGTTATGGGAAGGCTTATTGGTAGGGTTACAGGGAAGGGTAGTGTTGGGGTAAGAGGAAAGGTTAGTGTTAGGGTTATGGGAAGGTTTATTGGTAGGGTTACAGGGAGGGGTAATGTTCGGATAAGAGGAAAGGTTAGTGTTAGGGTTATGGGAAGGTTTATTGGTAGGGTTACAGGGAGAGGTAATGTTCGGATAAGAGGAAAGTTTAGTGTTAGGGTTATGGGAATGTTTATTGGTAGGGTTACAGGAAAGGGTAATGTTCGGATAAGAGGAAAGGTTAGTGTTAGGGTTATGGGAAGGTTTATTGGTAGGGTTACAGGGAAGGGTAATGTTCGGATAAGAGGAAAGGTTAGTGTTAGGGTTATGGGAAGGTTTATTGGTAGGGTTACAGGGAAGGGTAATGTTCGGATAAGAGGAAAGGTTAGTGTTAGGGTTATGGGAAGGTTTATTGGTAGGGTTACAGGGAAGGGTAGTGTTGTGGTAAGAGGGAAGTTCAGTGTGAGGTTTAGGGTTGGTGTTAATGGGAGAAGTTCATTATAGGATTAGAGAGAAGGTTAGTTTGAGGGGGCCTTGGATTCAGGCATTGTTCTCTGTCTCTAATGTATCAACGTGTTTACATTTGGGAACTCATCTGCAGGGATTTCACCATCAGAGTCTCTGATTGACATAGGAAACTGTTATCAGCTCTAACTCTCCATCATCTTCTTGAACCTGAAATATCAGTTATGGGTGGAGTGACCCTTTGACAATAAGGTTGGTACAGATGAAGGGTGGGAAAACAAAGTATTTATTACAAATAGAGTGAGAGGATTAGATTCATCAACTCAGCAGCTTAGCATGTCTGGAAATTATTTTAACATATCTGCAATTATTAGAGTCCCCATCTGTACATTATTAGCAGGAAATTTCCAACTTTCCAAGAAAAGTATCATTCCCCCCATTCTAATCATCCTTCAGCCCCCATACCTGTCAACCGTGAAAGAATAGACAAGATGCTCATGCTATTATTTTAAGGGAATCTCTCATGAAGCAAAACACCTGTGTGAGAGGGTTCTGGTGGAAGCTGTATGACCACAGTCCTCATTCCAGAACTAATACAAACCACATGAGTTGGGAATGGCTCCCACCTTCCCATGTAGGTGTTTTGCTTTGTGACCGAGTCTCTAGATTTTTGTTCGGACTTTGCAAAGCACTATTGTACTGCCAATGGTGGGGTTGGGCACAGACATGGTACGACACCCACTGAGCAATTTTATCATGTTTAATGTTTCATAATGTTTTAAGCCGTTACCAGCAAATAAAGCCTGCCAATCAGAGGCAGACTGACAATAAGAAAAGCACAAAAACAGCGCTCACAACAGGGAACACACCTCATAGATCAAGGGTGGAGTCCTTCACTGGGTGCTCTGGCTCAAATGGCCTTCAGCCATTGAAAATGCAGCTCCAAGAAAGATGTATCTGGCAACTCTAGAATCGCATGAAAATCTTTATTTGCTACATAAAGGTCAAGATTAAAAACACTGATGCGTTTCGGCTAACCGCCTTGCTTACAGCAAGTGAACAAGGCGGTTAGCCGAAACACATCAGTGGTTTTTAATCTTGACCTTTATGTAGCAAATAAAGATTTTCATGGGATTCTGGAGTTGCCGGTACATCTTTCTTGAAAATGACAATAAGGCAGGGATCCTATAGCAACAACTAGATGGACAAATTGTTCTTGACACGGGGCAACTGTGGGCAAATGTAAATATAGACCTTATAGTGAACCTGTAGCCAGGTGTCATGGTTATGCAGTAATATTTGTCTGTCAGCTTACCTCTCCTCCATGTGTCCTGCTTTAGAGACCAGACACTCTCACCTGGCTGCTTAAGTAATCTCCCCTCCAAGCATGGCTCCACCCCAGGCCCTATCAGGGAACTCTATATTAACCTGTGCACTGCAAGCCAGCCGTGCTGATCAACATTGTTTGTTAGCTATTGTGTGTTTGGGTTCCTGCTTGCCGTGTGCTCTACGTCTGTCTCTGTTTTACCGATCTTGGCTTGTTCTCGACTATCCCTGCCTGCTTGTGACCCTGACCTTTGGCGTGTTCTGTGTTTCTCCTTGTCTGCTAGTCGCCCCGAACTTTGGCTTATCCCCTTACTATCTCTTGTTATCCTGGTCTGCTGCTTCCTCTCTATCCTTCTGTAGCCTACTGTAAGCTTGAGCTGGGAGACTCTGGGGGCCGCGACCAGGAGCCAGTTGCAGCCCAGTCCATCCTCACCACTAGAGGCTCTGGTGAACACCTGCTGGCTCTTAGACTCCACGCCCTGGGGAATCCTATGCTCTAGCTCCCTGTGGGATCCGTGTTGGTTCTCCAGTAGACCTGCCTGAGTTCCATCCGCAGCAGTCAGCCGTAGGGTCCACTACCTTAGCGGTGCACTCCTGACCCCAACGGTGTGCATCTGTCATCTGGCCTCAGGTGACCTGACACCAAGCTATGAACATTCAAGTATTACAAAATACATTTAACAAGCAGTGAATGAGTTTAAAAAAAATCCAACTGACCTTTGTAGCTAAAGGCACTGTAGAGCAATTCATCCTCAAATTTCACAGCAGAAGTCATCCAAGTCTTTCTCTCAGCAGCCTAACTCATCTTGCTACCTTTTCCATCAGTGAATCAACAGCTCAGCTCAACTTTTTTTACTCAGAAGGAACTTAAAGCGGAGGTTCACACAAAAAGCGAACCTCTGCTTTTCGGAACCCTCCCCCCCTCCGGTGTCACATTTGGCACCTTTCAGGGGGGTGCTGATACCTGTATAATACAGGTATTTGCACCCACTTCCGGACATAGATATCCACAGAATCTGCAGATAATCTACGCCACTTCCTGTCCCCCCCCCCACTGTCTTCTGGGAGATAGAAGACAGGAGGGACCATTTTGATTGCGCAGCGCGGCTCGTGCATGCGCAGTAGAGAACCGGGAAGTGAAGCCGCAAGGCTTCATTTCCTGATTCCCTTAGCGAAGATGGCGGCGGCAGCATCCGAGGACCGAGACACGAGTCGGCCTCGGGTGCCGACATCACGGGCGCACTGGATAGGAAAGTGTCTATATTTTAAAAGTCAGCAGCTGCAGTATTTGTAGCTGCTGGCTTTTAAAAAAAATTTTTTGGCTGACCTTCGCTTTAACAGCTCAGCTTCCTCCACTCCTTCTTCCTGCAGTGATTGAGCAGCTCAGCTGCCCCTGATCCCCCTCTGTGGTGTCTCGGCAGTAGACATGTGCAATTTGTTTCAGTCCAAATTAAAATTCGGACAAATTTTTGGTTATTCGCAGATTCGGATGTATCTGAATCTCCAAATGAAATAGTAACAAATTTAGTTGAAATTAGTTTAGTTTATTCGTTTTCTAACAAATTCCAAATTCCAAAATGATTAAAATTCGGATCGGTTGAAAAGTTATTGACTGATTCAAATTCTGTGCGAAGAATAGCTGGTTGTTATGGAGTGGGTCGGGAAGCCCGCCGCTGCGTCCTTAACAACAGATGACTCGTCAGCTGTCACCGGACTTCCCCGCTGAGAGCTAAAATGTAAACAAAGGAATGTAGGCAATAGGAAATTCAGTATAAAAACAGTGTGGGTTCCCCCCCCAAATCCATACCAGGCCCTTCGGGTCTGGTATGGATTCTAATGAGAACCCCATGCCAATTTTTTTTTAAAAAAGGTGTGAAGTCCAGGGGCGGCCATTGTGGGCGCACGGGCACCGCCTCCCCTATCCACCACGGCTCAGGGCGCAGAGCATTGTGTCTGGAGCCCACCCAGTTGTGTTGCAACAGCAAATGAATATTCGCTGTTGCAACACTGATCCTCCTCCTGGCCAATCAGGAAGCGGGTCTGATACCCATCACCCGATTGGCTGAAAGCACATGCGATCCTATTGGATGCCTAGGAGGAGGGGAGAAGACGCACGGGGAAGCAAAGAGAAGAAGACACAGAAGCTGCTGCCTGATGCCCGCCACAGCCTGATGTCCATCGATGCCCCAAACCCCGCTGCTGCCTGATGTGCCTGCCGCTGCCCTATCCCCGCCGGTGCCCGATGTGCCCGCCGATGCTCGATCCCCACCGCTGCCCGATGTGCCCGCCGCCTAGATGGGGTAAGTGCCCGTGGACTGGCAGACAGCGAGGGGGGTGGGGGGTTTGAGGTGCCGCGGGGGGGTTGTTTGTCGCCCCCAAACAAAAAAACACCAGCCACCACTGGTGGGGCCCCCCAAAATCCATACCAGACCCTTATACGAGCATGCAGCCTGGCAGGCCAGGAAAGAGGGGGACGAGCAAGTGTCCCCCACTCCTGAACCATACCATGCCATATGCCTTCAACATATGGGGGTGCTTTGAGCAGGGGGGCTCTGTCCCCCCAGCCCAAAGCACCTTGTCCCCATTTTGATGGGAACAAGGAGCTCTTCCCCACAACCCTGGGCTGTGGTTGTGGGGGTTTGCTGAGTGGGCGCCATATCGGAATCTGGAAGCCCTCTATAACAAGGGTCCCCTAGATCCCGACCCCCTCCCTATGTGAATGAGTATGGGATATTCCGTATTCCCATTTTCCAACAAAAGTGTAAAAAAGGAATAAAGACAGTACACAAGTTTTTGACATTTCCTTTAGTAAAAAATTAAAAACAAACAATGTCCCCTGATGTAGATCCATCCTCAATCCCACTGCCCGCCGCACCAGCAAACCCGTAAAAAAATAAAAACCTCCGGCCTCGTTGAAGGCTCCCGTGGACTGCTGGCGATCTGTCAAAATAGCCAATTCATCGAGATAGCCAATCACGTCACTTCCGGTTACTGTAAAGCTTCAGTAATTGGAGATTTCGATGATTTGCTGTTTTGATACAACACCAGCAACTGTATACACTCCGGTACACAAAGAGTTTGCTGTTTTGACAGAACAGCGGCTAAGGAGAAAAAAGTTGTGGCCACCCCCAAGGCGGCCATTTTGTTGGTTAGTATTGGCGCGGACTAACAATGTCCGCTCATAACATCGTGTACCGGAGTGTATACGGTTGCCGGTGTGGTGTCAAAACAGCAAGTCGTCTAAATCTCCAATTACTGATTGTTTACAGTAACCGGAAGTGACGTAATTGGAGATCTCGATGAATTGGCTATGTTGACAGAACACCTGCTCCTCCATCTGACATTTATTAATAAGGTAAGGGGCGGAGTCACCCGATGACATTGGCGGGCGACCCCGCCCTCTTTTGACGTCATCGACTCAGCATGAATGTCTGTCGTCTAGCCACAGGTTCACTTTAAATCCCAACTCCAGTCAAAACTTTATTTTTTGGTCTTGGATAGTTTAAGGAAAAAGCTTAAACTTCTGTCAGGTTGTCAGAGCTTAAACAGAAATTTAGTAATGTATTTTATCAAATACATTTTATAAGGGTGAAATGTGATACCTTCATAACCTTCATAAATAATCTCTTCTAAGGAACAGTCTATAGAAGGCTCACACAATTACCACCCCTGATAGATGGCTAAAACTTTTAGCCATCCATCAGGGGTGGTAATTGTGAGCACGTGCAAACCCTCACAAGTCAACCATTACATCTAAAAGAAGACATCTATTGTTATAATTCACAGGCCGATCCCAAAGATATTCTGTATTCCAATATATATGAGGTAGCATACCCGTGGATTCTTTTATTTTACATTTGATATTTACTGGATACACCAAAATGAGTGATCGTTATTCAAAGTATCTTTTGGGATTGTCCTGTCTTGTACATATTTCTTTTAGCTATGATGATTGATGGGTCATCTTTTGCCTTTTAGCAAATATGGATCTTTGTAATAAATAAAAACGTATATTGTATCTTTTAGATATCTATATCTGGTGGTGTGTGAGCCTCTAAGTTGGCTATACACTAGTAGAATTTTCTTTTACCTGAGAATTTTACCGCCTCCAGGCCAAATCCGGCCCTTTGGCTGTCCATGTCCAGCCCACGTGAAGTTGGGAGGGTTCCCTGAATTCAGGCCAGGGGAGGGCTGGGCCAGGGGGCAGGGTGGCAATTGCCTCCCAGGCCACCCTAACTTATGTTCAAAATGTCCGGCAGCCGCTGCCCGCTACCATTTTCTTTTTTATTCTGCTCTAGGAAGTCATGCCAGGGGCACGGCCTTGGCGGCCGACCACTAGCTGTTGCATTCCGGGAGTTGTAGTCCGCGCTCAAGCTTCCGGTGGGTGGAAAACACAGCAGCGCAGAGGAAACTACAACTCCCTGGGACCATATTCTTGGAAGCAGACAGAGGCAGTGCGTGCCAGGGAGTCGGAATGCAGGGCTGGGCGCTGGCTGCAACTTGACCCCAGGATCAGGAGCGTTACACCCCAGGAGACCGTAGCGTGCAAGGACCTGCTGAGCTGAGATTGCTGAGGTGAGAGACCCTGACACCCCTAGCTGACCCCCCATCTCCCCCACCATACACCCCATGTAACCTGTCCCAGTGATCAGGCTTCATTGATGGGCACTGGAGTTGGCTGCACTCATAAGCACTGGTGAGGCTGCATTGAAAAACCAGGTGGGCCATGGATGATGATGAGCTGATTCGGCGGTTCAGTGGGCCACTTGACTGGACTTGCCCCCCAGGCCTAAGGCTACCAGCCCTCCCCTGATTCAGGCCAACCAGTCAACAGGATGGAGAAGACTGTGCTTCTGCCCTCATTGGCCTGCTGGTCGCCAAGATAGCCGTGGTCACACTTCAGCCCTGTAGGCATCACCTCTTGAGTGACTAGAGAGGACCATGGGAGGTTGGCAACAAGGATGTGATGCAGATGAGGGCATGTGTGGAGGTGCTATTAGGTCCCGCTTACACGTAAGGGGCAGAGCCTACACCCCCTCTACTTGGCCTTAACTTCCACCTGGTTTTTGACGTGACATCACACACCGGGGGCCTGTATAACAGTGGAGGCCTTCCACAACAGTCCCGGTTTCTCATGGAAAATGAATTGCCCACCCCTGGCCTAAGAAGACCATCTGGTGCACTTGTTGTCAATTTTACTCGTACTTCTCAGTTGGAGAGTTCATTGCTCCTTCGGAGGCTCCTCCTTTGTGGAAGAGCTGCCGAGGTTAAGTCATCAAGCCCAAGCAATACCCACCTATTGACATATCCCGTTCCAACGGGTCACATCTATTTTTTTCTTGAACAACAAACACTGTGAGGCAATTGGATCACAGGCAACTTTTCTGTAGTCAGAGGAGGGACTTATGTACAGGACCGATCCAACATTCCCAAGATCTTTCAATGGCTTCTCACATGACAATGCACTCTTGGATTGGCCAGGCATGACTGAGCCTACATGTGAATGTGACACCCAAAAGGAACAATAGCTATTATCAAGTCTGCAATACTTTTCATCGACCTTCGTCTTTCTCATGGCTGGTAAAGTGCCTCCGCCGTCCATGGTGCCCCCCCCCCCCCTTCCACCTTCATAACATTATCTTTCCCATGTTTAGACAAAGTTATCTGCTAAAAGCCTCAGTGACATTCACAAAAACTGCTAGGGCATGGAGATTTTCGGGTAGACCTCAATTTAGATTAACATTCCTTTACAATCTCTGTGAAGTGCATTATATTTATAGTTGTTTTGTGCGATGCGTCTGGAGGTCAAATAATCCTAAAGTAGATGTATCGTCAAATGTATCAATCATATTTTTAAATCTGCAGCTTCCATTGCAATAATCCCTGGTGATCCTGACATAAAGATTCTTGTTCGGGCATTTCTCCTTATAGGGTGACAATGCTCTATCTTGGCTACTACTTGTGCTGCTGCGTAGTTGTCAGGGAGATGCTGGCCATAGCGAGTGCAGCAGATGGGCGAGGCCAAGGCGCATGCGTTGGCACAATTCCAGGTACAACATTCCTGGCACGCATGTCCACGCGATTGCCCATGCGCATGCGCAAACACGTGCGTGCACGCCCGCGGACGCGAGTGCACGCCCTTAGCATTGGCACCAAATGCCATATATAAGAATGACAGATGCACTAGGGCCTTGCTGTCTGATCTGCAGCTTTCCCCTGTATCCATCCTTGATCTGATTCTGACTCGTCTTCCGACCTCGATTTCATCTGTATCTGCTTGTGTCTCTGTTGCCAAACCTCTGCATTAACTTTGACCATTCTCTGCTTGATGTCTCTGATGTACCTGATCTTCCGTGTATGACCTGGCTTGTCTGACTATGCACCAGTCTCCACAGCCTCCACGTACCTGCATCCGCAGTACACTTGCATCCACAAAGTGCCTGCATCCGCAGCCAACTAGCAACAGCCACTACTGCTGCCACCTGCCTCTCCCGCTTACCGACCAATAGAGAACATTGCAGGCACTCCTACCCCTATATAGCTCAGCATGACACAGATCAGGGTATATAGTTCAGCATGACACAGATCAGGGTATACAGCTCAGCATTACAGATCAGGGTATATAGCTTAGCCTCACAGATAAAGGTATATACAGTAGCTCAGCATGACACAGTTAAGGGTATATAGCTCAGCATGACACAGATCAGGGTATATAGCTCAGCATGACACAGATCAGGGTATATAGCTCAGCATGACACAGATTAGGGTATATAGCTCAGCATGACACAGATTAGGATATATAGCTCAGCCTCACAGATCAGGGTATATAGCTCAGCCTCACAGATCAGGGTATATAGCTCAGCATGACACAGATTAGGGTATATAGCTCAGCATGACACAGATTAGGGTATATAGCTCAGCCTCACAGATCAGGGTATATAGCTCAGCATGACACAGATTAGGATATATAGCTCAGCCTCACAGATCAGGGTCTATAGCTCAGCATGACACAGATCAGGGTATATAGCTCAGCATGACACAGATTAGGGTATATAGTTCAGCCTCACAGATCAGGGTATATAGCTCAGCATGACACAGATTAGGATATATAGCTCAGCCTCACAGATCAGGGTCTATAGCTCAGCATGACACAGATCAGGGTATATAGCTCAGCATGACACAGATTAGGGTATATAGTTCAGCCTCACAGATCAGGATATATAGCTCAGCATGACACAGATTAGGGTATATAGCTCAGCCTCACAGATCAGGGTATATAGTTCAGCATGACACAGATCAGGGTATATAGTTCAGCCTCACAGATCAGGGTTTATAGTTCAGCATGACACAGATCAGGGTATATAGTTCAGCATGACACAGATCAGGGTACACAGCTCAGCAGTTCAGTGACATAACCACTACCAGGGATGGGTACTTCTTGTCAGTAGGAGGAGCTTTTCCGTTCTGTCCAGCCTATCCCTGAAACAAAAGATCACTGCTACAGTGGTCTATTGCTGGCTAATTACAGCCAGCAAACAATCACTATTGGACGTGATTGTCAAGGTCACCTGTGGCCAGGTGACAGATGCACACCGTAGGGGGACAGGAGTGCACCGCAAGGTAGTGAACCCTATGGCTGACTGCTGCGGATAGGAAACTGGGTGGTTGTGGAAAGCGGGACCAGAGGAGCACAACCGGGATCCTAACGGAAGCTAGAGCCAAGATTCCCCAGGGCGCGGAGTCTAAGACCCAGCAGGTCTTCTCCAGGGCCTCTAGTGGTGAGGATGTTATGCTGCAGGCTGGGACCAGGTCGCGGCCCCTGGAGTTTCCTAGCTCACACCCCGTAGGATAAGGGGAAAAGAGGGGAAGCAGCAGCACAAGATATGAGAGAAACGAATAACAAGCTGAAGGTCAGGGGCCACAAGCAGACAAGGATAACGAAAGAACGAGCCGAAGGTCAAGGGTCACGAGCAGACAGGGATAGTCGGGGACAAGCCAAATATGTAACAGAGAGACAGACGTAGCACACGGCAGGCAGGAACCCAAACACACAATGCCTAACAAACACGTTGATCAGCAAAGCAGGCTTGCAGTGCACAGGTTAATATAGTGTTCTGTGATAGGACCTGGGGTGGAGTCAGGCTGGGAGGAGATTATAAAGGAAGCCAGGTGAAAGGGTTCTGGCCTCTAAGATGAACACATGGGAAGGAAGGTAAGCTGACAGACAAACACTACTGCATATCCATGACAGTACCCTCCCTCTTATGGGCCCTCCCCCGCCTGGGCCCAGGCTTAAAGGGAAATCTCTGATGAAACCTCCTCAACAAATGAGGTGCAGCGACATCAGATGCAGCAATCCAAGACGCCTCCTCAGGACCAAAACCTCTCCAATGCACAAGGTACTGAAGAATGCCTCTGCAGAGCCGAGAATCCAGAACTTGTCTAACCTCGTACTTGAGATTATCCTCAGAGACTGAAAACGAGGTAGGGAGATGACAAGAAGATCTATTGAGGACCAAAGGCTCTCTAGGAATAAGCAAGGGCACGAGAGGATCAACAGGAATCTGAGGAGGGTCCCCTAGACCCTTAAAGGGGAACTGGTCATCTTGCACAGGACCATCAGACTGGGCAGATGTCAGTGGAACCCTGAGGTCAGGTTGGTTAGAAGGTGACATGTCACCAGAGTCAAGCTGAATAGCTGAAGGACAAGCAGAATGTCCTGAACAAGAAAAAGTAGGAGGCTCACTGGGCATGGGCTGGACTGGCATAGCTAGTACAGAAGCAGAGTGAATAGCTGAGTCAGGTGTAGCGACTACCTGAATCGCATCGCAAGACATAGCGACTGCAGGACTTGTAGACAAGCTAGCCTGGCTGTGCGTCCAAGGGTGGTTAGGGACAGAGAAATGTAAATGGTTATGCAACCTGGAATGAATGACCGGCTCAGGTTCACAGGGGGTAACCTTGGGTAGGCAGGACGAGGAACAGGAGGGACTCCAAGCCAGGATCTGTCCAGTAGTCCAGTCCACATGAGGAGAATGGAGCTGTAACCATGGGAGACCCAAAATTATAGGCGTTGAGGCCTTGGGTAAGATAAGGAAGGATATCCACTCCTGGTGGAGTGTCCCTACCGACATCTTAACAGGGAGGGTCTGGAAGCGGATAGGTCCCCCTGGGAGAACAGTACCATCAATCGCCAAGACCACCAATGGCGTGGTGAGGGGCAAAAAAGTAAGTCTCATGGACGATGCGATTTCCCAGTCCATAAAATTACCAGCGGCTCCAGAATCCAGATATGCTGAGACCGAATGAGAAGAAGCACCAACATGAAGGAACACAGAAAGCAGAAGACGAGAAGGGGAAGGTGATATTTCTGGGTCCAATACTCCACTTTCCAGATGAAGTGGACCCGAACGTTTTTCTGGACAACGAGAGCAAGTGTCACGAAAATGACCTTTGCCCCCACAGTAAAGACACAGACCAAGAGTTCTGCGCCTAGCACGTTCCTCGGGGGATAGCCTGGTCCGACCCAGCTGCATGGGTTCCTCAGCTGGTAGGAGATGCTTTTCGGGTCGAAGAGAGGGGAGCTCAGGCTGACTAAGAACCAAGCAGTGCTGGCGTTGCTTTTCTAAGGTCCTCTCCTGAAAGCGAATATCGATCTGGTTACACAAGGAGATAACGCCGGCCAGATCAGTGGGGATGGTTCTTCCTGCTAATTCATCCTTCACTCTATCAGACAGGCCATGCAAAAAGGTTGTGACTAAGGCCTCATTGTTCCAGCTCAACTCAGCCGACAGTATGCGGAAATGAAGGGCATACTGTCCCACAGAAGTAGACTCTTGGCGGAGACGTAAAAGGGCGCTGGCCGCTGAAGAGACATGAGCCGGTTCTTCGAAGATATTCCGAAAAAGTTTCAAGAAGCCAGACAGGCTAGAAACCACTGGATCATTCAGTTCCCACAGAGGGGCTGCCCAGGCTAAAGCTTCACCAGAGAGGAGGGAAATGATATAGGCTACCTTAGCCCGATCAGACAGGAAGTTTTGGGGCTGGAGCTCAAAATGAATCGTGCATTGGCTAAGGAACCCCCTGCAAGCCTTGGAGTCCCCAGAGAAACGGGACGGAGCTGGCAGTTGTAGTGAGTGTGTGGCTGCGACTGGTGCAATAGGTGCAGCCGCTGATTGTATTTGAGGTTGCGGATTCAGGGTTCCCAAGGAGGCCTGAAGCTGCTCGAAGCGAGAAGCCAGATCCTGGAGGAATCGCATCACCTGAGTCTGATTCGATTCCTGGGTTTCAAGTCTGCAAACTATGCCCTGCAATGGATCATCCGCGGGTAACGGGATGTCAGCCGGGTTCATGGCTGATCAAACTGTCAAGGTCACCTGTGGCCAGGTGACAGATGCACACCGTAGGGGGACAGGAGTGCACCGCAAGGTAGTGAACCCTATGGCTGACTGCTGCGGATAGGAAACTGGGTGGTTGTGGAAAGCGGGACCAGAGGAGCACAACCGGGATCCTAACGGAAGCTAGAGCCAAGATTCCCCAGGGCGCGGAGTCTAAGACCCAGCAGGTCTTCTCCAGGGCCTCTAGTGGTGAGGATGTTATGCTGCAGGCTGGGACCAGGTCGCGGCCCCTGGAGTTTCCTAGCTCACGCCCCGTAGGATAAGGGGAAAAGAGGGGAAGCAGCAGCACAAGATATGAGAGAAACGAATAACAAGCTGAAGGTCAGGGGCCACAAGCAGACAAGGATAACGAAAGAACGAGCCGAAGGTCAAGGGTCACGAGCAGACAGGGATAGTCGGGGACAAGCCAAATATGTAACAGAGAGACAGACGTAGCACACGGCAGGCAGGAACCCAAACACACAATGCCTAACAAACACGTTGATCAGCAAAGCAGGCTTGCAGTGCACAGGTTAATATAGTGTTCTGTGATAGGACCTGGAGTGGAGTCAGGCTGGGAGGAGATTATAAAGGAAGCCAGGTGAAAGGGTTCTGGCCTCTAAGATGAACACATGGGAAGGAAGGTAAGCTGACAGACAAACACTACTGCATATCCATGACAGTGATCTGTTGCTGGCCAGCTGCATGGGGGGTCTGGATCAAGTCTTTAATGACTTGGTTCTATTTTTTTTCATTTTATTCCCAATAATAACCAAGAAATTAAAAATGTATTCAAATTTTCTAGCAAATCAATGCCGTACTTAAAAAACAAAACAAAAAAATAACCGCTGATGTGTAATGCGTTAGGGTAAGCTACAAACAATAAAAGTAATAACAGGTGGAAACAAAATTTTGCTCTGGGGCTTGATGGGATTTAGGGAGCTAAACACCCAGGAACTCAAGTGGTTAATAATAGAGAGAACGTTTCCTATGGTTAATATTTTGTATTGGGCCAAGAGGAGCTCAGCTTCTCCATGGGGCATCTGTTTATGAACTCCAGCACAGAAAAGCCCCATAGCAATCAATGCAGCCAAACACCAAATCCCCCCCCCCCCCAACACACACTCACAGAGCCCTCTTTGATGTATTAGCCGTGTCCAGCGCAATGCCACGCTGCCAATGCTGAGGTGGAAGTACCAGCCCCAGGGGACACGACTGAATAGTCAATTCATTCCCATTCACGGTGCTCATGTTAAAGTACTATTGATTTCCTTAAACTTTCTGTTTGCGGTTTGTATTTGGAATTCTGGTCCGTCTAATAGAAAATTCCAGCAAATAATATAAACTTTTTTTATTTTTATTTTTTATTTCTTTGTAAACTCAGCCTGCAGTGTTATCAAGGGGAGTCATTAAATGACCAATAGACCATAAAAAAATAATACTTCTGTGTGAAAAGAGTACGGCTAACAGGATTTATAAAACTCTATAAACTTACATTGGGAAGATAAGAAGATAACTTAGGTGTTCTTACACTGCTGCACTGCCAATTACTGTATATACTCGAGTATAAGCCGACCTGAATATAAGCCGAGGCACCTAATTTTACCACAGAAAACTGGGAAAACGTATTGACTCAAGTATAAGCCTAGGGTGTCCATCTGCATGCCTCACTGTGCCCAATCTCCCTACCTGATCTCCGGCGCTGTGTGACTAGACTGACGTTTAACATGGGAGTCTATGGAAGGGGTGCCCGGGTTTGAAAAATTGTTGCTCCCCGGCCGTAGGACAACAAACTTTGCACACTTGTAGATAAAGAGTGGGGCTACATGTGTTTCAAGTTTGGGGTCCAGAGGACCAAGGGCCGGCCGGTACCGGGTCCCCAAATTCACCAGAGAAATTACCGTTTAACATGGGAGTCTATGGAAGGGGTGCCCGGCTTTGAAAAATCGGTGCTCCCCGGCCGTAGGTCCCCCTGGCAAATTTGTACACTTGTAGAGGAAGAATGGGGCTACATGTGTGCCAAGTTTGGGGTCCAGGGGACCTACGGATGTCCGGGATCAGGCACACAAATTTGAAGACGGACACAGACTCGAGTATAAGCCGAGGGGGGCAATTTCAGCACAAAAAAAATGTGCTGAAAAACCTTGGCTTATACTCGAGTATATACAGTATATCTTCTAACTGCCATTTGTAGCTAAATGAAGGACGATTGGCTGGGTTCTTCTGTGCTTTACCAGACAGGAAGTCACCTGCGTACTGAGAAATAGGGTTACATTTCTTATGACCCGTACACACGATCCGAAAATCGGACCGACTTTTTTCCGCTTAACCGCTTAACGACCGCTCACTGTATATATACGTCGGCAGAATGGCACCGACAGGCACAATCACGTACAGTGTACGTGATCACCTTTGTACAGTTGGGGGTCCGATCGGACCCACCTCCTATACAGTGAGCGCCCGTTTATCGTTGGGGAGCGATCAGAGATGAGGGGGTGACCATTCGATTTCGGCCACCCCCTCGCGATCGCTCCCGGCCAATGAAAATGCTTCCTCCGCCATGTGATGTAAACACAGGCAGGAGGAAGTGATGTCATCTCCCTCGCGGCGGTCTTTTCGATTCCGGCGCCGAGGAGAGAGGAAGCAGGTTAGTGCACCAACAGTCCACTGACACTTAGGTACACATAGGCACACATTTCACCCCCCAGTCACCCCCAGATCACCCCCCAGGTCACCCCCCAGCCCCTAATCACAGTGTCACTGATTGCAGTGATCATTTATTTTACTGATCACTGCATTTAGTGTCATCTGTGATAGTAAAAAGTTGCAGGGCAGTTAGGATTAGGCCCCTTTAGGTCCAGGGTAGCCCCCTAACCCCCCCTAATAAAGGTTTAACCCCTTGATCACCCCCCAGGTAACCCTTTCACCCCCTAACGCCAGCGTCACTAAGCGATCGTATTTTCGATCGCTGTATATAGTGCCGGTGGTGCCCTAGATAGCCAGTTATTTATTTTTAGTTTCGCCGCAGGTTTTTAGAGCGTCAGGTACCCCCATATATTATTTTAACCCCCTGATTGCCCCTAGAGGTAACCCTTTCACCAGTGATCACCGTATAAGCGTCACTGGTGACACTGGTTACCCAGTTAGTTATTTAGGTAACCCGTCAGGTTTTTATATAGCGTCGGGTACCCCCATATTTAACCTAATAAAGGTTTTAACCCCCTGATTGCCCCTAGTTAACCCTTTCACCAGTGATCACCATATAAAGGTTACGGGTGACGCGGGTTGGTTAGTTTGCTTTTTATAGCATCAGGGCACCCGCCGTATATAGCCCAATAAAGGTTTAACCCCCTGATCGCCCGGCGGGTGAGATCAATTAGGTTTTAGCGCCAGAGAGGGTCTGCGTCGCCCCAGGCAGCGTTAGGTTAGTGCCAGTAACGCTAACACCCACGCGCAAAGCATACACCTCCCTTAGTGGTATAGTATCTGATCAGATCAATATCTGATCTGATCAGATCTATACTAGCGTCCCCAGCGGTTTAGGGTTCCCAAAAACTCAGTGTTAGCGGGATGAGCCCAGATACCTGCTAGCACCTGCGTTTAGCCCCTCCGCCCAGCCCAGCCCAGCCCAGCCAAGTGCAGTATCGATCGATCACTGTCACTTACCAAACACAAAACACATAACTGCAGCGTTCGCAGAGACAGTCCTGATCCCTGCGACCGCTAACAGTTTTTTTGTAGCGTTTGATATATTTGCTGACGACAGTCGGGTGCTTTTTTTCCTGTGAATCTTACTAGTGTACCCCTAAATTTAGAGCCCAAAATGGCAAGTCGAAGGCACACTAGTAAAGAGGCCTACGAGATTCTGAGCATGACAGATAGTGAAGAGGAGGTCACGTATCTGTCAGATTCAGGCTCAGAATATCTTCCCGTAGAAGACAGTGACGTCAGCGGCCCCACGTCAGATAGCTCTGACGACGAAGTTGAGGTCCCTGCTAAGGTCAGGCGTACCCGATCCCGATCTTCTGAAGTTGTTGAGGAGCAAGAACCGCAGGGCTCTCGTATCATGGAGCAGAGTAGTACTAGCGCCGCTATTCCTTCTGGTGAATTGGCAAGCACCAGCGGTCTAGTACAGCCTGGACGTACATCCAGCACTGCAGTATCACTGGTGACGTGGCGAGTCCCATAAGTGCAGTTCAAGCTGGCGAGGTGGCAAGCACAAGTAGTGTCCCGCTGCCACCAATAAGAAGACAAAGGCAGGCCCGTCGTACCCATAGTGCTCTTCCTGCAGAATTCGCCTATCCTGATTGGGTCCCCACCACTTCTGCAGAACCCGTACTTCCCCCATTCACTGCCCATTCCGGTATTCAGGTGGAAACAGCTGATTTTATGCCAATTGACTATTATTCGCTGTTTTTCACGGAAGATCTCTATAGATCTATTGTGGACCAGAGTAATTTATATGCTGGTCAATTCATCGCCGCTAATCCCCAGTTGCCTTCCATTGCCAAAGATTGGAAACCAATTACGATTTCCGAATTTAAGACCTTTCTGGGCCTTTCCCTCAACATGGGCACACATAAATTCCCGTCATTGCGTGCTTATTGGTCCACGCACCCAATTGACCACATGCCCGTGTTCTCTGCCTCCATGTCCAGGGCACGATACAAGCAGATTTTGCGGTTCATGCACTTCAACGACAATGAACTTTGTCGTCCACGTGGGGACCCTGAATACGACCAGCTCTATAAAATTCGGCCCCTCATAAACCACTTCAACGAACGTTTTGCAGCCTTGTTTATTCCCGATCAAGCTGTCTGCGTTGATGAGTCCCTGATTAAATTTTCTGGCCGCTTGTCTTTCAAGCAGTACCTTCCCAGCAAGCGTGCCAGATACGGGGTCAAGCTCTACAAGTTCTGTGACAGGGCAACAGGCTATGTATGGAGCTTTATGGTTTATGAGGGAAAAGATAGTCAGGTTGAGCCGGTCAACTGCCCGGATTACATAGGGAGCGCTGGCAAGATAGTGTGGAACTTGGTGTCACCCTTATTCGGAAAGGGGTACCACTTGTATGTGGACAATTATTACACGAGCGTGCCACTGTTTAGTCACTTGTTTGATCATCAGATTGGAGCATGTGGCACCGTGCGACCTAATCGCCGGGGCTTTCCCCAGCGGCTTGTAGATGCCCGTCTTAGGCTGGGGGAGAGAGCCTGCGTAAAGTGTAATAACTTGCTCGCTATGAAGTGGAGGGACAATAAGAATGTTTTCCTTCTTACCTCCCTTCATGCAGACACGACAGTCCAAATTCCTACGGCGACTGGTGTTGTGGAGAAACCCCTCTGTGTCCACGAATATAACAAAAATATGGGAGGGGTGGACCTCAACGACCAGTTGTTGGCGCCGTATCTAATTGACCGTAAGGCGAGACGTTGGTACAAAAAAGTGTCTCTATCCTTATTTCAATTGGCTTTGCTGAACGCTCATGTGCTATACAGAGCTTCAGGCGGGACGTTATCTCTTCTAAAATTCCAGAATGAGATAGTCACAGAACTCCTGTATCCAGGCGGTTCTGCACCTCACCATCCCCTACCAAATGCAGTAAGCCGGCTGCATGAGAGGCATTATACGCATCTCCTCCCGAGTACCCCTACCCAACGAACCCCCCAAAAAAGATGTCGTGTCTGTAGCAAGCGCGGATTTAGGCGTGACACCCGTAGTTTTTGTCCACTCTGTCCTGACAAGCCTGGTCTTTGCCAAGGTGAATGTTTTGAACGCTACCACTCAAAAGTGAAGTTTTAGCGTAGGGTACAGCATTTCACAGACTAGGACACACTTACACAGGGTCTCCCAAGATGCCATTACATTTTGAGAGACCCGAACCATTACAGTTGTTAAAGTTACAAAAAAAAAAGTGTAAAAAAGAAAAAAAAAACTTAAAAAACAAAAACACAAAAAATATATAAAATAAAAAAACCAAAAATAGTTGTCGTTTTATTGTTCTCTCTCTCTCTCTATTGTTCTGCTCTTTTTTACTGTATTCCATTCTGCAATGTTTTATCATGCTTGCTTTTCAGGTATGTAATTTTTTGTTTTCAGGTGCGCCATTCAGCTGCAGCGCGGAATTATTTATCTTGACAGCAACAGCGTTTGCTCCCACGATACATAAAGCCGTGACTCCAGTGCTGTAGGAGGTGATTTCACCACCACAGTTAAAAAAAAAAGAGCATATATGCCGAAGCATGGGGGCAGCAGGGGCGGAGGAGCGATTTTGCTCCTAATGCCGCGTATATACGGTCGAAATTCCGACGGAGGCTTGCCCGTGGAAAAGTCCGACCGTGTGTACGCGGCATAACCTTTTATGGCGCGTACATACGGTCGAAATTTCGACGAAGGCTTGCCTGTGGAAAAGTCCGACCGTGTGTACGCGGCATAACTTTTTTGCGGGAGGATGCCCCCATGCTTCGGCATATATATATTTTAGGCACAGGTTGCGTTAAAAAAATGTTTTATTTTTTACTAGGTTTTGTTTTGGTATTTGCTTTGCAGGTATGGTATGGTAAGGTCTTACTGTTGTACTGTAATGTTACTTTGTTTTAATGTTAACCATCATTTGCTTAGTAGGTACGCCATTCAGTTGCATCGCGGAATTATTTATCTTGACAGCAACAGCGTTTGCTCCCACGATACATAAAGCCGTGACTCCAACGCTGTAGGAGGTGATTTCACCACCACAGTTAAAAAAAGAGCATATATGCCGAAGCATGGGGGCAGCAGGGGCGGAGGAGCGATTTTGCTCCTAATGCCGCGTATATACGGTCAAAATTCCGACGGAGGCTTGCCCGTGGAAAAGTTTGACCGTGTGTACGTGGCATAACCTTTTATGCCGCGTACATACGGTCAAAATTCCGACGAAGGCTTGCCCGTGGAAAAGTCCGACCGTGTGTACGGGGCATAACTTTTTTGCGGGAGGATGCCCCCATGCTTCGGCATATATGCCCATCATTAGAAGTGGGTGGATGAAGGGAGGTATTCTAATGGTGGGCATACCCACCGATCAATCTCTTTTTTTCGTTCAGCCAACAGGCTGCATGAAAAAAAAGATTACAATACATGTCCAACAAGGACCAGCAACGTACTGGTATGTTGCTGGATTTTGAATGTTTATACCAGAATGATGCCTGCGGGTTTAGGTATCATCTTGGTATCATTCTTTTCAGCCAGTGGCCGGCTTTCATGTAAAAGCAATTCTAGCAGATAATTAGCCTCTAGACTGCTTTTACAAGCAGTGGGAGGGAATGCCCCCCCCCGATATAAACAGCGCCATTGGGAAATTGGGAAAGCATTTTATCACACCGATCTTGGTGTGGTCAGATGCTTTGAGGGCAGAGGAAAGATCTAGGGTCTAACCCCCCATTTTTTTTCAAAAAAAGAGTACCTGTCACTACTTATTGCTATCATAGGGGATATTTACATTCCCTGAGATAACAATAAAAATGATAAAAAAAAAAAATATGGAAGGAACAGTTTAAAAATAAAATAAAAAAGCAAAATAAATAATAAAAAAAAAAAAAAAAAAAAAGCACCGCTGTCCCCCCTGCTCTTGCGCAAAGGCGAACGCAAGCGTCGGTCTAGCGTCATATGTAAACAGCAATTGCATCATGCATGTGAGGTATCACCGCGAAGGTCAGATCGAGGTCAGTAATTTTAGCAGTAGACCTCCTCTGTAAATCTAACGTGGTAACCTGTAAAGGCTTTTAAATGCTTTTAAAAATGAATGTAGTTTCTCGCCGCTGCGCGTTTGTGCGCAATTTTAAAGCATGTCGTGTTTGGTATCCATGTACTCGGCCTAAGATCATCTTTTTTATTTCATCAAACATTTGGGCAATATAGTGTTTTTTGGTGCATTAAAAATAAAAAAAGTGTGTTTTTCCCCCAAAAAATGCGTTTGAAAAATCGCTGCACAAATACTGTGTGGAAAAAAAAAATGCAAAACCCACTATTTTAATCTGTAGGGCCTTTGCTTTAAAAATATATATAATGTTTGGGGGTTCAACATAATTTTCTTGCAAAAAAAAATATGTTTTCATGTAAACAAAAAGTGCCAGAAAGGGCTTTGTCTTCAAGTGGTTAGAAGAGTGGATGATGTGTGACATAAGCTTCCTAATGTTGTGCATAAAATGCCAGAACAGTTCAAAACCCCCCCCCCCCCCAAATGACCCCATTTTGGAAAGTAGACACCTCAAGCTATTTGCTGAGAGGCATGTTGAGCCCATTGATTTTTTTTTTTTTTGTCCCAAGTGATTGAATAATGACAAAAAGAAAAAAAAAAAAAATGTACAAAAAGTTGTCACTAAATGATATATTGCTCAAACATGCCATGGGCATATGTGGAATTGCACCCCAAAATACATTCTGTTGCTTCTCCTGAGTACGGGGATACCACATGTGTGAGACATTTTGGGAGCCTAGCCGCGTACAGGACCCCGAAAACCAAGCACCGCCTTCAGGATTTCTATGGGTGTAAATTTTTGATTTCACTCCTCACTGCCTATCACAGTTTCGGAGGCCATGGAATGCCCAGATGGCACAAAACCCCCCCAAATGACCCCATTTTGGAAAGTAGACACCCCAAGCTATTTGCTGAGAGGTATTGTGAGTATTTTGCAGATCTCGCTTTTTGTCACAAAGTTTTAAAAATTGAAAAAAGAAAAAAAAAAATATGTCTTTCTTCATTTTCAAAAACAAATGAGAGCTGTAAAATACTCACCATGCCTCTCGGCAAATAGCTTGGGGTGTCTACTTTCCAAAATGGGGTCATTTGTGGGGGTTTTGGGCTATCTTGGCATTTTATGGCCTTCAAAACTGTGATAGGTAGTGAGGAGTGAAATCAAAAATTTATGCCCTTAGAAACCTTGAAGGCGGTGCTTGATTTTTGGGGTCCCGTACGCGGCTAGGCTCCCAAAAAGTCCCACACATGTGGTATCCCCGTACTCAGGAGAAGCAGCCAAATGTATTTTGGGGTGCAATTCCGCATATAACCATGGCATGTTTGAGCAATATATCATTTAGTGACAACTTTTTGTACATTTTTTTTTTCTTTTTGTCATTATTCAATCACTTGGGACAAAAAAAAAAAAAATATTCAATGGGCTCAACATGCCTCTCAGCAATTTCCTTGGGGTGTCTACTTTCCAAAATGGGGTCATTTTGGGGGTTTTGTGCTATCTTGGCATTTTATGGCCTTCAAAACTGTGATAGGTAGTGAGGAGTGAAATCAAAAATTTACGCCCTTAGAAATCCTGAAGGGGGTGCTTGGTTTTTGGGGCCCCGTACGCGGCTAGGCTCCCAAAAAGTCCCACACATGTGGTATCCCCGTACTCAGGAGAAGCAGCAGAATGTATTTTGGGGTGCAATTCCACATATAACCATGGCATGTGTGAGCAATATATCATTTAGTGACAACTTTTTGTAAATTTTTTCTTTTTTTTTTTCTTTTTGTCATTATTCAATCATTTGGGACAAAAAAAAAAAAAATATTCAATGGGCTCAACATGCCTCTCAGCAAATAGCTTGGGGTGTCTACTTTCCAAAATGGGGTCATTTGGGGGGGTTTTGTGCCATCTTGGCATTTTATGGCCTTCAAAACTGTGATAGGTAGTGAGGAGTGAAATCAAAAATTTATGCCCTTAGAAACCTTGAAGGCGGTGCTTGGTTTTTGGGGTCCCGTATGCGACTAGGCTCCCAAAAAGTCCCACACATGTGGTATCCCCGTACTCAGGAGAAGCAGCAGAATGTATTTTGGGGTGTAATTTCACATATGCCCATGGCATGTGTGAGCAATATATCATTTAGTGACAACTTTGTGCAAAAAAAATAAAGTTTGTCATATTCCCGCAACTTGTGGCAAAATATAAAATATTCCATGGACTAATCATGCCTCTCAGTAAATAGCTTGGGGTGTCTTCTTTCCAAAATGGGGTCATTTGGGGGGGTTTTGTGCTATTTTGGCATTTTATGGCCTTCGAAACTGTGATAGGTAGTGAGGAGTGAAATCAAAAATTTGCGCCCTTAGAAATCCTGGAGGCGGTGCTTGGTTTCCGGGGTCCCGTACGTGGCTAGGCTCCCAAAAAGTCCCACACATGTGGTATCCCCGTACTCAGGAGAAGCAGCAGAATGTGTTTTGGGGTGCAATTCCACATATAACCATGGCATGTGTGAGAAATATATCATTTAGTGACAACTTTTTGTCATTTTTTATTTTTTTTTGTCATTTTTCAATCACTTGGGACAAAAAAAAAATATTCAATGGGTTCAACATGCCTCTCAGCAATTTCCTTGGGGTGTCTACTTTCCAAAATGGGGTCATTTGGGGGGGTTTGTACTGCCCTGCCATTTTAGCACCTCAAGAAATGAGATAGGCAGTCCTAAATTTAAAGCTGTGTAAATTTCAGAAAATGTACCCTAGTTTGTAAACGCTATAACTTTTGCGCAAACCAATAAATATACGCTTATTGACATTTTTTTTTGCTAAAGACATGTGGCTGAATACATTTTGGCCTAAATGTATGACTACAATTGAGTTTATTTGATTTTTCTTATAACAAAAAGTAGAAAATATCATTTTTTTAAAAAAAATTCGGTCTTTTTCCATTTATATCGCAAAAAATAAAAAATCGCAGAGGCAATCAAATACCATTAAAAGAAAGCTCTATTTGTGGGAAGAAAAGGACGCAAATTTCGTTTGGGTACAACATTGCATGTCCGCACAATTTACAGTTAAAGCAGCGCAGTGCAAAATTCTGAATTCACCTCTGGTCCTTTAGCTACCAAATGGTCCGGGGCTTAAATGGTTAACCGCTTGCCGACCGCGTCATGTAGATTTACGTCAGCAGAATGGCACGGCTACGCAAAGTAGCATATATTTACGTTACTTTGAATTTCGCGCCGTACGGGCGTGCACCCCTGCCGCGAGCTACGTGACCGTGCCCGCAGGACCTGCAGACTGGATGTGGCCGGTGTCCCGCGATCGTGTCGAGGAGCTGCAGAACGGGGGGGGGGGGTGCCTGTGTAAGCAAGGCATCTCCCTGTTTTGCCTATTGACAGGACACTGATCATCTGCTCCCTCTCTTCGGGAGAAGCGATCAGTGACGTGTCACAGTAAGCCCCGCCCCCACACAGTTAGAATCACTCCCTAGGGACACACTTAACCCCTTCCTCGCCCCCTAGTGCTTAACCCCTAACTGCCAGTGTCATTTATACAGTAATCAGTGAATTTTTATAGAACTGATCGCTGTTTAAATGTGAATGGTCCCAAAATAGCATCAAAAGTGTTCGATGTGTCCGCCACAATGTCGCAGTTGTGATAAAAATCACTGATCGCCGCCATTACTAGTAAAAAAAAAAAAATATTAATAAAAATGCCATAAAATTATCCCCTATTTTGTAGACACTATAACTTTTGCGCAAACCAATCAATAAAACGCTTATTGGCAATTTTTTTACCAAAAATATGTAGAAGAATACGTATCGGCCTAAACTGAGAAAAAATTTGCTTTTTCTAAAAAAAATTGGGGATATTTATTATAGAAAAAATTGTCGCTCTATACTTGTTTATAGCGCAAAAAATAAAAACCGCAGAGGTGATCAAATACCACCAAAAGAAAGCTCTATTTGTCGGAAAAAAAGGACGTCAATTTTGTTTGGGAGCCACGTCGCACGACTGCGCAATTGTCAGTTAAAGCGACACGGTGCCTAATCGCAAAAAGTGGCCAGGTCATTGGGCAGCCAAATCCTCCGGGGCTGAAGTGGTTAATAGTCGCAAGTAGAAATTGAATAGGTTACTAAAGTCATAAAAATTCTTGTACGACAGAATAAAAAAAATCAGGAAGTGATGTCATGTGTTGTAATCTAATTTCGGACGACAACTATACAGAGGTTTTAGGTTAATTCTCCTTTAAGTGGGCGTGGCAAGAGGCGTGTCCTATGCCTACATGCTTTTGCTAGCAGGTGTCCCTCATTCCCATCTCAAAAAGTTGGGAGATTTGTACAGTGATTTCTAGCTTCTAGAGCAGAGGTCCCTAAACTGCAGCTCGGGGGCTAGATGTAGACCTTTTACTTGCTTGTATCCGGCCCTTGTGGCATTATTCCTGCCACGAACAACAATAGGGCACTATTCCTCCCACTGATACCAATGATGGGGCACTATTCCTCACACTGACACCAAAAATGGGGCACTATTCCTCCCACTGACACCAATGATGGGGCACTATTCCTCCCACTGATACCAATGATGGGGCACTATTCCTCCCACTGACACCAATAATGGGGCACTATTCCTCCCACTGACACCAATGATGGGGCACTATTCCTCCCACTGACAGCAATGATGGGGCACTATTCCTCCCACTGACACCAATGATGGGGCACTATTCCTCCCACTGACATCAATGATGCAGCACTATTCCTTCCACTGACACCAATGATGGGGCACTATTCCTCCCACTGACACCAATGATGGGGCACTATTCCTCCCACTGACACCAATGATGGTGCACTATTCCTCCCACTGACACCAATGATGGGGCACTATTCCTCCCACTGACACCAATGATGGGGCACTATTCCTCCCACTGACACCAATGATTCGGCACTATTCCTCCTACTGACACCAATGATGGAGCACTATTCCTCCCACTGATACCAATGATGGGGCACTATTCCTCCCACTGACACCAATGATGGGGCACTATTCCTCCCACTGACACCAATGATAGGGCACTATCCCTTCCACTGACACCAATAATGGGGTACTATTCCTTCCACTGACACCAACAAAGTGGCACTAATCCTCCAACTGACACCAACACTGGGGCACTATCCCTCTCACTGATACCAATGATGGGGCACTATTCCTGCCACTGACACCAATGATGGGGCACTATTCCTTCCACTGACACCAACAATCAGGCATTATTCCCCCCACTGACACCAACAATGGGGCACAATCCCTCTCACTGATACCAATGATGGGGCACTATTCCTTCCATTGACACCAATGCTGAGGCAGTATTTCTATCACTGACACCAATGATGGGGCACTATCCCTTCCACTGACACCAATAATGGGGTACTATTCCTTCCACTGACACCAACAAAGTGGCACTAATCCTCCAACTGACACCAACACTGGGGCACTATTCCTCCCACTGACACCAATGCTGAGGCAGTATTCCTATCACTGACACCTCAGCTGCACTGGATTTGGGAAGTGCTCTGTGCTGAGCGGCTTCCCGTTCATTCACAAACTGAAGCATACTAAACACAGTTAACTATGCTTCAGTTATGAATGAAAACATGGAGTGAGCGTGTTCATTTAGAAAAGAAAGGGTCCAGTAAATGACATACTGATTAGCACTTTCCCCTCCTCTCTATCCTGAAACATCCCCCGCAGCAGCCAGGGGGAGAGGAGAGGAGGGAAGCCAGGAGCACTGCGGTGGGGGGCGCAACACGGGGGGGGGGAGCCCAGGCAGTAGGGGGAATCAACATCACACAGAGTGATTGGGGTGTGCCCAGGCACACCTGGCACACCCCCCGCGCACGCCTATGGTCACACCAAATATTGATTGGATTAGGATTTCTCTTCTGTTCATTTACTGTATTTATTGGTGTATAACACTCACTATTTTACCCTGGAAATAGGGAGTAAACTGTGCCTGCGTGTTATAAGCAGGGGGCTGTGGAAAGTTTTGTTTCCTGAAACTTCCCTCTTAAAGTTAGGGTGCGTGTTATACGCCGATAAATACGGCAATTTTCATTTTGTTAATTGATTAAAAATAAACTATTATCACTTCTATTTCTGAAAGCATTTTTACTTTACAGCATTTTTTCACACGATCGGAAATTCCGACAAGAAAACCGTGGATTTTTTTTTCCGACGGAACGTTGGCTCAAACTTGTCTTGCACACACACGGTCACGCAAATGTTGTCGGAAATTCCGACCGTCAAGAGTGCGGTGACGTTCAACACTACGACGAGCCGAGAAAAATGAAGTTCAGTGATTCCGAGCATGCGTCAAATTGATTCCGAATTGATTTTTGTGCGTCGGAATTGGTTACACACGGTCGGAATTTCCAAGCAGAACTTTTTCTTGTCGGAAAAATTTGAGAACCTGCTCTCAAATTTTTGTTGTTGGAAATTCCGACAGAAAATGTCCGATGGAGCCTGCACGCGGTCAGAATTTCCGAACCAAAAGCTCCCATCAAACTTTTCTTGTCGGAACTTCCGATCGTGTGTACGCGGCATAAGACTTTTTTGCACAGCAAGTGTATGTATGTAATGAAAATAGGAAAACGCAATGGTTTTATTAAAGATTTTACTGGCTTGTTGATTAGGGGGGGGGGGGGGGAGGAACCGGGGAAGATAAAATAATCAGCAGATTAAACTTCATCTGTAAACACTGAAATAGATACCGTATATACTCGAGTATAAGCCGAGTTTTTCAGCACTTTTTTGTGTGCTGAAAATGCCCCCCTCGCCTTATACTCGAGTCACCTTTTTGCTCCTGATCTCCCGGACTTTGCGGACCCGGTCCTGGCCGCCCGTTAGTCCCCTGGACCCCAGACTTGGCACACATGTAGCCTCACTCTTCCTCTATTAGACCACTTTCACACTGAGGCGCTTTTCAGGCGCTTTCACGCTAAAAAAAGCGCCTGAAAACGTGCGCTGAAAAAACGCCCCTCTCCATTGAAATGAATTGAAAGCGCTTCAAAAGCGCCTGAAAAGTGCTTCAAAAGCGCTCAGTGTTTTACTGGCAGTTTTTCAAGCGCCTCAGTGTGAAAGTGGCCTAAGTGTGCAAAGTTTGTTGTCTGGGGGACCTATGGCCGGGGAGCACCAATTTTTCAAACCCGGGCACCCCTTCCATAGACTCCCATGTTAAACGATAATTTCTTTGGTGATTTTAGGGGCCTGGTACCTGCCGTGTTAAACGTCAGTCTAGTCATGGGCACAGTGAGGCATGGGCACAGTGAGGCATGGGCACAGTGAGGCATGGGCATGGGCACAGTGAGGCACGCAGATGGACACCCTAGGCTTATACTCGAGTCAATAAGTTTTCCCAGTTTTTTGTGCTAAAATTAGGTGCCTCGGCTTATACTCGAGTATATACGGTACTTTTTTTGACATTTTTAAATTTTCATGTTCCTTCGCACAGAGAACGCAAAGCGATAAGAATCTGAGGATCTCGCTTTGTGTGACGCGCAGACTCAAGGCTTCCATTCTCCAGAAGATAAAAGCTGAATATTGGTAGGTGGAACAGCCTGGAACATTGGGTCATGGAGTACGCCGCAACGCCATTTTCCAAAAGTACCTGCAGACAGAAATTGTCTCATTTCCGCCACAATGTGTCTTTTTCTTCCATTTCCCTTTCTCTCCCCTCTCTTCCCTTTTAGATGTGAATTCCTGCGGCAATCGCCTTTTTAACCTTGCGCCATTTAGGAGACGTCTTTATTACAGGCACCTGGGGCAGCGCGAGAATAAAAAAAAAAAAAAAAAAGCGCAGATTCTTCGGAAAGCGTCTTACTTTAAAGTCTGTGGGAACTGTGGGCTCGGCCGTCTTAAATCTTTCCCACCATCCACCTCCCACCTCGTATCGCAGGCTGACAATTCCAAATGATGAGATTGGCGTAATGTGAAGGCACGAACGTGTCCTGACGCCAAACACCTGGCGTTCTCCTTCGCTCGGCTCCATGGCAACAGGCAGTTTATTTTAAACTTGGTGTTAACAAGAAATATCAAAAGAATGTTGTGTATTTCAGGTGACGCTGTAGGGGGATTTTGTTTGCGCGCCTCAGGCGAAAATTAGACCGCAAACCGTATAACTGCTCATTGGGCAGAATGGGGGCCGCTGGATCTTAGACAAATTAACTTTATATGCAATTATGTTATTGATTAAAGACAAAACTTTTTACGTTTTGTATACTGTAGGGCAGTGGCGGCTGGTGTTTTTTTTTGTGGGGGGGAGGGGGCGGCAAACAATCCACCAGTCGCCACCCTCCCCAGTCGGGTCACGAATGGCACAGAAGCCCCCCCCCCTCGTTAATCAGTCAGTCAGGGCCCCGCACTTACCCCATCTCGCGGGCCGCGCTCCAGCTGGCGGCGGCTTCTCTCCGGGCTCATCAGAGTTCCCCAGTGTCTCCTCCCTCCTCCTGGCGGCCAATGCGATCGGATCTCCTTTTGCCCAATCGGGTGACGGGTCTCATGACTCCTCTTCCTGATTGGCTGGGAGGAGAATCAGTGTTACAATCAGTGGGGGCTGGTGTTTTTTTTTCTGGGTGGGGGGGCGGCAAACAACCACTCCCCTGGTCGGTTGGGCGGCGGGACAACACCCCCCTAACCCGGTACTTACCCCATCGGTTGCAGGCGGGCGGGTTCCTACGGGCGGGTTGCAGACTCCTGTGGGTGGGTTGCGGGCTCCTATGAGTGGGTTGCGGGCTCCTAACGGCGTGCTCCTATGGGCGTCAGGCAGCGGGTCCTGTGTCCTCTCTGCATCCTGGCAGCTTCCTCCGTGTGGCTCCTCCTCCTAGGCGTCCAATAGGATTGCTTGTCCTTTCATCAAAACCGGCTTCCTGATTGGCCCGGGAGGAGGATCAGTGTTACAACAGCAAATATTGATTCTCTGTTGTAACACACCTGGGTGGGATCAGAGTGCACTCTCTGCGGCCCGAGCCAACCCTATTATGAAGCCCATTAGAGTATGGCGACCAGACATCCCCGGTTTCCAGGGACTGTCCCCGGATTGAGGACACTGTCCCCGGACCAAGTCTGTCCCCGGTTTTGTCCCCGGATTGGATTTGAACAGGGGCTGGGCCAATTTCAAAGACAGTCAGTGCAGAATAAAAAATAAAAAAAATCTGAATTACACATTATCTGTGCCCCTTTCTGATGATCATGTGCTGGTCGGAGCAGAGGGAATATTTCTTCAGTTTCGGGTGCCCATTCAGCTCCGCTCACATGTTCTTCTGCCTTGGCTCAAGTCCCGGCCAGCCGCCTGTCTGCTTATCTCCTTGCCTTCCCTGGTGGAGTGATCTTCCTCCGCTCTCCACCCAGTGGTAGCCGGGACCCGGAGAGTAAGACTTAAAGTGATTGTAAAGGATCGTTTTTTTAAAAATAACAAACATATCATACTTACCTCCACTGTGCAGCTCGTTTTGCACAGAGTGGCCCCGAACACCGACTTCTGGGGTCCCTCGGCGGCTCTCGCGGCTCCTCCCCGCATCAGATAACCCCCCTAGGAAAAAACGTTCTCCCGGGGGTTACCTTGCGGTCACGCTCCCGAGTCACTCATTCGGCGTCCATAGCCGCCGAATGTATGACTCGGCCCCGCCCCCCTGACGCACGCATCATAGGTTTTGATTGACAGCAGTGGTAGCCAATGGCTGCGCTGCTATTAATCTAACCAATCAAGAGCTGGGACCCTGTGGAAAGAGGGACGGCGCATTCCTGCCGAGGAAAATTCGGTGCTCAGGTAAGTAAAATTGGGGGGGGCTAGGGGACTGGTCACTGCAAGATGTTTTTTCACCCTAATGCGTAGGATGCAATAAGGTAAAAAAACACGAGGGTTTACAACCCCTTTAACAGGCTGTGAGGCGGGCAGGGGTGGCGACAGCAGAGAGTCACTGATTGCCATCATTACTAGTATAAAAAAAAAAATATGTCCCCGGATTTCATTTTAAAAATCTGGTCACCTTACATTAGAGCCTCTGGCCACCCTTGTTTGAAACCTGTTAGAGCCTGAGGCTGCATGCTCAGATAAGGATCTGGTATGGATTTTAGGGGGGACCCCACGCCCTTTTTAAAAAAAAATTAGCGTGTGGTTCCCCTCAAAATGCATACCAGACCCGAAAGGGGGAGCCACAACGTTTTTTTTTTCTTTTCTTCCAATTTTTCTTTATTGCTGGCAATGCTTGTTTTTACATTCAGCTGATAGTTGATAACTCATCGGTTGTTAAGGACGCGGTGGCCGGCTTCCTGGCCCTGCTCCTTAAAGCGGGGTTCCGGGCATAATTTTTTCTTTTTTTGCAAGCTAAAATGAATCACATTAAATAGTCCCTAAAACATATTAATAGCTCCCCCAATCGTTCCAGAAATCATTGCAAACACTTGCCTTATATCCTCCAGCTCATGTTGTGGCCGTATCCATCATATGTGTGGGCATGTGAAGCCCAGTTCCGTTTTCTTCCTGGTTTTCAGGGAGAGGTGCATGCTGGGCGATTTTTAGGCACAAGTAATGCCCAGAGACTCCTGGGAAATGAGTGTCATCATTTCCCAGGAGGCAATGGGGTCTTAGGACAGGAAGTTGAACCACCTAGGACCAGGAACTAGGCAGATTACGAAATCTGCCTAGTAACAGCCAGATAGAAGTGAGTAAATGTTTTTTTTTTTTTGTTTATATTAAAGGCAAGCTGTTAATAGAAAGTTCATTTTTAGGGTGGAACTCCGCTATAACAACCAGCTATACACAGTTTGTTGAAGAGAAAAAAAAAACGTGGTTGAAAACCGCATAGATGTGAATCTAGAGTAAAAACATTCTGGACTGCATGTGGTGTGAACCGGTGTCTTGTCGACCTAGTTCCCCTATCGATATGGTTCCGAGCTCGACTGCGCATGCGCACTCGGAACACACGGAAATCTACGAACATCTACAGCTGTTCGTCAGCTGTAGACGCGCTCGCTCCTGATGATACACGCCGTGCAGAAAGCGGCGGGGGCGGAGACTGGGACACGCCGCTCTCTAGGGCGGCATTAAACAAGTTGATGGCCAGGTGACACGCCGCTCTGTATTTTTTTAAATGTTCATGAGCGGGCACAAGGGGGCGGGGGCGGACACTGTGACACGCCGCTCTATAGGGCGAGTGTTGTACATATAATTGCCGTCTAACATTGCAGGGAGCGCACACTCACTCATCCACCCCTTGCTGTATAGAGCGACGTGTCACCCGGCCATCAACTTTTTTAATGCTGCCCTATAGAGCGGCGTGTCCCAGTCTCCGCCCCCGCCGCTTTGTCGAGCTGGTTCCCCTAGCATCAGGAGCGAGCGCGTCTACAGCTGCCAAACAGCTGTTCACTCTCTGAGAATTCCGTCGCCTCGGATTGCGCCTGCGCAGTCGAGCTTGGAACCATATTGATAGGCGTAACCAGCTCGGCAGAACACCGGCCCTCAGTCCTGATGCAAGCAGTGGGCGGGATCTTGGGAGGAGTTATGCAAAAATCAAAAAGCCTTGATGGGTGGATGTCAGTCTGGAGGAGTGGGCGTTCCTAGGCAGGTTGACCGCCCCAGATAATGCCCACGTGTGACGCTGAGCCTCCATGGTTGAAATAACGGAAATCCAATGAATGAAAGAGACGGGCCAGGGACAGTCAGGCTGGGGAAGAAAGAGCTCCAGTGAGAAAAAGAGGCGGGGCTCTACCTGACTTGATGCAGCTTCTAATGCACATTGTGAGAAGCTCACAGTGTGCAGTAGACATGGAGGAAGCACTTTAACCTCTTGCTGCAAATCGCCGTAGCTGTAGGTCGGTACTTTGATGCTAAATACTAGTATTTTCAAAAACGGCAGGCAGTCCTTTTTGCGGCGGATTCGCCCCATCCCCCCCCCCCCCCCCCGCCACGATTCGGTTGTACCGGTCGCTTACTTGAGCTGTCGGTAGGGGCGGAGACGAGTGGGTCCTCTCTCCTGACAGGCCTGGAGCCGAGTGAGGGAAAGATGGCCCCCACTCGGCTCCATAACATTGGATGATGGAAGAGACGTCAAACGTCACTTCCGCCCAATGGTCCTAAAGGGGAAATTTTATATTTTTTGAAAAAAAAAAAAAAAACTTTTTTTTGTATTATTGTATTTAAGTGTGAGGCCCCTTTCACACTGAGGCGCTTTGCAGGCGCTATTGCGCTAAAAATAGCGCCTGCAATGCGCCCCAAAAAAGCCGCTCCATTGTATCCAGTGTGAAAGCCTGAGGGCTATTACACTGGAGCGTTGCGCTTGCAGGAGGGTCAAAAAACTCCTGCAAGCCGCATCTTTGAGGCGCGATAAGAGCGGTAAAAATACCACTCCTATAGCGCCCCTGCCCATTGAAACTAATGGGGTAGCGCCTCCAAAACGCCCGCAAAACGCCGCAAATAGGCGTTATTGCAGGCATTTTTAACCCTTTTTCGGCTGCTAGCGGGGGTTAAAATCACTCCGCTAGCGCCCGCAAATCGTGGCAAAAAATACGGTATAGCGGCGCTAAAAATAGCGCCGCTATACCACCAGCGCATCCAGCGCCTCAGTGTGAAAGTCGCCTTAATGTGAGACGTGAGGTCTTTTTGACTCCAGATCTCACATTAAAGAGGTCCTGTCATGCTTTTTTTCTATTTCAAGGGATGTTTACATTCTTTTTACATTTTTCTTTAAAAGGACAGCGTAAAAATAAAAAAATTAAAGTAAAATAAAAATAAATTTAAAGCGCCCCGTCCCACCGAGCTTATGCGCAGAAGCGAACGCATACATAAGTCACGCTCGTATCTGAAAACGGTGTTCAAACCACACATGTGAGGTATCGCTGCGATCGGTAGAGCGAGAGCAATAATTCTAGCCCTAGACCTCCTCTGTAACTCTAAACATGTAACCTGTTAGAAATTTTTAAACGTCGCCTATGGAGATTTTAAAGAGTCAATGTTTGTTGCCATTCCACAAACGGGCACAATTTTGAAGCGTGACATGTTGGGTATCAATTTACTCGGCGTAACATTATCTTTCACAATATATAAAAAAAAATTGGGCTAACTTTACTGTTGCTATTTTTTAAGTTAAAAAAAGTGTATTTTTCCACAAAAAATTGATCTTGTAAAACGACCAATATTTTATTATGTAGGGTGTCTGAAAATAAATATATATAATGTTTGGGGGTTCCAAGTCATTTTCTAGCAAAAAAAACAACTGATTTTAACTTGTAAATGTAGCTACCCGGCGCAGTCTCCACACACCCGCAGACCCCTATTTGTTAATGGGATCTACTGGTTTCGTTACTTTGGGTCTGCAGCAATTACCTCCCACGAGTGGATCCTTCAGCTCCGTTGTCTAGGTACACCAATATCTTCCAGGAATAAGGCCAATGTCCACACATGAGTAAAACCTAATCAGCAAGGCTTTATTCTTTTTTCACTTTGAGTTAACTTGAAGAAAGCAAGAGCAGAAAAGTTGAAAGACGTAGGGGAAGGTTCAGGCACGCAGCACTTAAATCCAGTATCTACACTCGTCGCCACTCAAGCCTGAGTGGGTATTGCTCACCCGGATAGTCCCTATGAGAGCGGTCCTAGCAACCAGGATAGAGCACGGATGTCAGAGATGATGGATCCCCCTCTAGGCAGGTCTCCAGGCCTCTCCCCGAGACAGCAGTACCGTCGCTAGTCTCCGCCGGGACTGTTTTTCACCTGGAACTCCTTTCCTAAAGATGGGCCCCCTACAACCAGGCAGCCTGGGATCCTTCTCTGAAGCGTAGACCCTAGTCAGCGGAGCTGGGCCTACAGTGCAGCAACAGGGCCTCGGGCTGAAGGTGCCCAAGGCCTAAATACTCTAGAGCACCTCGTGCCATGCGGGCCACGAGGCACACTCACTGGACCAGAGGTCCCCCTACACGCCTTGGGGTCCCCCTGGAATCGCCTCACGCCAAAAGGCGTCTGCCCCTTTTGTACCCTCTCCCAGCATGCACAGCGGGTAGACCACGCCCTCTGCACGGCTGCCGAGAGAGGACACCCAAGGTGCTGTGATACCCCCGTAGTCCAGCCCGTGCCGGCGGTGACAGTGCTACCTGCAGGCAAAGGAGAACAAAACTGCCGGGCAGTATCACACCCAGAGCAGAACAATAATTGAACATAATTGGTCTGAGCCCAACTACTGGCTCAGACCGCCCCTAAATTTCCACATAGCGCCCCCAAATATTGGGGGGGCGCTACACAAACAACAAGTGTCAAAAAGAGGCTCGGTCCTTAAGTGGTTAAATCAGCGAGTACATCCTGGGCTCCGTGATTCTCTTAACTCTCTTCTAATTCTCGAATCTTTCACAGTTTTTTGTCTCTTACCCCAGAGATCTAATTCACAGCCTCCTTTCCTTTCTTTTTTTTCTCTCGCTCACCAAATTACTGTTCCATCTTCCCCTCCCTGCACGCGGCCAGCACTCCGCTCGGCGTTATAAGCGAAGAGCGATAAAATCTTTAGGCTTTCTTCTCAGGTTTGATTGAACATTCACTTAGCCGGTGTTATTCTAACAATATCATCTCAAAGGAGAAATCAATGAGCTCACTTGGAATGATCTAAGTGAACAATTGGCACCTGTGCCCGCGTTTGTCTTTAAAAGCGGCCCCGACCGCCGCCGTCTTAGATGAGAGGGCGGGGGTGAGAGATGGAAGTCTTCTTAGCGCACTGTGTGCAGGTAGGTGGACTTCAGAGAAACGTGTGCAGCATGCCAGCGCCACTTCCCGGTCTGCGGCATTATTCGTGCTCAGCGGTAGATGTTTCCCGGCTGTGTCCTTGGAATCAAGCGAGGATGTAAAAAAAAAAAAAAAAAAAAAAAAACGATTCCAAAGAAAACGCCGCATTTTCTGTATGCAGAAATGTTCAGCGGTATGCAATGAATTGCTAAATATTAATAAATGGGGGTTATCATGGAATTAGGCTGGCATATGATGTCACCACCATGTGCTGTGTCGTTCCGCCCCCTACATCACTGCATGACGCAGCGGGGTCCGCAGATAGAGGCACGGCGCATTCCAACACCCCCAGAAGTGTCAATGTTGTCAAGAGTCTAATAGAAGTTGCAGACGTGTGCAGAACAGAAAAATGAATTGTGTTTCGGATAGATTCGTTATGTTGCTAATTTCATTTTGTTGATTCGCTTCGGATATCTTTTTTGTATAATCACATTTTATTGAATATTTTTTTTGTTTTTACATACAGGTTCCACTCATAGCATAGAAAGATATCCTAAGAATGCATAACCATTCTAAAGCCTCGTACACACGGTCGGACTTCAAACAAACTTTTCCGTGGATCTTTACTTGAAGGGAGTTGGTCGGGAACACCCATAGCATACACACGGCAGGACTTTTCTGCAAACTTTCTTAAAACTTTCCCAACATCACATGTTTTTTCTGCTCTTTTCTGCTCTTTACCGCCACCCTTTGGTCAACTTCTGCTATTGTTGGTTGATTTTAACATTGGTTCTGGGCATGCGTGTTTGTACTTTGGACTAAAGTCCGATGGATTTCTGTACACACGGCAGGTCTTTGCACCGTAGGACTTTTGTTGCCGAAAGGTTTGTCCGTTTGCAGACCGAACTTTTGTCCGATGAAAACCGAAAAGGTTTGTCCGATGGAGCGTACACACGGTCAGATTTTTTTGAAAACGTGCTCATTTTGACGTTTGTTGTCAAAAAGTCAGACCGTGTGTATGGAGGGCTTTAGTGACACTTATTCCTCGAACATGACTCAGGGTCTTTCTCTCTAATGCATAACCACTAGGTCTATAGAGAAACAAAGATACTAAGCAAAGAGAGAAAAGACTGTTAGGGATAGCAACATCCTAACTACTAGGAATTTTTACCCATTCTTCCATATTAATTTATTGCTATTATCGAGTGTTCCTGATACGCTTCTGCCAAACACAGCAGACACAGAGAAAGTAAGATAAAACAGTCAAAAACATAAAAAAAAAAGAAAAGAGAAAAAAAGAGAAACTGAAAGTTTCTCTTTAGATTCGTTTCGGATATCATTTTGTTTAGTTTAATTTATACATTTTCTAATGAATTCCAAATTTTTGGAAGGATTCTAATTCAGATCAGTCCAGTGGCGGCTGGTGCTTTTTTTTTTTTGGGGGGGTGGGGGGGGGCGGCAAACCTGCACCTGGAATATGCAACTGCAACCTGCATAGGTGTGAATCAGGCCTTAAAGTGTATCCACTTGACTTATCCACCTCTCTGTGAATAACCAACACCAGTTGTGCCCTCACATTAAAAAATTACCCCCCATCCTTTCTACTCCAGAACTCTTGACACTTCCTGTATAGGGGTGTCAACTTGTCAACGTCATCCAAAGCTCCGCGCTTACGTGTTTCGTCACCAGGAAGTACAGTACCAAAATCTTGAGCCTTAATCACTTAAAGCGGAAGTAAACCCATCGATTTAACAGTTTCAAAAAGCAGTTACATTCAAGGCACATGCCGGGAATGTAACTGTCAGATTGTTTGTGCTCTTAACCAAACTGTCAAACCATCCAACCGCTGGGGTCAAAACTGATCACATGTTCAGCATCATGGCAGTTGAAGATTAAACAGAGGCCAAGATGGCAGCTTCCTTGGCTAAAAACTATAGGAGGGTTTACTTCCACTTTAAGGACCGAGCCTCTTTTTCAGATATGTTGTTTACAAGTTAAAAACACGTTTTTTTGCTAGAAAATTACTTATAACCCCCAAACATTATACATTTATTTTCTAACACCATAGAGAATAAAATGGCGGTCATTGCAATACTTTATGTCACACCGTATTTGCGCAGCGGTCTTACAAGCGCACTTTTTAGGGTAAATTACACTTTTTTTGAATAAAAAAATAAGACAGCAGTAAAGTTAGTCCAACTTTATTTTATATAGTGAAAGATAATGTTACGCAGAGTAAATTGATACCCAACATGTCACGCTTCAAAATTGCGCCCGCTCGTGGAATGGCGACAAACTTTTACCCTTAAAAATCTCCATAGGCGACGTTTAAAAAATTCTACAGGTTGCATGTTTTGAGTTACAGAGGAGGTCTGGGGCTAAAATTATTGCTCTCGCTCTAACGATCGCGGCGATACCTCACATGTGTGTTTTGAACCCGGTTTTCATATGGGGGCGCTGCTCACGTATGCGTTCGCTCCTGCGCGCGAGCTCGTCAGGACGGGGCGCTTTAAAATTTATTTATTTTTTTTCTTTTATTTATTTTACTTTATTTTATTTATTTTGACACAGTTTTTAAAAAAAAAATGGGGTCAATTTATTCCTTTTACAAGGAATGTAAACATCCCTTGTAATAGAAAAAAGCATGACAGGTCCTCTTAAATATGAGATCTGGATATTTCGACTAAAAATGCAATTAAAAAATAAATAAAATACATTTTTTCATTTGAAAAAATTCCCCAAAAAAATGGCCCTGTAAGAGCTATGGGCAGAAGTTACGTTTTGCCGTCGCTTCCGCCCTGCTATGGTATGGAGACGGGTGGGGGCCAGTTTACCTTCACTCGTCTCCATACCCAGCCACAGAGAGGAGCCGATCGCCTTCGCCGCTACCGACGGCTTCGGAAGCAGCGGAGGGCACGGGAGAGCGAAGGGAGGGGGGCCCTCTCCCGCCGCCCATAACGGCGATCTTGCAGCAAATCCACCGCAGAGACCACCATTGGCGTAAACCGGACCGCCTGCTGAAGAGATGGATACCTGGGTTATGGCGGGTAGCTGCTGCCATAACAGAGATATCCCTCTTCAAAGTGCCGACGTACAGTATAGTCGTGCGGCAGTTCTGGAAGTGGTTAATATTGTACATCAGGGGCTAAAACTGGCGGGCCTCCAGCTGTTGCGGAACTACAAGTCCCATCATGCCTCTGCCTATGGGTGTCATACTTGTAACCATCAGCCTTGCAATGCCTCATTGGAAATTGTAGTTTTGCAACAGCTGGAGGGCCACCAGTTTCAGACCTCCGTTGTACATGCCATGTCTTTGAGAGCACCACATAATGTGAGTGCGTTTTTTTAGTGTGTTTTTAAATAAAGTATTTCTTTGAGTGGTAAAGCAGAGAAGAAAGGAGGACGCTACTTACTGAGGATACCAGTTAAAGGGACCATACCTGTGGATCTAGCCAGTTGAGGATACAAAAAGGTTTCAAAATCCTAAATACTCAAAATTATAAAAAAAAGGACAAAAAAAATACAGTCTCTCTTGTGTCTTCTTTAACCACTTGCTTACTGGGCACTTAAACCCCCTTCGTACCCAGACCAATTTTCAGCTTTCAGCGCTGACGCAATTTGAATGACAATTGCGCGGTCATACAATGCTGTACCCAAATGATATTTTTATAATTTTTTTCCCACAAATAGAGCTTTCTTTTGGTGGTATTTGATCACCTCTGCGGTTTTTATTTTTTGCGCTATAAACGAAAAAAGACAGAAAATTTTGAAAAAAAACACAATATTTTTTTTTACTTTTTGCTATAATAATATCCCATTTTTTTTTTAAAAAACGTTTTTTTTTCCCTTAGTTTAGGCCGATACGTATTCTTCTACATATTTTTGGTAAAAGAAATTGCAATAAGCGTATAGTAATTGGTTTGCGCAAAAGTTATAGCGCCTATAAAATAGGGGATAGATTTATAACATTTTTATTATATATTTTTTCTTTTTTAGTAATGGCGGCGATCTGCGATTTTTGTCAGGCCTGCGATATTGCGGCGGACATATCGGACACTTTTGACACTATTTTGGGACCATTCACATTTATACAGCGAACAGTGCTATAAATATGCACTGATTACTGTATAAATGTGACTGTCAGGGAAGGGGTTAACACTAGGGGGCGATCAAGGGGTTAAATATGTTCCCTGGGAGTGATTCTAACTGTGTGGGGGAGGGGAGTGACTGGGGGAGGTGACCGATCTGTGTCCCTGTACAAGGGACACAGCATCGGTCTCCTCTCTCCCTGACAGGACGTGGATCTCTGTGTTTACACACAGAGATCCACGTCCTGCCTCTGTAACAGCCGATCGCGTGCACCTGGCGGACATCACGGCCGCCAGGCACGCGCATCGGCAGCACGTGACACGGCGGGCACAGCTGTTCTCCGCCACGCGCCCTCGGCAGCGCGCGGGGGGAATGTAAACAGCAGGACGTCCAGGGACATCCACCCGGCACTTGAGAGCCACGCTGCAGACGTCTTTCGTCTATAGCGCGGGTCTCAAGTGGTTAATAACACACACATGTGAATACGTGATCTTATAATGCATCCACCCGACTTTTCCACCTCTCCGTAAATACCCAATACCAGTTGTTCTCTTGCCTTAAATATATGACCCCCATCCTTTCTCCTCCAGAACTCTTGACACTTCCTCTATGGGCGTGTCAATTTGTCAACATCATCCAAGGCTCCGCCCTTATGCGTTTCATCACCAGGAAGTACGGCACCTCATAATGGGAGTGTGTTTTTTTTAGTGGGTTCTAAATAATGTATTTGTGTGATAAAGCACTATGGAGCTTTTTGTATTTTCTGTGACACTATATGACGTAGGAGAGAAGAGAGGAGGATGCTACTTGCTGATGATACCAGTTAAAAAAAAATTTTTCCAAATCATAAATACTCAATATTAATTAAAAAAAGGTTGTCCATAAAATACAGTCTCTCTTGTGTCTTCTTTAGGAATACACACACATGTGAATATGTAGTCTTATAGTACATCCACTGGACTTTTCCACCTCTACGTGAATAACCAACACCAGTTGTGCTCTCACCTTAAAAATATGATCCTCATATAATGAAAGGTCAGAAAGTGCATGTGTAAATGGGATCCTTTCTCCCCCTGAACTTTTATATCCTCCACTGGTTAGATCCACAGGTATGGTCCCTTTAACTAATATCCTCAACAAACAGCGTACTCCTCACTCCTCTCCTCCAACATATAGTGTCACAGAAAATACAAAAATTCCCTAGTGCTTTACCACACAAATACTTTAAACGTGCAAAAAAAAACATGCACTCACATATGGTGTGCTGCCAAGGGCACCCACTGACAAAGCATGTACAATAACTTTGTTATTCCGGCATAAGATTTTGGTACTGTACTTCCTGGTGATGAAACGCGTAGGTGCGGAGCCTTGGATGACATTGACAACTCGACACACTCATACAGGAAGTGTTAAGCGTTCTGGAGGAGAAAGAATCCCATTTAAAGGGGACATATGCGCTTTATGACCTTTCATTATATGGGGGGGGGGGGGTCATATTTTTAAGGTGAGAACCTGAGCAAGTAGCGTCCACCCCCCTCCTCTCCTACAGCATACAGTGTCACAAAAAATACAAAAACTCCATAGTGCTTTACCACACAAATACTTTATTTATAGCCGCTGGCAATAATCGCATGCTAGAAATCCGACTTGCTGGTTGTACCCGAGTCGATTGATCGATCGACTTGGGTACAACCAGCCTGCCCATAGATGGATTAAGGGTCAGCTGATCCCTGCTGAACCGGCTGAGATTCAAACCATCTATGGCCGGCTTAATACCACTTCTATCGCAGAGGAGTGCTATTAGAATTTTTGTGTAGGCGGTTAGGGGGGCAAAGCCATAGCCATAAAACCATAGCTCAACCACCAGGTTTTAACGCCCCCCCCCTTCCCTGACCTTGCCTGTGAATGAGCATCTTAATGCAACAGGCGCATTAACAGACTGTATTAGTTCATTTAGTATCTAAAATGTCAAAGCATGTCTAAACAAGCTCTTTTATTGGTCAGCCAGCAGACCGGGGGCGGGTCAGTGACCAAACTCTAAAAGTGAGGTCACAACCGGATCACTAAACTGGCTGAACAGTATTACACGTGTAGCGGGTACTTGAATTTAGGGGAAGCATCTGGGTGGTAGTGTAACCCAGATGCCTTGATTGTTAGGAAATTCAAGGTTCCCTTTGTGAGTCTTGGAGGACTCTGGTGGTGTGAAGTTCCCGCCGGCCTATAGGTGGCATTGTTGCCTTGGACCGGGGCTGAACTCACACGGCAAGACTGTACATTTTTGTCCTCCCCTGGAGCTGGTACAGCGGGGCGGGGAACCCGCTGTGGCGCGAAGGGAGAGGTCATGAAGGGGGGGATGCTCTGATCACGGGGTTAGAGTCCGGAGTCAGAAGATGCGGCCGCACCCAGACACCTTCGGCCTGGGTGCTGGCGTTCCGGGGTTCCAGGCCTAGGTGCCCTTGACCTAGCCGGAGCAGAGATGGAGTCCATCTCAGGCACCTTTAGCCTGGGGTGAGGTACTATGGTGGATGCCTGGGGCTCAGTACCTTCGACTGAGTTCCGCGAGGGTGGAGGAATCCGAGGGGGCCCTAACTCCTTGGGTGCCCGTGTCTGAGTTCGTGAGGACTGGTGTGCAGTAACTTCTCTGAAGAGTCCGGCGCAGTATCGCTGGTGATGGAGAGGCCTTCATTTCTCCCTTGGACGGATTTCTTCCCCTGACAGGGGCAAAGTGAGTGAAGGTAATTCACGTTCTATATTACCTAGTCAGTGGCAGTGACTATTCACCACTGGTGACAGCACAGTGGTCAGCATCAGAAGGGAAAGGATTGTGCCTCGATCTGTCCCCCATTTTCCAAAGTAAAGAAACTGTTTTATTGCTTGGCAAGAAGAATAAAACTGAGTTGGACCTATTCACTGTGTGGAACTTGGGTTACTAGAATTAAAGGAGTCAGGGACCAAGGACTGGACTTGACTCTAGGACACCTACAGAAAACCCAATCTTCTGGCCTTCACCTCTTAGTTACGGAGGACATGGGCCGTGGCGTATCTCATCTCTCTCTCCCAGGTACCCCTAGACAACAGCCACATAACCGATGAAGATAGAGAGAGGGGTGAGCCCCGCTACACACCTGTGTGTATCTCAGGTGTGTGCGTTTCGCTGGCTGCCTCAAGTTCAGCCTACATCTGGTTGAACATGCCGTGACATTAACATAATAAACACCAAATATTAAAATGACTTCTTTAGTAAATCAGCCCAGTGATGTAAAAAAAAAAAAATCAGCTAAACTTTTCAATAACAACTTCAAAAAAAAAATCACCTTTGAAACATCTAGGTCAGCCGGAATCCTGCGCGGCAACCCATAATGCTTTGCAGCTGACCACTGCGGTTCTGTGGGGTTTTCTCTTTGTTTTACAGTAATAAGTCACTTCATTCAGAAGTGTCCGTCTCCCTGTACGCCGGCGACATCTCATTCCAGAAGGTGTCTCATTAAAATCCATCTCTGTCACCGCGGCTGGACCCGCGCGTTACCTCCAACATAGAACAATGACACGGAGAACCGAGGTCTTATTTTCACACCGAGCGTTTATGTGTCGGGGAAAAATCCACTTTTACTTTTCCCAAAAAGTTTTTTCTTTTTAATGCAATCACAGCCACTTCCTGCGTTGTGACACATTACAGAAAGGAGAGGAGGCTTTCATAGAGAAGCTGCAAACTGATTCCGTTTTGCAGCTCCTTTCTTCTCTCAGGAGAGAAGAGTCTGATAGAGGAAAGAGCAGAGTCCGCCAGCAGTGCAGAGTATATCAGGACTCAGAGAATCTGATAGAAAGAGCAGAGTTCTCCGGCAGTGTCGAGTATTTTAGGAGAGGAGGGTTAGATAGAGAAAGGAGCCGAGTCCTCCAGCCAAGTAGAGTATTTTAGGAGAGGAGGGTTAGATAGGGGAAGGAGCCGAGTCCTCCAGCCAAGTAGAGTATTTTAGGAGAGGAGGGTTAGATAGGGGAAGGAGCCGAGTCCTCCAGCCAAGTAGAGTATTTTAGGAGAGGAGGGTTAGATAGGGGAAAGAGCTGAGTCCTCCAGCCAAGTAGAGTATTTTAGGAGAGGAGGGTTAGATAGAGGAAGGAGCAGAGTCATCCAGCCAAGTAGAGTATTTTAGGAGAGGAGGGTTAGATAGGGGAAAGAGCTGAGTCCTCCAGCCAAGTAGAGTATTTTAGGAGAGGAGGGTTGGATAGGGGAAAGAGCTAAGTCCTCCAGCCAAGTAGAGTATTTTAGGAGAGGAGGGTTAGATAGGGGAAGGAGCCGAGTCCTCCAGCCAAGTAGAGTATTTTAGGAGAGGAGGGTTAGATAGGGGAAAGAGCTGAGTCCTTCAGCCAAGTAGAGTATTTTAGGAGAGGAGGGTTAGATAGAGGAAGGAGCAGAGTTATCCAGCCAAGTAGAGTATTTTAGGAGAGGAGGGTTAGATATGGGAAAGAGCTGAGTCCTCCAGCCAAGTAGAGTATTTTAGGAGAGGAGGGTTAGATAGGGGAAAGAGCTGAGTCCTCCAGCCAAGTAGAGTATTTTGGGAGAGGAGGGTTAGATAGAGAAAGGAGCCGAGTCATCCAGCCAAGTAGAGTATTTTAGGAGAGGAGGGTTAGATAGGGGAAGAAGCCGAGTCCTCCAGCCAAGTAGAGTATTTTAGGAGAGGGGGGTTAGATAGAGGAAGGAGCAGAGTCATCCAGCCAAGTAGAGTATTTTAGGAGAGGAGGGTTAGATAGGGGAAGAAGCCGAGTCCTCCAGCCAAGTAGGGTATTTTAGGAGAGGAGGGTTAGATAGGGGAAGAAGCCGAGTCCTCCAGCCAAGTAGAGTATTTTAGGAGAGGGGGGTTAGATAGAGGAAGGAGCAGAGTCCTCCAGCCAAGTAGAGTATTTTAGGAGAGGGGGGTTAGATAGGGGAAGAAGCCGAGTCCTCCAGCCAAGTAGAGTATTTTAGGAGAGGAGGGTTAGATAGAGGAAGGAACAGAGTTCTCCAGCCAAGTAGAGTATTTTAGGAGAGGAGGGTTAGATAGGGGAAAGAGCTGAGTCCTCCAGCCAAGTAGAGTATTTTAGGAGAGGAGGGTTAGATAGAGGAAGGAGCAGAGTCATCCAGCCAAGTAGAGTATTTTAGGAGAGGAGGGTTAGATAGGGGAAGAAGCCGAGTCCTCCAGCCAAGTAGAGTATTTTAGGAGAGGAGGGTTAGATAGAGGAAGGAGCAGAGTTCTCCAGCCAAGTAGAGTATTTTAGGAGAGGAGGGTTAGATAGAGGAAGGAGCCGAGTCCTCCAGCCAAGTAGAGTATTTTAGGAGAGGAGGGTTAGATAGGGGAAGGAGCCGAGTTCTCCAGCCAAGTAGAGTATTTTAGGAGAGGAGGGTTAGATAGAGGAAGGAGCAGAGTCCTCCAGCCAAGTAGAGTATTTTAGGAGAGGAGGGTTAGATAGAGAAAGGAGCGGAGTCCCCCAGCCAAGTAGAGTATTTCAGGAGAGGAGAGTTATAGAGGAAGGAGCAGAGTCTTCCAGCAGTGCAGAGTATCTCACTGTATCTATGTGATTATTCTTGCTCTGTGTCTTTAAGATCTGTCCCCTTCTTTCTAGCTGAACTCTCTCTCTCACCGTAGTTCTTTATATATCTCCTCCACTTCCTGATTCTGGTCATTACTCCTGTATATCTTCCATGCTAAACATCTTACATGTGGCTTACAACTGCAACGTTTTTCTACCTATGAATATCCATCATTAAACGGAACATTCGAAAGGATTCATCGTCTGTCGTCCTAACTGTGAGTTTATTCATTGAGTTAAACTGCCTGTATCGATGTAAGGGATAATAGCAAACCAGCTTGAGTAAGGCCTACTTAAACCTGGAGATGAACTTTATCGCTTTGTAGTTGAGACAGAACAGTAGAAAAACTGAGTTTCACAGCCTAATTACAAGATTTCTGCATGTCAGTACTGAAACAGACAAGATTTACTGCTCTCATAGCAAGACAGAAGGGACAGAGCAGCACATGGCAGCCTTATAGCCTGAGACAATCTGCACAGTGTCATATTTCAGCACACAGATCCTGCCTGCTTTCACAGTCAGTCTGCTATCATGAGTGACCAAGCTTCTGCATGTGAACTCACATCTACCTCCCCACAAGTTCCTGAAGAAGCTGAGTTACCCAAACGCTCAGTTAAACCCACTTGGAAAGTAATGGAGAATTATGAAGCTTCAAGGACTGAATTGTCAAATAGCTTGGAATTAGTCTGGGAGAAAATCCTTGCTGAAGCCAATACAGTGTCTGTTGAACGTGAACTACTGACACTAGAGGGCGCCATTAAACAACTTTCTGCCTCATATGAGCTTTATCAGCTTACCAGCATCAAATTCACTAATGTCTTACAAAACATGAAGACAGAAAATGCGATGAGGCAATTAAAGCGTGTCAACATTCTTAATATTGAAAGAGACAGTTTTATCCAGCAAACCAGATTAAAGGCAGAAGCAAAAATAAAGCTGTTACAGGACACTGCATCTCACAGATCTGTTTCCACCAGACGTTCTAAAAACTCGTCAAGATCCCATAGTTCAAGATACTCAACACTCAGTGAGCGACTTATTAATGCCCGCGCTGAAGTGGAAGCCAGCAAAGTGCAGGTGGCATATGCAGAAAAAAGAGCAGAGTTGGAAGCGCTGTCAGCACATCAAAGAGCAGAGTCGGAAGCGCAGTCAGCACGTCAAAAGCAGAGTCGGAAGCTCAGAGAGCAGAGTCGGAAGCTCAGTCAGCCCGTCAAAGAGCAACAATGGAAACCTTAAATGAACAGTGTAAACATGACGCAGCCATGGCAAAGCTAAGGGTCCTACAGCAAGCTATCAGTGCAGACGAAGGTGCAAGTGAGAAAGACAGCATTAACCTAAACATAGCAGATATGGAAGACCCCCTCAAATGCACTAAAGACTATGTCCTAAGCCACAGCAGTGCACACTCCATTGTCTCCAATGCTCCCGACTACATAGAGACTCCTTCACAGCTTCAAGTTAAAGAGGTTCCAGCAACTTCCTGCACTCAAAATCACTCCACTGCATTTCCTACCTGCCTACCTTGCCTGCCTTCATACGTCACAGAGCATCAGTGCAAGCTTCAAGCAAGTCATCAATCTCCAGTCATCGGTACAGCCTTGAATCAAGGTACCATTGGAACAACTGACTTCAAGCAAGCAACTCACCTGGATGCATCTGCTGCACCATATTTCCCTGTGTCCTTTAACAACAATGTCAAAGATAACGCAATCAGCACCATACAGCCAACAGCATCACACATAAAGGCGGAGACAACTGAGACAGAAGAGTTTGTGAGGTACATGCTTCGCAGAGAGCTCACAAAGACTGGTCTTACAAGTTTTGATGACCAACCTGAGAACTACAGAAGTTGGAAATGTGCCTTCAGAACTACAATCAGCAATATTGGCATTACAGCTGATCAAGAATTGAATCTGCTGATCAAATGGCTTGGTCCTCTATCTGCTGCACGTGTTAAGCCATTAAGATCGGTTTTCATGGACAATCCTACTGCAGGCCTCACAGCTGCATGGGAGCGACTAGAGCAAAGTTATGGCAGTCCAGAAGCTATAGAAAATGCTTTGGTTATGCGTCTGGAAACTTTCCCAAAGATATCCGGTAAGGACAACAAGGAGTTCCAGAGACTGAGTGACCTTCTCCTTGAGCTTCAGCTAGCCAAGACAGACCCAAAACTACCTGGACTCAGTTACCTTGACACTCCAAGAGGGGTAAACCCAATTGTCTCCAAGCTCCCGTATGGTTTGCAAGAGAAATGGACTGCACTAGGGTCATCATACAAAAGAGAGAACAAGGTTTCCTTCCCTCCATTCTCTTTCTTCTGTGAATTCATCAGGGAAATTGCAGAGACCAAGAACGATCCAAGTTTTTCCTATGGTGAGTACAGTCTCTTCTCACCCTTTCCTAAGAGTACCAGTCTTCAGGGCAACTACAGAAACCATAGAGGCCCAGTGTCCGTGAAAAAGACTGACATCCTTCCCACTCCTACCACAGTTCTGGCCACGAACAAACAGAGTAGGAAGATTGAAAACCCTAACAGAGCGTGTCCCATACACAAGAAGCCACACCCCCTCAATAAATGTATCGGCTTTAGGAAAAAGCCTCTGGAAGAGCGCAAGGAGCTTTTAAAGACATTTAGGGTATGTTTCAGGTGCTGTGCTTCTACAGAACTTTTTGCAAGGGACTGTAATGTGTCCATCAAGTGCATAGAGTGTGGCTCTGAAGAACATGTGCAAGCCCTCCATCCTCTTGAGCCCAGCTCTGCACAACCTGCCAACGATCCTCCCAGGTTAACGCATGGCGAGGAGAATACAGACCAAGTGCCTAATTCTACCATAATTTCTTCATCCTGCACTGAAGTTTGTGGAGAAGACCTCTGTGGTAAGTCCTGTGCTAAGATATGCTTGGTGAACATATACCGCAAGGATCAACCAGAAAAGTCTCTAAAGGCATATGCTATCTTAGACGATCAGAGCAATCGATCACTTGCAAAATCGGAATTGTTCAATCTATTTGAAATAAAAGGCGAAGCTCATCCTTACACCTTGGGTACCTGTAGTGGAACTATAGAGGTTTCTGGAAGAAGGGCTCATGGACTCATGGTATCTTCTCTCAAAGGTAACTTGCAATTACCCTTACCTACACTTGTTGAGTGCAATCAGATACCTGCTAACAGGGAAGAAATCCCTACTCCAGCTGCTGCTTTCCATCACCCTCACCTCAAGGTAATAGCAAATGAGATACCGCCGCTTGACAAAGATGCTCAGATCCTTCTTCTGTTAGGAAGAGACATTGTAAGAGTTCACAAGGTACACAGACAAGTCAGTGGACCCCCAGATGCCCCATTTGCCCAGCGCACGGATCTAGGATGGGTCATCATAGGCAATGTCTGCATAGGCAAAATGAAAAGACCTACCAACATTTCGTCATTTAAGACAAATGTTCTGCCAAATGGCCGAAACACTTACTTTGAGCCATGCCCACATCACTACTGGGTGAAAGAGAAGATAGCCAGCCACGAATGGCAACATGGTATCTCAGGTGACACAAGCCCTTTCTCCTGCCATGATGGCGACTTCGGCTCTACAGTGTTTAATGCAACCAGTGAAGATGACATACTGGCTCCTTCAATGGAAGACAAAGAATTCATCAAGGTAATGGACAATGAGTTCTTTCAAGATGACTCCAATAACTGGGTAGCACCCCTACCCTTTCGTCTCCCAAGAGAGAGATTGCCCAACAACTTACAGCAGGCCATCAGTAGATTCTCCTCCTTAAAGCGAAACTTAAGCAGGAAACCAGAGATGCAAAAGCACTTTGTGGACTTTATGCAAAATGTATTTGACAGAGATCATGCAGAGCCTGCTCCCCCACTAAAGGAGGGAGAAGAATGCTGGTACCTTCCATCCTTTGGCGTGTATCACCCACGCAAACCAGACCAAATCAGAGTTGTCTTCGATTCCAGTGCTCAGCACGAAGGTGTTTCTCTTAACAACATGCTCCTTATGGGACCCAACTTGAACAACAGTCTAATAGGAGTCTTGATTCGTTTCAGACAAGAGCCTGTAGCAGTAATGGCCGACATTCAACAGATGTTTCACTGCTTCATCGTCAGAGAAGACAACAGAAACTACCTCAGGTTTCTATGGCACAAGGACAATGACCTCAACAAGGAAGTTATAGATTATCGCATGAAGGTACATGTCTTCGGTAACAGTCCTTCCCCAGCAGTGGCAACTTATGGGCTAAGGAAAACAGCTCAGACTGGAGAAGTTGAATATGGATCTGATGCCCGTCAATTTGTTGAAAGAAACTTCTACGTTGACGACACACTTAAGTCCTTTCCAACTGCTAAAGAAGCAATTGATCTTCTCACCAGAACAAAGGAGATGCTGTCTGTAGCAAACCTTAGACTGCACAAGATTATATCCAACAGCCAGGAACTTATGAATGCCTTTCACTCTGAGGACTATGCCACTAGTCTAAAAAACCTTGACTTAGGTACAGATGTGCCTCCTGTACAGCGAAGTCTGGGTTTGTTGTGGAACATCAAGCAAGACAAATTCACCTTCCAAGTGTCAACTTGTGACAAACCCTTCACTAAGAGAGGAGTCCTGTCCGTGGTGAATAGCATCTATTACCACTGGGTTTCCTTGCTCCAGTTACCATTCAAGGTAAGATTTTACTAAGACAGTTGTCTACTGAGAACATAGACTGGGATACTCCCTTGCCTAGTGAGAATCAACACAAGTGGGAAAGGTGGAGATATTCTTTGAAGTCACTAGAAAAACTTCAGATTCCCCGTTGCTATGTTCCAGGATCCACTTCAACCGCTAACCGGAGAGAGATTCATATTTTCTCTGATGCATCAGTTGAAGCTATTGCTGCAGTAGCCTATTTGAAGACCTCTGAACTGAATGGAGAATCACACTGTAGTTTTGTCCTAGGCAAGGCAAAACTCACACCCAAGCCTGCACATACCATACCAAGACTTGAACTTTGTGCAGCCGTGCTAGCAGTAGAAATTGCAGAGGTCATACGAAGTGAAATGGACACTAGAATTGATTCTTTGACCTTCTATACAGACAGTAAGGTAGTACTTGGTTACATAAACAACCAAACAAAACAGTTTTATGTGTACGTCAGCAACAGGGTTGAACGTATCAAGAGATTCTCTCTACCAAGTCAATGGCATCACGTTCCCACTGAACTCAACCCAGCTGACTGTGGGACCAGAGCCGTGTCACCTGCCGCTCTTCAGGACAGCTTATGGCTGTCACCTCCAAGGTTTCTGCGTGAGGACTCTTACTTACTCCCTATTGACACCACCTATGGGCTAGTAAACCCTAAAGATGATAAGAAAATAAGAACTGTGAACACCTCACTCCACACTTCTGTAAGTACAAACAGAAGCTGCGGTCACACCATTACAGGCATCAATGGAAGCAGGTGCAGCATCTAGCCAATGTGTTCTGGCATCGCTGGAAGAAAAAGTATCTTCATCACCTTCAAGGTCGTAACAAATGGCAAGCATCTAAGCCGAATCTTAAGGTTGGAGACCTCATCCCTCTAAAAGACAAGGAAGTTTGTCGGAATGAGTGGCCTATGGGTCTTATTACTAAAGTTATGCCCAGCGACGATAACAAAGTCCGGAAGGTAGAAGTCAAGGTAACCAAGGGAGGATCGACACGAACCTTTAGTCGACCAATTACAGAGTTAGTACTCCTTTTGCCAGGTGAGTGACTTGTGCAAGGACTAGCCATGCTGTTGGCACGGCGGGGAGTACATTGCTGCCATCTGCAGGTTCTACTCAGAACTTTGGAATTATTTGAAGACATCATACTGTGACTTTATGTTCTTCATCCTGTTGAACTTACGTTTGTTATTTGCTTGTTGCATGTTTTTCATTACAGGTTCCAGGACATTCGTCAGTATTGGACTTTTTGAAAATATATATTTTAGTTTAAGGTTATGAAATCTAAAGATTTCAGACGGGGAGTGTTGTGTTACACTATGGGATTATTCTTGCTCTGTGTCTTTAAGATCTGCCCCCTTCTTTCTAGCTGAACTCTCTCTCTCACCGTAGTTCTTTATATATCTCCTCCACTTCCTGATTCTGGTCATTACTCCTGTATATCTTCCATGCTAAACATCTTACATGTGGCTTACAACTGCAACGTTTTTCTACCTATGAATATCCATCATTAAACGGAACATTCGAAAGGATTCATCGTCTGTCGTCCTAAGTGTGAGTTTATTCATTGAGTTAAACTGCCTGTATCGATGCAAGGGATAATAGCAAACCAGCTTGAGTAAGGCCTACTTAAACCTGGAGATGAACTTTATCGCTTTGTAGTTGAGACAGAACAAGGAGAGTTATAGAGGAAGGAGCAGAGTCTTCCAGCAGTGCAGAGTATTTCAGGAGAGGAGAGTTATAGAGGAAGGAGCAGAGTCCTCCAGCATTGAAGAGTATTTCAGGAGAGGAGAGTTAGATTGAGGAAAGAGCAGAGTCCTTCAGAAGTGCAGAGTATTTCAGGAGAGGGGAGTTATAGAGGGAGGAGCAGAGTCTTCCAGCAGTGAAGAGTATTTCAGGAGAGGAGAACTAGATAGAAAAAAGATAAAATATCATTTCTGATAAATAATATCACTTCAGTGTTGCAAACAGACAACAATAAAAATAATCGCTGTGTATTCCAGCACCGTTCTCACCATTAACAGCCCAGCAAGGCACCATGGGAAAAGCGGCGCAGTGACAACTTGCATGCCAAAGGTCAGCCATACTTGCAATTGATTTATTCTGCTCTAGATGAAGTGACAGCGCTGCGAGTCGGGGATGTGCATTAACAAATCCCTGACGGAACTTCCATCCTCTGACACCTCTCATCTTCGCATCATCTGTCGCCTTCTGAACTAGAATCTTCTATCAGATGGAAAACACAAAGCAATCCTCCTTATGGACAACTATCACCACATACCACTTCATATAGAATAAATTCCTTCTAACCTGTTAAGAAAGAAACTTTGTAAAACTTTTTAATAATTTTAAAAATCTTTTCTGCATACACATGAAACATTTTGGAACTTAAGACACAGTAAAACGCACAACTGAAATGCACTTATGTGGAATACTTTATCATCCAAAGGATATGAAACCCTCTTCGGCCAGTCTTGACAAACAACTGTCACACTGTATAGCCAGAAGTGTATTTAAAAGGAAGTTTGAGTCAAAAGTCTAGAACACATGTGTCAAACACAAGGCCTGGGGGCTGAATCTGGCCCTGCAGGCCATTTAATGTGGCCCTTGCACATCTCCTGCAGCTGCGGCTCTGCCCCCCATCAGTTGGCAGCAGAGATCAGGACAGAACTAATGTGCTCCTCCATGCAGCCGCAGAGAGGCTAATCTCTGCCTCCCCTGGTCTCAGCAATCGGCAGAAGAGAGGAGGGCAGAACTCCTCCTACAGATCCTGCACCTCTCTGTGCAGCCGCAGCACCCCCTTGACTCTCACTCCCCTGGTCCCAGGATTCAGCCTTCAGCCCTTCTCTGGTTCTCCTCCAGAATCTGCACTTTCTGCTTCCCAGCTCCGCCCCCAGCTTCTTCCTGGTGATGTAAGTGAGGGTGGGGTACTCTTGACTTCTGATGGAGGGGGGCTTGACATCTGATGTAAGGGGGGGTGGGGTGCTCTGGGCATACAGTCTTTCAGATACAACTGGCCCTTTGAGGGCAACCATAATGCTGATGTGGCCCACAAAACAATCGAGTTTCACACCCGGTCTAGACCAATCCCAGTAAAAGTTTATTCTTAACAAACAAGATATCAAAAACTATTCAGACTGCCAATAAACACCCCGGCTGAAAAACAGCCTCCACCAAAATCTGCATTTGTTGTCGGATTATATTGTAATTACACTTGGGTCCAGTGCCCTGTGAACATGTATTTTTAGCAAAACCCTGTATAGCCTGGAAGAAAACCTAATTTTCTTAGCTCTACTGTCTTGACCAGGATTGCCTGCTGGTGGCATTGTGCTTCCCAAAATGAGAGGTTGCAGTTCTGGTATCCACCAGTGGGTGTCTCCCAGCAGCCAGCATATTCCAGTAATCAGTCTCCCCTGATGCTGGCTGCTGGGAAGGTGTTTAGTCCCTCCTCTACTGTTACACCTCCCCTCCCTTTAGTGTTCTACTTTGCTGACAGATACTGCTTGCCACTTATCCTGAGCCTAGATCCTGATCTCGATCCTGCTCTGCTGCCTCATTTCTGATCCCCTTGTACCTGATCCCAGTCCTGCTTCCCCCGCCCCATCTGTTCCCTGCATCATCTGTCTTTCCTGTTATCTGTGTTCCCCATTTTTGTACATATTGTATAAAGTTCGTTTGTTAGTTAGGCCTCCTGTTACTTAGTTAGGTTGCTAGTTAGTCATTTTAGTTGTGGTCCACTTGTATCTTCACATTGTTTCCTGGTCTTTGGGTGTCTTTAACCACATCCTTCCTGCGCTATAGCCAGAATATGGCTACAGCGCAGTTTTGGGCGATTTCCTGGAACCACGCCACTCAAGCGTCCCCTGTGTCCTTTGGGCACAGCCGCTCACAGGTCGTGGTAAAGGGCCAATCACAGTGGCCCTTTACCACTTGACCAGCAGTGTCAAATGACAGCCGATCAATGTGTAAACAGAATTTCCGGTTAACAGCAGTACTTTTCTCACGTGCTGTCACATCGTGAGGAGAGACGGTAACTGGCAATCCTGACAGGGAACATACACACAGATAATCAGGGCCTTGATGATCAGTGCAGTCCCATCAGTGCAAGTCAGTGCCATCAATGCTGCCCATCAGTGCCCATCAATGCTGCCCATCAGTGCTGCCTATCGGTGCCCATCAGTACAGCCTATTAGTGCCACCTATCAGTGCCCATCAGTGCTTCCTATTAGTGCCTCCTATCAGTGCAGCCTCATCACGCACATCAGTGAAGGAGACAAATTACTTCTTTGCAGATCAGGCCATACTTGCTGCTGATTCCTGACATTTACACTCTTCTGGATCCTCTCCTTACCCATCAGGTTAGAGGTTATGAGCAATCATCAGTAGAAAGGGTGGAGAGGTGACATCAGAAGCTGCAAAGCAGAACCAGGAAATAATGGTGTCACTGATCTGGCTGTGTAGTGTGCCAATGGTGTGCACATTTTTGGTTCGGCTGTGATGTACAGTAGCTGGGGGGGTCGGAGTTGACAAGGCACAAGTACATTATATACATTAGATATCTCCCCCCAGACGCAGGCAGGCTCTTCTGTAAAGCTCCCAGATCAGATCCTCACACCTCTTTAGCCCGTAAAAGGCTTGTGGCTGGATAGACCCCCAGCTGGGGACATCGATGAACAGGCTGGACCCTCAGCAGGACAGCCAGGAAGCCCTTCCAGCTGGGAACTTCTCCTCCACGGAAAAGAACCCCACTCTCTGTGGTTCTAAGCTAGTTATGCATCCTCCAACCACCATCTGGGCACACCTCCCCAGGGATTGGCTAAAGCTGCATAAATATTCAGGCTGCCTGTTTGACTCTCCCACCCACTAGATCCGCAAAGTCTCCAGAAAACAGGGGAACGCATTAAAACCTGCAGCCTGCAGAACCCAAAGTAGCCTAAAGCAATCACACACTGCTTTGCTGATTACAGGAGAGCCAACGACTACATTTGCCAAACCAAACTTAGCAACCTAACTAGGAGGGTGATATACACTCACCGGTCACTTTATTAGGTACAATTGTTTGGTAACACAAATTGCTAATCAGCCAATCACATGGCAGCAACTTAAGAATTTAGGCATCTAGACTTGGTAGAGACAACTTGCTGAAGTTCAAACCGAGCATCAGAATGGGGAAGAAAGGGGATTTCAGTGACTTTGAACGTGGCATGGTTGTTGGTGTCAGACGGGCTGGTCTGAGTATTTCAAAAACTGCTGATCTACTGGGATTTTAACGTAAAATCATCTCTCGGCTTTACAGAGAATGGTCTGAAAAGGAGAAAATATCCAGTGAGTGGAAGTTGTGTGGAGGAAAATACCTTGTTGATGTCAGAGGAGAATAAGCAGACTGGTGATGATAGAAAGGCAACAGCAACCCAAATACCCACTTGTTACACCCAAGATATGCAGAATACCAGCTCTGAATGCACAACACATCGAACCTTGAAGCAGTGTAGCAGTGGTGGCCCGTCCATTAGGGGCGCCCGAGCACCACCCCCTCTATCCAGGGCCACCACCCCCTCCACCTTCTAGCAATGCGGTGATGAGATGCTCTATCCATCGCCACCGCCACCCCCTATTCATGCGTCCGGCCCCTTTCAGGATGCCTGACGCCTAAATTACAGCGGCAGGGGTGTTTTTTTTTTTAAGTACCTGATTAGAGCCAGAGGCTCTTATAGGCTTCAAAATAGGGTGGGCTCGGGACGCAGAGTATTGAACTACAAGCCCACCCAAGTGTTACAACAACGAATGAATATTCCCTGTTGCAACACTGATCCTCCTCCCAGCCAATCGGGAGGCGGGTCTGATACCCATCCCCTGATTGGTTGAAAGGACAGGCAATCCTATTGGATGCCTAGGAGGAGGAGAGGAGACGCATAGCGGAAGCGAGGAGAAGAAGACACAGGAGCCGCTATCCGATGCCTGCCACAGCCTGATGCCCGCCACCTAGATGGGATAAGTGGACCGACCGGCAGACAGCGAGCGGGGGGGTTGTCTGCCACCCCCCTCCCCCCAAACAAAAAACCACGAGCCGCCACTGGTGTGGGGAAGATTTTCTTGGCACACTTTGGACCCCTTAGTACCAATTGAGCATCGTTTATACACCACGACCTACCTGAGTATTGTTGCTGACCATGTCCATCCCTTTATGACTACAGTGTCCTTATCTTCTGATGGCTCCTTCCAGCAGGATAATGTCACCAGGTCACAAAGCTCCAATCATCTCACCACTGGGCAATGAGGTCACTGTCCTCCAATGGCCTCCAACACTCACCACATCTCATCCAATAGAGCACCTTTGGGATGTGCAGCCAACAAACCTGCAGAAACTGCGTGATGCTATCATGTTACATAGTTACATAGTTAGTCGGGTTGAAAAAAGACACAAGTCCATCCAGTTCAACCATAAAAAATATCACAAAATATCACTATCACAAATGTCACTAGGGACCAAAATCTCTGAGAAATGTTTCCAACTAGGGTGACCACATTTCCAAATTGCCATTCAGGGACACACCCCCTCTCTCACCTTCCCCCAAAAAAGGTGAGGGGGGGGGGCGGGGGGAAATATAGTCTCGGGGTTGATGGAGAATTTGGCGGCGGGTTATTTGTCAGGTGAATGTGCCACTTGCCACCAGATGCAGTGCCGCTTGCCACCAATAACCTGCCACCAGATGCAGTGCTGCTGTCACTCCCTCTGCATGAGCCTCGTGCGTAGAAGGAAAGGAGCGGCATCACTATCTGGAGAGTGAAGATCACACCAGTCCCTGCTGCTTGCCGCTGGATGCCAGAGAAGGAGGAGGTGCCGAGGTGGGTGGGGACAGCAGTGCTGCAATAGGCGCAGGCCTTGCTCCCGGTCTCACTGTCTGAGAGTAAATCGTCACTGGTTGCAAGATGCCAGGCAGCGCTGGCCCTTGCAACCAGTTCCAGAAATGTAGTTATTAGTTAGTAGGGGGTGGCTGTGTCCTCTATTTCATTCCGGGACATTGTATTGTCCCGGAATGAAGGTGCCCGGGACCCAGGACAGACATGTCAATTGCGGGACAGTCCCGGGCAATCCGGGACATGTGGGCACCCTATTTACAACACCTTGTTGAATCTATGCCACCAAGAATGAAGGCAGTTCTGAAGGCAAAAGGGGGTCCAACCCGGTACTAGCAAGATGTACCTACTGTAATAAAGTAGCCTCTGAGTGGTACAGGGGGTCCCACTCCCCGGGTTACAAACAAGACAGGGACTGTAGGTTTGTTCTTAAGTTGAATTTGTTTGTAAGTCGGAACAGGTACATTTTTAGGGGTAGCTTCAGCCCAAAAAATTGTTTTTATACTTTTTGGATAGCATAGGGAAGGGTTATCACCCCTGTAACATTTGTTTGGCTGTCTGCGCCCCTATTTAGAAGATTTCACCTCACTTTCCATCCCAATGACAAATGGATTTTGAACATTTTTGGTTGTTAGGGAAACATGGACTGGTGATAAAGCTCCAGCGGAGGTATCTTTTTTCCATAAAAATGCTTACAGGAGTGAATTTCCCTTCCTAGGGGTAGATTTCCCCTCACTTCCTGTTATCTCCCTCCGTTTGTAAGTAGGAGTCGTTTGTAAGTCGGATGTTTGTAAGTAGGGGACCGCCTGTATGTCTTTATGGTCTCCTGTAGTGTTGAGAATTATTTTTAAAAAAAAAAGTTTCCTGCTGCCACCTCTTTTTTCCTACTTTTTACTTCTTTATGTCAAGCTTATTACTTGTCAGATGAGAAAGACTTACTTTAAGGAAGTTTTCAGGTACTTTTACGTATTCAGTGTCGGATAGCGAGGTGACACCTGTCCACAAACTTGCTCAATAACAAACCTCCAGAAATAATGATCACATCAAACCCCCCGCCGCTCTCTGTAGACAGACTGTTTTCACATCTCCTCTCAAACTCCTCCAACGAAACTCCGTCACTGACAGGCTGGCATGGCGAGCCCCCGGAGAATTATCACACCGTAATCAAAGCCCATCCGACTCAAAGACACAGATCCAGCCTCTCTTATTCTAACGTCCCTTTTCGTAAAAAGGTCCTTCATCCAGGAAGTGTAATAAATAATTGAAACTTTTAGTGGGGAAAAAAAAAAACTGTACATGCTCACACATCACAACCAGGGATGGACTGGGACAAAAATTTGGCCCTGGACTTCAGCCAGACCGGCCCACTTAATCGGTTTTTTTTCCCCTCACGCTGACAGCATGAGGAGAAAAAAAAGCCGATCACCGGCTTTTGTGTGAGGGACATGGTCCCCAGTGGAAGAGGCACGTCAGCCTCATCAGTTGTGCCCACCAGTACTGCCTGCCAGTGCCCCCTGCCAGTGCCCACCAGTGCAAACACAGTGCCACCTATCAATGCCCACTAGTGTTGCCAATCAGTGCCTCATCAGTCTCACCTACCAGTGCTGATCAGTGCCCATCATTGCCACCCATCAGTGCCCATCACTGCCACCTATCAGTGCCCATCACTGCCAGCTATCAGTGCCCATCAGTGCCATCTATCAGTGCCACCTATTAGTGCCAATTCTCAATGCCCTTCAGTGCCAACCATCAGTGCCACCTCTCAGTGTCACCTCTCAGTGCTCATCAATTTCGCCTCTCAGTGCCCACCAGTTCTGCCTATCAGTGCCGCCCATCGGTGCCCATCAGTGCAGCCCATCAGTGCCCATCAGAGCAGCCTATCGGTGCCCATCAGTGCAGCCTCATCAGCGTACATCAATGAAGGAGAAAAATTACACGTTTGCAAAATTTTATAACAAAATATAAAACGGTTTTGTATTTTTTTTTTTATTCGCTTTTTAATTTTTTTTTAACAAAAATAAAAATCGCAGAGGTGATCAAATACCACCAAAAGAAAGCTCTATTTGTGGGAAAAAAAATTATAAAAATTTAATTTGGGTACAGTGTTGCATGACCGTGCAATTGTCATTCAAAAAGTGAAAGCGCTGAAAGCTGAAAATTGGTCTGGACAGGAGGGGGGTTTAAGTGCCCAGTAAGCAAGTGGTTAAAGAAGAGGACTGCAGCCCAGAGATGGAGAGCCCTCCAGAAGTGTCCTGTTTACCCATTTCCAGGGAGATAACAGCTCAGTAGTGGATGAGCACTTCATCAGAGCTCTCAGCCAACCCAGCAGTTATTCCCCAAGCAGTGCTGCTGCCAAGACTGCCAGTACTGCCACTGGTCACTGATGAATGAATGTACTGCCACTGGTCACTGATGAATGAATGTACTGCCATTGATGCATTAATGGCTGACCAGTGGTCAGGGGAGATCCAGGGGAGGACTCTTCTTGGAGAGGACCGAGCAGAAGGCTGGTATCTCAAAAAGAGCCTGGTGACTCAATCGGAGAATGCATCCTAACCAATCTACCTCACAGTACTGCCGGATGGCTTAAAGGACTTTGGTAATGTGTAGCTTTGTTCGCTTAGGCAATTACTGATTTCCAAATCCTGTGGCAGAGGATTGTTCAACGGTTATTACTATCATCAAATCCTGTGGCAGAGGATTGTTCAACAGTTAGTACAATCATCAAGTCTGTGGCAGAGACTTTTGTCCGTGCATCATTCCGGCTGCTAGGCCGGTGAGAGAGGCCTATCTGGGTGAGCAAAATCCAGCGACAGAAAGTGTACTTGTCTCCAGGATCTCAAGTTCCTCAGCGATCTATACAAGGTATCTGAATTCCCCCTAACCCTCCACCCCTCTACTGCTGCAAGTTGTGTTAATAAAAAGCATTGGAAAAAGACTACCCGTATATACTCGAGTATAAGCCGACCTGAATATAAGCCAAGGCACCTAATTTTACCAGAAAAAAATGGGAAAACATATTGACTCGAGTATAAGCCTAGGGTGTCCTATTGCATGCCTCACTGTGCCTCACTTTGTCCATGTGCATGCCTCACTGTGTCCATGCCTCACTGTGTCCATGCCTCACTGTGCTCAAGACTATACTGACGTTCAACATGGGAGTCTATGGAAGGGGTGTCCGGCTTTGAAACAAACTTTGCACACTTGTACAGGAGAAATGGGGCTACATGTTTGCCAAGTTTCGGGTCCAGGGGACCTACGATCGGCCCGTACTGGGTTCCCAAATTCACCGGAGAAATGACCGTTTAACATTGGAGTCTATGGAAGGGGTGCCTGGCTTTGAAAAATCGGTGTTCCCCGGCCGTAGATCCTCTGGACAAGAAACTTTGCACACTTATAGAGGAAGAGCGGGGCTACATGTGTGCCACGTTTGGGATCCAGGGGACCTACGGCTGGCCGGTACCGGGTCCCCAAAATCCGGGAGATCAGGCGCAAAAAGGTGACTCGAGTATAAGCCGAGGGGGGCATTTTCGGCTTATACTCGAGTATATACGGTAAGTGACTGGTGCATGTATCTGTGGGCACATTGCCCATTTTAGAGCCAAGCAAATTTTGATAAGTTGAACTGTGGGGTAACGGCAGGACCAAAAATAACCAGCAGCTCCGACGGGGGGGGGGGGGGTTAGTGCTACATATGATTGGGATTAAAACTAAAAGTAAAAAAAAAAATAAGAAATGGGCAGGCTCCATGGTCCACTTGGTCTTTCTTTTTGTTGTCAGTCTTCTATGTATCTGAATTCAGATTGTACTGAAGCATTAGCAATAATATTTCAAACTTCCAGACAGGATGAAATGGCGCTCATTTTTTTTCCTTCAGTCGTCTTTTATTAGTGCTTCTTCCCTGCACCTTTTCTCCAGACGTGTCAGACTGCTAATGAATAATTTGACTGACAATCTGACTCCAGCCTTCTTGTAAGGTGAAATCAGTGTTCTGTGAAGCTTCGTATGAAAAGAGGCATCTGTCAGTTTCCCGTCCCTCCGGCTCCCTCTCCGGCTTCTTCAGTCGATAGGGGCTCCTCTGATGGCTCTGCGCTTTCCACTCCATGAGCGACCCTCGGAGACTGGAGTGAGGAAGAATTATATTATTGTGTGTGAATTCCTTCATGTGAGTTCATTTTGTTGGTTTTAAACAAGCATAAAACGATGAGGGAGTCCGGCCAGACGGTATGTGCAGTCATTCATAAGAACCTTGGGAAAAAATACGACAGCAATCATTGGATGATTACTGCCTATTTCTATTCTTTAAAGCAGACCTTCACACTCAAAGAAGACTTTGCTCCCCAAATCCCCCATTTCCCTTCTTAACTTGAAAACTTTTTTGGGTTATTTTGTTTAAATTATTCACGCTCTGACCTGCCACTGGTATGCATGCCACCAGGAGGAATGGACTTCCCTACAATGCATGGATGGGGAGGGTGGGCCTGGTGGCACATACATACCGTGTTTCCCCGAAAATAAGACCTACCCCGAAAATAAGACCTAGCGTTATTTTCCAGGAGAGCTGCAATATAAGACCTACCCCGAAAATAAGCCCTAGTTTAAAATGTTTGTAACATCCTATAATCCACTCTACTACAGTAGTATATAATGTACAATATGTGTGTTTCTGTTATATAAATGAGGGGAAGAGAGCTCCGGCGGGTCACAGAAGAGCAGAGCGGCGCTATAACAAAGGTATTTGGCACAATTATATTACAGAAACACACACATTGTACATTATATAATACTGTAATAGAGTGAATTCTAGGATTTTACAAGCATTTTAAACTGAGTTCACACTGGGGATTCCTGTCAGGCAGGGTGAGAGAGGGGGAGAGAAGACAGCACATTACATGGTAAGACCTACCCCGAAAATAAGCCCTACTGTGTCTTTTATTGGCAAAATTAATATAAGACCCGGGCTTATTTTCGGGCAAACACGGTAGTTGCATAGTAGGTGAGGTTGAAAAAGTCCATCAAGTCCGAACTATGTGTGTGATTATATATCAGTATTACATTGTATATCCCTGTATGTTGTGGTCATTCAGGTGGTTATCTAATAGTTTTTTAAACTATCGATGCCCCCCCCCCCTGAGACCACCGCCTGTGGAAGGGAATTCCACATCCTTGCTGCTCTTACAGTAAAGAACCCTCTAAGTAGTTTAAGGTTAAACCTCTTTTCTTCTAATTTTAATGAGTGGCCACGTGACTTGTTAAACTCCCTTCCGCCAAAAAAGTTTTATCCCTCAAGTGTCTCTTCTCCGGAGAGAATAAGTTCAGTGCTCGCAACCTTTCCTCATAACTAATATTCTGCAGACCCTTTATTAGCTTTGTTTCCCTTCTTTGTACTCGCTCCATTTCCAGTACATGGATATGTATACTGCCTAATATTTGTTCTGTATTCTCTGTATTTCTTATACATTGAGGCTATTTATGTTATCACAATATTTTGAAGCAGCATTCGAGTACTACCTCAGGCCATATACATTTTATAATAATTGTGAATGTACTTGTGTATTTCATATTACCCCTTTTTTCTACTAATAAAATATCTCTAGTTTTTTTACCTGACTTACCTGTGTGCCGCCAAAAGTCAGTTTTCTTAGTTTTGTTAGCATATTCTCTCTCCATTTCCAGTACAGTTGAACCTCGGATTACGAGCATAATCCAGGAGTATGCTCGTAATCCAAAGTACACGCACATCAAAGCGAGTTTTCCCATTGAAGTCAATGGAAACGGAAATAAATCGTTCCGCATTGACTTCAATGGGATGCAATACTAAATGCGGCCAGAGGTGGGGGGCGCCAGAGAGTGCCGAAAACGTCCGAAAAGGCCCGAGCACACTTCGGCTCATTTCCTGCGCCCCGTACCTCAGGCCATATGAGGTACTGCAGGCCAATGGTCGACTTTTCTCGGCTCCTGCGCCCCCGTACCTCAGGCCAAATGAGGTACTGCAGGCCTATTTTCGGCTCTGCTCGACTCCTGCCCCCCCGTACCCAAGTTGCTCGCAAATCAAAACGTTCTCAAGCCAAGTTACTCTTAAACCAAGGTTCGACTGTACATCCTTCCTGAGGACTGGTGCCCAGAACTTGACGGCATACTCCAGGTGCGGCCGGACCAGAGTCTTGTAATGTACTATTCAGTTTCGTGTTCTGCTTTAACCACTTCCATACTGGGCACTTATACACCTTCCTGCCCAGACCAATTTTCAGCTTTCTGGGCTGTTGCATGTTGAATGACAATTGCGCAGTCATGCTACACTGTACCCAAACTAAATTTTTATCATTTTGTTCCCACAAATAGAGCTTTCTTTTGGTGGTATTTGATCACCTCTGCGATTTTTATTTTCTGCTAAAAAATAAAAAAAAGACCAAAAATTTTGAAAAAAAAAAAGTTTTTTTTTGTTTCAGTTACAAAACGTTGTAAATAAGTTAGTTTTCTCCTTCACTGATGGGCACTGATGGGGCTGCACTGACGGGCATGGATAAGACGGCACGGATGGGCACCGATGAGGTGGCACGGATGGGCAACGATCGGCGGCATGGATGGGCAACGATCTGCGGCACTGGTGGGCAACGATCGGCGGCACGGGTGGGCACAGATAGGTGGCACGGGTGGACACAGATAGGTGGCACGAGTGGGCACAGATAGGTGGCACGGGTGGGCACAGATGGGCATGGATAGGCGGCATGGATGGGCACTGATAGGTGGCACGGATGGGCATGGATGGGCACTGATAGGTGGCATGGATGGGCACTGATAGGTGGCACTGTACTGTACTAATGGATGTCAATCAGTGACAAACAATAATGCCTGCCAATCAGTGGTGCCCATTGTGGGCACTGATTGGCATCCATTTGTCATTGGCATCCATTATCCCTGGTGGTCTAGTGTGCAATACCTAATACCTATAGGTGGGCTTCCCTGGTGGTCTAGTGGCATCCCTGGTGGTCCAGTGGGCATCCTCGGGGGGGCTGTGCTGATAATCAATCAGCACAAACCCCCCCCCTGTCAGAGGAACAGCCAATCGGCTCTCCTCTACTCGCGTCTGACAGACGCGAGTAAGGAAAAACCGATGACCGGCTTTTCCTGTTTACATCGTGATCAGCCATGATTGGACATGGCTGATCACGTGGTAAAGAGTCTCCGTCGGAGACTCTTTACCTAGATCGGTGTTGCGGGGTGTCAGACTGACATCCCGCAGCAACAATCGCCGCGATGCGCGCCCCCCGGGGCGTGCAGCGGCTCAAAATCCTGAGGACGTCATATGACGTCCAGTCAGGATTTTGAAACCACTTTGCCGACGTCAATCTGCTATAGGGCGGGCGGCAAGTGGTTAAACCTGAGTCTTGGAAAAAGGGGCATTGGACCGGTGTTATATCTAGGCACCACATCGCAAACAAGCTACTTGATTCCACAAAAATGTTTTATCTATCTGAGGGCGCCACTTTGGTACCTTAAATGTTCCTCAGAAATATAAAACAATCTCAAGTGTATGTAATAAAAGGAAAAGATCTTATTTTTAGTGCCCGCCCGAACAGTCCCTTAAAATAGCAACTTCGGAACAGCAAGCAGCAGTTGGTAGGAACATTTGGTGCTGCAGACAAAGCGACTTGGACTCAGTCCACTCCTCGGTAAAAACACTTGAAGCAATGCGCTGAGAAGCAGAACAGTTTAAAGCTGAACTCAGTTCTCCGAGGTCACAGTCTATAAAGGTAACCAAAGAGGTAAAAATGTAACCTTGCTCCTGCTTGTAAACCAAGACAAACTTGAGGTAACATTTTAAAGGGAACGCGTTTTCGTGTTGTGTGTTTTTTTTTTTTTTTTTTAAGTGGAATTATGGGCAAAATCAAGAATGACATAAATCAGTATCATTGATGTATGAAAAATAGTTTGAGTAATAGGAATGGGGTTTTCTGGGTGTATATATTGTAGACCAAACTCTAAACTCCAATTACCGTATATACTCGAGTATAAGCCAACCCGAATATAAACCGAGGCACCTACTTTTACCACAAAAAACTGTGAAAACGTATTGACTCGAGTATAAGTCTAGGGTGAGAATGCAGCAGCTACTGTAAGTGGAAAAGAGGGTCAGCAATGCCCATTTGCAGCTTCACTGTGCCCATTTGCTGCCTCGCTGTGCCCATTGCATGCCTCACTTTGCCTATTGCAGCCTCACTTTGCCCATTGCACGCCTCACTGTGCCCATTTGCTGCCTCACTGTGCCCATTTGCTGCCTCGCTGTGCCCATTGCAGCCTCACTGTGCCCATTGCAGCCTCACTGTGCCCATTTGCTGCCTCGCTGTGCCCATTGCAGCCTCGCTGTGCCCATTGCAGCCTCACTGTGCCCATTGCTGCCTCGCTGTGCCCATTGCAGCCTCCCTGTGCCCTCTGCAGCCTCGCTGTGCCCATTGCAGCATCACTGTGCCCATTTGCTGCCTCGCTGTGCCCATTGCTGCCTCGCTGTACCCATTTGCTGCCTCGCTGTGCCCATTGCAGCATCACTGTGCCCATTGCAGCCTCACTGTGCCCATTGCTGCCTCACTGTGCCCATTGCATGCCTCACTTTGCCCATTGCACGCCTACCTGTGCTGATCTGAATACCTGATTAGCCCATGACATGCAGTCAGACGACGGGCATCCAGTGTAAAAAAGCCATGCCTCCTCCTCGTCCATGATAGGCGGAGCACTCAGTTTCCCAGCAGAGACTGTGTTCAGTGTTCCGCCTATAACGGACGTCCTCTCGTCCTCGTCCGTGGGACGAGAGGACGTCCGTGATAGGTGGAACACTGAACACAGTCTCTGCTGGAAAACTGAGTGTTCCGCCGATCACAGACGAGGACGAGGAGGAGGAGCGGCTTTTTTACACTGGACGGCGGACGTCTGCCGTCTGACTGCATGTCATGGGCTGATCAGGTACACAGACTCGAGCCGAGGGGGTCATTTTCAGCACAAAAAAATGTGCTGAAAAACTCAGCTTATACTCGAGTATATATGGTACATTTTTTTACAAATTTTATTATGAACAATACAGAAATATTTGTTGTATGTAAAACTAGTCGAGTTCCATTGTAGTCAAATGGTTGTATTGGCGAGATCCTCTACACCGGGGGGTCAGAAACCAGTAGATCCCGCAGAGGTGACTGGTAGATCGCAGTCTGGGCTTGCCGACCTGCCATTCCAGATCATAAATTCCCCCTCCTTCCAATGCAGATTTGCCCCCCTGCTGAAATCCCCCCCAGCACAACCCCCAACCCCCCCAAAAAATCACTCCTCCTAGCATAAAACTTTCACCCCTCAAATGTCCCCTCCAAGCACAAATCCTCTCCCTCACTCCAAATCCCCCCTCCTACTCCTAACACAAATTCTCCCCCCTTTCCCCCCTCCTAGCACAAATTAACCCCCCTCCCCCTTCTATCACAAATCCACCCCCACCCCAAAATACCCCCAATCATCCCTACTAGCATGAATCCCCCCCAACAAAAAAATTCCCCTCCTAGCACAAATTCCCTCCCCCCTCTACCATACCACCTCTTCTAGCACAAATCCCCCCTCCTAGTACAAATCCTCTTGCCCCATGCAACTAAGGGCTCATTCACAAGTGCAGCGGGCACTGCTACCCCTGAAAAGGGATCCAAGTGTGTTTGACAGGTGGTGAAGAGGCGATATGTTGCCTCCTCACCAACTTATTTAATCCCATGATTGCCGTGTAATGCACGCAATTGCGACACAGTAGTTCGGCAATTAGAGGTTTAAATCAGGTGTGAGGAAGGGACACTGTGCCCGGTGATCTTTGACTTCTCCCGTGTTGTGCAGGTAGATCTCCACCTCTCTAAGGTTGCCCACCCCTGCTCTACACAGTACATACCATCACTTCAGGCTGGCCCCTTTTGCAGGTACAGTGGAACCTTGGTTTACGAGTAACGCGGTTAACGAGCGTTTTGAAAGACGAGCAATTTATTTATTTTTTTTAATCCTGACTTGGTTTGCGAGTGTTGTCTCGCAAAACGAGCAGAATTCAAGCTAATGGGGTGTGCAGTACCGCATTTGGCCAGAGGTGCGGGGGCGCCGGTGACACTCGGAACGGTTCGGAGCCGTTTGGGAAAATACTTGGAATCACTCGGAAATACTCCATTCCTGAGTGTTTCTGAGCCTTTCCGAGGGGTTCCGAGATCAGCCAAGCTGTCCCCAAGTATTTCCGAGGCTTCCCCACCTCTGGCCACATGCGGTATTGCATGCCATAGAAATCAATGCGGAGCGAATTATCTTAATTTCCATCGACTTCTATGGGGAAACTCGCTTTAATATGCGAGTGCTTTGGATTACAAGCATTCTCCTGGAATGGATTATGCTCGTAATCTAAGGTTCCACTGTACAGCTATGTAAAACAATAGAAATACGTTTTTATACTGTTTAAAATTCAGAAATGTCCCACCCTATTCTGCACATGCTCAGTTGTTCTCTATTCTCGGCACTGTGCTGAAAATCAGAGCCACTAGAGGCCGATCTGCTGACAACCTAAAAGATTTACTGCTGCTCGGAGGCTCTGGGCTTCAACAAAATGGCAGCCTCCGGCAAGAAGAAACAGGAACAATGCTGGATTTACAGCACACACTAAATTTGGTATCATAATTGTATTTATTTTTTTAAACAATGAAGCTCTTATTGATGCTTAAAAGTAGCATTTGTACAATCATACTAACATTTGTATAAAAGAGATTGCATAGAAATTAAAACATTGTATAATTGAATTCAGTAGTTGAGTATTTGATCATAAATATCATAAATATCATAATTATTAATGTGGAATGCATGCTCTTTGCAAAAAAACATTATTTTTTATCAAGTTGTTTTGGGTAAAGTTCAGTTTTTAGGCAGCCCATTCAAATGAATGGGCTGGCAATGTACTGAAATCTCAAAAAAAAAAACACAAAAAAAACCCAGCATGCAATCTACTGGAAGAACCAACAGGTACACTATATTACCAAAAGTATTGGGACGCCTGCCTTTACACACACATGAACTTTCATGGCATCCCAGTCTTAGTCCGTAGGGTTCAATGTTGAGTTGGCCCCGCCCTTTACAGCTATAACAGCTTCAACTCTTCTGGGAAGGCTGTCCACAAGGTTTAGGAGTGTGTCTATGGGAATGTTTGACCATTCTTCCAGAAGCGCATTTGTGAGGTCAGGCACTGATGTTGGATGAGAAGGCCTGGCTCGCAGTCTCCGCTTTAATTCACCCCAAAGGTGTTCTATCAGGTTGAGGTCAGGACTCTGGGCAGGCCAGTCACATTCCTCCACCCCAAACTCGCTCATCCATGTCTTTATGGACCTTGCTTTGTCCACTGGTGTGCAGTCATGTTGGAACAGGAAGGGGCCGTCCCTAAACTGTTCCCACAAAGTTGGGAGCATGAAATTGTCCAAAATGTCTTGGTATGCTGACACCTTAAAGGGGTTGTAAAGGTTATGTAGCGGCCTCACTCTCTCGCTCTCTTGTATTGGTTGTTTGTGGCTGTCGTCTAAGGGTATCCTGGAGGAGAAAGCGCAGGACACTACGCCCAGATCTCACCCTCCGTGTATGTGAGGTTTGAGCAAAGTCTTTTCTGAATTACCTTCGGGTCTGCATCCTGCATATGGAGCCTCCGCTTCTTCCGTGGAGGTGTATCTGCCAGTGATAGAGCCCCACACCATTTAAAAGTTCAACACTCCTTTATTTCTTCAATACCAGAATGAACATAATCAGTTGAACTTCCATAACAGACAGACAGGGGTGTGGATACGAGTAGGCCCAGGCACAATGAACTCTCCTATCCCTTTCTCGTGCGGATAGGCCTGGCGCACGGTCTCTGCCACCGACCATGAAGATGGTAGCTGCCACCTACTGGGTGAACTGTTTGGAGCCCCTGTCATGGGCTTAAGTAATGGTCTCTGTCACGACCTTAGAGTAACGGTCTCTGCCACCGACCTTAGAATAATGGTCTCTGCCACCGACCTTAGAACATGGACCACCTTCCATGTGAATAAGGCCCCTGTTTGGCGAGGACATCCATCCCGACGGTCTCCGGAGGCCCTGTCCCGGCACTGGCAATCTGCTGCACCAGATCTACGGGAAGGTCACCTGCGCGGTCCCTTACGCCTGGATTCAGACACCCGATTCTGTGGGTGCCTTAGGATGGTTCCTCCCGGGCGGATCCCAGTGGAAGAAGCTGGGCCCCAGGCCTGAACGATGCACCACACCCCAGACAGAGGTGTGTCTGGGGTGACTCCCGAACTCCACGTGTCCAGGCCTAGGCTGCCTGGAGACCGACCGCTGGGCAGCAGCCCTCAGGCTAAAGGTGCCTGGGACTCCGACCTCGTGGCGAAGATGTCCGCCTCCTTTATAGCCTCTCCCAGCTAGAACAGCGGGTTCCCCGCCCCGCCGTACAACCGCTGCGAGAGACCAAAAAGGGTACGGTACTCCAGCGATGGTTCATCCCCAGCCCAAAGTGACAGCGCCACCTGCTGGGCCGCAGGGAACTGGACATCACTGATGTCTCCACCTGAATCAACATACTGAAAAGTACCTACCCGCTACAGTTAATTTTTTACAGTTAATTTTTTATTTTCTAAATAGGTTCCTTTAAGCTAGTGCATTGTTGGTTCACTTACTTTTTCCTTCGATTTCCCTTCTAAATGTTTTTTTTCTTTGTCTGAATTTCCCACTTCCTGTTCCTCCACAGTAAGCTGTTCTGGCTGAATAAACACCACTCGGATGATGGTGTGAAGTTTACTGAAGAGAAACAGGAAGTGAGAAATTCAGACAAAGAATAAAAACATTTAGAAGGGAAATCGAAGGAAAAGGTAAGTGAACCAACAATGCACTAGCTTAAAAGGAACCTATTTAGAAAATAAAAAACGAACCTTTACAACCCCTTTAACACTTCCCTTCACAGGAACTAAGGGGCCAGGCCCAACCCCTGAAATACAACCCCACACCATAATCCCCCCTCCACCAAATGATTTGGACCAGTGCACAAAGCAAGGTCCATAAAGACATAGATGAGGGAGTTTGGGGTGGAGGAACTTGACTGGCCTGCACAGAGTCCTGACCTCAATCCAATAGAACACCTTTGGGATGAATTATTGAAACTGAAACGACTAAATAGTTGCAGACACCCCAAATAAGTAGATTATTCAAGATAAAATACCCCCCCCCCCATAGGTGTGGGGCTTTTAAGGCAACTTTGGAAGAGAATCACAAAATTATTTAGAAAAAAAAGTTATTACATACATTTTTATAGAATAATATATTTATGTAATAACTTTTTTCTAAATAATTTTGTGGGGGGTATTTTATCTTGAATAATCTTTGGGATGAACTAGAAAATTAGAGCATTCTCGTCCAACATCAGTGGCTAACCTCAGAAATGGGCTTCTGGAAGAATGGTCAAACATTCCCATAGACTCAAGCCTCATACACACGGCCGAGAATCTGGTCGTTAAAAACATGTCGTTTTTTTCGACGAGATCCTTGGACAAGAAACTTGTCCCGGCCGAGTGTACACACGCTCATTTCAAAGAACCCGCGGTTCTTTGAATGGAGCGTACGCGGTGACGTCATCGAATACGACGAGCATGCGCTCGTCACATTCGATGCCGTCGCCGCCATCTTGGTTCACCCTACCTATGCCTAGGAAGCTACAGCGCATGCGTCGAAGTCATTTCGAACATGCGCGGGCTTCCCGGCGAACAGGTAAGTGTACACACACACACAATTTTCTCGTCGAGAAACAGGCTGACGAGAATCTCGACGAGAAAATAGAGAGCAGGTTCTCTATTTTCTCGTCGAGATTACTTGTCGCTTTTCTTGACGAGAAACCATACACACGAACTAATTTCTCGGCAAGAAATCTCTGCCTGCTGGTTCTTGCCGAGAAACTCGGTCGTGTGTACGAGGCTTCACTCCTAAACCTTGTGGACGGCCTTCCCAGAAGAGTTGAAGCTGCAAAGGGCGGGCCAACTCAATATTGAACCCTACGAACTGAAGCCTCGTACACACAACCAAGTTTCTCGTCAAAAAACGACAAGAAACTTGCTGGCAGAGCTTTCTTGCCGAGTAAATCGGTCGTGTGTACGCGGCTATCAGGTTTCTCGTCAAGAAAACCGACAAGAATCTCGACGAGAAAAATAGAGAACCTGCTCTCTATTTTCTCGTCAGGATTCTCCATTTTCTCGTCGAGATTCTCGTCAGCATGTTTCTCGACGAGAAAAGTGTGTGTGTGTGTACACTTACCTGTCGCCGTGGGTAGGTAGGGTGTAGCAAGATGGCGGCGACGGCATCGAATGTGACGAGCGCACGCTCGTCGTAGTCGATGACGTCACCGCGTTCGCTCCATTCAAAAAACCGCGGGTTCTATGAATGGAGCGTGTGTACACTCGGCCGGGACAAGTTTCTTGTCCAAGAATCTCGTCAAGAAAAACGACGAGTTTTTTTCCTGACGAGATTCTCGGCCGTGTGTACGGGGGCTTAAGACTGGGATGCCATTAAAGGGGTTGTAAATAGGGATGAGCTTCATGTTCGAGTCGAACATACGTTCGACTCGAACATCGGCTGTTCGATCGTTCGACGAAGATCGAACGATTTGGGCCGTTCGCGCCAAATTCGAGTGACGCGAACGGCCCACAATGCACTACGCCATCGCAGTGTCATCCAGGCGCTGTGATTGGCCAAGCATGCACTGTGACCCCGCATGCTTGGCCAATCACAGCGCCGGCAGCGAGGAGAGCAATGATTGGCCACAGGCAGGATGCCTGTGGCCAATTATTGCTGAGGGTGTTTAGTACACGCCCCACACTATAAAAGGCCGCCAGCACGGCGGCCTAGTGTAGTGTGTTCCGGAGCAGGGAAAGACAAGCATAGGCAGGGACAGTGACATTTATTTCTTTCTTGCTTAACCTGGATTCCTTTAGTTTAGGGAAAGAGAAGGATAGGTAGGGAGAGTGTCAGTGTGTTTTACTGTGCGAGTCCTTGTTTCTAGGGACAAAGAAGGAAAGTGAGGGGAATTCTCCTTGTGCTTTAGTGTGCTTTAAAAAAACATTTTTTCTAGGGACAGAAAACTCTAGGTAGGGAGAGTGTCAGTTTCTTTCACTGTGCGAGTCCTTGTTTCTAGGGACAAAGAAGGAAAGTGAGGGGAATTCTCCTTGTGCTATAGTGTGCTTTAAAAAAACATTTTTTCTAGGGACAGAAAACTCTAGGTAGGGAGAGTGTCAGTTTCTTTCACTGTGCGGGTCCTTGTTTCTAGGGACAAAGAAGGAAAGTGAGGGGAATTCTCCTTGTGCTATAGTGTGCTTTAAAAAAACATTTTTTCTAGGGACAGAAAACTCTAGGTAGGGAGAGTGTCAGTTTCTTTCACTGTGCGAGTCCTTGTTTCTAGGGACAAAGAAGGAAAGTGAGGGGAATTCTCCTTGTGCTATAGTGTGCTTTAAAAAAACATTTTTTCTAGGGACAGAAAACTCTAGGTAGGGAGAGTGTCAGTTTCTTTCACTGTGCGAGTCCTTGTTTCTAGGGACAAAGAAGGAAAGTGAGGGGAATTCTCCTTGTGCTATAGTGTGCTTTAAAAAAACATTTTTTCTAGGGACAGAAAACTCTAGGTAGGGAGAGTGTCAGTTTCTTTCACTGTGCGAGTCCTTGTTTCTAGGGACAAAGAAGGAAAGTGAGGGGAATTCTCCTTGTGCTATAGTGTGCTTTAAAAAAAAAAAAATTCTAGGGACAGAAAACTCTAGGTAGGGAGAGTGTCAGTTTCTTTCACTGTGCGAGTCCTTGTTTCTAGGGACAAAGAAGGAAAGTGAGGGGAATTCTCCTTGTGCTATAGTGTGCTTTAAAAAAACATTTTTTCTAGGGACAGAAAACTCTAGGTAGGGAGAGTGTCAGTTTCTTTCACTGTGCGAGTCCTTGTTTCTAGGGACAAAGAAGGAAAGTGAGGGGAATTCTCCTTGTGCTATAGTGTGCTTTAAAAAAACATTTTTTCTAGGGACAGAAAACTCTAGGTAGGGAGAGTGTCAGTTTCTTTCACTGTGCGAGTCCTTGTTTCTAGGGACAAAGAAGGAAAGTGAGGGGAATTCTCCTTGTGCTATAGTGTGCTTTAAAAAAACATTTTTTCTAGGGACAGAAAACTCTAGGTAGGGAGAGTGTCAGTTTCTTTCACTGTGCGAGTCCTTGTTTCTAGGGACAAAGAAGGAAAGTGAGAGGAATTCTCCTTGTGCTATAGTGTGCTAAAGCATTCCTCATCAACCATCTTTGAAATCCTTGTTTTTTGGACAGTCAGGGAAATTGTCGTTGTGCTATTCTGTGCAAAAGCAATCATCCTCAACCATATTTAGAAATCCTTAAGTAAAGGGACAGAGAAGGACACCTGAAGGTAGCCCTTATTGCTTTTTTCCCATCTCCCTGCAGGCCATCTATTAGAATGTCTGGAAGGCAAACAAGGAGAGGCAGACAGTCAGGAGGCAATAAAAGAGGGCAAGCAGGCTCTGTGTCTGGGGGCAACAGTGCTGGTCGTGGACGCGGTGCATTGTCATCAGCACATGGCCATGGGACACGCTTGTCCTTCTTTTCGGCAGCTGGACATGTTGAGCCACATCATGCCGAAGACTTGGTAGAGTGGATGACCAAGCCCTCCTCCTCCTCCTCATCCTCTCTCACCCAGGCTCAGGGTACTGGCAAAGCAGCTGCCAAAGCGTCCTCTTCCCTGGTATCAATGTCAGACTCATCATCAGTCACTCCTTCCCTAGACCCACCATGTCCTCCTCCTGAGGAGTCCCCCGAACTGTTTGAGCACAGTGTTGGGTACATGCTCCAGGAGGATGCCCAGCGTTTCGAAGGGTCTGATGATGAAACCCAGCTACAGGAAGGCAGTAGCGTGAGAGCAGACAGAGGGGATGCTCAAGAAGGACACCAATCTGGCAGTCATGTTCCAGCAGCTGCAGCATACTGCCAGATTGGCTCCAGTGATGAGGAGGGAGGGGATGATGAGGTCACTGACTCCACGTGGGTGCCTAATAGGAGAGAGGAGGAGGAGGAGGATGAGGAGGAGGCACATCTCCAACGAGGCAGGATGCCCTTTGGTGGCCAGCGTAAGGGCAGTACACCGACGGAATCACACCGCAGAGCTCCGCCTGTGCAGGGCGCTGCCTCTGCCCGTCATTCAAAAAGTTCCTTGGTGTGGGCCTTTTTTGAGGCTAGTGCATCAGATCGCACAGCTGCTGTTTGCAACATATGTCTCAAGCGTATATCGCGTGGCCAAAACATCAGCCGCTTGGGTACCACATGCCTGACCAGACATATGTTGACCTGCCATGCAGCTCCTTGGCAAGCCTACCTCAAAGACCCACACCAAAGAACAAAGCGGACCTCTCCTTGCACCGCATCAGCTGGGATCTCCAACCCCACTATAACTTCAGTCCTCTCTGAAACATGCACTGAGAGGAATGAAGGTGTAGAATTAGGTGTGTCACAGCCAAGTACTTGCGGCCACTCTGCTAGCAGTACACCGACGTCCGATTCTAGCAGGCAAATTTCCCTGCCCCAGCTGCTGGACCGTCGAAAGAAGTTCACTCCCAGCCATCCACATGCCCAGCGGTTGAATGCTAGCTTGGCTAAATTGCTAGCGCTTCAACTGCTGCCTTTTCAGTTGGTAGACTCGGCCCCCTTCCGTGAGTTTGTGCAATGTGCGGTTCCTCAGTGGCAGGTTCCCAAACGCCACTTTTTCTCACGGAAGGCTATTCCGGCTCTCTACCGGCATGTGGAAGGCAATGTCTTGGCCTCGCTGGACAGGGCGGTCAGCGGTAAGGTGCATATTACCGCTGACTCATGGTCCAGCAGGCATGGACAGGGACGTTACCTTTCTTTCACGGCCCATTGGGTCACTCTTTTGGCAGCTGGGAAGGATGCAGGACAAGGTGCAGTAGTGTTGGAGGTTGTTCCACCGCCACGCCTCCAAAATGCTACTACTGGTTGTGACACACCTCTCTCCTCCACCCCCTCCTCTTCTTCTTCCTCCATGGCCTCTTCCTGTGGTTTGTCCTATGAACCAGCGGTGCTCCGTAGCCGTTCACGGGGCTACGCAAGTACGCAGGCAAAAAGATGCCATGCCGTGCTTGCGCTAGTGTGTTTGGGGGACAGAAGCCACACTGGGGCAGAGGTCCTGTCTGCTCTGCAGGGCCAGGCCGAGAGGTGGTTGACGCCACGCCAGCTTAAGCCAGGAATGGTGGTTTGCGACAATGGCACCAACCTCCTCTCCGCCCTCCGACAGGGACAACTGACCCATGTGCCCTGTGTGGCTCACGTCCTTAACCTGGTGGTGCAGCGGTTCTTGGGCAGGTACCCGGGCTTACAGGATGTCCTGAGGCAGGCCAGGAAAGTCTGTGTGCATTTCCGCAGATCTTATAATGCCAGTGCTCGCCTGGCTGAGCTGCAAAAGGAGTTGAACCTGCCCAAGAAGCGCCTTATATGTGACATGCCCACCAGGTGGAACTCAACGTTGGCCATGCTGCAGCGGCTGCACATGCAGCAGAGGGCCATCAATGAGTACCTGTGCGACTACGGCACCAGGACAGGGTCAGGGGAGCTTGGTTTTTTTCTCCACGCCAGTGGGGCATGATCAGGGATGCATGCACTGTCCTGGCACCATTTGAGGAGGCCACGAGGATGGTGAGCAGTGACAGTGCATGCATCAGTGACACTGTACCTCTTGTCCACCTGTTGGAGCACACGCTGCGTGGAATAATGGACAGGGCACTTGAGGCAGAACAGAGGCAGGAAGAGGAGGACTTCCTTGCCTCTCAAGGCCCCCTTTACCCAGACAGTGTTCCTTCTGTCCCACCCATCGCACAGGAAGAGGAGGAGGAGGAGGAGGAGGAGGAGGAGGAGGATTGTGTCAGCATGGAGGTGGAGGCTGGCACTCAGCATCATCAGCAGCAGTCTTTTAGGGATGATTTACAGTCCCAAGAAACCAGTGGACTTGTACGTGGCTGGGAGGAGGTGGCTGCGGATCATGTCGTCCTTAGTGACCCAGAGGACTCCGGAGCGAATGCCTCAGCAAACCTACGCTGCATGGCCTCCCTGATCCTGCAAAGTCTGCGGAAGGATCCTCGTATTCTTCGGATCAAGGAGAGGGACCATTACTGGCTGGCCACTCTCCTTGATCCACGGTACAAGGGTAAGGTTGCGGACCTTATGTTACCGTCGCAGAGGGAGCAGAGGATGAGACAACTCCGGGAGGCCTTGCAGAAAGGTCTGTGCAACGCGTTCCCAGAGACTGGGAGGTTACAAACTCCTGGTCCTGGACAACGAGTTGCTGAGGCTTCGGCCAGTCAAAGAAGGAGCGGTGGGGAAGGTGGCCGTCTGACCGATGCGTTCAGACAATTCTTTTGTCCGCAGCCCCAAAGTATGATCGGTTCCAGCAACCATCGCCAGCGTCTGATAAACATGGTGCAGGAATATCTAGGGGCAAGGTCAGACTTGGACACCTTCCCCACCGAAAATCCTCTGGCTTACTGGGTCTTGAGGATGGATCACTGGCCAGAGCTTGCACAGTATGCAATTGAGCTACTGGCCTGTCCTGCATCCAGCGTTCTTTCGGAACGCACATTCAGTGCTGCTGGAGGATTTGTCACGGATCACAGGGTGCGCCTGTCCACCGACTCGGTTGATCGACTGACTTTCATCAAGATGAACCAGTCTTGGATCACCACCAGCTACCACACACCTGATGCTGATATAACAGACTAATTGATTTTAACATGTCACATCCCTTCAAGACTGATGCTGATGCTGAGTGCCTGTGCTGTTATGTTGACTGGCTATCCTCCTCCTCCGAGTCCTCAATGATACGATTGATGATGATAGCTTGGAAGATCATTTTTGTTTATGGGTGCCGCCACCAGTGGCTAAGGCCCAATTTTTCAGCCCCTGTTTTACAGGGGCGTGTAATTACAATTTTTTTAGCAATAATTTGCCATAGGGCTCATTGCTGTGCTCCAAGTACAGTATCTGTGAGGGGTTGGAGTGTTGTGGCACCAGTGCCTAAGGCCCAATTTTTCAGCCCCTGTTTAAAAGGGGCGTGTCATTACAATTTTTGAAGCAATACTTTGCAACAGGGCTCATTGCTGTGCTCCAAGTACAGTATCTGTGAGGGGTTGTAGTGTTGTGCCACCAGTGCCTAAGGCCCAATTTTTCAGCCCCTGTTTAACAGGGGCGTGTCATTACAATTTTTGAAGCAATACTTTGCAACAGGGCTCATTGCTGTGCTCCAAGTACAGTATCTGTGAGGGGTTGTAGTGTTGTGCCACCAGTGCCTAAGGCCCAATTTTTCAGCCCCTGTTTAACAGGGGCATGTCATTACAATTTTTGAAGCAATACTTTGCAACAGGGCTCATTGCTGTGCTCCAAGTACAGTATCTGTGAGGGGTTGTAGTGTTGTGCCACCAGTGCCTAAGGCCCAATTTTTCAGCCCCTGTTCAACAGGGGCATGCAATTACAATTCTTGATCTAATAATTCACAGCAGGGCCCATTGCTGCACCCACCAAGAGTAACTGTCAGGGCTTACAGTGTTGTGGCACCAGCACCACCATCAAAGGCCCAATTTTTACTACCACTGTTCAACAATTATATGTAATTAAAATTCCTGATATAATAGTTGACAGCAGGGCGTTCCAGCACCAACCAAGAGTAACTGTGAGTGCTTACAGTGTTGTGCCAACACCAACAACTAAGGGGCCTATTTCTGCAGAGTATATACGGCAGGTCCCTACTTTCAAACATCCAACTTACAAACGACTCCTACTTGCAAACGCAAGAAGACAACAGGAAGTGAGAGGAAATCTACCCCTTGGAAGGAAAATTCTCTCCTGTAAGAATTAATATGGGAGAAAGGTGTCTCCTCTGTACTGATGCTTTATCAGCAATCCTTGTTTCAAGAAAAACACCACATTTCAAAAACAGTTGTCATTGGGACGGAAAGTGAGGTGAAATGTTCTGAACAGGGGCACAGACAGCAAAACAAATGTTACAGGGGTGATAACCCTTACCTATGTTTTCCAAAAAGTTTAAAAATAGATTTTTGGGCTGGAGCTACACTTCAACAATGTACCTGTTCAAAATTACAAACACATTCTACATAAGAACAAACCTACAGTCCCTGTCTTGTATGCACCGCCTGTATACGGCTGTTCAGAGTATATAGGGCCTTTTTTATTTTATGTGCGGGGTTCCCCTTAATATCCATACAAGACCCAAAGGGGCTGGTAATGGGCTGGGGTAGGGGGGGGGGGTCATGGGGTAGCTATGCCATTTTTCTTAAAGATTTTCATCCATATTACCGGGACCAGGCATTACATTAAAGCCGCAAGCAGTTTTAAATGGCTTTTTTTTCCTTTAGAAGTGTCATTTTGTGCAGGGACAGTTCTAAACACGGGAAACACGTGGCACTTCACAGGCATACTTTAGACACCCCCCAGGTACGATATTTAAAGGAATATTTGACTTTTTTTTTTTCACTTTATGCATCATTAAAATGACTGCTCCCGAAAAACGACCGTTTTTAAAACTTCTTTTTGCATTGATACATGTCCCCTGGTGCAGAACCCGGGTTCCCAAACCCTTTTTAGGACAATAACATGCATAATAGTTGTTATAATTAGCACTTTAGAATTTGAACGTTCGCATCCATTGTATTTAATAGGGTTCTAATGTTCGTACGAACTTTCGGTCCGTTCGCGGGTTCTGGTGCGAACCGAACCCGGGGGTGTTCGGCTCATCACTAGTTGTAAAGCTTCCTGTTTTTCCACCTTAATGCAGGGGTGCCCAACCTTTTGAAGAGCCAGGGCCATTTAAGCGACTTGGTAACCGGTCGCGGGCCACAATGAGTGGAGCGGGCGGATGACATGTGTAGGGCACAGACCCCTTTCTTTACCCGCATTAACTTTGGCTCCTCGCAGGAAGAGAGAGGTACACCGCAATAACAGCCCGTACCCTCCTGTGCAAAGAGGTTGAGCGGTGTTATTGTTGGGTCTTTCCACGGTCAGAACATGAAAACCTCCTGATGCTCACCTCTATGTTAATTAGAGACAAGTCCTTGACTTCCCATTAAAGTGAATGTCCACAAAAGCTGAAACTCCAACTCAGAGTTTATTTTCTCTTAGCCAATAACATAGTCTCTGATAGAAGAAAGGTTGGAGTAAGAAACAGAACAGCACAAGGTGTGGAGGAGGTCCAGGCACAAACGTTACGGATGTTCGCTCAGCTTATCGAGCAAATTTAACTAGGCGCACAGTCTCTGCCCCAGACTGTGATGTTGGTCTCTGCCACAGACCTGATGAAACTGATCCCCTTCTTTAGCTATGGCCCTTGTTTAGGAGAAGACATCCCTCTGGAGAGTTACCGGGCCCCTACCGTCACCATGACTCTGCACTGGGTCTTCGGAGAGTTCCTTCCCGGCCTCCTTATCCTAGATACGGGTCCCCTCGCAAGGCGGCACCCTGAGATTCCTCGATCCCTGGCGGACCCCAGCCGAAGGTGCTGGGCCCCAGGCCTCCACTGGGGTTCCTGGGCTTACATGCCCAGGGCGGACAGGAACAACACGATAGTACCTCACCCTGAGCTAAAGGTGCCCAGGATGGAACCGGAACACTCCCTGGGAGTAAGACTCCCGGCAACTGAACCAATGACAACCCGCCCCCGGGCCAAAGGTGCCCGGGGCGGACAGGAACCAGAACCTGGGGTAGGACCCAACTGCCCCCTTTTATATTCTCTCCCAGCAGGTAGAACACACCCACCGTATGGCTGCCGAATGGGGACACACAAGGCACAGCACTGTATCAGTGGTTAAACCCTAGCCTACTATGGCAGCACCACCTGTAGGCTACAGGGAACTACACACCGACACTCTCCCTGTGGATAGAAATGGTTGTAAAAACCCTAACAAATTAGGGTGTTTGAGCAAACTACCTCTCAAACACTTCCCTTAAATTGAGGACCCCGCTACACATGCATACTGCAGAGTGGACCCGGACGCAGCCCACTCTACTCTATGGGCTCTCCGATCTGATCTGCCCAGACGGAAGGGGACGGATCCCCTTCTATTTTTTTTAAGCGGATCGAATTGGAGGTAGGTGGGTGTAAATGGACACAAGTCCGTTTTCATCTGCCGCTCCATAGAGGTGAATGGAGGGTCCGATTGGGTCGGACTGATCCTGTGAAAGGGGCCTAAGGCTGCTTTCACACTGATGTTGCTGTCCCAGGCAGGAGCAAATTTGGCATCATTCCGCCTGTGACAGGAGCCGGTGCTATACAGGAAGCATCGGCTTATGTGGCTCTGCTCCGCAGCCTCTTGCTTTCTCTACTGCTCGTTTCATTCACAACACTGATGCTCTGGGATAAAGGGTTGGGAACTCAAGATCTGGGCTTGCCAACCCCACCATTACAGAGCAGGAGGTCGCGGGCCACATCCGAGGGCTCCACGGGCCACATATGGCCCCTGGGCCACTGGTTGGCCACACCTGCCTTAATGCATCCTATGCATTAAGGTGAAAAAACATCCGATACTTACCGACCCCCCCAGCCCCCCCCCCGGTTTACTTACCTGAGCCCTTTGAAGGGCCCTGCGTCGAGAACGCGCTGGCTTCTCGGCTCTTCTTGGCCCCGGACTTCTCAGCTCTTCATTGGATAGATAGCAGCGCAGCCATTGGCTCCCGCTGCTGTCAATCAAATCCAATGACACGGGGGGCGGGGCCGAGTCTGGCATTTGTGTCTATGGACGCAAATGCTGAACTTGGGAGCGCGCCCGCAAGGTAACCCCCTTGGGAAAGCGCTTCCCCAGAGGGGGTTATCTGATGCGGGGAGGAGCCGAGACAGCCGCCGAGGGACCCCAGAAGACGAGGATCGGGGCCTCTCTGTGCAAAACGAGCTGCACAGCGGAGGTAAGTATGGCATGTTTGTTATTTAAAAAAAAAAAAAATCGAACCTTTAGTATCACTTTAAAGTCAGGGTTGCCAACAACCAGTAAATTTACTGACAGTTTGTAAAAATCAGCGATTTTTTTTACAACTGCCTGTAAATAACAGGGGCTGATAATTTCATGCTGTGTTGACTTTTTAAGTGTAAATCAAGCAAATTACTTTGTTATACTGTAGGTTTTGTCAGTGTTTCCATATCATGTTTCTACTGTTCAAATATTCACTGTGTTAGTTCAATAGGACAACTGTAATTTCTCAGGTTGTCAGTAAAAGATATGCTCCGCCAGTAAATTTTCCGTGTTACGTCAGTAAAAACATGCTGCAGGAGGTTGGCAACCCTGATTAAAGTTCATGTGCGTGTAAAGGCAGGCGTCCCAATACTTTTGGTAATATAGTGTATGTTATCTGTGTTCTCCTGTCTGGCTAGGCCTATCTTTTAATAAGGAATATCTGAATCCCCAGACACGGGGAGGAAACCTCGTTACACTTGCTAAGCAGGCACACTTCAGGAGGACAATCCGGCAAAAGATGGATGTTCTAAACACGACCGTCAAACACCTCAACAAGTCAGTCACAGTAATGATCAGGCCATGGAGACAAGAGCAATTTGTCAACAGCTCATTAAAGCAAAGTTGTTTCGGTCTGAATAACTTCCAATCATTTACTTATTTATCAAAGCCGCAGCTGCCACTTCCTCCGCGCTATGGGTAATGAAGATGCGCTCGCGCTGTCATTAGCAGTAAAAGCTATGCAAAAAAAAAGATGTAAAATATCTGTAAGCCCGAATCCCTTTGTGGCTTGATGGTAGACATGAATTAGTATATTGCGCAGCGTACATATGAGTCCAAGAAGCTTTTTTGAGCCAGAAGTCTGTATAATACATGTGTAATGATCAGACCTGCATCTTCACCACCATGCTGGTCATTACTCAGCACTGCAGCTGCAGCGCACACCTGCCCTAACCAGGAATGTGCAAATTGACTGCTGGCAGGGGAGGGCTGGGCCAGGGGGCAGGGTGGCAATTGCCTCCCAGGCCACCCTTACTTATGTTCAAAATGGCCGGCAGCCGCTGCCCGCTACCACTTTATTTTTTATTCTGGTCTAGGAAGTCGGGCCGGGGGCATGGCCATGGCGGCCGACCACTAGCTGTTGCATTCCGGGAGTTATAGTCCGCACTCAAGCTTCTGGTGGGTGGAAAACACAGCAGCGCAGCGGAAACTAAAACTCCCTGGGACCGGATTCTTGGAAGCAGGCAGAGGCAGGGCGTGCCAGGGAGTCGGGACGCAGGGCTGCAGTGCTGGGCGCTGGCTGTAACTTGATCCAAGGATCAGGAGCGTTACCCCCCCCCCAGGAAACCGTGGCGTGCAAGGACCTGCTGAGCTGAGATCGCTGAGGTGAGAGACCCTGACACCCCTAGCTGACCCCCCATCTCCCCCCCATACACCCCATGTAACCTGCCCCAGTGATCAGGCTGCATTGATGGGCACTGGAGTTGGCTGCACTGATGGGCACTGGTGAGGCTGCATTGAAAAACCAGGTGGACCATGGATGGTGAGCTGATTCGGCGGTTCAATGGGCCACTTGACTGGACTTGCCCCCCAGGCCTAAGGCCGCCAGCCCTCCCCTGACTGCTGGATATTTAGCATGTGTCTAATCAACAGGTTCTGTTTTGCTCCGTGGATAGAGAGCTGTCTGATTCTGACTGCTCATGCTCTGGATTACCCTTGTAATTGTGTGAACTGCGTTTGTAATCATCTTATCTGTGCTTATCCCGATTGTTATCCTGTTACCTCCTGTTATTGTCAGTCTGTAAGCAGGTAGGACAGAGTAGGTCCCCTTTAATGTGCCTTCTCCCTCTGAGAGAAGGCCGGAAGCTCCTATAAAGGCCAAGAGAGGGGGAAAGTCAGTGTACCCCGGGAGGTAAGAGCAGGAAGGAAGATCAAGCTGCTGTGGGGGGATCGGGGCGTTGTGAGGGTTCCCTTTTCAGGATCCTTGGAGAGATGAGGCAATGTTAATCTATTGCAGATCTGGAGGTGAGACTGTTAGGTCTTGGTTTGTCCCTTAGTCCCCCCCTTCCCCATATTAATGAGAAGGAAGCCATGACTGATGATAGCTGAAGAGAGTGTAGGCTATTCACTCTAATTGAGGAGTGAGCATCTTCTGAACAGACATGGATCAACTACCTCCCATATATACACAATATTACCAAAAGTATTGGGACACCTGCCGTTACACGCACATGAACTTTAATGGCATCCCAGTCTTAGCCCGTAGGGTTCAATATTGATTTGGCCCTTTGCGGCTATAACAGTTTCAACTCTTCTGGGAAGGCTGTCCACAAGGTTTAGGAGTGTGTCTATGGGAATGTTTGACCATTCTTCCAGAAGCACATTTGTGAGGTCAGGCACTGATGTGGACGATAGCAGAAAACAAACACTCCTGCGCACGAGTGGATTACCAGGTGGACTAGGTGTCGTAGTGGATAATGCCTCAGGCCTTGCTGCCCTCAGGGATAGGGGTATCCTAGCAATCAGAGGGAAAAAGAAAAGAGGGGCGCACCTGCCTTGTGCATTATCCTTATATGTATTTTATTTAAAAGTAAATGATAAAACTACTCACAAACAGTTGGGAGAAAACTTGCGATGCAATTAGTCTCCAGATGACAGCAATTGGTCTAAGACTGATAAACTCCAGATGGTAACAGAGGAAGTTTCGGTGGCCACTGCCGGCTGATGCGTTTCGAAGGACGAGAAGGCCTGGCTTGCACTCTCCGCTCTAATTCATCCCAAAGGTGTACTATCGAGTTGAGGTCAGGTACAGGCCAGTCAAATTCCTCCACCCCAAACTCACTCATCCATGTCTTTATGGACTTTGTTTGTGCTATAGCGAGTACTGTTCTGGGGTCTTGGACCTGGCTTTGTTATGCTGCCACCTGAATTGAAGCAGTAAAGAAGTTAACCTGCAACTTCAGTCTCTAGGTGAATTTGTCTACAGACTACAGTCAATTATGGGGAGCATACGATTATTGCCTGTGTAAATTTGGCTGTCGTTCCCTAGGAGGAATGTGGTCCAGCATATAAAAAACTAATCAGTCCAGACCTAAATCCAATTTAGAATCTGTGGCAAGACTTGAAAATTGCTGTTCACAGACACTCTCCATCCAATCTGACAGAACTTGAGCTATTTTACAAAGAAGAATGGGCAAATATGTCCCTCTCTAGATGTGCAAAGCTGGTAGAGACATCCCCACAAAGACTTGCGGCTGTAATTTCAGCATAAGGTAGTAAGGCATATAGATACCCCTGGGAGTTAGGGGATTGAGAAAGCATAGTCAGGAGGGTGGAGGGGGTCTCCGACCGCCATCTTCACATAGGAGAGTACAGTAGGGTGAAGATGAACGGTTTCGCTGAAGAGCTAACATTTAGGGTGACCCAGCTGCTCGCTATGGCCACGCGCGAGGAAGCCCAGGCACCTGCTTACAGGTCTATGCATTGTCCTCCTGCCTAGAATCTCGGATCTGTTTAGAATTGGTTTTCCGCACCTGATCTGGCCAGAAACTTTCTGACTCTGCCACTGTCTTATATTTACTTTGACTACAGGAGACTGTAGCAGCTCAGGTGGGAGAATCTGTCCACAGGTCAACTATTAGTCGTGCTCTCCACAAATCTGCCCTTTATGGAACAGTGACAAGAAGAAAGACATTGGTGAAAGAAAGCCATAAGAAGTCCTGTTTGCAGTTTGCGAGAAGTAATGTGGGGGACACAGCAAACATGTGGGGGAGACAGCAATCATGTGGGGGACACAGCAAACATGCGGAAGAAGGTGCTCTGGTCAGATGAGACCAAAATTAAACTTTTTGGCCTTAAAGCAAAACGCTTTGTGTGGCGGAAAACTAACACTGCCCATGACCCTGAACACACCATCCCCACCGTGAAACATGGTGGTGGCAGCATCATGTGGTGGGGATTCTTTTCTTTAGCAGAGACAGGAAAGCTGGTCAGAGTTGATGGGAAGATGGATGGCGCCAAATGCAGGGCAATCTTAGAAGAAAACCTGTTATGCCGCGTACACACGACCGTTTTTAATGTCATTGAAAAAAACAACGTTTTTCTCGACGTGATTCTTCTCAAGCCTGCCTTGCCTACACACGATCATGAAAAAAATGCTCGAGCAAAGCGCGGTGAGGTACGAAATGTACGACGGCACTATAAAGGGGAAGTTCTATTCGGATGGCGCCACCCTTTGGGCTGCTTTTGCTGATCCGCGTGTTAGTAAAGTTTGGTGAGAGACGATTTGCGCTTTTCAGCCTCGTGCTCTTCAGTCCGTTACAGTGTGACGAATGTGCTATCTCCATTACGAACGCTAGTTTTACCAGAATGAGCGCTCCCGTCTCATCACTTGCTTCTGAGAATGCGCGTTTTTTCACGTCGTTAAAGCGTACACACGCCCGTTTTTCATGACGAGAAAAACGACGACGTGAAAAACGACAAGAAAAATTAGAGCATGTTCCAAATTTTTAATGCCCATTTTTTACGTCGTGATGCTCTGGAGCCCACACACGATCATTTTTAATGACCAAATAAAAAAATTAAATTTTTCTCGTCATGAAAAACGGTCGTGTGTACGCTGCATAAGAGTCAGCAAAAGACTTGAGACTGGGGACGGAGGTTCACCTTCCAGCAGGACAACGACCCTAAACATACAGCCAGAGCTACAATGGAATGGTTTAGATCAGGGGTCTCCAAACTGCGGCCCTGGGGCGGGATGCGGCCCTTTGCTTGCCTTTATCCGGCCCTTGGGGCACTATTCCATCCACTAACACCAACAATGGCAGATAATTTTTATTGCTGAAACTACCAATGGGGCACTATTCATCCAACTTACAGTATCAAAAGGGTACAACTCCTTCTATTGACACCAACAATGGGACACTAGTCCTCCCACTGACACCAAAGGAATGGTATAGTTTTCTCCCTCTCAACATTTTCTACTCCCAATGGCCCTAGTCCGGCCCTCCTAAAGTCTGAAGCACAGTAAACTGGCCCTTTGTTTAGAAAGTTTGGAGACCTCTGGTTTAGATCAAAGCCTATTCATGTGTTAGAATGGCCCAGTCACAGTCCAGACCTAAATCACATTGAGAATCTGTGGCAAGACTTGAAAATTGCTGTTCACAGATGCTCTCCATCCAATCTGACAGAGCTTGAGATATTTTGCAAAGAAGAATGGGCAAAAATGTCCCTCTCTAGATGTGCAAAGCTGGTAGAGACATCCCCAAAAAGACTTGCAGCTGTAATTGCAGCCAAAGGTGGCTCTACAAAGTATTGACTCCGGGGGGGGTCTGTAGACAGAAATAACACTTTGTGCTCTGTATGGAGACAAGTACACACTATAGATGGATATGCTTTGTTCATGTTTCCTGTCTGAGGTTTACAACCACTTTAAGCTTATGATAGATTGTTTCATATCTGTCATTTTTTTATTTTGGTCTTAGATCCACTGTACGCTGATCCCGCTCAGAAATATGTCTTAAAAAATATAAACTTTAAAAAGATTAGTTCTCTTTAAACCTTTGGGTTCCGGAAATGTACTTCTCTTTCAATATAGCTTGAAGCTTTTACCTACAAAAGTTATTAGCTAATCTTTCCTGCAAAGCAATTTGCGTTTGATTTTTTTTTTTTTTGTGGACATTTAAGTCCCTGAATATGAAGGGTTTCTGAGCCTTCAGTTGCTCCAAGACTTCATGAATATGGAAGAGAAGTGATTCTGCAATTCCAGATCATACCCTCACATTAATTGGCAGAACATTCCTTCTGATGTGTAATATTGTAAGTGAACAAGCACCCGGCGCGGGGCAGGGATCATGTCACCCTCTGCCACCCGTCGGGGGAATAATGACTTTGCTAAGCGCAGCTGCCGGCCAATGAGAATGATTATCTCGCCAGCACTTTCCTAATCTGACATTCCTAATTCTTAATGCCACTAAATCGCGGTGATGGCATTTCTGCTTTTACATCAATTCTGGCCGCTTTGGGTATTGAACAAAAATTGGAAGAATGTAAAAAAAATTATGAACACAAGGAACAGGTGGTGGTCTGAATCAAAAGATTAAGACTATCAAGAACTGTTCCAGACACCTCATGGAGTAAAACATTTGGGACTTTGTAACAGGTTTGCAGCCACATAAGAATAAAAAGTTACGGTATATATATATATATATATATATATATATATATGATATAGTATGTCAATATCACGAATATAGCAGTTTTTGTTTTTCTATAGCTCCTTTGTAAAAATGTTTTATTATCTGTTGTTCCTGCCAGGATCAGTGTTATTTTGGCATCAAATTTTGATTTCGTTTTAGTCATAGTCTTTTAATAAAAATGCCGCATTTTAGTCATCTGCAATTGTTTTAGTCGTATTTAGTCAACTAAAATCTGCAGTACATTTTAGTCAACTAAAACCTAATGGGTTTAGTTAAATTGCAATGCATTATTTAAAGCAGAGTTTCACCCAAAAGTGGAATTTCTGCTCATTTGTCTCCCCCCCCCCGCCTGGTGCCACATTTGGCAACTTTCGGGGGGGGGGGGGCGGATATCCTGTTCCCACTTCCGGGAGCCACAGCCGCGGCTGTTGACGTCACCGCTCGGCTCCCTCCTTCTTCCCCCGCCGCCGGGCCAGTAGGAGTGAGGAGCGGAGCCTCGTGCCGTAATGGCAGCGGCAGCACTCAACAGCTGATTGAAATATGGGGTGCCGACATGACTGGACTACAGGACAGGTAAGTGTCCTATTATTAAAAGCCAGTAGCTGTAGTATGTGTAGCTGCTGGCTTTAAATTTTTGCAGTGGTGGGCGGACCTCCACTTTAAGCATTTCTCTAGAATGTCCAAACTCAATATATACTCCTGGAGTTAAAAAAAAAATCTAATATGTTATTATTTATTTTATTAAAGGGGTTGTAAAGGTTTTTTTTTTTTTTTTAAATAACTTTAAAAAAAATGCAAGGGTTTTGCACAGAGCAGCCCTGGTCCTCCTCTTGTGTGGGGCCTTGCTGGTGCTCCTGGCTCCTCCCCTTCATCGGGTGCCCCAATGGGAAGCCGCTTTCCATGGGGGACACCCGTGTGGGCTCGCTCCCGAGTCCCACTGCTGCATCCATTGACACAGACAGCGGGACTCAGACCTGCCCCCCTGCCACTGGATTTGATTGACAGCAATGGAAGCCAATGGCTCCTCCTCCTGCTATCAATCTGTCCAATGAGGAGTGAGACAGTGGCTGGAGCTGCTAGGCTCATGCACATCGCTGGATCGGGTTGGGACTTGGGTAATAAAAAGGTGGGCTGTGGGGGGAGCTGCAGCACAGGAGGTTTTTCACCTTAATGCATAGAAAAACCTTGAGACTTTACAATCACTTTAAGGTTTGAACAAACTTCACAGACATTCTGGGTGGTGGTCTGAGGAGGCCTGTAATACACAGTGCTCTGGGTGGTGGTCTGAGGAGGCCTGTAATACACAGTGCTCTGGATGGTGGTCTAAAGAGACCTGTAATACACGGTGGTCTGAGGGAAGGCCTGTAATGCTGCACCTTGCTCTGGGTGTTCTGAGGAGGCCTGTAATGCACAGTGCTCTAGTCCTCTGCACAGTCATGACTTGGGAGGCCTGTAATGCACAGTGCTCTAGTCCTCTGGACAGTCATGACTTGGGAGAACTGTAATGCACAGTGCTCTGGTCCTCTGGACAGTCATGACTTGGGAGGCCTGTAATGCACAGTGCTCTAGTCCTCTGGACAGTCATGACTTGGGAGGCCTGTAATGCACAGTGCTCTGGTCCTCTGGACAGTCATGACTTGGAAGGCTTGTAATGCACAGTTCTCTGGATGGTGATCTGAGGAGGCCTATAATGCCACACCACTAAGCACGCTACGGTCACTACCTTGCTTGCTGGGAAGGGAAGCACTCATGGGCTCTACAGGCGGAGTTTGAAGGAAACCAGAAGTTCACGTGGGTAAATGTCCCCCCCTCACATTTTCACTCAATTTTTGTTTGGAATGGAATAGACTTTTGTCATAGTTTTCATCAATTGATGAAAGTGTGGGGTAATCTTGGTTTAATTTTTGTCACTGGAAATATGCCGATGACAAAAATTATGACTAGGACATCTATTATTTTTCCACTTTTTGCAACAGGGCAGGTTGTCTAGCAAAAGTGGCATTTACAGGAGTTGGGCCAAAACATATAACACTGGCGGGGAGCTTACAATGGTCAGCTTTTTTTAAAGGGCTTAAAGTTTTTTCTAACAAAAGAACAATGGTGTTAACTACTTAAAGCCCAACTCTGGGAAGCGTAATAATTACCCTGTGTCAGGAAAGGCATTTACATAATCTGCCCGGCAACAGCAGCATCAAAAGAATGCCTGCCTTTGGAGGAACTGTTCGGCGCATGCGCGTGCGCGATAGCGCAACGGGTGCGCGCGCACGCGCGCGGGAGCGCCCACGCACGGTGACGGCGCTTGGCGCCAGAATCGGGTATTTAAACTCCCCTGTCATGCTGCCCAGTGCTGTCTGGTCTACAGCGTTTCCTGAGACCCCTGCTGATTGATACCCCGCTGCTGAACTTCCTACCTGATCCGGCTTCCCTCTGTGTATCCTGTTTGCTGCCTGCCCTTCTGATCCCGGCTTGCCTTGACGACTCTTTTACTTAACCCTCTAACCTGATTTCTGCCTGCCCAACGAACTGACCCGGCCTGGACTCTGACTCCCGTTTTGGATCCCGCTCTTGTACCTGAACCAGCCTGCCAGTGTTTGACCCGGTCGGCCCTCACCTGCTCTGCTGCTCATCCACGAGTGTTCCACTACTGCACCCTGCCGTGGACTACAGCTTCTGCTCAAGGCCCCTACTCAGCTTACCAGTCAGGCACTTGTGCCCTCTGCCCTCGCGAGCTCCTGTTCCCTCTACCAGGGCCTCGTGAATCAGAGGCTACAAGAAGCCGCTCCCTGCACATTGGGCTCGTCTACCAGGTACGTGACAGTACCAGACAGCCATGTCCGAGCCCACGCAGGGAGCCTCTCCAATGGAGGACTTGTGCCGCCACCTGGACGGACTTACCTTGGCCGTCAGAAGTTTGCAAGAGGGGTACACCCGTCTGGAGGAACAAGTCCGGACCTTATCCACCCTGGCCTCTGGAACTTCTCCTGCGCCATCTGTAGTAATGCTACCACCAGAACCTAGGGTCCCCACTCCGGAAAGATTCTCGGGGGACCGCAGCAAATACAGGGCCTTCCGTAACGCCTGCGAACTGTTCTTTGCGTTACAGCCCCGGACATTCTCGCTTGAATCCACCAAGGTGGGTTTTGTCATTTCCCTACTTTCAGGAGAACCCCAGACGTGGGCCCATCGTCTCTTGGAACACAAGGACGTCTGCCTGAACCTGCTAAGTTCCTTCCTTCAAGCAATGGACCTCCTCTATGAGGACCCCCTTCAGGCGGCCACTGCAGAAGCCGCATTATGCTCCCTACAACAAGGCCGCAGGGCCGTGGAAGATTACGTGTCCGAATTTTGGCGTTGGAGCGCGGATACTAACTGGAATGATGCTGCCCTGCGTCACCAGTTCCGCCTAGGCCTCTCGGAACCTCTTAAGGATGAACTGGCCCGGGTGGGCATCCCCGCAACGCTTGACGCTCTGATTCTGCAAGCTACCCAAATCGACAGACGGCTAAGGGAACGAAGGGCAGAACGCACCACGGGCCCTTCTCGCCCTGTCTGGATGCTTCCCCGTGTGTTTAACCCAAACCTTCCTCACTCCGCTTCTCTGGCGTTCGCTCATACGCCCACCGACGTTCCAGAGCCCATGCAGCTTGGTCTGCTTCGACCCTCGCTTACTCCCGAGGAGCGTCAACGCCGGCGGAACAACAACCTCTGCCTTTACTGTGGCGAACAGGGACACTACGTGAGGTCCTGTCCCGCCAAGTCCCGTAAGTCTTCCTCTGTTTGTTCTACCTGCTCACCTGTTTCATTTGATAACGCAACTCATCTGGCTGTTTCAATTTCCCTACAGCTTCCAGGAGGGAATATCCAAGCTACCGCCCTAATTGACTCCGGAGCGTGTAGCGGCTTTATGGATGCATCTTTCGCCAGCAAGTTCCGAATCCCCCTACAACCCAGAGCTAAGGGTCTATCCATCCATCTGGCCGACGGATCAGCCATCAAATCCGGGCCTGTTACCCAGGAGACGGCCCCTCTGGACACAATCATCTCCAATAGCCACCGGGAATGGCTTTGCCTGGACATTATTGAGTCCCCCTTGTTTCCCATTATACTGGGTATGCCATGGCTAAAGGCTCACAACCCCAAGATTGACTGGATTACTGGAAAGATCAGCTTCCGCTCTCCTTATTGCCGCCAGCATTGCCTATTGAAAAACACTGATACACCTTCTTCGCTACTGTATCTTGATGCTGATACCGAGACCCGCCAATCCGTCCCCAAAGCATACCACACCTTTCTGGATGTATTCAGCAAGAAAGGTGCAGAGACATTACCCCCACACAGGCCCTACGACTGCCCGATTGAACTCCTCCCCGGGGCAGAGGTACCATTCGGGAGGATCTTCCCTCTGACCGAATTGGAGCTGGGGACTCTTAAAACTTATATTGATGATAATCTGAAAAAAGGGTTCATCCGCCCTTCCACCTCACTGGCAGGAGCGGGGATATTCTTTGTCGAGAAGAAGGACCACTCACTACGCCCTTGCGTAGACTACCGTGAGCTTAACAAGATTACGATCAAGAATCGTTACCCCCTTCCTCTGGTGCCTGAACTCTTCCAGAGACTCGGAACCGCTTCTATATTCACCAAATTAGACCTACGTGGGGCCTACAACCTAGTCCGGATTCGAAGCGGGGATGAATGGAAGACCGCCTTCCGTACCCGATTCTGGCATTTTGAATACCGTGTGATGCCCTTCGGTCTATGCAACGCCCCAGCTACATTTCAACATTTTGTGAATGAGGCCTTCAGAGACTATCTTGACCTGTTTGTTATCGTCTATCTAGACGACATCCTAATTTTCTCTCCCTCTCTGTCCATCCATCGGGAACATGTTGGGAAGGTACTAACCCGACTCCGTCAACACGGTCTGTATGCAAAACCTGAAAAATGTGTCTTCGAGCAGCAAAGCATCCAATTCTTGGGGCTGATTATCTCCGTGGAAGGCATCAAGATGGACCCACAAAAGGTCTCCGCCATCCTGGATTGGCCAGCCCCTACGGACAAGAAAGGGATCCAGCGGTTTGTGGGGTTCGCAAATTTCTATCGCAAATTTATCCGGGGTTTTTCCACCATCATCGCCCCCATCACCAGCCTGACAAAACAAGGCACGCGCTTCAACTGGACCCCTGAGGCTCAGGCTGCCTTCTCTACCCTCAAGGGTCAGTTCATCTCAGCCGCTGTCCTAAGACACCCAGACCCAGCCCTGCCCTATACCCTAGAAGTAGACGCCTCAGAGATTGCTGTGGGAGCAGTACTCTCCCAGAGGCAGGGTCCCAAGGCCCTGTTACACCCTGTAGCTTTCTTTTCTCGTAAATTGTCCGAAGCAAAAAGAAACTACGATGTCGGGGACAGAGAATTACTCGCAATTAAGGCAGCACTGGAGGAATGGCGCTACTTGCTGGAGGGGGCAGCACACCCCATTTTGGTCTACACAGACCACAAGAACCTGGAGTACTTGAAAACCGCCAAGAGACTGAGACCACGTCAGGCTAGGTGGGCACTTTTTTTTACCAGGTTCTCATTTCACATTACTTACAGGCCCGGGTCAAAGAACACAAAACCTGATGCACTTTCCCGGATGTTCAGTGAACCTCAAACCTCGTCACTCCCGGACACCATCCTGACGCCTGGAAACTTTCTTTTATTACAAGAAGACGTACTATCTCAGATCAAACGAGCTTACACAAGTGAATTACACCTACCGGGCGTTACCTTACAGCGGAGAAATGACCTGCTGTGGTTCCAGGACAGGATTTTCGTACCTCAACAAGCACGAGTCAAGGTCCTTAAGTCTTGCCACGACCATGAACTGGCTGGCCATTTCGGTATCCGCAAGACATCTGAACTTCTTCAGCGCATGTTTTGGTGGCCTCGCCTATTGAAGGACTGTAGAGACTACGTGGATTCATGCGCCGTTTGCACCCGAAACAAGGGCAGCAAGGCCAAAGCATGGGGACTATTAAAACCCCTACCCATTCCAGAAAGACCCTGGAGAATGATCTCCATGGATTTTATTGTTGAGTTACCTCCATCCGAAGACTGCACTACCATTTTTGTGGTAGTAGACAGACTATCCAAAATGGCCCATTTTTTGCCTATGAGAGGCACACCTTCCGCTCCTGAAACCGCAAAACTGTTCATCAAGGAAATAGCAAGGCTGCACGGTATCCCTTCAAACATCGTATCCGATCGAGGAGTGCAGTTCACGTCCAGATTTTGGAGAGCACTTTGTGGATCCTTAAAAATTGACCTGTGCCTTTCTTCGGCTTATCACCCGCAGACCAATGGGCAGACTGAACGAACCAATCAGACGCTCGAACAATATCTACGCTGTTTCTCAGGCTTTTCTCAGGACGATTGGCTACCCTTACTACCTCTTGCCGAGTTTGCGTACAACAACTCTGTCCACTCAGCTACCAAACAGTCCCCCTTTTTCGCAAACTACGGTTTCCACCCCTTGTTCCTATCCAATAATATACCGGAATGTGCAGTTCCAGCCGCCCAAGAGACTCTGAACTTCTTTAACGATAACAACAAACTACTACAAGAAACAATGGCAAGGACCCAGAAATATAACAAAGAGATATTCGACAGGAGGAGGAGGGGGGAGCTTAACCTAGTGCCCGGAGACCAAGTCTGGCTGTCCACGGTGAACTTGAAATTAGCATGCCCTTCCAAGAAATTGGGCCCCAAATTTGTGGGCCCCTTCCCTGTTTTAAGACGGATTAACGATGTGGCTTATGAGTTGAAACTGCCGGAATCCTTCTGGATACACCCGGTGTTCCATGTGGCCCTACTCAAACCTGCAGTTCCAGATCCATTCTCCGATCGGGGTATAGGCCCCCCAGAACCAGTACTAATCAATGGGGAGGAGGAGTTCGAGGTCGAATCCATCCTAGACTGCAGGAGGAGGCGCAACCAAACCCAGTACTTGGTAAAATGGAAGGGCTATGGCCCAGAAGAAAATTCCTGGGAACCAGAGACTAACATCCACGCAGAGAGACTAATTCTGGCCTTCAAAAGATCCCACCCAGTTAGGATGGCCCAGTTGGGCATCCGGAGGCTGCCCGTTGGAGGGGGGCAATGTCAGGAAAGGCATTTACATAATCTGCCCGGCAACAGCAGCATCAAAAGAATGCCTGCCTTTGGAGGAACTGTTCGGCGCGTGCGCGATAGCGCAACGGGTGCGCGCGCGCCCACGGGAGCGCGCATGCACGGTGACGGCGCTTGGCGCCAGAATCGGGTATTTAAACTCCCCTGTCATGCTGCCCAGTGCTGTCTGGTCTACAGCGTTTCCTGAGACCCCTGCTGATTGATACCCCGCTGCTGAACTTCCTACCTGATCCAGCTTCCCTCTGTGTATCCTGTTTGCTGCCTGCCCTTCTGATCCCGGCTTGCCTTGACGACTCTTTTGCTTATCCCTCTAACCTGATTTCTGCCTGCCCAACGAACTGACCCGGCCTGGACTCTGACTCCCGTTTTGGATCCCGCTCTTGTACCTGAACCAGCCTGCCAGTGTTTGACCCGGTCGGCCCTCACCTGCTCTGCTGCTCATCCACGAGTGTTCCACTACTGCACCCTGCCGTGGACTACAGCTTCTGCTCAAGGCCCCTACTCAGCTTACCAGTCAGGCACTTGTGCCCTCTGCCCTCGCGAGCTCCTGTTCCCTCTACCAGGGCCTCGTGAATCAGAGGCTACGAGAAGCCGCTCCCTGCACATTGGGCTCGTCTACCAGGTACGTGACACCCTGGCGGGAGAAACCAGGCCCTTACTACGAGAGTTAATTGCTCAACTAAGTCTAGGGGCCATAGAAAAGAAAATCTACTTACCTGATCCTCTGCTCCTCCCCACTGCTAGACCAATCCCCACAGCCTCTTCTCCCCATGCATAAGCGGTCTATAGTCCTAATGTCATCGAGACCAACGCAATGTCCATTGCCCTGCATTGCATGTGATGATGATGCCTAGGGACAGTACCCGTCACTCTCCACTTGTACCCAGATCTATCCAGATAAGATTTCTATTGCTTGACTTAAGCCAACATTACTGCCATCACAGTTTGCAGTTATATTACAGTTTTCCACGCACCCCCGGGCTAACGACCATTTGCATTTCCTTGTTAAAACTGCATCTCTACTGCCTGTGTTCCGTCAGATATGTCGACCCCTCAGAAATGGTAACGGAAGTGACGTTCTGTCGCCGCCATCTTGCTACACCCCGCACTCCTCTACAGTAAGAATACACAGAGAAGGGGCAAGCGGACATCTTGTTACAACCACCGGAGTTTTGCATTTCACACTTATTTTTAACAATAAACTGAGCTTATATCATCAAATTCAGTGTTTAGAAATCCATCGGACTGTTTACATGTAGAATTATAAAAGCAGCGGTGTTCTGTCAGATTAGCAAACCTGTGAGATCAGCAGGTTTGCGCTGCTTTTAAAATTCAACATCTAAACAGTTTGTCAGATTTCTAAATACTGTATTTGACCTTATAAGCTCCGTTTACTATTAAAAATTAGTGGGAAATGCAAAACTCTGGTGGGTGTAACAAGATGTCCGCTTGCCCCCTTCTCACTCTATCTTTACTCTGGAGGAGTGCGGAAAGAAGCAAGATGGCGGCGAGGGAACGTCACTTCCATTACCAATTCTGACGGGTCGCCTAATCTGAAGGAACACCTGCAGGATACAAAAAACACCTCTAGTGCACCAATGGTCATCTACAGGGCCCCAACTTCAGCCGGCTGAAGATCCATATTAAAGACAGGTTATAATTGCAGGTAACTGGAGGTCAGAACCCTGGCATAAACCAGTAGCTTAACAAGCTGAGCTCCAGGCAAACAGCTAAATACACAAATGAAATACATACAAAAGGAACTGTTGTAACTATCAAATGATTTGTATTCCTATTCAATTCTAAGCGTTACACAGCCCTGCCACGCAGCACAGCCCTGCCACAGAGCACAACCCTGTCGTGCATGGGAGGAGACCTGCTTTTTCTCTGCTGCAGTTAATTCTTACAGGTCTTTCCCTCCCCCCAGTCTGTGACTCAACAATGAACACTCTGCATAGTGATGAGCTCATTTCTCTGTCACTCAGCTTTTTACTCATGTAGCACCCTCCTAGTTAGGTTGCTAGTAAGATTAAGGCAAATTTCGTTTTTGACTCCTCTGTAGCCAACGAAGCAAAGTTTGATTGCTGTTGGCTGTTGTGGGTTCTGCTGGTTGCAGGCTTAACTGCTTCCTCCTAGCGAGTTCTACAATTTAATGGGCTGAAAGAGGCAGACCCTGGACTTTTATATTTTTTTACAGCTTTAGACAATTCCTGGGAGGGAGAATGACCAGTAGGGGGCTGATGTGTGTATAAACAGGCTGAGGTCTGGAACAGCAGGGTCCTTGTCCTGGTGGAGAACACCCAGCTTGGAAGGCTGTGGCTCTCTGCCTCACTTAGCTGGGGTCTGCAGGAGGCCAATGTGGTTCCAGCTCAGGGAGTGCTGAGGGACCTATTCTGAAGTTGTTGAGAGAAGTTTGGAGGAAGTCCATTGAGGATCTGGCCTGGAGGCTCACAGTACAGAATCTGACTGGTACTGGAGGAAGGCACCCAAGTACCCAAGGCACAGTGAGTAAAGGCCTGAGAGATGGAGAGATCCTAGTGACTGTCCTTGTGTAGCACTACCCCTGCAGGGGTTGCTGATGACTGGGTCCCCCAATCCTGCACAGCCAGGCAATAAGCATTTTTCACTTTCAACCAGACACAAGGAGCAGTCTTTGAGCTTGGTTTTTGTTGTATATTAGGGGTAATAACTTGTATGGGAAATAAGAATTATGGGATGCCCAGCTTGATTGCAACAAAACAAGGGACAGTTTCCTTCCTATGTACACTCCAGAACTGTCCTCCTCCTGAATACTGACAGTCTCTAATGATCAAAGATGCAAAAGCCCCTTAAGGACTATGAAATCTCAGTCCTTTAGAAAGTAGCACAAAGTGTTGTAGGCTGTATACCGGAGTAACTCCCACTCCACAGTAGACACTGATCCCAGTGCTACTGACTGCAGGAACTACCAGCACACCTGGCTGTTTCTTCACCAGCCCACCCGGCTGCTCCGAAGACCTCCAAGGGAGATGAACGATTTAAGCACAATGCTATCTTCCAGAAAGGCTTGCTAAATGCGGCTCTCTCTCCCCTTGTAAGTCCCTGGCTGTGCTGATGTACTCACACTGTCCTCCTTGGTCCCGCTGCTTCTTAGGCAAGATTCCTTGCAAACCACTATGCTATCAGGATCCACCCAAGCCAGCCCGAGGCAGAGCCCCCCAGACCAGGGGCAACCCTCCAAGTCCACCGACAGTCTCCCCAGCATTCCATCTTCTGCATGACTTACCTGCTGCTATGACTCATTCATATTTCAGCCACCATGCCAGGCCCTCTGTCTGGGGATTAGCCAATTTCCCCTAATGCCCCATACACACGATCGGATTTTCCGTCGGGATAAACTCAGATGGATTTTTTCAGACGGAATTCCGTTCAAGCTGTCTTGCATACACGCGGTCACACCAAATTCCGTCCGTCAAGAACGCAGTGACGTACAACACTACGATGAGCCGAGAAAAATGAAGTTCAGTGCTTCTGAGCATGCATCGACTTGATTCTGAGCATGCATGTTTTTTTCTCCGTCGGAGCTCCATACAGATGGACGGAATTTCAGATAGAAATGTTTTCGTCGGAAAAAAAGAGAACATGTTCTCTTTCTAACTCCATCGGAATTTCCAAAGGAAAAAGTCAGATGGGCCACACACACGGTCGGAATATCCGATAAAAAAATTCCGTCTGACTTTTTTCGTCGGAAATTCCGACCGCGTGTACAAGGCATAAGTATGCAGATCAACCCTCCTGGCTTCTGCCCACTAACTTCTAGAAATTCCTCCAAACTTCTAGATCCATGGGGAAGCACCAGAGACCTGCCTATATGAGTCATCCAGCCTGACCTGCAGTAAACCCATGACCCAATTAAGACTCACAAGTTAACCATGAGCCTAAACATAAATTTGCCTGCACTCACACTAGTAACACACTAGATGGTGCTACAATTGCTAACCCATGGAGAGACTGTTCTAGAGTTGCTGGCTTAGGATTGCTTATGCATTGGCACTTCCTGAGCTGCATGTTCACCTACCACTAGCCACAAAAGGGGTTCACCCTGAAGAGCTCAGTTATAGCCATATAGATAGTGTCCGCTATTGTACTTTGCACTAAATCTATAGTATCCCAAGGCCCACCCTGCACCCTAACCAAGTTCAACCAGTATTTAAATACAAAAAGACATGCATTGAGTTGTGAGACCGTGGAGCTGCTGTGTGCCTGGCTGCCGTTCACCTCATAGGGAATAGAACCTAAGGCAAAAGTGGCAGAACGATCTGGGGTCTGTGCTACTCTCCTATCAGCATGTCCCCTGTTAGCACATGAGCACTGCAGCACGCCTGCTTGGCTCCTGGTACTTCTTTCCCCCCTCTAAGCTCTCCGGTACAGAGATTGCAGAAGGCTCATACCAGTCCAAATTCAAAGCCTGCTTGAGTTTAAAGATTAATTTACTAATATAATAATGAATACAGAGCTGTGTTAATTTGTGTCTTTTATATCTGCCTTGAGTTCAGCTTCAAAGTTTTCCACTCACATCCATTTACAGAATAAGTTAGCACCAGTTTTAATGTTGATTTTATACTGACATAATTCAGAGCTGGCGGCTTTCTTATATCAAAGAGACATATTTTTAAAGTGTAAATTAACACATACCGGCAACCTCGATCCCTGTCGCTCCAAACTCGTCTTCTGAGTCTCAATGACGCCTTTAGAAGTTATTGTAATTTTTGCAGGTTGACGATCTGACTCAGTCCTCACATACAGAAGCCTAGTTTTTTTTTTATTAGCATTGAAATTAAGAGCTTTTCACCTTGTGCCGGGCCGCCGCTTGGCCATCAGAGACTAAAAGTGACTGAAAATCGCTAGCATATGACAGCAGTTCAATGGCTCGCCTGAAGTCGTTGGCTGAATGCAGCCTGACTCCCCATCGGACTAATATCCCCACCGTTGCCAATGCTCTGACTGTCAAGCAACAACAAAGGGGAGAGAAATTTAATTAACCACCAGTCTGAACTCCTAAAGACCCCAGGGGTCACCCCATAGAATTGAGCTGTTACCCGTTTATGAAGTTGTGCTTATTTCTGAGTCATCTAAATGTCCTTCAAAATGTTTCCTTTTTTTTTTCTTTTGGGATTGAGGATTGGATTTAGCAAAGTGCCGCTTACGTCGCTGAAATAGAAGTCAGCCATTTTGTTTGCTGCATAAAATATTGCTAAAGGAGATTGTAGTGGTAGGCAGTTGATGTTTTCATTCATACACAATAGGCCCAAAAGTTTGTAGACCATCAAACCTACCTATATGGCCAACGCTATGAGGGCATCCCTCCAAATGGTTGAGTTTAGGTGTTTACAGTGAAGACTACTATAGCACACACCCCCTCCAAGGGCCTGCTGATTTGGACCCAAGGTTCTTTCCCCAGTGGCTCAGTGATCAGTCTAATGCCGCGTACACACGATCCGACATTCCGACAACAAAACCGTGGATTTCTTTCCGACGGATGTTCGCTCAAACTTGTCTTGCATACACACGGTCACACAAATGTTGACGGAAATTCCGAACGACAAGAACGCGGTGACGTACAACACTACGACGAGCCGAGAAAAATGAAGTTCAATGATTCCGAGCATGCGTCAAATTGATTCCGAGCATGCGTAGAACTTTTGTGCTTCAGAATTAGCTACAGACGATCGGAATTTCCGAGAAGAACTTTTGTTGTCGCAAAAATTGAGAACCAGCTCTCAAACATTTGTTGTCAGAAATTCCGACAGCAAATGTCCGATGGAGCATACACACGGTCGGATTTTCCGACAACAAGCTCACATCGAACATTTGTTGTCGGAAATTCCAAACGTGTGTACGCGTCATAAGGGTATTCTTTTTTATGCTTTATTGAAAAACCTGGAACTTGGATGGGTGCATGGTAACCGTGGGATAGTAGTAACTTGAGGACACCTACCTTCCTCCTAAGGATTCTTAGCACAGTCCTGTCAGGAACTAGGGATGAACCAAATCCCCCCCCCCCCCGGTTTGGTTCGCAGCATAACATGCGAAAAGGAAAGAAAATTGTGCGAACACGCAAACACCGTTAAAGTCTATGGGGCACGAATGTGGAAAATCAAAAGGGCTAATTTTAAAGGCTTATATGCAAGTTATTGTCATAAAAAAGTGTTTGGGGACCCGGGTCCTGCCCAGGGCACATGTAAAAAAATGTTTAAAAACTGCATTTTTTTCAGGAGCAGTGATGTCAATAATTTTTGAAGTGAAACAATAAAAATGAAATATTCCTTTAAATATCATGCCTAGGGGGTCTCCTTAGTCTGCCTGTAAAGTAGTGCATCTTTCCCGTGTAACAGTACCACAGAAAAATGTAATTTCTAAAGCAAAAAAAAGGCATTTAAAACTGCTTGCGGCTGTAATGTATTGTCGGGTCTCGGCAATATAGATAAAAATCATTGAAAAAAACGGCGTGGGGGTCCCCCCCCCAGTCTATTGCCAGGCCCTTTGGGTCTGGTATGGATATTAAGGGGAACCCTGCACCAAAATGTAAAAAAAAATGGTGTGGGGGTCCCCCCTAAAATCTATACCAGGTCCTTCAGGTCTGGTATGGATATTAAGGGGAACCCCGCACCAAAATAAAAAAAATGGCGTGGAGGGCCCCCAAAATCCATACCGGACCCTTCAGGTCTAGTATGGATTTTAAGGGGAACCCCGCGCCAAGTTAAAAAAAAATGGCATGGGGGTCCCCCCACAATCCATACCAAACCCTTATAAGAGCACGCAACCTGGCAGGCTGCAGGAAAAGGGGGGGACGAGAGAGCGTTGTGGCTCCCTTTCCATTGGACCCCTTGCCCTACGGTTCTGATCGATCCCCTTTGCCAGTGGCACTCCTGTATCTCCTGCTCCACGGCTCAGCGTTGTCTCCCCTGAGCCCCTGTGACATCCATGTGGCTCCAGCCTCCAGGTACTGCCAGCTCTTCATCCAGGTCTCCGTATGACCGCTTTCAGACTGCTGTATGCTTTGGTGATTAGTTCACTTTAAAAATAATAAAATTTTATTGCTTTTTACCTGAGGATTTTGTTTAGGTCTGTTGTTCAGCGCTGTTGTTTCCCCTGTTTGTTTTCCCATCAGAGTGTGCCTTTACATCAATTTCCCCCATCAAAGTGCCCCCTTACATCAATTGTCCCTATCAGAGGGCCCCTACAGTACATCAATAGTCCCCACCAGCAGACAGTGCTTGACTAATCCAATCTCCTGAAGAAGCTATTCTATTGGCGAAACATATGTAGAGAAATTGTTCAAAGTCTGCACTTTCAACATATTTGTATTGTATATTGGATGGATATTTTATCTTTCTGTATTTTGATACTATAATAAATTTATTTTTTGTGTATTTTTGCACCCTAAAAATCCCATCTTCACCTTCATAATTTATCGAACTTAAGGGATGAGGTGCCAATCAATGCAGCTGACGAATTGACTTTTTATTCTCCAATAGTCCCCACCAGAGTGCCCCCTTACATCATCTGCCTCCATCAGAACGCCCCATTCCATCAATTGTGCTCATTAGAGTGTACCCTTACATCAACTTTCCTATCAGAGTGCCCCCTTACATCAAATGTCTCCATTAGAATGCCCCCTTTCATCAAATGTCCCCATTAGAATGCCCCCTTTCATCAAATGTCTCCATTAGAATGCCCCCCTTTCATTAATTGTCCCCATCAGAGTGACCACATTATATTTAGCACCAGACAAGTAGAGGGCAGGAGCCAGAGCAGGCTGCAGGTTTGGATGGAAGAAGTCCACTTGTAAATGCTGGGGTAAGGGCGGACACGTGAATTCATTGTTTGTTAGGACACCGCCGGTCCTAACAATCAACCACTGCAGAGGAGAGTGAGGAGGGGGATAAGGATAAAGTAACCTGCTATGGGGACCAGAGACCAGGTCATGGATGGTTGGCTGGCTGTCTGGCTGGGGATCCACTGGTCTAGAAGACCAAGGGGGATGCAACCAGGGCTGGTGCAAGGATTTTCGACACCCTAGGCGAAACCTTATTTTGCCACCCCCCCTCTGGCTCCACCCCTGACCCCACCCCTTTGCCCTCCCCATGTATACCCCACCTTTTTAATGAAGTACCCATCAAATGCAGCCTCACCAGCGCCCATCAAATGCAGCCTACCAGCGCCCATCAATGCAGTCTCACTAGCGCCCATCAAACACAGCCTCACCAGCATTCATCAATGAATGTTTGCTTGCTTCCATTCATTTCGGGAGTCAGGACACAGTCCTCCACCTGCCGCTGAATGCCTGACACTTTGTGCAAACTGCCTGCCTGCTGATGCTGAGACTTCATTGCTTGCTGCAGAGAGAAGAGAGTAGGAACACTAGTGGCCGGGTGCCCTAGGTAGATAGTTTGGCTAGTGGTAGCACCGGCCCTGGATGCAACAAAAATCTGCTGATCCTAGAGAATGCTGAATCTACCATTGGATTATCAATCTGTTCCCAGCAAAGCCTCGTCTGCACATAGCAGAGCACAGGAGGGAGGTTGCCAGAACAAAATCATGTAACAAGATACCGCAGACCCACCTGGAATCATAGCAAACATTTTGCCAAAATTTGCCTGCAATAAAAAATTTCATCAAACTTGGGTAAACTCAAATGACTTTCCTGTGTATTTGGCAAGTTTCTCGATAGCACCATCAGCTTAATAAATTATATTCTTTGTCGCCTGAAGTTGCTCTTCAATTCCAAAGGCGCCAGCCAGGAAAAAAAAAATCCTCTCCGGGAGGTTTATGTTAGTCCTCCTCCTCCCCGTGATACCATGAAATCAGCAACAATATTGAAAATGTTATTTGTGAAAATAATTATGCCGGCATTAGCGCGGTAAACAGACATCCCTGGTCCATTCATTGTCGATGTTCCTGTACGCTGCTGATAAGACGCGACGCGGCCATTATACAAAGTGCGGTGGGGAGGCGCAGCCGATTACACGCACCTCTCCGGCTCTCCACAGGTGTCTGCGGAGGCTCTGAGGAATTTTAATACGCAATAAAAAAACATGAGCTTCCTCTGTGTGCCAATGACATAATTGCACTCCGCTTCTTCTCCCACCGCCAGGAAAGTCAGGAACATTTTTGCATCGCTGTACAATAATAGAAGCAATATCAATGCCAATAGTCCTAATCAATTCTGCTGCCAAGAGCAGGATAAGTGAACTAGAAGATAAACTCCCCATGGTGATTAGAGATACCCAATCCACTGCCCGCCTGGCCAGGGCCACTGATATGCGCGCGGAAGATTTTGAGTACCGCCTCAGGCGCAATAATGTGCTCATAGTGGGGTTACCAGAGAAGGTGGAAGGCCGTGACCCCACGCAATTTGTGGAACGATGGGTGGCTGAGATCTTTGGGAAGGAAGCCCTCACACACTTGTATGCAGTGGAGAGGGCACACAGAGTCCCGACTAGGCCTCTCCCGCCAGGCAATCACCCCCGCCCGATACTGGCCCGCCTGCTGAACTACAGGGACAGAGAAATTATACTGAGATTGGCCAGGGAAAAGAGGAATGTTGAATACAATGGCACGCGGGTCTCATTTTATCCTGATTTTTCGGCTGCTGTTCAGAAGAGCCAAGCGCGCTTTAATGAAATTAAAAAACGACTGCAGAAGTTGCAGGCGCCATATGCAATGCTCTACCCGGCCAAACTTAGAGTCATCCTGCGGGGCCAGGCCCACTTTTTTTTTTGCACCCTGCTGAAGCCTCAGACTGGCTCGACGCAAATGCTAACGCGCTCCGCCAAGCTCAGAGACCTGTGGCTGAGGAAGCTTGATGCACCTGACGGCTATCGAATGAGCTACAGTATCTCCCCCTCGGTTGAGGGAACTGCCGGAAACTGTGTTTACTCCTGGTAATTCTTCTACTAAGGATTGACTGTGACTCTGCGGCTGCAAGAAGCAGCCCTTCTCACGGTTGCTGGGACCTGTTGTCCCCTGTGAGTTTGGAGTTTACATTGACACATCAGTGTCCAGGATTACAATGTGATTGCACTACTCAAAGTGCCAAGTCCATACAGGTGGTTTGCCTGCAACGTTGGAAATATACAAGTATGTTTACCGCACCGTTGTGCGTGTTGAGAAATTATTTTGCACAAGTTGGTTCCAGAGCAAACGTTTTATGCTACCAGGATTGTGGAGACCCAGTTTCTTTTGCTGTCTGGCTTAAATTCTAGTCCCCATGGCTGTACAGATTTGCCATCTCAGACCCTATCCTCAGGCTGTTTGGGGGTGGGTTGAGAGATCATTGTCGTCCCCCTGTCAGAACTATACTTGAACCCCCCTGATGACAACAGTGACAGTGTTGTCTTGGAACATTCGGGGACTGCAGGACCCCCCTGAAATGCACCATGGTGTCTTCTCTGATGAGGAAACGTTTGCCCGCCATTTGTGCTCTACAGGAGACCCATCTCGCGGCTGACTAAGTGCCGTGCCTGAACTATCGATGGGTGGGTAGGGCATATCACTCCACTCACACGTCATATTCAAGGGGTGTGAGTGTGCTGATACAATAGCTCCATTGATTACGAGGAACTTGCCTCTGACACTGATTCAGAGGGCCGTTATGTTTTTCTTTTATGCAGGTTGAGTTTGAAATACTTTTCCTGGGAGCACAATACTCCAGGTTCCTTCCAGAGTTGTCCACATGTCTAAAAACCTGGGTGGGGCAAAGAGCAATGTTCTGCCGAGAAGCCTAAAGGGGCAACTGGCAGCCTGCACTGCATTTGTTTTTCGGCTTGGATACACTTTAACTTTGTTATTTTTGAATTTGTGAACACAACAGAAAACTGCATTATCACCAGAATTTACATGATTGTGTGATCTCTGAGCCGACATCTCAGTCCAGGAATTAGATGGTGACCCTGGATGACGTCTGAACAAAGATGGCTGCGTCCTTTTGGAGAGGGGGGGGTTTGGGTAATAAATATCCAAAGTGTTACGCTAAACACAGGTGTCAAACTGGTGGCCCTCTAGCTTAAGGTGACCAGATTTTTAAAATGAAATCCGGGGACATATTTTTTTTTTTACTAGTTATGGCGGCAATCAGCGACTCTCTGCCCGTCGCCACCCGCCTCACAGCCTGTTAAGTCTTACTCTCCGGGCCCCGGCTGCTACTGGGTGGGGAGCGGAGGAAAATCACTCCGCCAGGGAAGGCAAGGAGATAAGCAGGCAGGTGGCTGGCCGGGACTTGAGCCACGGCAGAAGAACATGCGAGCGGAGCTGAATGGGCACCCGAAACTGAATAAATATTCCCTCCGCTCCCACCTGCACATGATCATCAGAAAGGGGCACAGATAATGGAAAAAATACACCCCCCTAAGCTAGTAGGAGCGGCGGAGCGGGGGGTGTAATTCAGATTTTTTTAATTTTTTTTTATTCTGCACTGACTGTCTTTGAAATTGCCCCAGCCCCTGTTAAAATCCAATCCGGGGACAAAACCGGGGACAGACTTGGTCCGGGGACAGTGTCCTCAATCCGGGGACTGTCCCCTGAAATAGGGGATGTCTGGTCACCCTACTCTAGCTGCTGCAGACCTACAAGTCCAATGAGGCATTGCAAGGCTGACAGTTACAAGCATGACTCCCAAAGGCAGAGGCATGATGGGACATGTAGTTCTGAAACAGCTGGAGGGCCACCAGTTTGACACCCCTGCGCTAACAGATGCTGCACGCAACATGAAAAACTACCATCCTGTATATCTGAGGTTAGGTCCACTTTAACATTCTGCCTCGGCCTCAGCAACAAAGAGAAGAGTTGCCTGAACAAGCTTACAGCCAGCTATGCGTACAAAATACTCATCATGCAGGTAGGAGCGAAAGAGCGACTCGCTCCCAAAATAAATGTTATTTCCTCCGAGGAACATTAGCTATTTGCACAGCAAAGATGTATAACCGTGTAACGGGCCTAGAAAGAGACATAAAGTCTTCGCTTTGCGTAATCCGTCATTTGTAAAAAAGGCAGACACAGGGAAAATGAATACAGATAAGCACTGGCCTGTCTCAGGTTCCCTCAGCCCTCCCAGAGAAATGTATTACTTACATAACTTTATTTCCCTGCTATTAAGGGACAGGAAAATTATAAATAGGCATGTGCAGGAAATTGAATATTCAGTGGCCAAGTGTAAATGCAGCAAACTTTCTTTAGTTTGTATACAGTTGTGGAGAGTTACAAGTATGCTAGCTGTCCCGGATTTGCCGGTACAGTCCCCCATCTTGGCCCTTTCTCCAACCCATTCTGTGTCCTGGGCCATGTCCCAGGATCATAGCATCAATGAATATTTAGTGGCAAAGTGTAAATATAGCAAAACTTTCTTTAGTTTGTATACAGTTGTGAAGAGTTACATGTATGCCAACTGTTCTGGATTTGCCAGGACAGTCCTGCATCTTGGCCCTTTTTCTAACCAATGCTGTGTCCTAGACCATGTCCCAGGATCAAAGCATCAATGAATATTCAGTGGCAAAGTGTAAATGGAGCATAACTTTCTTTAGTTTGTATACAGTTGTGGAGAGTTGCATGTATGCCAACTGTCCCGGATTAGCCGGGACAGTCCCACATCTTGGCCCTTTCTCCAACCAATGCTGTGTCCTGGGCCATGTCCCAGGATCATAGCATCAATGAATATTTAGTGGCAAAGTGTAAATATAGCAAAACTTTCTTTAGTTTCTATACAGTTGTCGAGAGTTGCATGTATGCCAACTGTCCCTGATTTGCCGGGAAAGTCCAACATCTTGGCCCTCTCTCCCACCAATGCTGTGTCCATTGCCATGTCCTGGGAGTACAGTATTAATGTCATTTGAGTTACTGCACAAGCGCTGTAAATTAAATAAGAGGCTTTAATTGCAGGAATTTTAGCAAAAAGAACTCCAACATGCAAAGACTATAGGACTTTTAGAGGTGATATGTGTTTGAATTAGTTAATTAATTGAGGGTATAAGATCCACGAGAGGGAAGTCCCCACATTGTTAGAGGTGGGGTCTGGGCAAGATCACCCCATAAAGAGGGCATTATGGGTAGTCCCTACGAATTAGGATAAAAAAAATGTGTTAGTAGGGTGATGGTCTCAGATGTGCATGAGAAAGGGTATTGATTCTAGTCCTTGGAACCTGCTCTCCATAAGTCCGAGTGCTCCTGGAGATCTTCAGAGCAGGCTGATATATCCCATAGTTTGTATAACTTTTATGCAAACCAATCAATATACGCTTATTGGGATTTTTTTTTTTACCAAAGACATGTAGCAGAATACATATTGGCCTAAATTTATGAAGAAATTAGATTTTCCATTTTTTTGGGATATGTTTTATAGCAGAAAGTAAAAAAATATATATATATATTGTGAGGGGGTTAGCTCGGCAGCGGGTGTGTGTGACCCCCGGGATGGGCTCCCCACACAAAAACAGGCCCTGCAAACGGAGGTTGTGGTTTTCAAAATCAAAAAGGTGCGGTTTATTTTCTATTTACAGTGACAAAACACAGCAAAGCAAAAGAAACATAAATAAAATAAATCCTGGTCAACTTGACCTCTGACTAAACATACAGGTTTCCTAACTAACAACTGGGATCAGCCTAGTGCTGTCCTAGTCCCTAAGTCCCTGGTTTTAAATGTCCAAGCAAATAGCCACACAGGCTTTGTCTCACCGCACAGGGGTTCACTCTCCCTAGACAGTCCACACAGGTCTGGGTCCAGGCATGAGCTAACACCTAATGAATCTGGGAGTTCTTATAGAGGCCTAAATGAGCTGACAAGCTTCAGCTGGTCTCATCAACTCCCTGTCTGCACGACGCCCCACACTCTCCCTAGAGGTATGAGTCATCCATGAGCCCACTAGCCTCAGCTGGGCTTATACAACTCTCCACCTAGTTGTATAAGTCGGCGTAAAGCCTGAATCTGGGCGAAATATATCTACCCCCCTGGATGCAACCAGGTGACTTTACCTTCCTGCTGTCACATACCCCCCCCTCTTGTTTTAACCTCGGGGTTGGAACACCAGCAATCAGGCATTCATGTACTCGAGACAAAGCATCCACATTCCCCATTTGAACGCCAGGGCGATGCTTTACTGTGAAGTTGAATTCCTGGAGGGCCAGGAACCACCTATTCACTCTTCTATTTGTTTCCTTGTTTTGAGCCATCCACTTTAACGGAGCGTGATCCGTAACCATGTCAAAGTGCCTACCTAGCAGGTAGTACCGAAGGGAATCTAGAGCCCACTTCACCGCTAAACACTCCTTTTCAACGGTGGCGTAATTTACCTCATGGGACTTCAACTTCCTGCTGAGGTAAATGACTGGGTGCTCTTCCCCGTTCCAGACCTGGGACAATACTGCTCCTAACCCCACATCTGACGCATCACTTTGTACGACAAAGTCTTTAGAGAAGTCGGGTGAGTACAACACTGGCTGGCTACATAAGGCTTGTTTCAAGAATTGGAATGCTGCCTCAGCCTCGGGGGTCCATTTAATCATGACCGACCCTTTCCCCTTCGTCAGGTTGGTTAGGGGCACAGCCTTAGAAGCAAAGTGGGGAATGAATCGCCGATAATACCCAGCGATTCCCAGAAAGGCTCGTACCTGCTTCTTGCTGTTGGGACGTGGCCAACTCTGGATGGCCTCGACTTTGTTGAGTTGGGGTTTTATTACTCCCCTCCCAATGGTGTACCCAAGATATTTGGCCTCCTCCTGCCCAATGGTACACTTCTTGGGGTTAGCCGTAAACCCCGCTTCCCGAACAGAGTCCAGGACTGCTTGCACTTTTGGCAGATGTGAGGCCCAATCTGTGCTATGGACAATTACGTCATCCAGGTAAGCCGCAGCATACTTCCGATGGGGCCTCAGCATCTGGTCCATTTTCCGCTGGAATGTGGCCGGCGCATTCTGTAACCCGAACGGCATTCTTTTATATTGGAACGCCCCGTCTGGGGTTACAAATGCGGTTTTCTCTTTGGCCGACTTGGCCAGGGGGATTTGCCAATACCCTTTTGTGAGGTCAAGAGTCGTCATGTATCGGGCTGTTCCCAGCCGGTCGATCAACTCATCTATACGTGGCATGGGGTAGGTGTCAAATTTTGTAACTTTGTTCAACTGACGAAAATCGTTACAAAATCGCCAGCTCCCATCCGGTTTAGGCACCAACACAATGGGACTAGACCAATCACTTTGGGACTCCTCTATCACCCCTAAGTTCAGCATTTTCTGTACTTCCTCCCGTATTGCCTCCCGTCGGGCCTCTGGGATCCGATAGGGTTTTAACTTCACCCTTTCACCGGGCGGGGTAATGATGTCATGCTCTACCCCAGATGTTTGTCCCGGCAGCTCAGAGAATACCTCCTCGTTGCGAAGCACAAACTCCTTAACCTCCTGTTGTTGGGGTTGTGACAAGGTGGCTGCTATTCCAACCTCAGGAATCACGCAACCAGTTTGAGCTGGTGACCAAGTGTCTGCGACTAGGGACTCTCTATCCCTCCAGGCTTTCAACAGATTAACGTGATAGATCTGTTCGGGCTTTCGCCTTCCTGGTTGTCTGACCTTGTAATTCACTTCGCTCACTTTTTCCATTATCTCATAGGGGCCTTGCCATTTGGCAAGGAATTTACTTTCAACCGTAGGGACAAGTACCAGTATCCTATCCCCCGGGGAAAAGGTACGGGTCTTGGCTCCACGGTTGTACACTCTCTGCTGTGCTAACTGCGCTTGGGCCAAATGTTCCTTCACGATGGGCATTACCTGTGCAATTCGGTCTTGCATCAGGGCGACATGCTCAATCACACTCCTGTGGGGAGAACTCTCACTTTCCCAAGTTTCCTTGGCAATATCCAACAGCCCTCTTGGGTGTCTCCCATACAGTAACTCAAAGGGGGAGAATCCCGTAGAGGATTGGGGCACCTCCCTAATAGCAAACATCAGATAAGGAAGTAGACAGTCCCAATCCTTTCCATCTCTATCCACCACTTTCTTCAACATTTGTTTTAGGGTTTTGTTGAATCTTTCCACCAGCCCATCGGTTTGGGGGTGATACACAGATGTACGTAATTGCGTCACTTTGAACAATTTACACAGCTCCTTCATAACCCGGGACATAAAGGGTGTACCTTGGTCCGTAAGCAGTTCTTTACGAATACCCACCCGGCTAAACACAAGAGATAGCTCTTTGGCTATGGTTTTGGCCGAGGTATTTCGGAGAGGGATCGCTTCTGGATAACGGGTGGCATAGTCCATTATAACTAATATGTACTGGTGCCCCCTAGCGGACTTGATTATAGGCCCTACCAAATCCATGGCGATCCTCTCAAACGGGACCTCAATGATGGGTAGAGGGACCAGCGGGCTACGGAAATGTGGCATCGGGGCCGACCTCTGACACACAGGGCAGGAGGAACAATAAATTTCTATGTCCCTCATCACCCCCGGCCAATAGAATCTCTGTAATACCCTCTCTCGGGTTTTCTCTGTCCCCAGATGACCTCCAAGAATGTGCCCATGGGCCAACTCCAACACCAACTTCCTGTAAGGTTTGGGCACCACAAGCTGCTCAACGGTTTCTTCTGCCCTTTTTGCCACCCGATACAGTAGGTCCTTCTCTACGCTGAAGTATGGGTAAGTGCAGGTATTATCTGGGTTCACTAACTCGCCATCTATTTTCACTACGTTTTCCCGTGCCTTTATTAGGGCGGGGTCTTTCAACTGTTCTGTGGCAAAGTTTTCCCTGTGAACCTCAAGATCAGAAAACTCCACAGACGGTAGGTTTTCGTCTGAGGAGGTGGGCTCCTCTCCAGTTTCTTGAGTCTCCCCTGCCAATACTGATAAGGGAAATTCCGGAGAGTCCTCACCACTCTCAGGGGAGTTCTGGCTATCACATTCCTGGTACATAGGGGCACCAGTGGGGGGCTCAGGATCATCCCACAGTTCCCAGAACTTCGGAAAATCCCTTCCCACAATGGCGTCATGCGGTAACTGAGATACTAAGCCCACTGGATGAGAGAGGGTACCTTTGGGGGTCTCGAAACACACTGTAGTCACTGGATACTCTCGGGTGTCCCCATGCACACAAATAACAGCTACCTTGCTATTCCCAAAGACCTCTGTTTTAACTAACTCAGCCTTTATCAGGGTCACAAGGCTACCTGAATCCAGCAATATCACAACATTTCTACCATTAACACACATTTTGCATAAATGTTTCTCAGTTCCTCGAATGGCAGTGCATGCGACTGTCGCACACAGCGACTGACGTCTGCCCGTCAGAAAGTCACACTGCATGGGTTCCTCCACAACCGGGCAATTGGCTGCAATGTGTCCCGCTTGCCGGCAGCGGTAGCAAACGATCCTTCTTGCCGCCTCTTGAGCCGCTGATTTCCCAGGCTGTTCTCGCCAAACTTGGGGTAGAGCTCCCACCCTCTCACTCTCTCCACCCTCACCCCTTGGAATCCTCTTATCCGCCCCTGGGGATGGTCTGGTCTTAGGGTGGAAAGTCCGAGTGTCTCTGGAAGAGGCCGTCAGGTTCTCTGTAGCCAAGTATTTCTCCACACGATCCACAAGACCATCGGCCGTCTCTGGGTCTCCATGGCTTACCCACTTTTGGATGGCAGTAGGAAGAGCTCTCAAAAACCGATCCATTACAACACGTTCCACAATCTTTGGTGCGGACAAAGTCTCTGGCTGTAGCCACTTTCTGCTCAGGTGAATGAGATCATACATTTGAGACCTGGGGGGTTTTCCAAGCTGGAAAGTCCAGTTATGCACACGCTGAGCCCAGACAGCCTGGGTGACACCCAGCCTTGCCAAAATTTCAGCTTTTAGCATCACATAGTCTTTTGCTTGGTTAGGCTCTAGGTCATAGTAAGCTTTCTGCGATTCACCAGTTAACAGAGGAGCCACCAGTCCAGCCCACTGCTCCTCAGGCCACTTTTCTCTTTCAGCGGTCCTTTCAAATGTGGTCAAAAATACCTCTGGATCATCCTCTCCAGTCATTTTTGTCAATAAACGACTCACCCCAAAGGACGCGGTATTAGTGGGACGGCTTTCCTCACTGGACTGCGGACGTTGCTGCATTACTGCTTCCATCTGTTGTTGTAGTCTCTGCTCTTGCTTCTGCAACAGGTCTATGAAGCGGGCCTCAGATTGCTGCTGGGCTTGTTGCTGAGCCTCCAGACTCTGTTGCAAAGTTGCGTTTGTCTGCTGCTGGGCTGCAAGGCTCTGTTGATGAGCTTGCTGCTGGGCTGCGAAGTTCTGTTGTTGAGCTGCAAGGCTCTGTTGATGAGCTGCAAGGCTCTTTTGCAAACCTGCATTTGTCTGCTGTTGATTGGCATTTGCTAGAGCCAGCTGCTTCAGTATCTCCTCCATGCTGGCTTAAAAAAAAAACTGCCTGCATTCTCCACCAACTGTGAGGGGGTTAGCTCGGCAGCGGGTGTGTGTGACCCCCGGGATGGGCTCCCCACACAAAAACAGGCCCAGCAAACGGAGGTTGTGGTTTTCAAAATCAAAAAGGTGCGGTTTATTTTCTATTTACAGTGACAAAACACAGCAAAGCAAAAGAAACATAAATAAAATAAATCCTGGTCAACTTGACCTCTGACTAAACATACAGGTTTCCTAACTAACAACTGGGATCAGCCTAGTGCTGTCCTAGTCCCTAAGTCCCTGGTTTTAAATGTCCAAGCAAATAGCCACACAGGCTTTGTCTCACCGCACAGGGGTTCACTCTCCCTAGACAGTCCACACAGGTCTGGGTCCAGGCATGAGCTAACACCTAATGAATCTGGGAGTTCTTATAGAGGCCTAAATGAGCTGACAAGCTTCAGCTGGTCTCATCAACTCCCTGTCTGCACGACGCCCCACACTCTCCCTAGAGGTATGAGTCATCCATGAGCCCACTAGCCTCAGCTGGGCTTATACAACTCTCCACCTAGTTGTATAAGTCGGCGTAAAGCCTGAATCTGGGCGAAATATATCTACCCCCCTGGATGCAACCAGGTGACTTTACCTTCCTGCTGTCACAATATATATATATATATATATATATATATATATTTTTGTTTATAGCGCAAAAAATAAAAACCGCAGAGGTGATCAAATAACACCAAAAGAAAGCTCTATTTGTGGGAAAAAATTACATACCATGTTTCCCCGAAAATAAGCCCGGGTCTTATATTAGTTTTGGCAACAAAAGACACAGTAGGGCTTATTTTTGGGGTAGGTCTTACCATGCCATGTGCTGTCTTCTCTCCCCCTCTCTCTCCCTGCCTGTCAGGAATCCCCAGTGTGAACTGAGATAAAATGCTTGTAAAATCCTATAATCCACTCTATTACAGTACTATATAATGTACAATGTGTGTGTTTCTGTAATATAATTGTGGCAAATACCTTTGTTATAGTGCCGCTCTGCACTTATGTGACCCGCCGGAGCTTTCTTCCCTTCAATTATATTAAAGAAACCCATACATTATACATTATATACTACTGTAATAGGGTGGATTATAGGATTTTACAAGCATTTTAAACTAGGGCTTATTTTTGGGGGTAGGGCTTATAGTGCAACCCTCCTGGAAAATAATGCTAGGTCTTATTTTCGGGGAGACACTGTATATTTTATTTAGGTACAGTGTCGTACGACCACCCAATTGTCAGTTAAAGTAATGCAGTGCCGTAACGCAAAAAATGGCCTGGTCAGGAAGGGTGGGGGGGTAAATCTTTTGAAGGGCAAGTGGTTAAAAAAAATGTTGATAAGGAGGAAGGAAGGAACCGGGGAAGACAAAATATAACCAGATTAAACTTTAGCTTTAGGTGAACTGCACTTAGGAAGAGAACAAAATGTTTTTACAGCTACTTGAAAACTAAGATGAAAAGATGAAGACCTGCACCCCGCAGGAGCTGACACCTCCCGCCTTTAATTATTAAGGAGTAGAAGAAGGGATTGGGGGAAAGTCAAGGCATGCAGCAGGCGGTGAGATTTTTCAGCTCTGTTCCCTCTGCGGTGAGCTGAATGCCGCTTGCTCTCCCGCCGTCCGCAGGCTACCCGGTAAGGGCAGATTTATTTGGCCGATTTAGTCAATTTTGTACTTGAACAAACAACATTTCTCTGAGTCACAAAGCGAAGCGATTTCTGACCGAACTGCCTCCCGCGCAGAGAAAACTGTTTTATGGGGACGATAGATCTTCCAGAGAGGTGAGCTCTGTGTTTACTTTACATTTTTTAAAAGGATTTTGTGTTTCGTACTCTGCATATAAAATAAATGCTTAAGACAGGAGGGAAGGGAAATGGATCACACAGATGCAGAAGGAAATATATTCTGAGAGATAATAAAAAAAAAAAAAATGTGGTAGAAAAAAATACAAATGACGGGGTGGAAGGTTGGTGGCATGGCCTGTGACAACCAATCAAATGCTGTCTTTGTCTGGACCTACTGATCCAAGGAATATCGTTAGGGGATAAGGAAGGAATGTTTTTTTTCTGCACTGTAGCAAACTGGGCCATGCATTACTGCTTGCTGACCGCCCCACGTATATATATATGTACTGCGGCAGCTCCTTACAGGCTGAAATCACGTAGCCTGTACGTCTTCGCCACTTCCGGGTTCGAGGCACAGCTGACCCCGATGTTTTTGGGACCTGCCGAGAACGGCGGTCTGCCTATGTAAACAAGGCAGATCGCCAATCTGAACGACTGCAACATACAGGGATATACAATGTAATACTGACCTATAATCACACACATAGGTTGGACTTGATGGACTTGCCTCTTTTTTCAACCTCACCTACTATGTAACTATATGTGACAAGGGAAGACAGAGATCTTGTGTTTCTGCTAATCTGCTAATCAGGAACATGGATCTCTGTTTTCCCGCAGTACAAGCACCTCCCCCCACACAGTTAGCAAGCACTCCCTAGAGACACATTTAACCCTTTGATCGCCCCTCATGGTAGCCCCCTTCCCAGCCAGTGTCATTAGTACAGTGACAGTGCATATTTTTTTAGCACTGATCACTGTATTGGTGTCACTGGTCCCCAAAAATTGTCGCTTAGCGTCGGATTTTTCCGCTGCATCATTGCAGTCCCGCTTTAAGTCGCTGACATGAAATGAATAAAAGATATGAAGGAAGGTGTAACGGGAAGGCCCGGGGAACCCAGAATCTCTTAGACAGTATGAGATACCCTTGCTTCAGCTTCCCCAATGCCTCTTATGTGTAAACCACCCTGTGTCTCACTTAGGGGCACAGGGTGAATGAGAACTCCACCATGATCTGTGATAGCCATATCCAATATGGTATATACAGGGCATATATTGGGTATATACTGTGTGTGGGTTGTTTATGTAATACTTGCGGTGATGGTGTGTGATTACATTCTATTGTCTATTGTGGCTTGTGGGAATTAAGCCTGTAATTATAGGTTGTGGAACTAGCAGACAGACAGGTTAATTGAAGAGATGCTGAGGTGTTAACTGTCTGCTTATGTAATGCTAATGATCCTTTCATTGTGTTTAGCTTTTGATAATGTGGATTGGGAGACAGAGAGGGCATGTGTCTGAGCCATTCACTGTAGTTAATTGGCTCATGTAAATTGGGTCTGGTCAGAGGTGTATGATGAGAGGAGGGTCAGAAGCTTCTCTCTGTGGATATAAAAGTTGTAATGTTTTGCAATAATAAAGTAGTTCATCCTGGAAAGATACAGAGTGTGTCTCGTTCGTTTGGAAGGATTAATTCCTATGACAAGTGGTCTTCTGACTGTGGAGGATTGGCAGTGAATTTGTGTCCAGGAGAGGGAATATCTTTAAACGGCGTTAAACCCCTTTCATATTTGGGCAGTCGTTACAGAAGGGTTAACAAGAATACAAACATGGACATCCCATACTCAATGTCACATTCACATAGCATAATACATTATCAATCCCACCCCTTTAGACTAACTATTCCACCTATTCTCCGGCAGTTGCTAGTAGTCCACCTGCAGAGGGAGAGAAAACACACAGAACAAATAAACATCCTACCGATATCTTTATATACACGAAGTGAACCATCTTTCCGAGAAAAGATGACTCCCTTCAACTAAAGTTACATATACTAGGCCTAGCCAGTGTCATTAGTACAGTGACAGTGCATATTTTTTAGCACTGATCACTGTATTGGTGTCACTGGTCCCCAAAATTGGCACTTAGCGCCCGATTTGTCCGCTGAATCATTGCAGCCCCGCTTTAAGTCGCTGATCGCTGCCATTATTATAAAAAAAAAAAAATTTAAATTCCATAAAAATATCCCATAGTTTATAGACACTATAACTTTTGCGCAAACCAATCAATATACACTTATTGGGGATTTTTTTTTTTTTTACCAAAAATATGTAGCAGAATACATATTGGCCTAAACTGATGAAAATATTTGATTTTTTTTTTTTTTAATTATTGGGTGTGTTTTTTTTAGCAGAAAGTAAAAAATATTGGGTTTTTTTCTAAATTGTTGGTCTTTTTTTGTTTATAAAAAATAAAACCGAAGAAGTGATCTCAGCCTGTTGAGTTTCTTCGCTTAAAGGTTACCATGAACAAAAGTAGCTGCATCTGCTACTGAAATTTCTATTTATTTATAAAAAAAAATTCTTGTTGGCTGAACTACATGGCTTTGTGTCTTTTTTTAAACTCGACTAACTATGTGGGAATCTGATTACCTTGGACCTTGCTACAAAAAACTGAAAGGAACATGTCGAGATAAAACCATGGAGACTGGCTTATTTTTCAGCTTGTTCCTGGAGGAGTAAGCTTCTGGGTAGTCATCTTCCCCCTTGCATGCAGCCAGAAATATCTCAAGGACACCTGCCCTGCCTACTGGTTCCAAGACAGCGACCCAAAAAGTAGTGAAGAAAGGATGAGGAGGACACCACAACCCAGTAATGGCATTTCCAATATTAGATTGGGAAAGGTATGTATAGATCCCTCGATATAATGATGAGTCAAGGTACCAACATCCTGCACGGCAGGTGATGGTGGGTACAGACAGTACCTCCGTACTACGTCCAGGCCCCTTCGGGTAAGCAGGGAGGCCCTGGCACAGACCCTTCAATATAAGGATAATTTTCCAAAACCAGTGTGTACTTTCGACCGCTGCTAGGGCGTACATGCAGTACCTCATTACCAGGCTTGGGCCCCTTCAGGTAAGCAGGGAGGCCCTGGCCCAGATCCCTTGATATAGTGATGAGTCAAGGTAAGAGCATCTCAAACCTAGTGTGTGATCAGGGCTACTGATAGAAGGTACAGGCGGTACCGCTCCTTACCAAACTTGGGCTCATTCGGGTAAGCAGGTGGGCCCTGGCCTATAATGCAGAGTCAAGGTACCAACATCCCTGTGACAGGAGTCACTTTGGGTGGGGGGTTTGTGCAACTCAGCTTACCTTGGAGAGCTCTGGAAACTTTGTGTCCAGCTTCCCCGGACCCTCTTATGTGTAAATCACCCTGTGTCCATTAGGGGCACAGGGTGAATGAGAACCCCACTATGATCTGTGCTAGTCAGACTCAATGTTGTATATATGCATATATTGTGTGTTGTCTCATGCTGTTGTGGACTCTTTGCTGTGATCGTTTGGGGTGTGGTTGTATTCCATTGTTTGTGTCTGTCTGCCTTGGAAGAAACTTATATCTTCCTCTGTCCAGAACCAGCGCTATCCAAGACCCCTTAGCTCACCCAGTCACCAGCCGTAACACAGCGTAGGGTGAACAACAACATCAAACTGCCTTTATTCCATGTGACAGGGGTCACTTTGGGCACAGGGTGAGCAAGAAAATAATGGACATTAAGAATATGTCTTGGATTGCTTTAAAATGGGACAGTGATATTTTACCACAATATTCCCCAGGATATCTGTAAAGAGCTATTTACTGTTTGATTATGAACTCAACAGGTTAACTGAAAAGTGACTCCTTCATGATGTTGGGACACATACTGTTAGATGCTAATGTCACCACATCCAGCCCCCTGCCTGTGTGATGTAAATTAATCTAGGATGGCTTCTGAGGCCCTTTCATTGTGATAATTAACTCTGTACTTGTGTGTATTGTAAACAGACAGTCTGGGGAACATAAAGGTTATGCGTAGTCATTTAAGATGTAAAGGGATTAGCTAACGAACCCACCTATGGTCTCTTAAGAGATGTCAGATGTGTATTGGGAGACAGTGAGGCTAGCCTAAAGGTCATGTGTCTGAGTCATCACTGTAGTTAATTAGCTCATGTAAATTAGGTCTGGTCAAAGGTGTATTGTCTGAGGAGAATGTAAGAACCTCCTCTCTGTGTGTATAAAACGGGGAGTTTGTCATTAAAGATTGTCTGTCCAGTTGGAAACTTCATACAGAGTGTTTGTCTCGTATGTTTGGAAGAATTAATCCTGTGGGAAGCGGTCGCCTGACTGTGGAGGATCGGCAGTGGATGTGTGTCCAGAGAGGGAATATCTTACACAGGTATTCAACTCTGAGACACTTCCCCACACCCTTGGATTCAGGGTGGGTTAAACTGTCCAATGACAATAGACACACAGGTGGGGCTGCTGGAGGAGTCCCCCTCCCTCCACATGGACAATCCCCTGGGTTCCAATCAACCTCTGGATTCCTGGACATGCCCAAGGGATATAAATTCCATTTCTTCCCACCCTCTGGTGCTCCAAAGGACCACACCTAATAGTAGAGTAGTGACTAGGCATGTGAACTCTCACCAAGTTCTGGGCATCCCAACACTGTATGTGGTGTCAGGGCCACCAATGAGGATCTCCCTTGTGAGCCCTAATCAGGATGGACACTGTGCCAACTGGCTCCAGAATACTACCCTTTCAGTGGTGTGGCATTACCTTTAGCCACCTGACCCTCCAGACCAGAAACGCTTACAGCCTTACATTTGGGAAGCCTATTCTGATGCCCCAATTGCTATACCTTCTATACAACTCCTCAGTAGTCATTCCACTAAAAATGTGCAGGGTGGTTAATTCCATTGTTAGTTCCCTACTCTGGAAGGGGGGTAATGGCAGAATTAGCCTGGAGCAATTGCAGAAACTTAAAGACAGCGGCTTTCCTGAACCCATGGTTATATTACCTTTGGAGAGCCTGCCTAGGGATCACACTATCTGAGCTACTGTAGCTACAATCAGCCTCCTAGTAAAAATAAACGTAAAATTTTTCTAGTCTGTGATACACTGTTTGTTTTGCATAGTGAACTTACCTGATACTTTGTAATACTGTATCATGCTGACACATTGGGGGTTATTTACGAAAGGCAAATCCACTTTGCACTACAAGTGCAAAGTGCACTTGAAATTGCACTGGAAGTGCACTTGGAAGTGCAGTCGCTGTAAATTTGAGGGGTACATCTGAAACTAGGGGAAGCTCTGCTGATTTTATTATCCAATCATGTACAAGCTAAAATGCTGTTTTTTATGTTCCTTGCCCGTCCCCCTCAGATCTACAGCGACTGCATTTCCAAGTGCACTTTCAGTGCAATTTCAAGTGCACTTTGCACTTGTAGTGCAAAGTAGGCTTGTGCAATTTGTTTCGTAACGAATCGAAATTCGTCCGAATTTAGCAACTTTCGGGCATTCGGAAGCATTCGAATTTCCGAACAAAGCAATTACGAATAAAACCGAATCTGAACTAAATTATCATAGCAAATAGCGAATGCCCGAATGTCTTCGGCATAATTCGTTATGAAAAAAGTTACGAATGTACGAATCCATTCGAAGCACAATAACGCTCTGCTCTACTCTCTGTTCCTCCCTCACCGTGCTGAACTCCTTCTCAAAATGGTGTACAGGGGCGGAGGCTATAGCCGCATGTAAAAAACTAAAGTAAAATACGAGATTTCGAATCGTTACAAATAACCGCAATGTATTTAGAAAAGTACAAATCCATTCGAAGCACATTAGGCATAATAGGCAGCGTCGTTGTGAGAGAGACACGGAAAATTACGAATCAACGAACCCAAAAAAAGTTAGGAAAGTAGGAGTTGTGTCCAGAATCAATGAAAAACAATGTACTCTACCGAAAGTACGAATAAATCAACTAAAAACAAGGCTTACATTAATACGAATCATTAAGATTCAACGAAAAATGTCGCTTGTGAAAATACGAATTAGTCCAAACACGAAAAATCCCGTCTAGCAAAATTACGAACGATTACGAATCAACAGGACCGAAAAGAAACGAACCGAAACGAAACACATTTTTCCGTTGTGCACAAGTCTAAACTTTTCCGTTGTGCACAAGTTTACTAAAGACAAGTCTTTAGTAAATAACCCCCATAGTGTTCAAGCATGGAAACTATTTCTAAGCATCTACAGGTATGTTACTGAGATAGCTTTATGACTGTAAAGCCCTGTACACACGATCGGTTTGACTGATGAAAACCGTCCGATGGATGGTTTTCATCAGACCAACCGATCGTGTATGGGACCCATCGGTCTTTTTTCCATCGGTTTTAAAAAATAGAACATGTTTTAAATTTTTCCGATGGATAAAAAACCGATCGAAAACTCCGATCGTCTATGGGCAAGTCCATCGGATCAAAAACCCACGCATGCTCATAATCAAGTTGACGCATGCTCAGAAGCATTAAACTTAATTTTTCTCGGCTCATCTGAGTGTTTTACGTCACCACGTTTGGAACGGTCGGTTTTTTGACTGATGGTGTGTGGGCAAGACTGATGAAAAACAGTTTCATCGGATTTCCGATGGACAAATCCATCGGACGAAAATCCATAGGTTATCCCATCGTGTGTACAGGGCTTTACTCTTTGTTCAGCATGGTTGCATACCATTTCTTCAATTCCATTTACAGGTCCTTCTCAAAAAATTAGCATATTGTGATAAAGTTCATTATTTTCTGTAATGTACTGATAAACATTAGACTTTCATATATTTTAGATTCATTACACACAACTGAAGTAGTTCAAGCCTTTTCTTGTTTTAATATTGATGATTTTGGCATACAGCTCATGAAAACCCAAAAATCCTATCTCAAAAAATTAGCATATTTCATCCGACCAATAAAAGAAAAGTGTTTTTAATACAAAAAAAGTCAACCTTCAAATAATTATGTTCAGTTATGCACTCAATACTTGGTAGGGAATCCTTTTGCAGAAATGACTGCTTCAATGCGGCGTGGCATGGAGGCAACCAGCCTGTGGCACTGCTGAGGTGTTATGGAGGCCCAGGATGCTTCGATAGCGGCCTTAAGCTCATCCAGAGTGTTGGGTCTTGCGTCTCTCAACTTTCTCTTCCCAATATCCCACAGATTCTCTATGGGGTTCAGGTCAGGAGAGTTGGCAGGCCAATTGAGCACAGTAATACCATGGTCAGTAAACAATTTACCAGTGGTTTTGGCACTGTGAGCAGGTGCCAGGTCGTGCTGAAAAATGAAATCTTCATCTCCATAAAGCTTTTCAGCAGATGGAAGCATGAAGTGCTCCAAAATCTCCTGATAGCTAGCTGCATTGACCCTGCCCTTAATAAAACACAGTGGACCAACACCAGCAGCTGACATGGCACCCCAGACCATCACTGACTGTGGGTACTTGACACTGGACTTCAGGCATTTTGGCATTTCCCTCTCCCCAGTCTTTCTCCAGACTCTGGCACCTTGATTTCCGAATGTACTTTGGACCACTGAGCAACAGTCCAGTGCTGCTTCTCTGTAGCCCAGGTCAGGCGCTTCTGCCGCTGTTTCTGGTTCAAAAGTGGCTTGACCTGGGGAATGCGGCACCTGTAGCCCATTTCCTGCACATGTCTGTTCACGGTGGCTCTGGATGTTTCTACTCCAGACTCAGTCCACTGCTTCCGCAGGTCCTCCAAGGTCTGGAATCGGTCCTTCTCCACAATCTTCTTCAGGGTCCGGTCACCTCTTCTCGTTGTGCAGCGTTTTCTGCCACACTTTTTCCTTCCCACAGACTTCCCACTGAGGTGCCTTGATACAGCACTCTGGGAACAGCCTATTCGTTCAGAAATTTCTTTCTGTGTCTTACCCTCTTGCTTGAGGGTGTCAATGATGGCCTTCTGGACAGCAGTCAGGTCGGCAGTCTTACCCATGATTGCGGTTTTGAGTAATGAACCAGGCTGGGAGTTTTTAAAAGCCTCAGGAATCTTTTGCAGGTGTTTAGAGTTAATTAGTTGATTCAGATGATTAGGTTAATAGCTCGTTTAGAGAACCTTTTCATGATATGCTAATTTTTTGAGATAGGATTTTTGGGTTTTCATGAGCTGTATGCCAAAATCATCAATATTAAAACAAGAAAAGGCTTGAACTACTTCAGTTGTGTGTAATGAATCTAAAATATATGAAAGTCTAATGTTTATCAGTACATTACAGAAAATAATGAACTTTATCACAATATGCTAATTTTTTGAGAAGGACCTGTATATGGTCAATTCACCTTGCATTCATTTAGTAAACATCAAGTTGCTCAACATTATTTAACTGATCGTTTGGCCTAATCAGTTACATAACAGTACAATACTCACCTTCAATCTGGAGATGTTCCCTGCAACACCTGTTTTCCAACGCAAGATGTCCTCAGTCTTCCAGGCGGAATGACATTCATTGGGTACAGGGAGTACAGGGTACAGAGAGTCATTGACCCGCCATTATTGAGGACTACCAGCCTGGAGAGGATTCAAAGAGAAAGTGGAACCTGTGGCATCATGTGAGCAGCCTGTGATTTGTCTAAGGAACCTTCAGGGGTGAGGGCACAGGGGAGAGCAGAGGCTGGCGCTGGGCCACAGCACAATTATGGTGGTCCAGCACTGTGGTAAGATCGTAAACCAGCAAAGCACAATGCATATTTGTAAAAACACACTTTCTTTTTCTTTTTTTTTTTTGCTAATCAGCAGCATGGTCATACCTCTGCTTTTTTTTTAAATCAGTCCTAAATGTCATTCAGTTAAGATTTATATCAGGTTTAACAATGGAATCAGAGAACATTTTGCCGAGTATCACTTTAACAAAGCTCTCTTGTGACTGTGAGGATAATAACGGACGGTATTTCATTCAATAGTTCACTAATGCAGGAACGTGTTATCTCAGCCTGTTGAGTTTCTTTGCTTAAAGGTCACCATTAACAAAAGCAGGTACATCTGCTAGTGAAACGGCTCCCGCGAGCCACTTAAACAACATAGGACGGCCAGCGAGCATGCTTTTAGGAAGATTCAGTCGCTGTTAAATGTCAGGACCGCAGGTGCGGCCGCTGGACGCTGATCAAACTCTACATCTTAATGTTTAAAGAGAACTTGTTTCTGGCAGAGAGCCATATGAAGTCATATGAGAGAGTAAGAGATGGCGTTACACAGTGCCAGCCAGCAGTATAGGAACTGGGGTAACCCCCGCTCCAGGAAAGGAAGGGGTTTGTTGGTCTGGCTCTTATGTAGCAGGAACCTTTAAAGGGTATGTATAGAGGTTCCTACCTTTCTTCTTTCCTTCCTTCTTCTCCTCACTCCCTCTCTTTCTTTCTTCCTTCCTTCCCTTCTTGCCTCTCTCACAATCTTCCTTACTTCCTTTCTCTCTTCCTTCTTTTCTTTGTCTGTCCTGTGCTTCCTTCAACCCACTCTTCTTTCCTTCCTTCCCTCCCTCCATCTCTTCCTTCCTTTATCTCTCCCACCCTTCCTTCTTTCCTCCCTTCCTTCCCACCCTCTCTTTTTCCTCTCTTCTTTCCTCTTTCCCTCCCTCTCTTCTTTCCTTTCTTCCTTTGTATTGTCCTTTCTTCCTCCCTCCCTCTCTTCCTTCCTTTCTGTTCTTCCTTCCTTCCTTTCTTCCTCCTTCTCTTCTTTCCTTCTGTCCTCTCTTTCTTCCTTCCTTCCTTTACTCTCTTTCCTTTTTTTCCTTCCTTCTTTCCTCCTTCCCTCCCTTTCTTCCTCTCTTCTTTCCCTCTCTCTCTTCTCCTTCCTTCCTTTCCTCCCTCTCTTCCTTACTTCTTTCCTTTCTTCCTTCCTCCATCATGTCCTTTCTTCCTTCCTTTCCAGTTTCCACCTTCCCTCTCTTCCTATATACATCTCTTCCCTCCCTCCCTTCCTTCCTTCCTCCGTGTCTTCCTTTCTTCCTTCTGTACCCTCCCTACCTTTTTTCCTTCCTCCCTCTCTTCCTTCTTTCTGTCCTCTCTTTCTTCCTTAATTCTTTCCTTTCTCAATCTCATCCTTTCTACCTTTGTGCCATTCTTTCAACCTTTATCATTTTCTTCCTTCCTTCCCTCCCTCTATTTCTTCCTTCCTCTTTTCTTTCCTTTTGTTCCTCCCTCCCTCTCTTCCTTCCTTCCTCTTTTCTTTTCTCTTCGTTCCTCCCACCCTCTCTTCCTTCCTTCTTTCCTGCCTTCCCTCCCTCTCTTCTTCCTTTCTTTTCATTCTCTCTTGCTTCCTTCCATCTTCCACCCCATCTTTTTTGTTTCTATTGTTTCCCTCCCTCCCTCCCTTCCTTCTTTCCTCCCTCTCTTCCTTCCTTCTTTTCTTTCTGTCCTTTTTTCCTTCCTTTCCACCCTCTCTCTCTTTCTACCTTCCTCTCTTCCCTCTTCATTCCTTCCTCCATGTCTTCCTTCTGTGCCCTCCCTACCCATTTCCCATCTTTCCTTTCTTCCTTCTTTTTTCTTTCCCGTTCTTCCCTTCCTTATCCCCCCTTTTGCATTGCTCCTTCCTTCCTCTTTTCCTTCCTTCTTATTTCCCTTCTCTGTTTCTTTCTTCTTTCTCTTTCCTCCCTTTTATTCCCTCCCTCCCATATTCCATTGCACATTCTCACTGTGTGAATACAGCAAGTATCCTTCACCACAGAGAAGACTGACCAGATGTAAGTCCTTATTCTTGCCGAAGTCCTTCTTTATTGTAAGATCAATAGTCTACAGCAGCCTTTCTCAACCAGAGTTCTGTGGAACCCAAGGGTTCCTCCAGAGGTTGCTAGGGGTTCTGTGGACAGTGATGGACTGATCTCCTACCTAATGGTGCCCATGGCTCTGAAACCAACACCACCAATTCCTTCCATTGACCACACAAGGAAGCCCTTCACTCAATGACCACCAATGTACTGTAGGTATAATCATTTTTAGCAAGGGTTCCGTGAGACCTAAATATTATTTCAAGGGTTCCTCCATGTTGAAGAGGTTGTGAATGGCTGGTCTACAGCCACAAAGACAGGGTAGGCCACAAAGGTGTCTAGGCATGCAGACTGTAAATGTGTGCTGGAGGTGGGCAGAGCCGTGACCACATAAAAAACAACACTGCAAGCTCAAATAATGGGTTCTAGATCTACAAGCAATTACATACAGTAACAGGGTACACAAAAACAGTTTTTAACCGCTTCCCGACTGCCGCACGAACATTTACGTTGACAGAATGGCACGGACAGGCAAATGGGCGTATATATACGTCCCCTTTAATTTGCCGCCGTGTGGTCGCGTGGTGCGCTTGCGACCCTGCAGCGAGCTCCGTGACCACGGGACCCGCGGACTCGATGTCCGCCGGTGTCCCGCGATTGTGTCACGGAGCTGAAGAACGGGGAGATGTTAATGTAAACACAACATCTCCCCGTTCTGCCTAGTGACATGTCACTGATCGTCTGTTCCCTGTCATCGGGAACAGCGATCAGTGACGTGTCACGGCAAGCCACGCCCCCTAACAGTTAGAATCACTCCCTAGGTCACACTTAACCCCTTCAGCGCCCCCTACAGGTTAACCCCATTCACTGCCAGTGTAATTTTTACACATAATCAGTGCATTTTTATAACACTGATCGCTGTAAAAATGACAATGGTCCCAAAATGGTGTCAAAAGTGTCTGATGTGTCCGCCATAATGTCCCAGTCGTGATAAAAATCACTGATCGCTGCCATTACTAGTAAAAAAATAATTATTAATACAAATGCCATAAAACTACCCCCTATTTTGTAGACGCTATAACTTTTGCGCAAACCAATCAATAAACGCTTATTGTGATTTTTTTTTACCAAAAATATGTAGAAGAATACAGATCGGCCTAAACTGAGGAAAAAATATGTTTTTTTTATATATTTTTTGGGGATATTTATTATAGCAAAAAGTAAAAAATATAGATTTTTTTTCAAAATTGTCGCTCTATTTTTGTTTATAGCGCACAAAAGAAAGCTCTATTTGTGGGGAAAAAAAAAGGACGTCAATTTTGTTTGGGAGCCACGTCGCACGATCGCGCAATTGTCAGTTAAAGCGACGCAGTGCCGAATCGTAAAAAGTGGCCTGGTCTTTGGCCAGAGAAATGGTCCGGGGCTTAAGGCCCCTTTCACGCTGAGGCGCTTTTGCGTTTAAAATAGCGCCTGCAAAGCGCCCCGAAAAAGCCACTACTTTGTATCCAGTGTGAAAGCCCGAGGGCTTTCACACTGGAGTGGTGCGCTGGCAGGAGGGTTAAAAACTCCTGCAAGCCGCATCTTTGAGGCGCGACAGGAGCGGTAAAAATACCACTCCTATAGCGCCCCTGCCCATTGAAATCAATGGGGTAGCGCCTCCAAAACGCCCGCAAAACTTTCGCAAAGAGGCGTTTTTAACCCTTTTTCAGCCGCTAGCGGGGGTTAAAATCACCCCGCAAGCGCCCGCAAATCGCGGCAAAAACGACAGTATAGCGGCGCTAAAAATAGTGTGAAAGTAGCCTTAGTGGTTAAAGCAGGCCATTGCCACAATAACAAGCTGGATAAAAAAAAAATTTGAATTTTGTGCGTAGTTTCCTTTAAGAAGGCTGGTTAGAGCAGAGCACCCGGCCATCTCTGGAGGAAGTTAATGAGGACAATAATCCGAAGGGAGAATAAAGGAAACAGTCAGCATTATTAATATATGTACGATCCTGCCGCAGCTAATTAAAACTGGGTAATTAAGAAAACATTACTTAATCCATTGTTGCGCGGCGGAACATGATACGGGTGTTGGGTTGTGCTTTAAGTAAAGATAATTTGTTTTATAATAATATTTGCCTGTTATGCGCGCGGTATTGTTGATTACCGTACAGGAGGGGCGCGAATAATTCCACGCTGCCTCTTTAGGGTTCAACTCCGATAGAGACAACTTAACAATTGGATTTAGCTGCGTGTGCTTTCTGTTATCAGACCGATATCTATAATTAATGGGATGAATTTCAAAGAAAAAGGCATATCATATTTTTATTTTGTCTTACGGTAAATTTTAAAATGCATTGATCATTTTTTACATTTTAATTGAGCCCGCTGAACTCCTGGAGTGCAGCAAAAATAACAGTTACACTGTAACGTATATATGGATTTGTAATGATTTTCAGCCAGGCTTGTGATCCAGGTTCCCCTACCAGACGGCCGCAGTGCAGAAGTAGTGCAGTGTAGTCAAGGACACCCCCCCCCCCCCCCCCAAACTACTGATCGGACAATGAAGAAGCAGTAGCACCAAACCACCACTCAGCTCTCTCTGTCAGTACATGTGCATGAGTCTTATTGGCTCCTAGTGTTGCCCCCTCCCCCTCTCGAACTGACAATCAATGTAATCGGCATTCTTCCCACTGACCACCAATGTAAGGAGCATTCTTCCCACTGACCACCAATGTAAGGAACATTCTTCCCACTGATCACCAATGTAAGGAACATTCTTCCCACTGATCACCAATGTAAGGAGCATTCTTCTCACTGATCACCAATGTAAGGAACATTCTTCCCACTGACCACCAATGTAAGGAACATTCTTCCCACTGACCACCAATGTAAGGAACATTCTTCCCACTGACCACCAATGTAAGGAACATTCTTCCCACTGATCACCAATGTAAGGAACATTCTTCCCACTGATCACCAATGTAAGGAACATTCTTCCCACTGATCACCAATGTAAGGAACATTCTTCTCACTGATCACCAATGTAAGGAACATTCTTCCCACTGACCACCAATGTAAGGAACATTCTTCCCACTGATCACCAATGTAAGGGACATTCTTCCCACTGATCACCAATGTAAGGAGCATTCTTCCCACTGATCACCAATGTAAGGAACATTCTTCCCACTGATCACCAATGTAAGGAACATTCTTCTCACTGATCACCAATGTAAGGAACATTCTTCTCACTGATCACCAATGTAAGGAACATTCTTCCCACTGATCACCAATGTAAGGGACATTCTTCCCACTGATCACCAATGTAAGGAGCATTCTTCCCACTGATCACCAATGTAAGGGACATTCTTCCCACTGATCACCAATGTAAGGAACATTCTTCTCACTGATTACCAATGTAAGGAACATTCTTCCCACTGATCACCAATGTAAGGGACATTCTTCTCACTGATCACCAATGTAAGGAACATTCTTCCCACTGATCACCAATGTAAGGAACATTCTTCCCACTGATCACCAATGTAAGGAACATTCTTCCCACTGATCACCAATGTAAGGAACATTCTTCTCACTGATCACCAATGTAAGGAACATTCTTCCCACTGACCACCAATGTAAGGAACATTCTTCCCACTGACCACCAATGTAAGGAACATTCTTCCCACTGATCACCAATGTAAGGAACATTCTTCTCACTGATCACCAATGTAAGGAACATTCTTCCCACTGACCACTAATGTAAGGAACATTCTTCCCACTGATCACCAATGTAAGGAACATTCTTCCCACTGATCACCAATGTAAGGGACATTCTTCCCACTGACCACCAATGTAAGGAACATTCTTCCCACTGACCACCAATGTAAGTAACATTCTTCTCACTGATCACCAATGTAAGGAACATTCTTCCCACTGATCACCAATGTAAGGGACATTCTTCCCACTGACCACCAATGTAAGGAACATTCTTCCCACTGACCACCAATGTAAGGAACATTCTTCTCACTGATCACCAATGTAAGGAACATTCTTCCCACTGACCACCAATGTAAGGAACATTCTTCCTACTGATCACCAATGTAAGGAACATTCTTCCCACTGATCACCAATGTAAGGGACATTCTTCCCACTGACCACCAATGTAAGGAACATTCTTCCCACTGATCACCAATGTAAGGAACATTCTTCCCACTGATCACCAATGTAAGGAACATTCTTCCCACTGATCACCAATGTAAGGAACATTCTTCCCACTGATCACCAATGTAAGGGACATTCTTCCCACTGATCACCAATGTAAGGGACATTCTTCTCACTGATCACCAATGTAAGGGACATTCTTCCCACTGATCACCAATGTAAGGAGCATTCTTCCCACTGATCACCAATGTAAGGAACATTCTTCCCACTGATCACCAATGTAAGGAACATTCTTCCCACTGATCACCAATGTAAGGAACATTCTTCCCACTGACCACCAATGTAAGGAACATTCTTCCCACTGATCACCAATGTAAGGAGCATTCTTCTCACTGATCACCAATGTAAGGAACATTCTTCCCACTGATCACCAATGTAAGGAACATTCTTCCCACTGATCACCAATGTAAGGAACATTCTTCCCACTGACCACCAATGTAAGGAGCATTCTTCTCACTGATCACCAATGTAAGGGACATTCTTCCCACTGACCACCAATGTAAGGAACATTCTTCCCACTGATCACCAATGTAAGGAACATTCTTCCCACTGACCACCAATGTAAGGAGCATTCTTCTCACTGATCACCAATGTAAGGAGCATTCTTCTCACTGATCACCAATGTAAGGAACATTCTTCTCACTGATCACCAATGTAAGGAACATTCTTCTCACTGATCACCAATGTAAGGGACATTCTTCCCACTGATCACCAATGTAAGGGACATTCTTCCCACTGATCACCAATGTAAGGAACATTCTTCTCACTGATCACCAATGTAAGGGACATTCTTCCCACTGACCACCAATGTAAGGAACATTCTTCCCACTGACCACCAATGTAAGGAACATTCTTCTCACTGATCACCAATGTAAGGAACATTCTTCCCACTGATCACCAATGTAAGGGACATTCTTCCCACTGACCACCAATGTAAGGAACATTCTTCCCACTGACCACCAATGTAAGGAACATTCTTCTCACTGATCACCAATGTAAGGAACATTCTTCCCACTAACCACTAATGTAAGGAACATTCTTCCCACTGATCACCAATGTAAGGAACATTCTTCCCACTGATCACCAATGTAAGGGACATTCTTCCCACTGACCACCAATGTAAGGAACATTCTTCCCACTGACCACCAATGTAAGGAACATTCTTCTCACTGATCACCAATGTAAGGAACATTCTTCCCACTGATCACCAATGTAAGGGACATTCTTCCCACTGACCACCAATGTAAGGAACATTCTTCCCACTGACCACCAATGTAAGGAACATTCTTCCCACTGATCACCAATGTAAGGAACATTCTTCTCACTGATCACCAATGTAAGGGACATTCTTCCCACTGATCACCAATGTAAGGAACATTCTTCCCACTGATCACCAATGTAAGGGACATTCTTCTCACTGATCACCAATGTAAGGGACATTCTTCCCACTGATCACCAATGTAAGGAGCATTCTTCCCACTGATCACCAATGTAAGGAACATTCTTCCCACTGATCACCAATGTAAGGGACATTCTTCCCACTGATCACCAATGTAAGGAGCATTCTTCACACTGATCACCAATGTAAGGAGCATTCTACCCACTGATCACCAATGTAAGGAACATTCTTCCCACTGATCACCAATGTAAGGGACATTCTTCTCACTGATCACCAATGTAAGGGACATTCTTCCCACTGATCACCAATGTAAGGAACATTCTTCTCACTGATCACCAATGTAAGGAACATTCTTCTCACTGATCACCAATGTAAGGGACATTCTTCCCACTGATCACCAATGTAAGGGACATTCTTCCCACTGATCACCAATGTAAGGAACATTCTTCTCACTGATCACCAATGTAAGGAACATTCTTCTCACTGATCACCAATGTAAGGAACATTCTTCTCACTGATCACCAATGTAAGGGACATTCTTCCCACTGATCACCAATGTAAGGGACATTCTTCTCACTGATCACCAATGTAAGGGACATTCTTCCCACTGATCACCAATGTAAGGGACATTCTTCCCACTGATCACCAATGTAAGGAACATTCTTCTCACTGATCACCAATGTAAGGAACATTCTTCTCACTGATCACCAATGTAAGGAACATTCTTCTCACTGATCACCAATGTAAGGGACATTCTTCCCACTGATCACCAATGTAAGGGACATTCTTCTCACTGATCACCAATGTAAGGGACATTCTTCCCACTGATCACCAATGTAAGGAGCATTCTTCTCACTGATCACCAATGTAAGGAACATTCTTCCCACTGATCACCAATGTAAGGAGCATTCTTCCCACTGATCACCAATGTAAGGAACATTCTTCCCACTGATCACCAATGTAAGGGACATTCTTCTCACTGATCACCAATGTAAGGGACATTCTTCCCACTGATCACCAATGTAAGGAGCATTCTTCCCACTGATCACCAATGTAAGGAACATTCTTCCCACTGATCACCAATGTAAGGGACATTCTTCCCACTGATAACCAATGTAAGGGACATTCTTCCCACTGATCACCAATGTAAGGAACATTCTTCCCACTGATCACCAATGTAAGGAGCATTCTTCCCACTGATCACCAATGTAAGGAACATTCTTCCCACTGATCACCAATGTAAGGGACATTCTTCCCACTGATAACCAATGTACGGGACATTCTTCACACTGATCACCAATGTAAGGAACATTCTTCCCACTGATCACCAATGTAAGGAACATTCTTCTCACTGATCACCAATGTAAGGGACATTCTTCCCACTGACCACCAATGTAAGGGGCATTCTTCTCACTGATCACCAATGTAAGGAGCATTCTTCTCACTGATCACCAATGTAAGGAACATTCTTCTCACTGATCACCAATGTAAGGGGACATTCTTCCCACTGATCACCAATGTAAGGAACATTCTTCCCACTGATCACCAATGTAAGGAACATTCTTCCCACTGACCACCAATGTAAGGAGCATTCTTCTCACTGATCACCAATGTAAGGGACATTCTTCCCACTGACCACCAATGTAAGGGGCATTCTTCTCACTGATCACCAATGTAAGGAGCATTCTTCTCACTGATCACCAATGTAAGGAACATTCTTCCCACTGATCAGCAATGTAAGGAACATTCTTCCCACTGATCACCAATGTAAGGAACATTCTTCCCACTGATCACCAATGTAAGGAACATTCTTCCCACTGACCACCAATGTAAGGAGCATTCTTCTCACTGATCACCAATGTAAGGAGCATTCTTCCCACTGACCACCAATGTAAGGAGCATTCTTCTCACTGATCACCAATGTAAGGAACATTCTTCCCACTGACCACCAATGTAAGGAGCATTCTTCTCACTGATCACCAATGTAAGGAACATTCTTCCCACTGATCACCAATGTAAGGAACATTCTTCCCCACTGATCACCAATGTAAGGGACATTCTTCCCACTGATCACCAATGTAAGGGACATTCTTCCCACTGATCACCAATGTAAGGAACATTCTTCTCACTGATCACCAATGTAAGGAACATTCTTCCCACTGACCACCAATGTAAGGAGCATTCTTCCCACTGACCACCAATGTAAGGGGCATTCTTCTCACTGATCACCAATGTAAGGAGCATTCTTCTCACTGATCACCAATGTAAGGAACATTCTTCTCACTGATCACCAATGTAAGGGGACATTCTTCCCACTGATCACCAATGTAAGGAACATTCTTCCCACTGATCACCAATGTAAGGAACATTCTTCCCACTGACCACCAATGTAAGGAGCATTCTTCTCACTGATCACCAATGTAAGGGACATTCTTCCCACTGACCACCAATGTAAGGAACATTCTTCCCACTGATCACCAATGTAAGGAACATTCTTCCCACTGACCACCAATGTAAGGAGCATTCTTCTCACTGATCACCAATGTAAGGAGCATTCTTCTCACTGATCACCAATGTAAGGAACATTCTTCTCACTGATCACCAATGTAAGGAACATTCTTCTCACTGATCACCAATGTAAGGGACATTCTTCCCACTGATCACCAATGTAAGGGACATTCTTCCCACTGATCACCAATGTAAGGAACATTCTTCTCACTGATCACCAATGTAAGGGACATTCTTCCCACTGACCACCAATGTAAGGAACATTCTTCCCACTGACCACCAATGTAAGGAACATTCTTCTCACTGATCACCAATGTAAGGAACATTCTTCCCACTGATCACCAATGTAAGGGACATTCTTCCCACTGACCACCAATGTAAGGAACATTCTTCCCACTGACCACCAATGTAAGGAACATTCTTCTCACTGATCACCAATGTAAGGAACATTCTTCCCACTAACCACTAATGTAAGGAACATTCTTCCCACTGATCACCAATGTAAGGAACATTCTTCCCACTGATCACCAATGTAAGGGACATTCTTCCCACTGACCACCAATGTAAGGAACATTCTTCCCACTGACCACCAATGTAAGGAACATTCTTCTCACTGATCACCAATGTAAGGAACATTCTTCCCACTGATCACCAATGTAAGGGACATTCTTCCCACTGACCACCAATGTAAGGAACATTCTTCCCACTGACCACCAATGTAAGGAACATTCTTCCCACTGATCACCAATGTAAGGAACATTCTTCTCACTGATCACCAATGTAAGGGACATTCTTCCCACTGATCACCAATGTAAGGAACATTCTTCCCACTGATCACCAATGTAAGGGACATTCTTCTCACTGATCACCAATGTAAGGGACATTCTTCCCACTGATCACCAATGTAAGGAGCATTCTTCCCACTGATCACCAATGTAAGGAACATTCTTCCCACTGATCACCAATGTAAGGGACATTCTTCCCACTGATCACCAATGTAAGGAGCATTCTTCACACTGATCACCAATGTAAGGAGCATTCTACCCACTGATCACCAATGTAAGGAACATTCTTCCCACTGATCACCAATGTAAGGGACATTCTTCTCACTGATCACCAATGTAAGGGACATTCTTCCCACTGATCACCAATGTAAGGAACATTCTTCTCACTGATCACCAATGTAAGGAACATTCTTCTCACTGATCACCAATGTAAGGGACATTCTTCCCACTGATCACCAATGTAAGGGACATTCTTCCCACTGATCACCAATGTAAGGAACATTCTTCTCACTGATCACCAATGTAAGGAACATTCTTCTCACTGATCACCAATGTAAGGAACATTCTTCTCACTGATCACCAATGTAAGGGACATTCTTCCCACTGATCACCAATGTAAGGGACATTCTTCTCACTGATCACCAATGTAAGGGACATTCTTCCCACTGATCACCAATGTAAGGGACATTCTTCCCACTGATCACCAATGTAAGGAACATTCTTCTCACTGATCACCAATGTAAGGAACATTCTTCTCACTGATCACCAATGTAAGGAACATTCTTCTCACTGATCACCAATGTAAGGGACATTCTTCCCACTGATCACCAATGTAAGGGACATTCTTCTCACTGATCACCAATGTAAGGGACATTCTTCCCACTGATCACCAATGTAAGGAGCATTCTTCTCACTGATCACCAATGTAAGGAACATTCTTCCCACTGATCACCAATGTAAGGAGCATTCTTCCCACTGATCACCAATGTAAGGAACATTCTTCCCACTGATCACCAATGTAAGGGACATTCTTCTCACTGATCACCAATGTAAGGGACATTCTTCCCACTGATCACCAATGTAAGGAGCATTCTTCCCACTGATCACCAATGTAAGGAACATTCTTCCCACTGATCACCAATGTAAGGGACATTCTTCCCACTGATAACCAATGTAAGGGACATTCTTCCCACTGATCACCAATGTAAGGAACATTCTTCCCACTGATCACCAATGTAAGGAGCATTCTTCCCACTGATCACCAATGTAAGGAACATTCTTCCCACTGATCACCAATGTAAGGGACATTCTTCCCACTGATAACCAATGTACGGGACATTCTTCACACTGATCACCAATGTAAGGAACATTCTTCCCACTGATCACCAATGTAAGGAACATTCTTCTCACTGATCACCAATGTAAGGGACATTCTTCCCACTGACCACCAATGTAAGGGGCATTCTTCTCACTGATCACCAATGTAAGGAGCATTCTTCTCACTGATCACCAATGTAAGGAACATTCTTCTCACTGATCACCAATGTAAGGGGACATTCTTCCCACTGATCACCAATGTAAGGAACATTCTTCCCACTGATCACCAATGTAAGGAACATTCTTCCCACTGACCACCAATGTAAGGAGCATTCTTCTCACTGATCACCAATGTAAGGGACATTCTTCCCACTGACCACCAATGTAAGGGGCATTCTTCTCACTGATCACCAATGTAAGGAGCATTCTTCTCACTGATCACCAATGTAAGGAACATTCTTCCCACTGATCAGCAATGTAAGGAACATTCTTCCCACTGATCACCAATGTAAGGAACATTCTTCCCACTGATCACCAATGTAAGGAACATTCTTCCCACTGACCACCAATGTAAGGAGCATTCTTCTCACTGATCACCAATGTAAGGAGCATTCTTCCCACTGACCACCAATGTAAGGAGCATTCTTCTCACTGATCACCAATGTAAGGAACATTCTTCCCACTGACCACCAATGTAAGGAGCATTCTTCTCACTGATCACCAATGTAAGGAACATTCTTCCCACTGATCACCAATGTAAGGAACATTCTTCCCCACTGATCACCAATGTAAGGGACATTCTTCCCACTGATCACCAATGTAAGGGACATTCTTCCCACTGATCACCAATGTAAGGAACATTCTTCTCACTGATCACCAATGTAAGGAACATTCTTCCCACTGACCACCAATGTAAGGAGCATTCTTCCCACTGACCACCAATGTAAGGGGCATTCTTCTCACTGATCACCAATGTAAGGAGCATTCTTCTCACTGATCACCAATGTAAGGAACATTCTTCTCACTGATCACCAATGTAAGGGGACATTCTTCCCACTGATCACCAATGTAAGGAACATTCTTCCCACTGATCACCAATGTAAGGAACATTCTTCCCACTGACCACCAATGTAAGGAGCATTCTTCTCACTGATCACCAATGTAAGGGACATTCTTCCCACTGACCACCAATGTAAGGGGCATTCTTCTCACTGATCACCAATGTAAGGAGCATTCTTCTCACTGATCACCAATGTAAGGAGCATTCTTCCCACTGACCACCAATGTAAGGAGCATTCTTCTCACTGATCACCAATGTAAGGAACATTCTTCCCACTGACCACCAATGTAAGGAGCATTCTTCTCACTGATCACCAATGTAAGGAACATTCTTCCCACTGATCACCAATGTAAGGAACATTCTTCCCCACTGATCACCAATGTAAGGGACATTCTTCCCACTGATCACCAATGTAAGGGACATTCTTCCCACTGATCACCAATGTAAGGAACATTCTTCTCACTGATCACCAATGTAAGGAACATTCTTCCCACTGACCACCAATGTAAGGAGCATTCTTCCCACTGACCACCAATGTAAGGAACATTCTTCCCACTGATCACCAATGTAAGGGACATTCTTCCCACTGACCACCAATGTAAGGAACATTCTTCCCACTGATCACCAATGTAAGGAACATTCTTCCCACTGACCACCAATGTAAGGAGCATTCTTCCCACTGACCACCAATGTAAGGAACATTCTTCTCACTGATCACCAATGTAAGGGACATTCTTCCCACTGACCACCAATGTAAGGAACATTCTTCCCACTGATCACCAATGTAAGGAACATTCTTCTCACTGATCACCAATGTAAGGAACATTCTTCTCACTGATCACCAATGTAAGGAACATTCTTCCCACTGACCACCAATGTAAGGAGCATTCTTCTCACTGATCACCAATGTAAGGGACATTCTTCCCACTGACCACCAATGTAAGGGACATTCTTCCCACTGACCACCAATGTAAGGAACATTCTTCCCACTGATCACCAATGTAAGGAACATTCTTCCCACTGACCACTAATGTAAGGAACATTCTTCTCACTGATCACCAATGTAAGGAACATTCTTCTCACTGATCACCAATGTAAGGAACATTCTTCCCACTGATCACCAATGTAAGGGACATTCTTCCCACTGATCACCAATGTAAGGAACATTCTTCCCACTGATCACCAATGTAAGGGACATTCTTCCCACTGATCACCAATGTAAGGGACATTCTTCCCACCGATCACCAATGTAAGGGGCATTATTCCCACTGATCACCAATGTAAGGAACATTCTTCCCACTGATCACCAATGTAAGGAACATTCTTCTCACTGATCACCAATGTAAGGAACATTCTTCCCACTGATCACCAATGTAAGGAACATTCTTCCCACTGATCACCAATGTAAGGAACATTCTTCCCACTGACCACCAATGTAAGGAGCATTCTTCTCACTGATCACCAATGTAAGGGACATTCTTCCCACTGACCACCAATGTAAGGGGCATTCTTCTCACTGATCACCAATGTAAGGAGCATTCTTCTCACTGATCACCAATGTAAGGAACATTCTTCCCACTGATCACCAATGTAAGGAACATTCTTCCCACTGATCACCAATGTAAGGAACATTCTTCCCACTGATCACCAATGTAAGGAACATTCTTCCCACTGACCACCAATGTAAGGAGCATTCTTCTCACTGATCACCAATGTAAGGAGCATTCTTCCGACTGACCACCAATGTAAGGAGCATTCTTCTCACTGATCACCAATGTAAGGAACATTCTTCCCACTGACCACCAATGTAAGGAGCATTCTTCTCACTGATCACCAATGTAAGGAACATTCTTCCCACTGATCACCAATGTAAGGAACATTCTTCCCCACTGATCACCAATGTAAGGGACATTCTTCCCACTGATCACCAATGTAAGGGACATTCTTCCCACTGATCACCAATGTAAGGAACATTCTTCTCACTGATCACCAATGTAAGGAACATTCTTCCCACTGACCACCAATGTAAGGAGCATTCTTCCCACTGACCACCAATGTAAGGAACATTCTTCCCACTGATCACCAATGTAAGGAACATTCTTCTCACTGATCACCAATGTAAGGAACATTCTTCTCACTGATCACCAATGTAAGGAACATTCTTCCCACTGACCACCAATGTAAGGAGCATTCTTCTCACTGATCACCAATGTAAGGGACATTCTTCCCACTGACCACCAATGTAAGGGACATTCTTCCCACTGACCACCAATGTAAGGAACATTCTTCCCACTGATCACCAATGTAAGGAACATTCTTCCCACTGACCACTAATGTAAGGAACATTCTTCTCACTGATCACCAATGTAAGGAACATTCTTCTCACTGATCACCAATGTAAGGAACATTCTTCCCACTGACCACCAATGTAAGGAGCATTCTTCTCACTGATCACCAATGTAAGGGACATTCTTCCCACTGATCACCAATGTAAGGAACATTCTTCCCACTGATCACCAATGTAAGGGACATTCTTCCCACTGATCACCAATGTAAGGGACATTCTTCCCACTGATCACCAATGTAAGGGGCATTATTCCCACTGATCACCAATGTAAGGAACATTCTTCCCACTGATCACCAATGTAAGGAACATTCTTCCCCACTGATCACCAATGTAAGGAACATTCTTCCCCACTGATCACCAATGTAAGAAACATTCTTCTCACTGATCACCAATGTAAGGGGCATTCTTCACACTGATCACCAATGTAAGGAGCATTCTTCCCCACTGATCACCAATGTAAGGAACATTCTTCCCCACTGATCACCAATGTAAGGGGCATTATTCCCACTAACCGTCAATATAAGAAGCATTCTTCCCACTGACCCCCAATGTAAGGAACATTCTTCCCACTGATCACCAATGTAAGGAACATTCTTCTCACTGATCACCAATGTAAGGAACATTCTTCCCACTGATCACCAATGTAAGGAACATTCTTCCCACTGATCACCAATGTAAGGAACATTCTTCTCACTGATCACCAATGTAAGGAACATTCTTCCCACTGATCACCAATGTAAGAAACATTCTTCTCACTGATCACCAATGTAAGGGGCATTCTTCCCACTGATCACCAATGTAAGGGGCATTCTTCCCACTGATCACCAATGTAAGGAACATTCTTCCCACTGATCACCAATGTAAGGGACATTCTTCCCACTGATCACCAATGTAAGGAGCATTCTTCCCACTGACCACCAATGTAAGGAACATTCTTCCCACTGATCACCAATGTAAGGAACATTCTTCCCACTGATCATCAATGTAAGGGGCATTATTCCCACTAACCGTCAATATAAGAAGCATTCTTCCCACTGACCCCCAATGTAAGGAACATTCTTCCCACTGATCACCAATGTAAGTGTAACGCCTCACCCCGTCCTCTTTAGCTAGGGGTATGTCACGCGACAGAGTGAGGTGCGCTACGGCCCATGTCCTCCCCATAACTGTGGGTGAGGTGAAGGCCAATATCTGATGTTTCCTCGGGCCGGTGTGTCTTGGGCATGTACCGAGTCTGTTGTGCAGAAACCACCAAACCACCCTTTGCTCCCATTAACAGAGTCCTTACACCGATCACAGTCCAACTGTTGGTTTTATTTCGTATCTCCACATACAGGCAATGCGATGGCAGGATACAGTGGGATGAGCAGGTCGAGGCACTATACTGATCTGGGTCCCTACACCCCCTGTGCTATGACCAAGGGTTGCAGGAGTCTTAATTCGAATACCTCCGCTGCGTTGCAGCCCCTATCAGGGGAAGATGTCCTCCAAGAGAGTCACCGGAGGCCCATCCGTCACCGGGTTGACGCTGCACCGGAATCTTCGGACGGGTGACCTCCCCAGCCTCCTCACCTCAGATGCGGGTCCCCTCGCAAGGGGCACCCTGGAATCACTTCACCCTTGCGGGACCCAGTCGGAGTCACTGGGTCCCAGGCCTCCTCAATAGTACCTCATCCCAGGCTGAAGGTGCCTGGGATGGAATCCCAGCTTCATTCCGGCCAGGCCTAGGGCGCCTAGGCCGGAACCTTGAACCGCCCGTACCCAGGCTGAAGGTGCCTGGGTGCGTGACGAGATGATCCCCGAAGACCGAAGACCTCGTGGCGAGGGCGTCTCCCCCTTTTATCTCCTCCCATCAACACCACGGCGGGTTCCCCGCCCCAGCCGTACCATCTCCAAGAAGGGACAAAAAGGGTAGCACTGTGGTGATGATTCTACCTGAAGCCTGTAGGTACTCTGCCACCCACAGGCAAAGGAGAATATTACATCCCCCAATCCTCCACGAATAACAAAAAGGGATCTAAACCCTGACATAATTACACACCTGGGTCACACTACCCCCAGGTGTATCCCACTAAATCTGAAGACCCCGCTACACACGCCCCCCTGTGATTTGACGCTGGTCCCCAGCGTCAGGTGCACACCCATGTCTCCCATTGAGTGGTGACATGGAGCAAGCCCCAGAGGCTGTCCCCAAATTTGTGAATACTAAGTGTGCCAAGACCTGCTCAAAAGGGAAAGGGAAAATATAAAACGATAAACTTTTGCATAAAACATCTATTCTGTACACATGTACAATCCCTCCCATCACTGTCTAAGAACCACCCCATACTCAGTAGTCTTGACCGATGAATCTCCTGCAGAAGGGAAACAAAAACAACATCCTAACAATCTGTGTTAACTTGGAATGAATAGGTCTGTCAGCCGAGAGACCCACTCACTCCAATAAGCAAAGTAATACATGTGTAAAATTTTCAAACAGTCGTTGCACAACACTGCCACCTGGTGACAGCGCCGCGGTCAGGACACTTGCCGAGATCTTCCTTCTTCCTGCTTTTCTACGCTAACTTTTACCCCCAGAGTCTCTGCCTTTGGCACATGAAGAAGAGGGAGAAAAACAACAGCTCCCAAGTCTCCAGTGAGTGAAAGAAAAGCCCAAATCAAAACAAAAGTAGGGCGCAGTTCTGAGCGTCTGGGAATGTTCCTTCCAGAAAGTTCAACAGCAAACAAAATAGGAGCTCACTTCTCCTACAAGTAAAACCTTGGATCCGGCAAAAACAGGGGCTTCAGGTGCTTGTCAAACACTTCCACCGAATATTCGACATCCTCTCCTTCTTTCCTGCAGATGAGCACCTTATCGGCATGAATATGGCGCCCCAGTCTCCAATCAGCTCTGCAGTCTCTAAACTTTTTAGATACAGGCGGCGAACATGACAGGTATCGCCGGGCATGAGACACTTTGAGCTTTTCCCATACAAACTCGTCGTACCACCTTTGTCGCAAAACTTCGACTTCATACAATAAGTCCCGAGGCAAGTAGGGGTACTCCCACCCATATTCACGGGCGACTCTTTGGGAGAAAAGTCTCTGCAATCTGGCTAGAGGTGGCATCACATCTCGCTCGCCTTCTCCTGGCTGTACGATGGCCTCCGGGTGCCGAGGTACCTTCACCATCTCGAGTTGCTTTGCCTTTGGTGCCCGCAACGAAGCACGCTGCGTCCCCACTATCGGAGCGGGTGATGTGGTTGAAAGTGGAAGGTCGGTCGGAGGACTAGATTTCCTCGGGAACTCCGGGGCCTGCGCCCGGAGCGTACTGTCTTCTATGGACATGGGGGAATCCTGCGGTTTACACAGCACAGGTAGTGGGCGTCTGTCCCAGCCCTTCCGGTGAAACAGTTCGTCTATTTCTCCGTCATCACCACAGTCTGACAACGACTCTAGGTCGGAGGTGTCATACATCTCGGCGGGAAGGTAGTCTCTAGTAGACGGAAGGCTACCCTCCCTTGCGGGCTCCACCGGCTGTGGACTCCCGACACCTCCAACCAACACCACAGTCCCAGCCCCTAGCTCACCTGGACCTTCTAAAGAACTGGGATGTCCGGGACTCTCTTCTCTACCGGCGGCATCTAGGCCAGGCAAGCGGCGGGGTGAAGCTCGACCACGACCATAGGATGCCTGTACCAGGCCGACTTTCCTCTTCGGAGGTGATGTCAGGGACATACTGGGCTTGAACCTGGGACCTCGTCTGTGTCTGGCATTGACTCTTCCCACTGAGCTATCTGGGATGCTGGACAGCTCCCTGCCTGATCTGCTGGATAACCTATCTAATGGATTAGACTACTCTGCTTGGTGTCTTGATTGATGTTGAACCCTGAACCCCTTGCTCCTCCCATGAACTTCCTATAAAAGACGTTCCAGAGATGTTGCCCCTTGCGGTTTGATCTGCTTCTGTTCCTGACTCTGTGCCTGTATCGTGTTCCTGTGTATGACCCGGCTTCCTGACCTCCCTCCTATCTCCAGTCCTGACTCTGGCTTGTTTGACCCTGCTAAGTTACCTGTCTGATCATCTGTTGCCAAGACCCAGCCTGGACTCTGACTACTCTCTGCCTGCCGTTTATGCTGTTTACCCTGATGTGAAAGACCTGGCTTGTCTGACTGCGCTGCTCTGCATACCTACACCTGCTGACCTGCATCCGCGGTCCTGCACACCTGCACCTGCTGACCTGCATCCGCTGCTCTGCATACCTGCACCTGCTGACCTGCATCCGCTGCTCTGCATACCTGCACCTGCTGACCTGCATCCGCTGCTCTGCATACCTGCACCTGCTGACCTGCATCCGCTGCTCCCAGTTCCAGCTGTTCCAGCTTTCGCTTGGCTTTACTACACCCAGCCAAGAGGACCAAGCAAGGCACCCTTACCTCACCGCGCTCTTACCACCACTGTCCCCACTCCAGTGGTCTCCGAGCCGGGGTTGTACGGGAGGTCTCCCTCTGCACGTCAGGCTCACACCAAAGGTACGTGACAGTATCAAACCGCCATGTCTGAGCCTGCAAGAGGGACCTCGCCTATGGATGACATCAGTCAGCACCTCGCAGCCCTCAACCGGGTCGTGAAGTCTCTACAAGGCAGTTACGTTCAAGTGGATAGGCAGACGCAAACCCAGACCATCACTGCAGATGCACCTTCAGTCCCAACTTCCTCCTCTGGAACGCCACCACCTCCTGAGCCTAGGGTCCCCGTTCCCGATACGTTTTCTGGGGATCGAAGCAAATTCCGGGCGTTTCGCAACGCATGTGAACTATACTTTTCCTTACTACCTCTGACTTTTTCATTAGAGGTCACCAAAGTAGGGTTTGTTATCGCTCTACTACAGGGGGAACCTCAGGCTTGGGCCCACCATCTGCTGGAAGTCCGCCATGAAGCTCTGGACTCTCTCTCATCTTTTCTTGATGCCATGGCTCGACTCTATGATGACCCTCAACGGACTTCCACCGCCGAGGCTGCCCTCCACGCGCTCCAGCAAGGCCGCAGAGCGGTCGAGGACTATGTGACTGATTTCAGACACTGGAGCGCGGATGCCCAGTGGAATGATGCAGCCCTACGGCACCAGTTCCGTCTCGGTCTCTCTGAGGGACTGAAAGACGAGTTAGCCCGGGTCGGTGTTCCTGATGCCCTAGAGACTTTAATCACCCTGTCTATTCAGATAGACCGACGACTCCGGGAGCGCAGAACAGAGAGGGCTACCCAGCATCTCCGTCCAGCCCGGATGCTACCCCGGGTATCTCCTGCTGTTGCCAGTTCAGTTCCAGTTAACTCCTTACCTGCCAATCAGACTTCTGTTACCATAAAGCCGAGACAGCTTGGACTGATGAGACCTTCCCTGTCGGCCGAAGAACGACTTCGCCGGCGACAGAATGATCTTTGTTTATATTGTGGAGGAGCCGGCCATTACGTTTCCTCATGTCCTGCTAAGCTGCGCAAGGTCCCAGCTACCCCTTCTCCAAGTGGTCCACCTCCCTCTGCCAACACCACCCACCTGGCCCTACCTATCTCGTTCCAGTTGCCAGGAAGGACAATACCAGTCACCGCGATAATTGACTCAGGAGCATGTAATTGTTTCATCGATCTTAACTTTGCAGCACAACAGCACATCCCACTCCAGCCAAAGACTCAGGGACTTTCCATCTTTTTAGCAGATGGGTCCCGTATTAAGTCAGGAGTAGTGACTCAAGAAACCCCTCCTTTGCTTGTAACCACCTCTACAGATCATAAGGAACTATTAAGCCTGAATGCCATTGCATCCCCTCTGTTTCCAGTCATCTTGGGTCTACCCTGGCTTCAGGCCCATAACCCACAGATCGATTGGGGGTCCGGGAGTATTAGGTTCCAGTCGCCTTATTGCCAACACCACTGCATGCCTCCATGTCTCAGCACTTCTGGTCCTCTGTTATGCCTGGAGCCAGATTCAGAGGTACGCGCAGCTGTGCCCAAACAATACCATGGATTCCTGGACGTTTTCAGCAAACGGAGAGCTGAGACCCTTCCGCCTCATCGTCCATACGATTGTCCAATCGAGCTTCTCCCTGGGGCTGAAATTCCCTTTGGACGGATCTTCCCCTTATCTGAACGGGAGCTAGAGGTTCTGAAAGAGTATGTTGACGAAAACCTAAAGAGGGGGTTCATCCGTCCTTCCACTTCTCCAGCAGGGGCGGGAATCTTTTTTGTGGAGAAAAAGGACCATTCTCTCCGGCCCTGTGTGGACTACCGGGAATTAAATAAAATTACGGTCAAGAATCGGTACCCTCTGCCCCTGGTACCCGAAGTCTTTCAGAGGCTCAGGACCTCTTCTGTGTTTACCAAGCTAGACCTGCGGGGGGCGTAGAACCTGGTCCGCATCCGCGCAGGGGATGAATGGAAGACTGCTTTTCGGACCAGGTTCGGCCATTACGAATACCTAGTAATGCCCTTTGGCCTATGTAACGCCCCTGCTACTTTTCAGCATCTAGTCAATGACATTTTTAGGGACTGCCTGGACATTTACGTAATTGTCTATCTAGACGATATTTTGATTTTTTCCACTTCAATTGAGCAGCACCGGGAACATGTCAAGATCGTACTCTGTCGACTCCGTCAACATGGACTGTACGCAAAACCAGAAAAATGAGAATTCGAGCGACAGAGTATTCAGTTCCTCGGCTTGGTAATTTCAACAGAGGGATTCAAGATGGATCCGCAAAAAGTTTCAGCTATTCTGGATTGGCCTGCACCTTCAGACAAGAAGGGGGTGCAGCGCTTCGTTGGCTTCGCCAACTTCTACCGGAGGTTCATCAAGGGATTCTCCGCTATTATTTCCCCTGATTACGCAGCTGACCAAGCAGAATGTCCGGTTTTGTTGGAATCCCGAGGCACAGGCTGCCTTCACAAATTTAAAAGGACTGTTCACGTCAGCTCCTATTCTGAGTCACCCTGACCCTGCTCTACCTTATCTACTCGAGGTAGATGCCTCAGAGACAGCGTTAGGAGCCTTTATCTCTCAACGCCAGGGTCTCAAGGACTTGATGCACCCAATAGCCTTCTTCTCTCGTAAGCTTACTCCGGCCGAGAAGAACTATGACGTGGGGGACCGGGAGCTCCTGGCCATCAAGTCCGCCCTTGAAGAATGGAGGTATCTGTTGGAAGGAGCGGCGCATCCCATACTCATTTATACAGACCACAAAAACCTGGAGTATTTGAGAGCTGCCAAGCGTCTGAGACCACGCCAGGCACGATGGGCCTTATTCTTCTCTAGGTTTTCATTTCACATAACTTACCGGCCCGGCTCAAAGAACACCAAACCAGACGCCCTTTCTCGCATGTTCGATGATCCGAAAGAAGTGTCAGCTCCTGATACCATCCTATCGGAAGGTAACTTTCTACTCTTGCAAACAAATCTAATGTCCGGCTTGAAACAAGCTTCAGCAAATATGTCGGGGCCTCCTGGGATTACCCTGTTACCCAAGGATGGGTTACTATGGAAAGACAACAAGATCTTTGTACCAGAAGATGCCAGAGTAACAGTATTAAATCTGTGCCATGATCATCCCCTGGCTGGCCACTTCGGAATGCATAAAACCCAGGAACTAATTCAACGCACATTTTGGTGGCCGGATCTTGAAAGGAACTGCAGGGAGTATGTAAATTCATGTGCCACCTGTACCCGTAGTAAGACCGCTAGAAGCAAGGCCTGGGGTCTTCTCAGACCCTTACCAGTTCCTGATCGACCCTGGCAAAGGATTGCTATGGACTTCATAGTGGAACTTCCCCCATCAGAAGGTTGCTCAGCCATTTTTGTAGTGGTCGACCGTCTATCTAAAATGGCCCACTTCGTGCCACTGAAGAGCACGCCATCTGCCATGGAAACTGCCCAGGTCTTCATAAAAGAGATAGTAAGGTTACATGGGGTTCCAACAGACATTGTTTCAGACAGAGGGGTGCAGTTCACCTCTCGCTTCTGGAAGGCTTTGTGCAAGGTCCTGAAGATCGAGCTGTCCATGTCCTCTGCCTATCACCCTCAGACCAATGGGCAAACCGAGAGGACGAACCAAACGCTCGAGCAATATCTCCGATGCTTTACCACCTTTGTTCAAGATGACTGGGTAACACTACTACCCCTGGCGGAGTTTGCCTTTAATAATGCCAGTCACTCGGCTACAGGTCAGTCTCCGTTTTTCTCCAACTATGGGTTCCACCCGACCTTCCTACCTGATCTCATTTCTGATTCAACAGTCCCAGCAGTCCAGAGTACCGTTGATTTCCTGACCCGTAACAACAAAATATTACAGGAAGCCTTGACCAAGGCGCAGGCAACCAATAAAAGGATGTTTGACAGAAAGAGGAGAGGGGAGTTATGCCTTCAACAAGGCGATCAAGTATGGCTGTCTACTGCCAACCTTAGGATGACCTGCCCCACAAGGAAACTGGCACCCAAGTTCATCGGCCCCTTCCCAGTAAAACAGAGATTAAATGAAGTCTCCTATGAACTTTCTTTACCAGATTCATTGAAGGTTCACCCAGTGTTTCACGTGTCACTACTGAAACCTACAGTGCCGGATCCCTTCCCAAACAGGGGATCAGGACCGCCTGAACCTGTAATGGTTGACGGGGATGAGGAGTTTGAGGTGGAGGCCGTCTTGGACTGTAGAAGAAGGGGGAACCAACTTCAATTCCTGATTAAGTGGAAGGGGTATGGTCTGGAGGAGAACTCCTGGGAACCCCAACGGAACATTCATGCCCGAGAGTTAATCCAGGCATTTTTTCGCAGTCACCCCCAGAAAAGAGCTCTCTTGGGCACCCGGAGGTTGCCCTTAAGGGGGGGGCACTGTCAGGGACATACTGGGCTTGAACCTGGGACCTCGTCTGTGTCTGGCATTGACTCTTCCCACTGAGCTATCTGGGATGCTGGACAGCTCCCTGCCTGATCTGCTGGATAACCTATCTAATGGATTAGACTACTCTGCTTGGTGTCTTGATTGATGTTGAACCCTGAACCCCTTGCTCCTCCCATGAACTTCCTATAAAAGACGTTCCAGAGATGTTGCCCCTTGCGGTTTGATCTGCTTCTGTTCCTGACTCTGTGCCTGTATCGTGTTCCTGTGTATGACCCAGCTTCCTGACCTCCCTCCTATCTCCAGTCCTGACTCTGGCTTGTTTGACCCTGCTAAGTTACCTGTCTGATCATCTGTTGCCAAGACCCAGCCTGGACTCTGACTACTCTCTGCCTGCCGTTTATGCTGTTTACCCTGATGTGAAAGACCTGGCTTGTCTGACTGCGCTGCTCTGCATACCTACACCTGCTGACCTGCATCCGCGGTCCTGCACACCTGCACCTGCTGACCTGCATCCGCTGCTCTGCATACCTGCACCTGCTGACCTGCATCCGCTGCTCTGCATACCTGCACCTGCTGACCTGCATCCGCTGCTCTGCATACCTGCACCTGCTGACCTGCATCCGCTGCTCCCAGTTCCAGCTGTTCCAGCTTTCGCTTGGCTTTACTACACCCAGCCAAGAGGACCAAGCAAGGCACCCTTACCTCACCGCGCTCTTACCAGCACTGTCCCCACTCCAGTGGTCTCCGAGCCGGGGTTGTACGGGAGGTCTCCCTCTGCACGTCAGGCTCACACCAAAGGTACGTGACAGGTGGCAACAGGGAATCTGTGGTGACCGAAGCAGTGTCCTCGGATTTCTCTCTTTCCGTCTCTGGTTGGGCAGTCACGTCGCCCTGGTCAGCGCGTACGGGAACCTCTGCAAAGGCCTGGATCTCTCCCTCCGGAGTGGCGGTTCCTGTGATGCAGTTGAGGCGAAGGGCCCGGGGCCTTACTGTGGATGATTCGACCTCAAAAAGAAACTCTTTGCACGCTTCACATCGCCCGAACGGCTTTAGTTGGACCACCAGTCCCGAGCATCCGGGACAGATCATACCGAGGGCCTCCGTGTCTCTGCATGAATACAGAGCCAACTGTCCTCGGGGCCTGAGCCTTATCCCCGTGTCTGTCAGGGGAGCATCAAATGCAGTCATCTTCATAGGGTAAAATACCGGCATCCACGGAGAGCTTGAATTCATTCCGACCACTTGCTGCTCCATCACGCGCTGACCACGCGCCGGAGTCTCCACGTGTATCTCCACACGTGGCCAGACTCCTCCCATGACCTGCACATTTTCGCGGGCTTCCGCCAGCCTCCGCCCACAAATTGCGCAGTCATGGGGTGCCTCGTGGCGCAGTGCATTAACAGTCCCCACATGTAGTACTTCACACGGCTGGACCTCTCGCAACTCCTCCGGGCAGCAAAGTTCAAACACAGACGTTCTCAGTTCCATCGTTAAGACACACACAATCCCGGACGAGCCCCCACGTGTAACGGCCTCACCCCGTCCTCTTTAGCTAGTGGTATGTCACGCGACAGAGTGAGGTGCGCTACGGCCCATGTCCTCCCCATAACTGTGGGTGAGGTGAAGGCCAATATCTGATGTTTCCTCGGGCCGGTGTGTCTTGGGCATGTACCGAGTCTGTTGTGCAGAAACCACCAAACCACCCTTTGCTCCCATTAACAGAGTCCATACACCGATCACAATCCAACTGTTGGTTTTATTTCGTATCTCCACATACAGGCAATGCGATGGCAGGATACGGTGGGATGAGCAGGTCGAGGCACTATACTGATCTGGGTCCCTACACCCCCTGTGCTATGACCAAGGGTTGCAGGAGTCTTAATTCGAATACCTCCGCTGCGTTGCAGCCCCTATCAGGGGAAGATGTCCTCCAAGAGAGTCACCGGAGGCCCATCCGTCACCGGGTTGACGCTGCACCGGAATCTTTGGACGGGTGACCTCCCCAGCCTCCTCACCTCAGATGCGGGTCCCCTCGCAAGGGGCACCCTGGAATCACTTCACCCTTGCGGGACCCAGTCGGAGTCACTGGGTCCCAGGCCTCCTCAATAGTACCTCATCCCAGGCTGAAGGTGCCTGGGATGGAATCCCAGCTTCATTCCGGCTAGGCCTAGGGCGCCTAGGCCGGAACCTTGAACCGCCCGCACCCAGGCCGAAGGTGCCTGGGTGCGTGACGAGATGATCCCCGAAGACCGAAGACCTCGTGGCGAGAGCGTCTCCCCCTTTTATCTCCTCCCATCAACACCACGGCGGGTTCCCCGCCCCAGCCGTACCATCTCCAGGAAGGGACAAAAAGGGTAGCACTGTGGTGATGATTCTACCTGAAGCCTGTAGGTACTCTGCCACCCACAGGCAAAGGAGAATATTACATCCCCCATTCCTCCACGAATAACAAAAAGGGGTCTAAACCCTGACATAATTACACACCTGGGTCACACTACCCCCAGGTGTATCCCACTAAATCTGAAGACCCCGCTACACAAGGAACATTCTTCCCACTGATCACCAATGTAAGGAGCATTCTTCCCACTGACCACCAATGTAAGGAACATTCTTCCCACTCACCACCAATGTAAGGAGCATTCTTTCCACTGATCACCAATGTAAGGAGCATTCTTCCCACTGATCACCAATGTAAGGAGCATTCTTCCCACTGACCACCAATGTAAGGAGCATTCTTCCCACTGACCACCAATGTAAGGAACATTCTTCCCACTGATCACCAATGTAAGGAACATTCTTCCCACTGATCACCAATGTAAGGAGCATTCTTCCCACTGACCACCAATGTAAGGAACATTCTTCCCACTGACCATCAATGTAAGGAGCATTCTTCCCACTGACCACCAATGTAAGGAACATTCTTCCCATTGACCACCAATGTAAGGAGCATTCTTCCCACTAATCACCAATGTAAGGAATATTCTTCCCACTGGAGAAACATGAAAGATTGCTCAGAAAGAGCAACCGATGGTCGGACTTTTAAGGCAACAACACAGTGATTAAACAAAATAAAAATTTGTTATATGAAAAGACAAAAAATATGACAGTTACTACAGTAGTTGAAGAGTTAAAACTGTATACAAGATGGAATGTACAGATGTGGTCCCTCGTGCGTCTACGCGTTTCGCCGCGAGGCTTCTTCAGGACTAACAGAGATAGCAAGAAAGAATATAGAACTTACTATCTTGGGAAAGACGGGGTCCAATGTATATTGTCCCACAGTCAGTATTTGTACAGGTATACGAAAATCCACAAAGGTATAGAATCAAGACCATACACATCTAATGCGCACATAGGTTGAATATGGTAGGTGCTTCCTGTCTCGGGAGATGGCCACAAGAAAAATGAAGCCGAAAACCAAAGGGAAAAGATCAGCACCTTATTGGTCAGATTTCGGAGGTAAAAAAGTCTGTGACAGATGGGGGCATATATATACTTCGGATAAACCGAGTCTGACAAGTGTAGCACTACCCCCAGTTAAGAGAGCCGCTGGTTTGATTTCGGGCCCTGTGTACAGCACCGCCAACCCCCGGAAATCTTACTCGACCCACTCTGGCACAGTTAGTCTAGGGTTAAACTTATCACATGCAATTTAGTATTTCAAGGAGTAACCTTTTTACAATAAGATAACACACTGAGGCGAGAGATCAAATATAACAGTTTTACTTTTATATAAAGTCATAGGCAGAACAGAACACATGCAACTTGCTTGCAGAGCCCTGCAGCAATAGGTGTAGCACACAACAATGGCCCAGCGCGGTAACCCACCGCGCACAGCTATTATGGTGTACGCGCCCTGTGGCGCACTAAACAATATCACTCTCTCCCCTCCCTAGTCAGGCCTGACATAGAAGAAATCTCAGTCTTTTCACTCTAGGATTTCTTCGCATGCAAACTTTCGGTGGTGCACTTGATGAAATAGTATTTGTAATCCACAAGTAGGCAGTCCCAAGGAACACTATACTGGAGACCCTTTAACTCTGTCCTGCTACTGGTCTCCTAATGGAACAACAAACTAACGATAGGTGGGCCAAGGCAGTCTATAGGCCTACACGGTACAGTCTATTGGCTTGAGCAAGTGCTCGCTCACCACTCCGGACGCGATCCCAGTCCGGGACTTCCACCTGCTGTGTCTCCGCACACAGCGTCTGCAACGATCGGGTCCCCGATCCAACTGATGTCCTCCCTCGACCAGTCTGGTGCCACCCAGGCTCCGCAGTGGGGTGGAAGGCTCTTTGGAAGTTGCGCAAGGCCCCAGGCTTCAGGCCTTGCACTGCAGCAGATCCGCACAGGAAGAAAACTGTTGCTTGCAGCGCAGTGTCCAAAGAGGCCGAGCTCCGCCTCGCCTCCTTCTTAAATAGCCCCTCCCATGAGTCTCTGCGGTGGCCCATTTGCACTCTGGGTGCCGAACGGGGTTCTGGGTAACGTAGTCCCGGGGCCTTAAAGGAGACCCCACTACACAAGTATATGCAGCCACTCAAAGTCTGTCCAACATCCAGGACCAGCCAAACAAAGGCGGTAGTCAGATAAAGCAGCGAGTCTGCCAAGCAGTAGTAGCCGCGGGATATATGGAGAAAATGCCCCCAGGAGACAGCTGAGTACTGTGCACTGATCACCAATGTAAGGAGTATTCTTCCAGTTCCCACTGACCCACGATAAATTGGCTTTAGACCTGGAAGTTATCTGATGGATTCCTCTGAGGTTAAAAGTTTTAGAAAGGCCGCTCTGCACTGCTGAAGACCTGACTGACACCAACTGCTTTAAGAGATCCGGCACTTTTCGTCTCCTTCTCAAGAAATGAAAACTTGTCCAAGCTTCTAATCCCTTCCTACTCTATCTAGAAGAAAAAGTTTTGGCTTCGGCAATTGCGAATACTCCTTGTGAATCATCCAGCCAGAAAAGTATGTGGAGTCGCAGCAAGCACACTGCGACGGTGGCATCAAAGTCCATTTTCTTAGTAAGCTTACAAATAATGACTCCAGACACACGCTTGTCACCGCAAAGTACACCGCAGATCCTCTTCACAGTCAGAATTTTGCTTCTTTCTGCTCCCGTCAGCAATCTCCCGAGAAGAAAAACTTTTCTTCCCAACAAATAGTTTTGTGTTTTATAGAGGAGATGATGAAGGATTTAGCGCTAAGCCGGTTCTTTGATAAGAGAAGACAAATCTTCAGAAAGACTGAGAATTCAGCCCTTCACGTCGCCGGGAGAGGAGGGGGACCGAAGTGCACAAAACACCGCTAAGCTCTTCTGGAGTACAGCAAAGAGGTTATTAGATGGAGGGGATCATTCCGTGGACACGGCTTACCATCCTCGCCCGTCATCACATCTTATAGACTTCATTTTGTCCGGCTGAGAAAAGCCTGTGCAGGCGGCCAGCACAATAAAACAAAAACCCGGTTGCAACCCTTTGGCCTTCAGAACTGCCTTCATTCTTGGTGGCATAGATTCAACAAGGTGATGGAAACGTTCCTCAGAGATTTTGGTCAATAGTGACATGATAGCATCACGCAGTTGCTGCGGATTTGTCGGCTGCACATCCATGGTGCCAATGTTCCATTCCACCACATCCCAAAAGTCCTCTATTGGATGAGATGTGGTGAGTGTGGAGGCCATTGGAGTACAGGGACCTCATTGTCCAGTGGTGAGATGATTGGAGCTTTGTGACATGGTGCATTATCCTGCTGGAAGGAGCCATCAGAAGATGGGGACACTGTAGTCATAAAGGGATGGACCTGGTCAGCAACAATACTCAGGTAGGCCGTGGGGTTTAAACCATGGGGGGCCCAAAGTGTGCCAAGAAAATATCCCCCACACCTAGGGTGACCACATTTCCAAACTACCATTCAGGGACACCCTCCCAAGAATCAGCTTGTGCTGTAACGAATCACAGCACAGTGATTGGACACAAGAGGTGGGATTTATGATTTCTCCAATCACAAGCAGGGGGCGGGGATTGTGCTCCTCCAGGCATTCCCGGCCAGGGCAAGTACTGTCAGTGAGTAAAGCGGTGAGGTGGTGGCCTTTTTTGGGGGCATCAGATTGGCCCAGGGGGTGGCTGTGTCAGTTTCATTCCGGGACACTGTATGAAATCCTGGAATGAATGTGCCCGGGACAGACCTGCAAAATGCGGGACTGTCCCGGGCAATTCGGGTCATGTGGTCACCCTACCCACACCATTACACCACCAGCCTGAACCGGTGATACAAGGCAGGAGGGATCCATGTGCCAAATTCTGACCCCGACCATCTGAATGTCGCAGCTGAAATCCAGACTCATCAGACCCGGCAACGTTTTTCCAATCTACTATTGACCAATTTTGGTGATCTGTGAAAATTGTAGCCTCAGTTTCCTGTTCCTTTTTTTTTTAATCCTTATTTAAGGTATGCGGGATGATCAATAAGGCATGGCATTACATACAGTAGCTAGTGACATCCAGAGATAGACATTAAACCCAACACTTTAAAAAGGCAACGGATAACAGCGAGAAAACCAACAAAGTTCCTTAACAGCCATATGGAAAAAATGATTAACTTGAGGTTATTGCCTCCATTTCAAATAACGCCTGTTTTTCAAACAGAACCTCAAACTGTAAAAGACAAATCGTTTTATGGGTCATACACATACCTATAAGAAAAAGAAATAGGGTGAGACAAGTGTGACCCTAACTAGTAGGTACCGAGCTATAGAGAGTTAGGGAACATCACTTATACGTCTTAAACTGTTCCAGTCATGACTCTCTTCCCCGATATTGTAGGGGTGGCACCTATTAATCCTTGCATACCGACGGATTTTTTCAGGGTAATATAGAAAAATGGATGACACCTTAGGTGTCAGGAAAGGACAGTTTCCTGTTCTTAGCTGACAGGAGTGGCACCCGGTGTGGTCTTCTGCTGCTGTAGCCCATCTGCTTCAAGGTGCGATGTGTTGTGCGTTCAGAGATGGTATTCTGCATTTCTTGGATGTAACAAGTGATTATTTGAGTTACTGTTGCCTTTCTATGATCTGGAACCAGTCTGACCATTCTCCTCTGACACCAACAAGGCATTTTCCTCCACACAACTGCCGCTCACTGAATATTTTCTCCTTTTCCCACCATTCTCTGTAAATCCGAGAGATGGTTGTGCATAAAAATCCCAGTAGATCAGCCGTTTTTGAAATACTCAGCCCATCTGGCAACAACATCCATGCCACGTTCAAACTCACTTACCGTATATACTCGAGTATAAGCCGAGTTTTTCAGCACATTTTTTGTGCTGAAAATGCCCCCCTCGGCTTATACTCAAGTCACCTTTTTGCGCCTGATCTCCCGGACTTTTGGGACCCGGTACCGGCCGGCCGTAGGTCCCCTGGACCCCAATCTTGGCACACATATAGCGCCACTCTTCCTCTATAGGTGTGCAAAGTTTGTTGTCCAGGGGACCTACGGCCAGGGAGCACCAATTTTTCAAACCCGGGCACCCCTTCCATAGACTCCCATGTTAAACGGTAATTTCTCCGGTAAATTTGGGGACCTGGTACCGGCCGGCCGTAGGTTCTCTGGACCCGAAACTTTGCATGTAGCCCCAGTTCTCCTCTACAAGTGTGCAAAGTTTTCTGTCTGAGGGACCTACAGCCGGGGAGCACCGATTTTTCAAACCCGGGCACCCCTTCCATATACTCCCATGTTAAACATAAGTCTAGTCATGGACACAGTGAGGCACAGTGAGGCATGGACATGAACACAGTGAGACGCAGTGAGACACAGTGAGGCATGCACATGGACACAGTGAGACGCAGTGAGACACAGTGAGGCATGCACATGGACACAGTGAGATGCAGTGAGACACAGTGAGGCATGCACATGGACACAGTGAGACGCAGTGAGACACAGTGAGTCATGCACATGGACACAGTGAGACGCAGTGAGACACAGTGAGGCATGCACATGGACACAGTGAGACGCAGTGAGACACAGTGAGGCATGCACATGGACACAGTGAGACGCAGTGAGACACAGTGAGGCATGCAGATGGACACAGTGAGACGCAGTGAGACACAGTGAGGCATGCACATCGACACAGTGAGACGCAGTGAGGCACAGTGAGGCATGCACATGGACACAGTGAGACGCAGTGAGACACAGTGGGGCATGCACATGGACACAGTGAGACGCAGTGAGACACAGTGAGGCATGCAGATGGACACAGTGAGACGCAGTGAGACACAGTGGGGCATGCACATGGACACAGTGAGACGCAGTGAGACACAGTGAGGCATGCACATGGACACAGTGAGACGCAGTGAGACACAGTGGGGCATGCACATGGACACAGTGAGACGCAGTGAGACACAGTGAGGCATGCAGATGGACACAGTGAGACGCAGTGAGACACAGTGAGGCATGCACCTGGACACAGTGAGACGCAGTGAGACACAGTGAGGCATGCAGATGGACACAGTGAGACGCAGTGAGACACAGTGAGGCATGCACCTGGACACAGTGAGACGCAGTGAGACACAGTGAGGCATGCACATCGACACAATGAGGCAAAGTGAGGCACAGTGAGGCATGCAGATGGACACCCTAGGCTTATACTCGAGTCAATAAGTTTTCCCAGTTTTTTGTGGTAAAATGAGGTGCCTCGGCTTATATCCGGGTCGGCTTATACTCGAGTATATACGGTACATCCACTTTCTTCCCCATTCTGATGCTCAGTTTGAACTTCAGCAAATCGTCTTCACCACGTCTAGATGCCTTAATACATTGAGTTGCTTTCATGTGATTGGCTGATTAGCAGCTTGTGCTACCAAGTAATTGAACAGGTGTACCTAATAAAGTGGCTGGTGAGTGTATATATACTGTATAACCTGTTGAATCTGAAGCAGTACAGCACCGCTAGGAGGTCCAGATACTACTTTATTCCAATAAAAGTCAGGGGGACAAACCAAAAGGTTTTTCATAAGCGGCATTGTATATAAATTCAGGAACCAAAATGGACTTTCAGAAAATAGAACTCACATGCTCCTAACAGGAATCAACTGACGCGTTTCGAGGGACACGCCCCCTACTTCAGAGCAAAAGAGTTCTGCTGCAGAGCGGGTTTACAGATGATCACAACAGTGGACAATGCCTGAGTTATCTGTGATGGAATAGAAGTGCCTGAGCAAGGGTCATCATGGCAGGAACACCAGGAGCTGCAGAGAGATATGGAGTTTTAAAGTGGATCCAGGCATATTTTTCATGCATGCGTGATAAGTAACGTCCCTGTGTAACACATCCAGGCATTTATCACTTCTCAGATCACAGCACTCCCTCTGTAATTATCTGCCATTCTGTCCAGGACGGAGCCATCTTTGCTCAGGCATCATCCAGGGTCCCCATCCACTTGCTGAACTGAGATGCTGACTCAGAGATGACACAAGCATGTGTGATATTGGAGCCCGAAATCATTAGCCAAGCGCGTTGGTAAGAGCAAAAAAATCTATTAAAATTTGGTATAAAATTAAAGGTTCAGCTCACCGCCAGTGACGCCTGTCCCATGACGGGGTTTTGAAAATTCCCACATGCCTCAGGGGTCCCAAAGAGGAGGTCTCCACAGTTCAGCATCTGTTACTCAGTCCCAAGCTAGTTCACCTTGCTCACTCACATATCCCTTAGCTGGAACGTGGTTCCCGCTAAAGATTTTTAAAGTGCAATTCACAGACGTTTCTGCGTGTCACGCATAGGGCACCATGCCCATTCACTTGAGGATGCCATTCAGAATGAATAATCATCCAAATGTGAGCAAGGACTTGGGTGTGCCCAGCTCTGTCCCTCACATCCAGGTCCTGACTGTTTCCTCTTGGTTTTCTGGGTTCTGATGCACACAGGTCCACCCCTTCTGGACCAAAGTCCCTGTAATCCTGGTTCGAAGGTTCCGTCCCACCCAAAACATCTCTCCAAACCTCCACATTCAAAGGGCAAAGAAAGAAAGATGTGCTCAATCACCCCACCCAGTTCCATTCATCGGCAAAGAGCAGTGCTCAGCTTTGGCTTCTGCAAGCCGTTCCAGTAACTATAATGATAAACACAAGCTGCCCCATCCAGTAAAGATCCTTGGCATCCTTCGTGACATCAAAACCCTCTTATCATTTTCAGGCAAGGAAGCTGCCATCTTGGCCTCTGTTTAATCTTCAACTGCCATGATGCTGCCCATGTGATCAGTTATGACACCAGCCATTGGATGGTTTGACAGTTTGGCTGAGAGCACAACCAATGTGACAGTTGGCATTCCTGGCATGCCAGGAATGTAACTGCTTTTTGAAACTGTTAAATCAATGGGTTTACTTCTGCTTTAAGAGGAAAATCCGACCGTCCCAAACGAGTGTTTTAGCCACTCTGGGGTTTACTCATACTAGCTTAAAACAAGACACTTATGCCCTGTACACATGATCGGTTTTACCAATGAAAACAGTCCGATGGACTTTTCTCATCGGACAAACCGATCGTGTATGGGCCCCATCGGCCTTTTTTCCATCGGTGAGAAAAAATAGAACATGTTTTAAATTTATCCGATGGGAAAAAAAACGATAGCAAATTCCGATTGCCTGTGTGGAACTCCATCGGACAAAAAACCCACGCATGCTCAGAATCAAGTCGACGCATGCTCAGAAGCATTGAACTTAATTTTTCTCAGCTTGTCGGAGTGTTTTACGTCACGGCGTTTGGGACGATTGGATTTTTGACTGATGGTGTGTAGGCAAGACTGATGGAAGTCAGCTTCATCGGAATTCCGATGGAAAAATCCATCGGATTAGAATCCATAGGAAATCCGATCGTGTGTACAGGGCTTTACAGTATCCACTTGCCGACCGCCCCATAGCAGATTTACTGCTACAGGGCAGCCGCACGGTCAGGGGCGGCCTGTCCATTAAGGGCGCACAGGCACCACCCCCTCTATCCACGCCACCCCCAGCCCATATGGTTAATGGATAGATTCATGCATAGCATGAATCTATCCACGGCCGCGGCGGCCACCCCCTATTCGTTCGTCCAGGATGCCGGACGCATGAATTACAGTGGTGGGGGTGTTCTAATAGGCTTTGAAATAGAGTTGATTCGGAGCGCAGAGCATTGCACTTGGAGCACCCCCCAGGTGTGTTAGAAAAGCAAATGAATATTTGCTTTTCTAACACTGAATCGCCTCTCCACCAATCTGGAGCCACGGCTCTTTACCCATGTGATCGGCTGTGTCCAATCACAGCCGATCGCTTGTAAACAATGAAGTGCCGTTTATGGGCTTTTCCTCTCTCACACTGACAGAGGTGAGGAGAGTTGATAAGCGGCATTTCCTCACAGGAAAAACGTGTAAAGGTAACCAGTGCCCTGATTACAATTCAGCCCCAACAGTGCCCATTAGTGATGCCAATCTGTGCCTATCAGTGACACCAGTCTGTGCCCACAAGTGACACCGGTCTGTGCCCATCAGTGATTCCAGTCTGTGCCCATCAGTGAGGCCAATCTGTGCCCATCAGTTATGCCAACCTGTGCTACCTTTCAATGCCCATCAGTGCTGCCCATCAGTGCCACCTATCATTGCCTATAAGTGCCGCTTATCAGTGCCCATCAGTGCTGACTTCAGTGCCACCTATCAGTGCCCATCAGTGCCGTCTATCAATGCCTATTCATGCCCATCAGTGCTGCCTATCAGTGCCCATCAGTGCCACCTATCAGTGCTGCATATTAGTGCCTCCTCATCAGTGCCATCCCCTCAGTGCCCTTTAGTGCCACCTCATCAGTGCCGATTAGTGCAGCCTCATCAGTGCACATCAGTGAAGGAGAAAAATTACTTATTTAAAAAACTTGCTCACAGAAACGAAGAAAAACTTTTGGTAAATGATAAAAAAATAATTTGTCAACAGCGTTGCATGACCGTGCAATTGTAATTCAAAGTGTGACAGCGCTGAAAATTGGCCTGGGCAGGAAGGGGGTGAAAGTGCCGGTACTGAAGTAGTTAATAAAGGACTTTTCAAAAACTGCCTCCTGTTTTTCTTACACTACACTTTTTTGGGGGGGTGAATAGCAGCCCCCCCTGCCCCAAAGCACCCCCATGTTAAGGACATGTGGCCTGGTATGGTTCAGGAGGGGGGGGCTCTTGCATGTCCCCCCCCCCCTTCCTGGCCTGCCAGGCTGCATGCTCGGATAAGGGTCTGGTATGGATTTTGGGGGGGATCCCACGCCATTTTTTTTTTCAGTTTATATAACAAAAAATAAACAATCCAGTGGTGATCAAATACCACGAAAAGAAAGCTCTATCCGTCCCCAAAAAATAATAATTGCATTTGGGTACCGTGTTGCATGACTGAGTAATTCAAAGTGCAACAGCGCTGAAAGCTGAAAATTGGCCTGGGCAGTTGGGGGGGGGGGGGCCGGGTGAAAGTGTCTGGTAGTGAAGTGGTTTAATAATAGAAGATGGAGCTGCATATAGTAACAAGTTGGAATGTATTCCGGGAAACTCATAAAGCAAACTTATTGGTCCACTTTAAGTTACTTGTTCGTTAACTTTCATTTCTATTTTTTTCTTTAGGTGTCGGTATAAATCCAGAGACATCAAGGTCTTTTTTTTTTTTTTTCCCGGATAAAGGCCGAGGTCGCCGGCTCATCTGTATTCCGGGGATTATGGGATTGTTCCCACTTATCTCCTCTGCCCTTGACGCCTTCCTCAGGTCCTAGTGAGTCACTCCTCAGATTGGAATCGGGAGTGACAGCAAAACGCGTTCAGCCGGTCTGCACTGTAATGATCTCGGTGTAGCAGGCTCGGTCGCCCGGTGATTGACTGCTCTTCGGGGGCCACCTCACTCATCATCATCGCCATCCAGGATTAAATGACCCTCAGCTGCCAATCTCCTGAGCACGGGGGGTTAACCTTTTCCTCCCTATCAACACACAGCAATGCATCTCTGCCACCAATATTGTATATGGAATGCGTGCCTCGCGCTTAGATTGCTGTGCACATAGCGTCATGGTCATGGCCGTTAACCTTCCTTTTAAACTAATTTCGAGGGGCAGTTTGTAGCTGAACCTGCCTAGGCAAGCTCATTGTTATACAATATATGGACTTGGTGGAGCATAGATTTCAGCACTCTCATTATACAACTCTGTATGTTAAAGCGGAGTTCCACCCAAAAATGGAACTTCCGCTTATCCGGTTCCTCCCGACCTCCGGTGTCACCTTTGAGTGGGGAGCAGATACCTGTCTAATCCAGGCATTTGCTCCCACTTCCAGCGAAAGATCGCCGCGCAATCTGCACCATGTCTGGTCCCTCCTCCATCCCCCCCCCCCGCTGTCTTCTGGGGGGTCCCAGAAGACAGCAGGGACCAGTGAGAACGTGCAGCGCGACTTGCGCATGCCCAGCAGGGAACCAGGTTGTGAAGCCGCAAGGCTTCACTTCCTGATTCCCTTACTGAAGATGCCGTCACCTCCACCCAGAGTTGATGGACGGGTCGGCTTCGGGTGAGGACATCGCAGGCGCCCTGGACAGGTATATGTCCTTATTTTATAGCAGTATTTGTAGCTTCTGACTTTTAAAAAAAAATAAAAAATTCTGTCGGAACTCCGCTTTAAAGTGATACTAAAGGTTCAGCTGAAAAAAAATAAAAATAACAAACATGTTATACTTACCTGCTCTGTGTAATGGTTTTTCACAGAGAAGCCTCCTCTTCTCGGGTACCCCATCAGGATTCCTGGCTCCTCCCTCCTGTTGGGTGCCCCCAGATCAAACTGCTTGCTCTAGGGGGGCACTTGTGTATGATCGTCCTGAGCCGCCTCTGTGTGTCCATAAGACACACAGAGCACAGCTCAGCCCCCCCCCCCCCCTAACTCCTTACTTACTGGCTGTGATTTATACAGCCAATGGGGACCACTTTTTTCTATTAGGTTACTTTCACACTGAGGCGTTGCGCCGTCGGCGGTAAAGCGGCGCTATCTTTAGCGGCACTTTACCTTCGTTTTTGCAGCGCTATTCGGCTGTTAGCGGGATGCTTTTAACCCCCACTAGCGGCCAAAAAAGGGTTAAAGCAAAATGATGGCGTATGTGGGTTGCTGCTCTTTTATTGCCCAATCAGAAAGCAGGGGATCGGGGAGGTGACACCATTATATTCCTGTAACAAAATGTGGTGTCACCCTGCAGACTGAGGCAAAAAAATGAAAGAATTCATTAGCAGATAAGACAGATCAGTTCATTTCTATTGCCTGGAATTCAGTTTTATTTCTGTCATTTTCGAGTAGCGGGTACTTTTTTCTCAGCACGATAAAAACAATTTCTTCTACTCGGCGGGATCCATGACTCGTGTTTATGGTTGAGCACAGGAGCACCACTGCTCCACCAGTGGGAGTTAAGTGACTAGGTTTGGGGTGGAACAAAGAGCAAAAACATCTAAACCCCCGAGGGGGACCGGTTCAAGAAGAAACACTGGAGATATCTGAAGGGTAACTGTAACTTAATGTGCCGCTCACCTGTGATAGGCAGGAAATGTCACACAAGATAGGATGAAAGGAGCTTCCATAACCCTCAGGAGCCCTTGAGCCCATTGCACCCTTTAACCAGTTGTGGACACTGGATGTACAGGGCCGCCATCAGGGGGGTACAGGCAGTACACCTGTAAGGGGCCCGGAGGCAACCCCCTTTTTTTTTGTAACGGGCCCGGAGGTCCCCAGATGGCAACCCCCTTTTTTATTACTTTTTTTATAAAGAAAAAAAAATAATATATTTTTTTTTTATTTCTTTTTTTTTAAATTCTTTATTATTTTCTTTTTTATTTTTGTAAGGGGCCCAGAGGTCCCCAGAGGCCCGGAGGTCCCCAGGGGCCCAGATGGCAACCCCCCTTTTAAAAAAAATATATATTTTTTTTGTAAGGGGCCAGTGGTAAATGACAGTCCACTCCCTCCCTCCTCCTCCATGCTCACTAACCCGATAAACACAATGGGGATGGTCTACATTACATGTAGATTGATGGAGGCTTCACCTCCCTCTTATTCCAAAACACCGGCTGGAGGGGCATGACAGAACCTGTGACTGTCAGGAATCCGCCCACACCATGTTATTGCTTAACTACTTTCTGACAAGCCGCTGTCGTTATACGGCGGCCGCTTTAAGGGGTATAGGGGGCGCACACGACGTAGGAGCCGATGCGCTTTGCCGGCGGCCGTGATGTCCGCCGGCCACCCACGATTGCTCCTCAGAGAGCCAAAATGGGGATCTGTCAATGTAAACAGACAGATCCTCGTTCTGTCAGGGGAGTAGAGAGAGATCTGCTGTAGTGATAAGGAACAGCAATCTCTCTCTATTCTCTGTCAGTACACTGCCCCCACAGTTATAAACACCTCCCTAGGGAACATTTAACCCCTTGATCGCCCCCTAGTGTTAACCCCTTCCTTGCCAGTGACATTTATATCGTAATCAGTGGCTAGGGTCGTGTCACAGCTGTATATCCATTAGGAAAAAGGTACTTCGATTTTTTTTTATAAAATAATTGCAGTGTCATCATCCACATACAGAAATAGAAGGAACAATATAAATTACAGAGTGTTTTTTGGATCACTTAAAGGGCACTTTCACACTGGCAGCGACCTGGCATCGGAGGAAAAGCGCTGCTATTTTTAGCGGTGCTTTATCGTCGTTTTTGCGGCCCTTTTCGGCCACTAGCAGGGCGCTTTAAACCTCCGCTAACGGCCGAAAAAGGGTTAAAAGTGCCCGCAAAGCGCTTTGCCAGCGCTTAGGTGGCGCTGCCCATTGATTTTAATGGGCAGGGGCGCTTTAGCACCGCTCCTACAGCTCCTCAAAGATGCTGCTTTCAGGACTTTTTTGAGTGTCCTGCCAGCGCCCCGCTCCAGTGTGAAAGCCCTCAGGCTTTCACATTGGAGTGAAAGGAGAGGCGCTTTGCAGGCGCTATTTTTAGCGCTATATCGCCTGTACAGCGCCTCAGTGTGAAAGGGGTCTAATATACATTGTTCAGATGTGTAGTACCTCTCTAGAGTAGAGTGCTAGCCAAATTTAGTTGGCTCCTCTATAGACAGAGTAGCAGGGCTTAATTGCTCAGGGCTGTTCAGTGTCTCAGAGGTTGCTGTTCTGCTACTTCCCCATGTCTCCTAGAGAGATCTGGAAGTATAGCGGGAGGGAGGGCAGAACAGGTATATTTATGGGGCTTTGGCCAATGCCTGGAGGGGGTTGACCAGTAAGTGGCTGGAGAGCCAATAAATATTACGAGGCCTGGCAGCCAGGGTGCAGAGTTCCAGGGTCCAGCCTGCTGGAGGAGACCTCTGTGCTGGGGGCTCTGCCCCTGGGACAGAGAAACAGAGAAGGAAGGCCCAGGATTCCTTATTTTTGGAAGACACTGCAGTCCCAGGTAGGCTTATCTGGGGGCTCTACAAGAGAAAGAGATAGAGAGCCTGGGTAGGGTTGCCACTTCATCCCTTTAAACTCGAACACATATGAATTACACAGCTTCTGGGGCTATTTTAGTGCAGATAAGAGTTTGTATCAGTTTTGAAGGGATGAGGTGGCAACCCTAAGCCTAGGTCAGGAGTCTGGATAAGAGCCAGGAGGACAAGAGTGAGGAAGCTCCACTATTCTGGGACTGAAGCCCTGTACACACGGGCGGGAATCCCGTCAGAAAAAAAAACGTTGGTTTTCTCGACGGGATTCTTGGCAAGCTTGTCTTGCCAAGCCCTGTGTACAGACAGCTACTCCAAAAAAAACACTGTTATTTTGAATGGCAAGAACGCGGTGACATCATCGACTACAACGAGCCGGCGCTCATCACATTCGATGCCGTCGCCGCTATCTTGCTACACCCCACACTAACCTAGTATGCTACCGCGCATGCGTCAAAGTCTTTTCGAGCATGCGCGGGCTTACCTCGAACAGGTAAGCATACAGACGACCGGTTTTCTCGGCAGGAAACACTCTGCCAGGAATCACGACGAGAATTAATAGAAAACAGGTTCTCTATTTTTCTCGTCGAGATTCCCGGCAGTTTTCCTGTCGAGAAACCACACACACGACCGTTTTTTACGGCAAAAAGCTCTCCCAGCAGTTTTCTTGCCGAGAAAACGGTCGTGTGTACGAGGCTTAAAGGGGTCGTAAAGGTTTGTTTTTTATTTTCTAAATAGGTTCCTTTAAGCTAGTGCATTGTTGGTTCACTTACCTTTTCCTTCGATTTCCCTTCTAAATGTTTTTTTTCTTTGTCTGAATTTCTCACTTCCTGTTCCTCCTCAGTAAACTTCACACCATCATCCGAGCCGTGTTTAGTCTTACTGAGGAGGAACAGGAAGTGAGAAATTCAGACATAGAAAACAAAGAAAAAAAAAACATTTAGAAGGGAAATCGAAGGAAAAGGTAAGTGAACCAACAATGCACTAGCTTAACCACTTGCTTACTGGGCACATATACCCCCTTCCTGCCCAGACGAAATTTCAGCTTTCGGCGCTGTCACGCTTTGAATGACAATTGCGCGGTCGTGCGACGTGGCTCCCAAACAAAATTAACGTATTTTTTTTCCTCACAAATAGAGCTTTCTTTTGGTGGTATTTGATCACCTCTGCGGTTTTAATTTTTTGCGCTATAAACAAAAAAAAAGCGACAATTTTGAAAAAAACTATATTTTTTGATTTTTGCTATAATAAATATCCAAATTTTTAAAAAAAAATACATTTTTTTTTCTCAGTTTAGGCCGATACGTATTCTTCTACATATTTTTGGTAAAAAAAAATCGCAATAAGGGTATAGTGATTGGTTTGCGCAAAAGTTATAGCGGCCACAAGATAGGGGATAGAATTCTGACTTTTTTTTATTATTTATTTTTTTACTAGTAATGGTGGTTATCTGCGATTTTTGTCAGGACTGCGACATTATGGCGGACACATCGGACACTTTTTTGGGACCATTCACATTTATACAGCGAACAGTGCTATAAATGTGCACTGATTACTGTATAAATGTGTCTGGCAGGGAAGGGGTTAACATTAGGGGGCGAGGAAGGGGTTAAATGTGTGCCCTATGAATGGTTACTACTGTGGGGGGAGGGGACTGACTGGGGGAGGTGACCGATGGTTGTCCCTATGTACAAGGGACACAGCATCGGTCTCCTCTCCCTGACAGGACGTGGATCTCTGTGTTTACACACACAGAGATCCACGTCCTTGTCTGTGTACCGGCCGATCGCGGGTACCTGGCGGACATTGCGGCCACCAGGCACGCGCATCGGCATCTCAGTGACGCGCCGGGCACGCACGCATGCTCCCCAGTGGCCGGAGGAGTCAAGGCCGTAAAAAGACGGCCTCCCGGCATTGTAGAGCCACCTTGCGGGCGTATATAGTTGTACGGTGGGCGCAAGGTGGTTAAAGGAACCTATTTAGAAAATAAAAAACGAACCTTTACAACCCCTTTAAGTGAGTACTTATGTGGTGATTCATCTTACAAGCCAGTTCTTGGTGCCACCAGGAGTCGTGCAAGACAGCCAGGAGCATGCCATACTGTTAAAGTGCTTAGTTCAGCCAGGAGCTGTACAAGACAGCCAGGAATTGCACTAAATAACCTGGAGAAAGTACAGTGCAGGCTAAAGTTGTGCAATGCAGCTTGCAATTTGTACAGAGCAGCCAGAAACCTAGCAGTCCTCAAGTCCTGCAGTTTGGGGTAACCCCATCCCTATCCAAGTTCTTGTTCAATTAAGACCCTAAAAAGAAACCGGGCCCTAGACTGCTTCTTGAGCCAGCGGGAAAAATGCTGAAAATCCTGTGTGTCTGGCTGTGCATGCTGTGAGTGGGGGAAAATAGGTCCAATTATCCTCAAGTCCTGTGGGGGTAGCGCTGCATGTGGGGATCTCGTTTGTGTTATTTCACTCGAATTTCCAATAGCAACCAGGAGAAAATGAAATAGTAGGGAACTGCAAGTGTGTTCAACGAACGAAAGGGCAAAATGTAATATTGTAGTCAAGTAATTTTGCACCAGACAGCACTCTTTTCCACAAAAATTGCACAGCGGTTGCCAATAGCAATGTCAGGTGTCAGCAAGGCCTCGTTTACACTTACATTGCTCTCTGAAGAGGGATCCGCATTGCATTTATGACATCATTTTTGGCCTAAGCCAGAAACCAGGAGAAGAAATTATCAATATAATATGCCCTCCTTTCTATTTACTAATGTTAGCGGCATAAGGATTACAAATAGTTCCTGTTGATTGAGAGAGTGAAGTTCCACTTTAATTTTATCTTCTCCATTGACTCCAATACATTTTGCTAACAAGGTAACATTTCACCAAAAATCTTTAAAATGTTCCATTTTGTTAATTGCTACTGGCTATTACTAGGGCGGGTTATAAGAAAACACAATAAATCCAGTAACAAGGACGTACAATTGTACAGAAGACTCATTGCAATAACAGAAGGCAATATTAGGATACAATAGGAGAGAGACGGGTCCTGACCTGGAAGAGATGGGTAAGCTTCCTTAGAGGTAAAATCAGTGTCTTATCAGACAAGCAGCACTTAAGGGAATCATTTGGCTCCGATGAAAGGTTTGCCTGAAGAGGTAAATGTCGGAGGTGTTCTTGAAGGTTTCAAGGGTTGGAGAGTGTCAGTGGCTGGTGGAAGGCAATTCCTGGGAAGGGGAGAGGCTCTTGAAAAGTCCTGAAGGTGAGAGTGTAAAAGATTGAGTAGAATGGAGAAAAGGAGGAGATCATATGAGAACGGAGGTTGCATTTGGGTTGCCACACACCAGTTGAAAGCTGAAATCAGGTTTGTAGGGCAAGGCACAGATCTACATAATGAATGAGGCAGAAGCAGGGGGATCCTTGCACTGTAGGTCCTCATGCACAGCTTCCTCTCCAGCAACACAGTAGTGACATCATTGAGCAACACAGTAGTGACATCACCAAATCTCACTCCAAATCTCCTAAAACTAGCAATCAGAGGCAGCCAGTGGCGGCTGGTGCTCCATCGGTCAGGTGGGGGGGGGGCGGCAGATGGACCTGAACCCCCCTATCACTGCAGCCCACACCACACCCACGTTGCCAGCTCACTCACCCTGTGCTGACAGGCGGTGGCTTCCTCCCTCAGTCTCCTCCGTGTCCCAGGCTGCCCATGCATCTCCTTGGCCGTATGTCTCCTCCTCCTTCCTCCTCATAGGCCAATAGGAAAGCTTCTCCTTTCAGCCAATCAGGAAATGGGTCTCACGACCCGCTTCCTGACTGGCTGGAAGGAGAATCAGTATTCAATATTCATTCACTGTTGTCACACAACTGGGTGGGCGGCTCGGAGCGCAGTGCTCTGCCCCCCCAAACCCACCCTTTTTTGAAGCCCATTAGAGCTCCTCCCCCGTTGAAATCTATGGTCCGGCGCCCTATGTGTAGGTCAGGGGGCCGGATGCATGGATAGGGGGGGTGGCGCCCATGCACCCCTAATGGACGGGCCACCACTGGAGGCAGCAGTGCCTTAGATCAGAGGTCTCCAAATGTTTCAGTACAAGGGCCACATCATATCCTTTACCCCGAGCACAAAAGTCAAAAGTCTCGGAGTCATCTTTGACTCAGAGATGTCGATGGATGCACAAATAGGATCAGTAGTAAGCGGATCACACCATCTCCTCCGTCTGTTACGGAGACTCATCCCCTTCATCCCGGAAGAGGACACAGCAGTAGTAGTTGGTACAATCATCAACTCCCGACTCGACTATGCAAACTCCCTCTACATAGGACTACCTAAATATCAGATCTCGCGCCTACAAGTCGTCCAGAACACGGCAGCTAGACTGGTAACAGGGAAAAAACCTTGGGAATCGATCACCCCTTCACTGAGAACCCTGCATTGGCTAACCGTAAAGGATCGGGTCACATTCAAGACCCTCTGCCTCACCCACAAGTGCACACAAGGAAACGCACCGCAATATTTATGCGAGAAAATTAAACACTACTCCCCCAAACGCATTCTCCGGTCAACCAATCAAAACCTCCTCCACATCCCCAAATCCCGTTACAAATGGAAGGGAGAACGAAGATTTGCAGTCCAAGGACCGCGGCTATGGAACGCTCTACCCACTGATATCCGCATGGAAGAAGACCATCGAGCTTTCAGGAAAAAACTTAAGACCCACCTCTTCTAATGGAACAGGACGTCACTGGATGCAAGCGCCTTGAGGCGATTCAGTTCGCATTTGTAGCGCTATACAAGTAATCAATCAATCAATCAATCAATCAATATTTGCACGCCAAAAAAAATCCCCATCAGAGTCCCCCTTACATCAGAGTTCCCCTTACATCAGAGTCCCCCTTACATCAAAGTTACCCTTACATCAGAGTTACCCTTTATATCAAGATTGCTATCAGAGTCCCCACTTACAGGAGTAACAATAGGGTTCCCATTAGCTTCCCCTTTGCATTATAGTCCCCCCTTACATCAAGTGGAGACAAAAGGCAGCCTCTGATAACCTAATCCTCAATCTGCGAATATTGAGGATTGCCACTGACTCTAACTGCGAGTCATGTAAAATCTTGTAGTGGGCCATATGTGACCTACGGGACATAGTTTGGAGACACCAAGCCATAGATGATCTCACACTGCAGTTGTACAGTTATGAGTCTCCAGAACATGCACAGGTAATGCACTACTATTTTCCAGGAGGAATTCAAGGCAAGGGAACATATTTCAGCAGTGGCGGCCCATCTATACGGGGCGCAGGGCCCCTAATACATGCGCCCAGCCCCTAATCTACATGCAGGGTGCCGGAAGCATGGATTCCAATGGGGTTTTTTTTTTTTTTTAGAAGCACATGATTAGCACCTGAGGCTCTCATTGGCTTCCAAAAAAAGGGTGGGCTCGGGGGGCGCATAGCACTGCGCCCCGAGCCCACCCAGTTGTGTGACAATAGTGAATAAATATTCGCTATTGTCTTCCTGATTCTCCTCCTGGTCAATCAGGAAGTGGGTCCTGAGATCCGTCACCTGATTAGCCGAGAGGAGAAGCGATTCTACTCTCTGCCTAGGAGGAGAAGGGAGGATACGCATACGGTGATGCAGAGGAGGAGGAGACGCAGGGAAAGCCACCGCCCGGAGGAAGCACTGCCTGCGACCTAGATGGGGTAAGTGCTGGGCTGGTGACCAACTGACCGATCCGGGGGTGGGGTGGCTGTGGTGGCATTGTTTGCGCCCCCCCCCCCCAAAAAAAATATACCCGCCGCCACTGTATTTCAGGATAAAACGACCATTTCCAGATTTTCAAAAATCTTAATTTTTTTAGTTCAAGTATTACCTGTACCTTGAAGAAAAGGATTTATGTGGATTATTTTACCAACCGATCTATATCTCAGCTGTGCACACAGCTGCTCCCCTTTCATCAATTAATTTCTTGTTGATTTGGATATCACATAGCGGAAGAAGAAGCCTAAAAGCCAGGGGCCATCATTGTTCTTGTCTCACTATCGTACTCCGGGGTGATTGTAACGGAAGATATTGCAGAAAGCGTTCGTAGATGAAAATATTATTGTTACATCTTTTTTTATTTTATTTTTTTCAAAATTTTTGCCGCCAGCCGAATATTTATAATTCTCTGATAACACCATTTTGTGCCATGTCGTTTTACGCCAGGCGACGGTTTCAGCTTGACCTGGAGCCCCCGGGCTGCCAAACAAACTTTGTACGCGGTAGATGGCAGCTCCCTGGTGGATTGTGGGTATTAAAACTCACAAGACGCCAGGCTCTTCACTCTGGATGCTCCCTACCTCTTCCCAGCAACTATATTTGGATTTCACGACTCTGAGGGGAGCCATCTTGCGCTCCTTCTGGCGGAATATAAACCGCCGTTGTAACGAAACGGTTCTAACGGAGAGCGGAAGGGGGGGAGAGACAGGCATGCGATATAAAAGACGCCAGGTGCGGCTTATATCTCTTTGAGATCTTTACAAAGACATTAGTTGGAACAATATGTTTATTTTACAAGCCAATTTGTAGCGCAGATCAAAATGTTACATTGTACACAGGAAGGCGATAAACCCACCGCATTCTTCAAAAACAGATAAAAAAGAAATAATAGAACGCCGTACCGGAGGTGCTACTCAAAGCAGAAAAGTGCAAAGTAGCAAAAATCTCTTTTTGTTTCCTTTTCAAAGTTCAGATGTTTGGATTTATACAGCTGTACAAAAAAAAAAAAGTCAGGTGTGATCAACAAAAAGGAAAAATATAGAAAAACAACATTTTAAAAATAAAGGAAAAATAAAGGAAGAACGTTTGAAAATGTTTCACTGTGACATTGAATAGAAGCGATGAAACCTTCAAAAGATAAAAGCCGCTTGCAGCTGAAAAGATTATTTTGATACTTGTACAACTGTAGCAATTTTCAGTCATTTTTTTCTACCATTTGAAACTATTTTGGTTTCGAAAAGATCGATTGCTAAAGCGATCTGATTGTGTGGAATTGTGACTATTTCCAGGCCATTCCTACGATCAATTCTGAAATGATCGCATGTACTAGTTGTTTACCCTTTCTTCCTGATCGATAAAATGTTACCATTTGTACTGCATCCAATTATTATTTTTTGTTGTAGACATCCAATCATAAAATGATCGGATTGGTTCCATCTATAATCAATACATACCATAACAAACTAAAAAGATTGAACATTTTTCAAATAAGTAGTTTTTCTCCACTGTTGTGCGCTTATGACGCTGCACTGATAGGCGGCACTAATATGTAGCAAGGATAAGCAGCAATAATGGGCACTGATAGGCTGCACTGAAGGGCACTGATAGGTGGCACTAATGGGCACTGAAATGTAGCACTGATAGGCGACAATAGTGGGCACTGATAGGTGGCACTGATGTGCACTAATAGGCGGCACTAATAGGTGGCACTGATAGGCGGTACTGATAAGTGGCACTGATGGGCATCATTGATAGGCACTGACAGGCAGCTATGATCAGCACCGATTGGCAGCCCTGGTGGGCACTGAGTGGCAGCACTGGTGGGCACTAATTTGGCATCACTGCTGCGCACTGTTGGGGCTCCACTGATAATCAGGGCACTGATGATCAGTACACTGATTAACAGTGTAAATGTCCCCTGTGTGGATTTGCCTGTTATCGGCTCTCTTCTTCTCACACGCTGTCAGAGTGATGAGAGAAATGCTGATAACCGGCAAATCCTGTTTACACTGTGATCAGCTGTGTTTGGATACAGCTGATCACGTGGTAAAGAGCTGCTCTGATTGGCTCTTTACCCCGATCCGTGATTAGCTGTGTCCCAAGGACATAGTGATCACAGATCCCTGCGAGAAGCGCGATCCCTGGAGGACGTCTAAAGACGCCAGCCCGGCAATGTGCGACCGCCGTCTTTCAGTTATAGCGTGGTCGGGAAGAGGTTAAGAACGTTTTCCCAAATAGAAGTGATAATAGTTTTTTTTATCAATTAACAAAATGGAAAGTAAATGAACAGAAGAGAAATCCAAAATCCAATCAATATTTGGGGTGACCACCCTTTTGGCTTCTTCTAGGTTCATTTGCACACAGTTTTTGAAGGAACTCGGCAGGTAGGTTGTTCCAAACATCTCAGAGAACTAATCACAGATCTTCTGTGAATGTCGGCTGCCTCAAATCCTTCTGTCTCTTCATGTCATCCCAGACAGACTCTATGATGGTGAGATCGGGGCTCTGTGGGGGCCAAACCATCACTTTCAGGACTCCTCATTCTTCTTTACGCTGAAGATAGTTCTTAATGACATTGGCTGTATGTTTGGGGTGGTTGCCCTGCTGCAGAATACATTTTGAGCCAATCACACACCTCCCTGATGGTATGGCATGATGGATAAGTATCTGCCTGTATTTCTCAGCATTGGGGACACCATTAATCCTCACCAAATCTTCAACTCCATTTGTAGAAATGCAGCCCCAAGCTTGCAAGGAACCTCCACCATGCTTCACAGTTGCCTGCAGACACTCATTATTGTACTGCTCTCCAGCACTTCACAAACAAGCTGCCTCCTGTTACAGCCAATTATTTCACATTTTTGACTCATGAGTCCAGGGCACATTTTGTTTGCATCCCAGTTCCTTTGTTTTCCTGCATAGTTGAGTCGCTTAGATTTGTTTCCATGTCCTATGGGTGGGTGCTACTCCTGGAAGGCTAGGGGCCTGTGATAATGCACATACAAGGAGTGCATTCTTGCAGCATTTGGACACCCAACTTATCGGTGAGGCACACAGATGAGCCGCCACAAAGAGTCAGAAACTGGGGCCAACGTATGTATTTATAATTTTTTTGTTAAAACTTATCTTTAGTGTAGATCTCACAGGGTCTGGAAAGGTTGGTTCCAAGCAGCCAGCAGACCCTGTGAGATCTACACTAATGATAAGTCACACCAATATAAGGTTCCCTATTTGGACTCTGGAATCTCCATTTTGGAATTTCCTCTTTCCTTATTGTGCTCATTGACTGAGTTTTGGCTCCTCTGTGTCATCCACGACTCAGATAAGTATTGCTATACTGCCCTGTGTACTACCTGAGTTGAGACCACCGCATGGTGAGTCCTTTGCTGGAATCCGTTTTTTCTTGACATCTTGAATCGACACCATTCAAGCTCGTGAATTCCATCCATGATCGTTGAGGGTGTGAGTCTACAGACAAGTTTCGAGTTTGCCCCGTGGGAATATCATGCTCTAATGACCCACTGTCGCTGACAAGTGGGTCCACCGGCTCTGGTAAGAGTATTTACCTATTCTCTTCTATGAAGATTTGATGGTCCACATGGTGTCCAACTTTGTTTCATCATTCAATTTTCACCATTCACGTTATGGACATTATTTGTTTATTATCACGTTTGTGTGGACTTTCATTTTTCAATACTTGGTTTGCACTTATTTTTGAGACCTAGGGTGAACACTTAGCGCTTCATTTTTTATCTTTAGTTTATTTGAATATTTGTCACATTTTTTTGCAGCAGCTTTTTGTGTTTCAGTATAATTTTAAGACTAGCGCACATTTTTCCATTTTTCAAAACTGTGATTTATATCTTATATGCTTACTCTACATAGTGATTGGCCTCATTTAAAGTTCCCCTGACCAAATTATCCTTCTTACTATTTTGTAGAGAAATCACTCTGAAAAACAACCCCCTAGCATTTCTGGCTGTGGCCATCTTGAGTAAGGGCAGATGATTCATGTAGCATTTACTTCCTGGAATCCATCTGTCCTTAGCAAAGGCATTCATGCAGGAGAGTGTGCTTACCTGAGAAAACCCCTCCCTCCTCTCCTCCCGTCCCGAAGACTCTCGGGATGTAGGACATCATTTGCCCAGACAAGAAACCAGGACGTAACTAAAGAAATTAAAAAAATGTTAAAACAAGTAAATATAATATACTTTCCTATCTATTTACTAATGCTAGTGTAGCGCCCTGCTCCCAATGAGTGGGCACTATGTGTTAAAATTATAGTTGTCTGAGCAATAGTTTGGCTCAGAAGGATTGTGTTACAAATTATACTTCTGTTTCAGTTCAGCTGGTTGCATGATTTTCCCCCTGACAGCGGGTGTCGCTGTCACCACTGGTCGGGATAGGAAAGGCAACAGGCTGAAAGTTTTGGCTATCTCCTTCCCAGCAGCAGCCAAGGGGGCATGGTGAACCCGCTGTGCATGCTGGGAGAGGGTACTTAAATGACAGACGCCATTTGGGTGAAAGAGAGTTGGGGGTCGTCGTTCGTTGGTGGTGGGCACCACCTGCCCGATCCCGACCTGAGGGCCCTCATGGCCTCAGGGAAGTGCTGGCAGTTTCTTTGCTTTAAATCAATCAAAAATTACAAGGTGAACGGTGGGCATTAGAGCTGATCAAATTATTGCCAATTGCATCACTGCTCATCATCAGGGCCACCATCAGGAATTTTACTGCTTCAGGCGTGGGCCCCCTGGAGCAGAGGAGAAACGGAATGGCGGAGGTGCTGCCGCCACAAATTGAGAAGTGGGGGGTGCCACGAATTGAGAAGCGGGGGGGGGCTTTGGGTGCTGACGAACAAGGAAAGAACAACAAAAAAAAAGGGGGGTTGCCATCCGGGGCCCTCCAGGCCTCTGGGGACAAATTTTTTTTTTTTATATTTTATAAAAAAACCAAAAAAAAACTAAATATTTTTATAAAAAAAAAAGAAGGGGGGTTGCCATCCGAGGCCCTGGGGACCTCCGGGCCTCTGGGCCCCTTACAAAAAATAAATAAAATAAAATAAATAATAAAAAAATTTATATATAAAAAATACATAAAAAAGGGGGGTTACCATCCGGGGCCCTGGGGACATCTGGGTCCCTTATAAAAAAAGGGGGGGTTGCCATCCGGGCCCCTGGGGACCTCCGGGCCCCTTACAGGTGTACTGCCTGTACCCCCCTGATGGCGGCCCTGCTCATCATTATTCATTACTGTGGCATCCCTGATTGATGATGTCACAAGTTTTTCCCTAAACTAAATTCCATGTTGCTTTATTTCCCATAGAGCCCCATAAATATCGCATTTCACATTCCCCCTGTAAAATGAGTTTTGCAGCAGAACTCTCCGGGAATATTGAAGCAGAGGCTCTTCTTCTGTGTCAGCGAGCCTCAGATCAATAGAGCAATGTTTTCTCTGGCCTTTTGCTTGTTCAGACCGCGGCAAAATCAGCGGCATAAATGAATGTATTATTATTATAATTTATTCATAAAATGTCAACATATTTCACCGCAGCGACCTTCCACCTAAAAAAGATTGCATCCGAGCGGCAAGGCGAGCTCCCCTACCCAGAATCCCCCTGGTCTGGCATGAGAGCGTGCTGCGCGGGGCACTTATGTGACTTGTGTATTATGAAATATTCCTCGTTATGGAGGATAATAAGACCCTGGCGAGCCGCTGGGCACTACGGGGTCATTGAGGCCGGAGGCTGCATCTTCCAGATGTGATTATCACAAATTCCGCGGCTCTCCTCCCATGTTTCGGACCACCGAACGCCAGAGGGGGGCCCATCCGCATTTCACTGCCTCCGATCCTTTCATTTAATTATGAAGAGGAATCCTTGTGAGAGGTGCCAGATTGGATCATATCAATATTCAGGATAGCGTAGGATGCGTTGTGCCATAAAACTGATAAAGATTTTATAACGCAACGCCAATTAACGGTAACAAGTCTTATTGCCTGAATGCGAGGGTCCCTTACGGGTTTTAATTTACTTTTTATTTTTCTTTTGACTTGTTGACTATTTTAAAGTGTTTGCATTTCATTTTCAAGTCATTTTTTCATTTCTTTGCCATTTTACATTTTATTAGATTTATCCGTCTAACACAGCGTTTCTCAACCAGGGTGCTGCAGCACCCTGGGGTACCATTTGGGTTCCCCCCAGGGTGCCGCAAGCAATAGACCTTGCTCTAGATCAGATAAGATGCCCTGAATGAGGGGACTCTGTGGTGGGGGGGGATGGGACTCGGTGGGGATGGGGGTACTCTGATGTGATGGGTGACTCTGTCATGGTGGAACCCTTGTGTGATGGGGAGGCTCTCATGTATAAGGGGGACTCTGGTGTGCTTGGGGCCTCTGAGTCTGTGAGGGGACACTGTGGTGATGGGGAAGTCTGTTGTAGGGGGACTCTGGTATGATGGGGGGGTCTCATGTATAGGGGCGTAAGAGGGGCTTCGTGGTTGGCGACAATTGTTGCCAAGAGCATAAGTCCCTACCCCTGTTCCTGTCCTGCTAGGACACTATCCCTCCTGCTGAGGCCAGACCCTCCACCAGATTGTTCTCCACACCATGCCTTCATATGATATTCCCGACCAGTGCTGGGGCAAAGTCATCTAGAGCCCAGGGCGAACATCCCAAATTGCGCCCTCCCACCCAAGATGTATGAGCACCAGTGGCGGCAAACAAACCCCCCACTAGGTCCGCACTCACCCCATCCACGGTCGCGGCTTCCCCGGCTTTTCCTCCCGGCTAATCAGGTCTTAAGATCCGCCTCCTGTCCTGATTGGTCGGGAGGAGAATATGAAAAACAATAGTGAATATTGATTTGCTAATGTTACAAGTGAGCACTGCGCCCCAAGCCCAACCTTTTTGAAGCCAATTAGAGCCTTAGGCTCTAATCATGTGCTTTAAAAAAAAAAACCTCACTCTATGAGTCTGGTGTCCCACATGGAAATTAGGGGGGCGGTGCCCCTGTGCCCCTTACGGACCGGGCGCCGCTGATTATGTGCCAGCAAAATTCCCCCCCCCCTAAAAAAAATGGAGCACGAATATGCATGCTTACCCCCAAGCAGCTCACATCCCTTCTTTCCAAATATGCGCCCAGCACAAATTCCCCTCAAATTTCCCCTTTGAGCCAAAATCCTCTCCCCCCCATCTCCAAATCCCCCCACCCAGCACAAATTTAACTCCCCCATTGCCCCATCCTAGCACAAATCCCCCCCTTCAAAAAAATTGCCCCTTCTAGAACATATACCCCCCAATCATCCCTACTAGCATAAATCCCCTCCCCCTCTACCACTGTCAGGTCACCTGTGGCCAGATGCACACCGTTGGGGCTCATGAGTGCACCACAAGGTAGTGAACCCTATGGCTGACTGCTGCGGATGGCACACTGGGTGGTTGTGGAAAGCGGGACCAGTGGAGCACAACAGGGATCCACAGGGAGCTCGAGCCCAAGATTCCCCAGGGCGCGGAGTCTAAGATCCAGCAGGTTTTCACCAGAGCCTCTAGTGGTGAGGATGGCCTACGCTGCAGCTGGATCCAGGTCGCGACCCCCAGAGTCCCCTAGCTCACGCTCCGTAGGGTAAAGAGGATAGAGGGGAAGCAGCAGCTCAGGATACAAGAATAGTGAAGGGAAAAGCCAAGGTCAGGGCAACAAGCAGACAAGGATAAACAAAGGGCAAGCCGAAGGTCAAGGTCACTAGCAGACAGGGATAGTCGAGAACAAGCCAATAACGTAACACAGAGACAGACGTAGCACACGGCAGGCAGGAACCCAAACACACAATGCTTAACAAACACGTTGATCAGCAAGGCAGACTTGCAGTGCACAGGTTAATATAGAGTTCTCTGATAGGGCCTGGGGTGGAGCCAGGCTGGGAGGAGAGATTATAAAACCAGCCAGATGAGAGAGTCTGGCCTCTAAGGTGAACACAAGAGGAGGAAGGTAAGATGGCAGACAAACATTACTGCATATCCATGATAACCAGATCACATTTCTTAGCACAAACCCCCCCAAATCCCCCATGTTAGCACAAATCCTCTTCCCCCATCCCTCCTCCCAACACAAATCCCCCCCAAATTACCACTCCTAGCACACCTCCCCAAAATTCCCCTCCTAGAACAACACTTACCCTCTGCTGCCCCCTAAATTCCCCCTTCCAACACAAATCCCCTCCCCCAAGCTCTTTGTGGTGCCCCTCCACCTCACATGATGCCACAGTGCCCAGGGCAGCCTCCCCTCTTGCCCATCCCTTGTCCTGGCCCTGGAACAGGGTGAGCCGAGCTGCTAAATTATTGCTGGAAGAGTGAGCTGTTCTGCTAACTCAATGGTGGGAAGGTGGCAGGGTGAGTGGAGCTGCTCAGAGAATGACTTGAATAACTTCTGCCGTTATTGATAAATTACTCCACAGTGTTTGCAGCTACAGAGGTCAGTGTGAATTGTTTTGAAGCTCATTTACTGCATGTTAGGAGCATGAGCTGCTCTGCTGAGTCAATGGTGGAAAGGGGTGGCAGCAGGGGAGGGCTGGCAGCCTTAGGCCTGGGGGATAAGTCTGGTCAAGTGGCCCATTGAACCACCAAATCAGTTCACCATCACCAGTGTCCATCAAAGCAGCCTCGCCAGTGTCCATCAATGCAGCCTGATCAGTGCCCATCAATGCAGCCTCACCAGTGCCCATCAGCTCAGCCTCATCAGTGCCCATCAGTGCAGCCTCATCAGTGTCCATCAATGCAGCCCAATCAGTGTCCATCAATGGAGCTTGATCAGTGCCCATCAATGCAGCCTCACCAGTGCTCATCAGCTCAACCTCATCAGTGCCCATCAATGCAACCTCACCAGTGCCCATCAATGCAGTCTGTTCAGTGCATGAGAATTAGAGAGAGGAGAGCCGCCAAATTACACAGCGTGGAAATCTCCCGCTTACCCGGCACGGCCGCTTTTTTTTATACGAAGTCCCGCCTCCTAGGCTGGCTCCTATGATAGACGTCAACAGTGTGCTGTCTATCATAGGAGCCGTCAAGGAGGCGGGACTTCATATGACAGCGCCCACCAGGTAAGTGGGAGATCCCCGCTCTGTGTAATCCGGCGGTGCTTGTCCCCCCATTCCGAGGCAGCCCAGCGGAACCGATGGTAGGGCCAGCCCTGGGCTCCCTCCCTCTGCCCAGCTCGCTATGCACTCACCCAGGATCGGCCTTGCAAAGTAGGGACAAAACTGGAGACAGACTTGGTCCGGGGACAATGTTCTCAGTTCTGGGATGCCTGGTCACCCTAGGCTAGTGGCCAGCAGGACCCACAGGCCATGGTCAGCTCCCATCAGGACCCACAGGCCAGCAGGACCAACGGCCAGTAGGACCCACAGGCCAGTGGCCAGCAGGGCGCACAGGGAGCTGGCCATGGATCTGTGGGTCCTGCTAGCCACTAACCTGTGGATCCTACTGGCCACTGACCTGTGGGTCCTGTTGGCTGCTGGCCTGTAGTTGCTGCTGGGAGCTGACCATGGCCTGTGGGCCACAGGCCACGGCCAGCTCCCAGCAGGACCTACAGCTCAGTGGCCAGCAGGACCCATAAGCCATGGCTAGCTCCCAACAGGATCCACAGGCCATGGCCAGCAGGACCCACAGGCCATGGCCAGCAGGACCAACAGGCCATAGCCAGCTCCCAGCAGGACCCACAGTGTTAAGGGCTAGTTTTAGGTTACTAGGTGGGCACTGGGGCAGGGTAAATAGGGTGTATGGGGGGGATAGATGGGATGTGGGGTTCATCTGGGGGTGTCTGGGTCTCTCACCTCAGCGATGGCAGCTGCGAGGGCCAGTGGAAGCTCAGCTCAGCTGCCTCTGCCTGTCTCCAAGATCTGAGAGTTGTAGTTTCCTGGCTGCGCTCAGTGCTCTCAGTTCTCCAACCACCGGAGCTTGAGTGCGTGTGGACTACAACTCCCAGAATGCCACAGCATGCGGCCGTGCCCCTGGCCCGACTTCCTCTGAGGGAAAAAAAATCTGCAGCGGACGGCCGCCGGCCGTTTTGCATATAAGTTAGGGCGGCCTGGGGGGAAATTGCTACTCTGCCCCCCGGCCCAGTCTGCCCCTCGGTGGCAGGGTGAGCTGAGCAGCTCAGAGAATGACTTGAATGACTTCTGCCATTAATTACGCCACAGTGCTTGCAGCTACAGAGGTCAGTGTGAATTGCTTTGAAGCTCATTTACTGAATTTCAGATGTAAATACTTGAATGTCTAAGCCTGATGACAGGTTTGCTTTAAAGCAGAATCAGAAGAAAGTATTGCGACCTTGTCATGGAATATTGTAGCATTTTCAATCATCTATATTGTGCGTGGAAAGCAATATGAATCGATAACATGAAGATAACCACAGGAAGGTTCGACCCAGGTGACGCTGACTGATTAAGACACTCAGTGAATGATTAGAAGAATGACAGGATGATTAATTGCAGGTCATTCGCTGAGATACACTGGAAGGCGGAGACCAGTAGACCCTTTTCACCTAACCACTCCATCGGCAGTACCTCCCGCCATGGACAATCAATGCGGCCCATCAGCCTGTCCGCCCATCCATTACCCATCCATTACCGCGTGGTGACTCACCGGTCGCCTCTCGGACTAAAGATTTATAGAGTGTATTGGACCATCTGTCTTCGGGGGATTGAGAATGTACAGTGCGATGTATCTCTGCCATGTTATTATGAAAGTGAACTGATTGTGAAAATCTAATTAACTTGTAACGAGGTTCAGCAATTTACCAAACAAACGAGAGAGGATGGATTGATTTCACAGAACGGCTACAAGTGGAGGTTTACACTGGGCACAGCCATCTTCTGGGTTTTAATTGAAGGTTGTACACATAGTAATGGGAAATGTGTCACTTGCTAAAGAATTCCTCCATGTTCGTGTGATATCCCCTTACATGGAAGGATGCCGATTCTGCAGACTGTGTGCCATTGACTCACCATTGGCCGGCTCGTTGGGCTTCATCAACATGACTGTGAATGGGTTCAGCATTTAAAGCACAAAGTTCCATCCTGTCACAGTTAGGGGTCAGGCTCGGAAGCCAGTAGCTATAGTGGTAGAGAGGTTCCCACTGACCAGCAGGATAAGTACACAAGCAGGTCACCCTGGTGGATGACACAGGCTCACCTGAGGTGTGAGTTCTAAGCACTAACCGGTGTTCACCAGAGCTCCTGATGGTGTGGATGGGTTTTGCTGTATGTTAGTACCAGGTTGCAGTCCTCAGGATTGCCCCACCAGGAGGTGAGCAAGCCGGGGTCCAGTAGCAGATATAGCAGGTAGGGATCAAGCAGAAGCGTAGTTGAGGAACAAGCTCCATCATTTGCCCCAGGTAGCTGAGCTGGAGCCACTGATCTACTACAGGCAGGAGAAAGCATTTCCTTATGCCGCGTACACACGATTGGAAATTCCGACAACAAATGTCCGATGTGAGTTTTTGGTCAGAAATTCCGACCGTGTGTAGGCTCCATCGGACATTTTTTGTCGGAATTTCTGCCCACAAAAATTTGAGAGCTGGTTGTCAAATTTTCCGTCAAGAAAAGTTCTTGTCGGAAATTCCGATCGTCTATATGCAATTCCGACGCACAAAAAAATACGCATGCTCAGAATCAAGCAGAGAAGCCGAACTGCCTATTGAACTTCATTGACCTCGGCTCGTCGTACGTCTTGTACGTCACCGCGTTCTTGACGTTCGGAATTTCTGACAAGATTTGTGTGACCGTGTGTATGCAACACAAGTTTGAGCCAACATTCCGTCGGAAAAAAATCCACGGTTTTGTTGTCGGAATTTCCGTTCGTGTGTACGCGCCATCAGTCTCCTCTCCTTCAGTGATCAGACTGCAACATTGTAACCTTGTATCAAGTCAGTGGGCCCTAAGGCCCTGTTCACATTGGAACACACTCATTCCCATGCATGGCATTGCAATGGGCAGCACTTCATGCTATTTGCAACAGTAAATGTAATGCCATTAATTCTGAATTGGCACCCCATACACCTTGCCAGCAGAAGTGTGCAACCCCACAGTGCAACACACTAACAATGTGACCATTATAGGTCAATGATGTCCCCAGCAACCTCACCCCTTTCTTACCTGTGGCTTCGGAGTGGGGATGCTTGTGATATCATTGACCCAATATGGCCACATGGTCAAATTTGGTCATTGACATTGCTGAAATGGCTATAATGTGACCGTCTCCCATGTGTTTGGGTCATACTGGGTTCCACCTGTTCCTTAGCCCATCACTATATTAGAGTCACACCTAACCGCTGAGGTGCAGTGCATTAAGAGCCCTTTCACACTGAGGTGCTTTTCAGGCATTTTAGCGCTAGAAATAGCCTCTAACTAGCGCCTGAAAACCGCCTCCCATTCATTTCCGTGTGTCTTTTCACACTGGGACGGTGCGCTTGCGGGATGTTAGGAAAAGTTCTGCAAGCAGCATCTTTGGGGCGGTTTGAGAGCGCTGTATACAGCGCTCCCAAAACGCATTGCCCATTAAAATGACCAGGCAGCGCTTCCAAAGCTCCTGAAAAGCACTTCGGAAAGCGCCGCAACATGGGCATTATTAACCCCTTTATTGGGGTTAAAAGCGCCTGCTAGCGGCCAAAAAAAACAGCGCTAAAGAGACACTAAAACAAGCGTCGCTTTAGCTCTATCATGGCCCCGGGCCCCAGTGTGAAAGGGGTCTTGAATAAAAAAAAAAAAAACATGTACTGTGTTATCCTGCCCATTCAAGATAAATGGGCTGTCACACACCTCGGTGGCCCAGAAAATGGTCCTGCACCCTTTTATGACAGAACACAACACGTTAGTAAATTGCACAGTGGTGTGGCACACCTCCGTCAGCAGCATGTTGGCATTGCACTGTCGCTAGAAGCATACAATGCCACCCATTACAATAACATGTGAGCGTTCCTGCAATGCAGTATTGTGTATACCTTGGGGCTCTCACATTGCTACAAAGTGACTTGCTACAAAGTTACAATGTTGCAGTCTGATCACTGGGAGGAGAGGAGACTGAGGAAATTCTTTCTCCTGCCTGCTGCAGACTGATGACACCATCTCAGCCCAGAGTCACGAGGCTGGGGCCCAAAAATTGTTTTTTAACCACTTTACACCTGCCCGCCCACAATGTACTGTGGCTTGGGTGGCCGGTGTAGGCAAAGTGGCGTACTCGCACGTTGCTGCCTACTTCCGGGTTAAGGGCGCACATATTAGGGTGACCACATTTTTAAACTACCATTCAGGGACACCCCGCCTTCCCAAAAATCAGCTTGTGCTGTAACGAATCACAGCACAGTGATTGGACACAAGGTGGGATTTATAATTTCTCCAATCACAAGCAGGGGGCGGGGATTGTGCTCCTCCAGGCATTCCCGGCCAGGACAAGTACTGTCAGTGAGTAAAGCGGTGATGCATTAAGATAAAAAAAAACCTTATGCTTTTATGACTTTAAAGGATATCTAAAGGCTCTTTTTTTTTTTTTAAACAAACATATCATACTTACCTTCTCTGTGCAGTTGGTTTTGCACAGAGTGGCCCCGATCCACCTCCTCTGGGGTCCCTCAGCGGCGCTCCTGGCTCCTCCTTTTCTCGAGTTCCCCGTTGGAGAGCCGCTCTCCCTCAGGGCACTCGTGCGGGCGTGCTCCTGTGTCCTGCTGCGGCGTCTACTGACACAGACAACAGGACTCAGCCCCACCCTCCGTGTCATTGGATTTGATTGACAGCAGTGGGAGCCAATGGCTGTGCTGCCATCAATCTATCCAATTAGGACCCAAGACACCAGCTGGTGTGCTCGTCCCTGTCGCTGGAAAGTCCGGGTTCAGGCAAGTAAAAGGGGGGGGGGGAAGCTGCATTACAGGAGGTTTTTCACCTTAATGCATAGAATGCATTAAGGTGAAAAACCCTCGAGGGTTTATAACCCCTTTAACCCCCATGGTGGTATTCCCGAGTCGGGCTCGGGGTGAGTTTTTAATGCTAAGAGTGGTAACCCCGAGCCAGACTCAGGCGGCATCGCAGTATCCAGGGGAAGTTGTTCCCTGGATCCTGCGATGTCCTCCCGCAGTGTGTGTGAGCCGTCTCCTCGCTCGATTCACACTGCTGGGTGCCGAGCTCCGTTCCCTGTGACCTTGCGGCGCACGGGGGCGGAGTTCGGCGCCAAATTCAAAAAGTGAAAAACACACAATACATACAGTATACTGTGATCTTACAGAGTACTGTATCAAATAATAACACACCCCCTTTGTCCCTAGTGGTCTGTCCAGTGCCCTGCATGCACTTTTATATTATAAAAACTGTTCTTTCTGCCTGGAAACTGGAGATTGTCCATAGCAACCAAAAAGTGTCCCTTTATGTCAAAAGTGGTTTTAAACCAGCTAGAAAACAGCGATAATAAATTACAATCACTTGCAGAATTGAGCGATAGCGATTTGTGGGGAAATTCGTCATCAAACACTGAATCTAATGACAGCGACAATTCTGCATCTGAGCAAATTTCAGTGTTTTTGATTTGATTACATTATTGAAATTGTTTTATTATAATTACATTACTATTTGTTATAATTATTTATAGTTATTTATTATATTATAATTTATGATTTGGTGTTTCAAACTTTATCATACCCGGGATGTCTACTAGACTCTTGTTTGGTCAGGTTTAAGTAAGTAATTACCGTATATACTCGAGTATAAGCCTATAAGAGTTTTTCAGCACATTTTTTTGTGCTGAAAATGCCCCCCTCGGCTCATACGTGAGTCACCTTTTTGCGCCTGATCTCCCGGATTTTGGGGACCCTTTACTGGCCGGTCTTAGGTCCCCTGGACCCCAATCTTGGCACACGTGTAGCCCCACTCCTCCTCTACAAGTGTGCAAAGTTTCTTGTCCAGAGAACCTACGGCTGGGGAGCACTGATTTTTCAAACCTGGGAACCCCTTCCATAGACTCCCATGTTAAATGGTCATTTCTCTGGTGACTTTGGGGACCCGGTACTGGCCGGTTGTACGTCCCCTGGACCCGGAACTTGGCAAACATGTAGCCCCATTTCTCCTCTACAAGTGTGCAAAGTTTGTTGTCTGGGGAACCTACAGCCGGGGAGCACCAATTTTTTAAACCCAGACACCCCTTCCATAGACTCCCATGTTGAACTTGGATATAGTCTTGGGCACAGTGAGGCATGGGCACAGTGAGGCATGCACATGGACACAGTGAGGCAAAGTGAGGCACAGAGAGGCATGCAGATTTACACGCTAGGCTTATATTCAAGTCAATAAGTTTTCCCAGTTTTTTGTGGTAAAATTAGGTGCCTCGGCTTATATTCGGGTCGGCTTATACTCAAGTATATACGGTACTAAGAATTGCAGGCCTACAACACATAACACCAAATTTCCAGGCAAAATAATTGTACCGCTTTTCGTACATAATTCCAGACAGAATCATACCGCCAGGGAGGTTAGGGCAGTACTGAATAGCAAAAAATAGCCTGGTCATGAGGGGGGTAAAATCTTCCGGAGGTCAAGTGGTTAATAATCAAAGGTGGAGCTTCTCTAAAAAAAAGAAAATGATACTTGTTGCTGTGTTATGTACAGAAAGGACCATTTCCTGCAGACAGTTAGGGGTTGGAAATGTCAGTTTGGGGGTGACCCTAGGAATGCATCTCTTAAGCCGCGTACACACGATCGGTTTTACAGATGAAAACAGTCTGATGGACTTTTTTCATCGGACAAACCGATCGTGTATGGGCCCCATCGGTCTTTTTTCCATCTGTGTTAAAATATAGAACATGTTTTAAATGTATCCGATGGAAAAAAAAACGATAGCAAATTACTATCATCTGTGGGGAACTCCATCGGATAAAAAACCCACGCGTGCTCAGAATCAAGTCGACGCATGCTCAGAAGCATTGAACTTCATTTTTCTCGGCACGTCGGAGTGTGTTTTACGTCACCGCGTTTGGGACGATCGTTTTTTTGACTGATGGTGTGTAGAAAAGACTGATGGAAGTCAGCTTCATCGGATTTCCGATGGAAAAATCCATCGGTTTAAAATCCATAGGAAATCCTATCGTGTGTACAGGGCTTTACTGATGTAAACATCTGGTAGATGGAAGTTCAGCTGATTGGTGCTCAGGCAGTGGGGCCCCTGGAGCGCCTTGTCAGGCGTTTATTTCATACGATTCCCAGAAGCCATCAGACTGGTTCACACGCTCCATCCATTTCACTGTCAGCTCGGAGCTTGTCTCTCTGCTCAGGCAATTGACTCCGCATACATCATCTTTCCTATTTTCCTGATTGTTAATTAACTTTTCAGCTTGTGATTTGTGTTCTGCGCTCTCGTTCTCTGCCGCTCAACTCGCTCCCCGCTCTGCAATGTGTCTGTGAAGAGGGACTCTTATTAAAGGGTGACTCCGGTCAAACAGATTAATGTGAAGATGAAGTACATGTGAGGGTAACACTTTATCTGCCAGCACTTTATAAAGTCACGCCGATACCTTTGTGATCCGGCTAATGCTGTACATGAAGTGCCACAAACCAGAGGGACCATAGCCTGAGGCTCTGCAAACTCCGTGCCACTGCCCCGCCTCCTGTCCGCCATATTGGCTTATTTTAAAGGGAGAGGCGATGCGTCATTAATCTGCCTGTGTTCCAACACGCTTCATCTGCTTTTCTCCTCAGAAGGAACATTTCCAATATTACACTTTAGATTTAGTTCACCCCTTTCCCCCGCGCGTACACCCCTGCCGCGAGCTCCGTGACTGTGCCCGCGGGACCCACGGACTCAATGTCCGCCAGTGTCCCGCGATCGTGTCACGGAGCTGCAGAACGGGGGGATGCCTGTGTAAACAAGGCACCTCCCTGTTCTGCCTTGTGACAGGACACTGATCTACTGCTCCCTGTCATCGTGAAGTGTCACGATACTGATCACTTCCTCCCACCGTCATATGACGGCGGGCGGTAGACAACTGGTTAAAAAGGGGATTAACTCCAGGAGATAAAACGATAATTCTCCCGCTCTACAAGACTCTGGTCCAGCCACACCTGGAGTATGCCGTCCAGTTCTGGGCACCAGTCCTCAGGAAGGATGTGCTGGAAATGGAGCGAGTACAAAGAAGGGCAACAAAGCTAATAAAGGATCTGGAGGACGTTAGTTATGAGGAAAGGTTACGAGCACTGAACTTATTCTCTGTGGAGAAGAGACGCTTGAGAGGGGATATGATTTCAATTTACAAATACCGTACTGGTGACCCCACAATAGGGATAAAACTTTACAGCGAAAGGGAATTTAAAAAGACACGCAGCCATTCACAAAAACTAGAAGAAAAGAGGTTTAACCTTAAACTACGTAGAGGGTTCTTTACTGTAAGAGCGGCACGGATGTGGAATTCCCTTCCACAGGCGGTGGTCTCAGCGGGGAACATCGATAGTTTCAAAAAACGATTAGATAAGCACGTGAATGACCACAACATACAGGGATGTGAATAAGAATGTAGCGCTAAAATTGTAGGAGAGACCAAGGAATTGGCCTCAAAAGAAAAGATAAATGTGGGTAAAAAACAACAATAAAGTGAGTCCACAAAATTTCCATACACATATCCGTGATAGGAAACAACTGAAACCACGCGTGAAACAATACAGGTCATCACATAACTTCTGAAGGTGAAGAGAGGTAGAATACTCTTACCGGAACAGATGGATCTGCGGGTTAGGCAGATCAAAAGGGCATTGGAAATCTCAGTGGCAGTTCCCTTCTGCATGTCTGGAGACTGGATCGCACAAATCCCAGATGAAAACTCCCCGGCAGGTTCCCCGACTTGGAAGCAGACTCAGGATTCAACAACGATCTCCATAATCATCAGATAGAACAGGAAACAGACTTGAGTCCGGAAGTACCTTCCGGAATAGCAGTCGCACATAAGGAGAAAGCCTTAACTCAATCGACCGACCATGGAAAAAAGGAATGAAGGAAATGCTCCGATAGTGCAGGTCAATGCAGGTTTATTAAAAAACCGACAAAGTAAAAGTGATCACATATGAATATAAAACATTAAAAAGGGCAGTGAGTGGAGTGGTGTACCAGGCCCAACGCGTTTCGTACTAGAGTACTTCAACAGGGGCATCCCTGATTATGGAGATCGTTGTTGAATCCTGAGTCTGCTTCCAGAGTCGGGGAACCTGCCGGGGAGTTTTCATCTGGGATTTGTGCGATCCAGTCTCCAGACAAGCAGAAGGGAACTGCCACTGAGTTTTCCAATGCCCTTTTGATCTGCCTAACCCGCAGATCCATCTGTTCCGGTAAAAGTATTCTACCTCTCTTCACCTTCAGAAGTTATGTGATGACCCATATTGTTTCACGTGTGGCTTCAGTTGTTTCCTATCACGGATATGTGTATGGACATTTTGTGGACTCACTTTATTGTTGTTGTTTTTTACCCACATTTATCTTTTCTTTTGAGGCCAATTCCTTGGTCTCTCCTACAATTTTAGCGCTACATTCTTATTCACATACATCTAATACTAGTAACATATTATGTAGCAGCTTCACTACCCTTTTACATTTGTTATTTCGTTTGAGACTAGCGCAATATTAATTTCCAATTTCAACATACAGGGATATACAATGTAATATCCCACACATATGTAGCAGCCTCACCCCTCTCTCCCCTTCTCATGCTCAGCTGGTCTTTCTTCGTCTAGGGGTCTCAGCGCTGGGGGGAGGGGTGAGACACACCACGGCCCATGTCCTCCATAGCTAAGAGGTGAAGGCCAGAAAATTGGGCCCTGTGTAGGTGTCCTAGAGTCAAGTCCAGTACTTCGTCCCTGACTCCTTTGCTCCTAGTAACCAGAGTTCCACACAGTGAATAGGTCCAACTCAGTTTTATTCTTCTTTGCCAACAACAAACAGTTTCGTCTACTGAGTAGTAATGGGGATAGATCGAGGCACAATCCTTTCCCTTCTCCTGCTAACCACTGTGGTATCACCAGTGGCAAATAGTCACTGCCACTGACTAGGTGATGTAGAACGTGAATTACCTTCGCTAGCACGGCCCCTGTCAGGGGAAGGAAATCCGTCCAAAGGAGAAACCGGAGGCCTCTCTGTCACCAGCGATGCTGCGCCGGACTCTCCAGAGAAGTTCCGCACACCAGTCCTCACTAACTCAGACACGGGCACCCAAGGCGTTAGGGCCCCTTGGATTCCTCCACCCTCGTGGAACTCAGTCGAAGATACTGAGCTCCAGGCCTCCGCCATAGTACCTCACCCCAGGCTAAAGGTGCCTGAGATGGACTCCATCTCCGCTCCAGCTAGGTCAAGGGCACCTAGGCCTGGAACACTGGAACGCCGGCACCCAAGCTGAAGGTGCCTGGGTGCGGCCGCGTCCTCCAGATTCTGAACTCTGAACCCCCTGGCAAGGGTGTCCGCCGCTTTTATCCCCTCTCCCTTTGCGTCACAGCGGGTTCCCCGCCCCACTGTACCAGCTCCAGGGGAGGACAAAAAGGTACAGTCTTGCGGTGTGAGTTCAGCTCCGGCCCAGGGCAACAGCGCCACCTGTGGACCACAAGGAACCTCACACCACCAGAGTCCTCCAAGAACCAGAAAAAGGTCTCGGATACCCATAGCAATTAGTGCATCTGGGTTACACTACCACCCAGATGCCTCCCTTAAATTCAAACACCCACTACACATAGGTTGGACTTGATGGACTTGTGTCTTTTTTCAACCTCACCTACTATGTAACTATGTAAATTTTACTGAACTGCAGAAGAAAACAAAACAGGTCTCCTGCCTTTGCCAGACAGGGCTGTGCTGTGTACCAGAGCTGTGCAAATCTCAGGACTGGATGGACAGAAACACAAATCCTTAAACAGATAAACAGATGTGCTTCATCATCTGCTTGGCTGGGGTTCCGCTTCAACTTTTTTTTTTTTCTGCCTATTTTTCCCATTGTTGGAATTGCGGTGCAGAATGCTGCAGTCACATATAATGAGTTTCAGATTTTTTGGCTGCGCAAATAAAACCTCATTGTGTTAATTGCCGCTTCCCTGTCAGACTTGCCTACTCCGAAATTCTCACTCATTATAAATATTCTGTTTCAATTAAATTGTGTTTTTTTTTTTCAGCCCTGAATCCCGGATAGAGAGCAGACAGTTGGAGAAGAGAAAAAAGTTAAATTGTAACATGGACAGATTGCGAGAGTGCCAACGCTGGCTGTCATGCGGTACAAACTCTATTATCGATAAATCTTTGTTATCATTAAGGGGCGTATTTACTAATAGTTATAACTAGATTCCCCGACGTTATTTAGCACAGCTTTAGTTTTTCTTTTTATTGGGGGTTCAGACACACGGGAGTTTTACAGGAATTTTATATGATTTGCTAAATAAATGAAAAAAGACCAAAATTTGGAAATAAAAAAGTTTTTCAAAGTTTCTGTTATAAAAATTTTCAAACAGGTAATTTTTCTCCTTCATTGCTGTGCATTGATGAGGCTGCACTGATCAGCACTGATGAGGCACCACTGGCGGGCCCTAATAAGGAGGCACTGATGAGGCTGCACTGATATGTGGCACTGATGGGCACTGATAGGCAGCACTGATAGGTGGCACTGATGGGCACTAATTGGCACCACTGATGGGCATGTTGGGGCAAAACTGATTATCAGTGCCCTGATTATCAATGTAGATGTTACTGATAGGTGGCACTAATGGGCACCAATAGGCGGCACTGATGGGCATTAATAGGTGGCACTGATGGGTGGCACTGATAGGCGGCGCTGATTGGCATCACTGATGGGCACTGTTGGGGCTACACTGATAATCAGTGCCCTGATTATTAGTGTAGATGATACTGATAGGTGGCACTAATGGGCACTAATAGGCGGCACTGATGGGCGCTAATAGGCAGCATTGATAGGCGATACTGATGGGCACTGATAGGCGGCACTTATGGGCACTGATAGGCAGCACTGAAGGGCCCTGATAGGTGGCACCTATAGGCGGCACTTATAGACGCCACTGATGGGCACTAATAGGCAGCACTGAAGGGCATTGATAGGTGACACTGATGGGCACTGATAAGCGGCACTTATGGGCACTGATAGATGGCACTGATAGGCAGCACTGATGGGCACTTATAGGCGGTACTTATAGACGGCACTGATGGGCACTAATAGGCAGCACTGATGGGCACTGTTGGGGCTGCACTGATTATCAGTGTAGATATGCCAGTTACCGGCTCTCTCCTCCCCTCACACTGTGACAGCATGAGGAAAGGAATGCCGATAACCGGCAAGTGTGTTTACATCATGATTAGCTGTGATTGGTCCTTTACCCCAATTTGTGATCAACTGATTCGGAAGGACTCAGCGATCACAGAGCGCACCGCAGCGGACATGCTCGGCAAGTGGTTAACTAAACCCATTAGATTTTAGTCTACTAAAATACAACTAAAACTAAAATGGCATTTTAGTCAAAAGACTGACTAAAAATTGACACGGCACCGCAAGCGAGACAAATGTTTCCAAAATGTGTGTTTTCTGTGCGCTTTGTCCCGGGTTCCAGAAACGCGGCCGCGTTTAGTGAAAAGGTGTAGGGACCTTTTTCCTGCATTTTCACAGCAGCCCTTTTTATTTCAGATTGCTCAGGTGTGAAGTGAGCCTTAGTGCTTGGCCTGGTGTCAGTCCCTGTATAGCAGGTTTAGCGTGTGAGGAAAAAGAAGAAGCCAAAGGAGCCAATGAGTTCATGTGCTGACAAGGAGCATGCTGATAGGAGGAAAGAACAGAGTGACAGAGAGATGAGCTATTCATTGTGCTGCCTCTTCTTTCACTGTCCAGTCATAGGGAGGATCTAGGACAGTCCGGGCTCATCTAGTATTAAAGACATCTAGTGGCAGAAGAGAAGTACTGCAAGGGAAATGCTTAGCCTGGTGTCAGCGTCTGGCACTCCCTGTACAGCAGGGTTGGAGTGTGAGAAGAAGAAGCAGCCAAAGGAGCCAGTGGGGTTGATTTACTAAAAATGGAGAGTGCAAAATTTGGTGCAGCTCTGCATAGAAACCAATCAGCTGCCAGTTTTTTTTTTTGTCCAACCATAATTGAACAAGCTGAAGTTAGAATCTGATTGGCTACCATGCACAGCTGCACCAGATTTTGCACTCTCCAGTTTTAGAAAATCCAGTTTAATGTGTTTATGTACTGACCAGGAGCATGGTGATAGGAGGAGAGAGCAGATGGACAGAGAGATATGCTCATCATCATCATCTACTTTCACAGGCTGGGGCCGGGTCTAGGACAGTCTGGGCTCATTTGGTACTGCGAAGATCTAGTGGCAGAAAAGAAGTACTGCAAAGGAAAGTGCATGGCCTGGTGTCAGCCTCTTGCAGTCCCTGTACAGCAGGGTTGGGGTGTGAGAAAATGAAGCAGCCAAAAGGAGCCAATGGGTTCACGTCTGACTAGGAGCATGCTGATAGGAGGAGAGAGCAGAGTGACAGAGAGATCCGCTCATCATCTTTTACTTTCACTGTCCATTCACAGTTTGGGTGCAAGAAAGTACTGAGGACATATAGTGGCAGAGAAGACGTAGTGCAAGGGAAAGGCCTTGGTGTCAGCCTCTTGCAGTCCCTGTATAGCAGAGTTGGAGTGTGAGAAGAAGAAGAAGAAGCCAAAGCAGCCAATGAGTTCATGTCTGAGAATGAGCATGCTGATAGGAGGAGAGGGCTTACTTTTACTGTTCATTCACAGGTTGAAGAAGAAGAAGAAGAAGCAGCCAAAGGAGCCAATGAGTTCACATCTGACTTGGACTGGTGGCGGGTCTAGGACAGTCTGGGATTTTCTAGTACTGAGGACATCTAGTGGCAGAAGTGAAGTACTGCAAGGGTAAGTGCTTAGCCTGGTGTCAGCCTCTTGCACTCCCTGTACAGCAGGGTTGGAGTGTGAGAAGAAGAAGCAGCCAAAGGAGCCAATGAGTTCACATCTGACTTGGGCTGGGGGCGGGTCTAGGACAGTCTGGGCTTTTCTAGTACTGAGGACATCTAGTGGCAGAAAAGGAGTAATGCAAGGGCAAGTGTCTGGCCTGGTGTCAGCCTCTTGCACTCCCTGTACAGCAGGTTTGGAGTGTGAGAAGAAGAAGCAGCCAAAGGAGCCAATGCGTGTGCTGACAAGGAGCATGCTGATAGGAGGAAAGAGCAGAGATGTGCTCATCATCATTTACTTTCACTGTCCATTCACAGGTTGGGGGTGGGTCCAGGACAGTACTGAGGACATCTAGTGGCAGAGAAGAAGTACTGCAAGGGAAAGTGCTTGGCCTGGTGTCAGTGTTTTGCACTCCCTGTACAGCAGGGTTGGAGTGTGAAAGGAAGAAGCAGCCAAAAGAGCCAATGAGTTCACATGTTGACATTGACAAGGAGCATGCTGATTAGAGAGAGCAGAGTGACAGAGAAATGAGCTCATCATCATCATTTACTTTTACTGTCCAGTCACAGGTTGGGGGCGGGTCCAGGAGAGTACTGAGGACATCTAGTGGTAGAAAAGAAGTACTGCAAAGGGATAGTGCTTGGCTTGTGTGTGTCAGCCTCTTGCAGTCCCTGTACAGCAGGGTTGGATTGTGATAGGAAGAAGCAGCCAAAGGAGACAATGAGTTTACGTCTGACAAGGAGCATGCTGATAGGAAGAGAGAGCAGAGTAACAGAGAGATGAGCTCTTAATTTGTTACTTTCACTGTCCAGTCACAGGTTGGGGGCTGGTCCAGGACAGTACTGAGGACATCTAATGGCAGAGAAGAAGTCCTGCAAGGGAAAGTGCTTGGCCTGGTGTCAGCCTCTTGCAGTCCCTGTACATCAGGGTTGGAGTGTGAGAGGAAAAAGCAGCCAAAGGAGCCAATGTGTTTACGTCTGACAAGGAGTGTGCTAATAGAAGGAGAGAGCAGAGTGACAGGCAAATGAGCTCCTCATCATTTACTTTCACTGTCCATTCACAAGTTGGGGGCGGGTCCAGGACAGTACTGAGGACATCTTGTGGCCGAGAAGAAGTACTGCAAGGGAAAGTGCTTGGCCCGGTATCAGCGTTTTGCAGTCCCTGTACAGCAGGGTTGGAGTTTGAGAAGAAGAAGAAGCAGCCAAAGGAGCCAATGTGTTTGCGTCTGACAAGGGCTGGGGGCGGGTCCAGGACAGTATTGAGGACATCTAGTGGCAGAGAAGAAGTACTGCAAGGGAAAGTGCTTGGCCCGGTATCAGCGTCTTGCAGTCCCTGTACAGCTAGGTTGGAATGTGAAAAGAAGAAGCAGCCATAGGAGCCAATGTGTTTGCGTCTGACAAGGGCTGGGGGTGGGTCCAGGACAGTACTGAGGACATCTAGTGGCAGAGAAGGAGTAATGCAATGGAAAGTGCTTGGCCTGGTGTCAGCCTCTTGCACTCCCTGTACAGCTAGGTTGGAATGTGAAAAGAAGAAGCAGCCATAGGAGCCAATGTGTTTGCGTCTGACAAGGGCTGGGGGCGGGTCCAGGACAGTACTGAGGACATCTAGTGGCAGAGAAGGAGTAATGCAAGGGAAAGTGCTTAGCCTGGTGTCAGCCTCTTGCACTCCCTATACAGCAGGGTTGGAATGTGCAGTCAAACAGTACTGAGGACATCTAGTGGCAGAAAAGAAGTACTGCGAGGCAAAGCTCTGGCTTGAAAATGAATGGGTTTTTCATTGTTATCTAGTGATTTTAGGCCAGGGTTCTGCTTTAAATGCTCATAGTATCTGTTTTCTAAGAACATAACTGACTAGCAAGCCACCAGCCTGCATTTCGACGGCAGCTTTATAAAAAGCTCTTGTGTCAAAACGCAGCCAACCAGCTGCGGCGATCAGACGGGGTTGGGGGGGGGGGGGGGGAATGCAATCGGTATTACTTATGTTTCAATCATCCCGTGGTACCAGCTGAATAAAATAATGTATTCCATAGACGAGAATGCCTGAGCGGCAAACGTTTTCCCGGCATTGTTCAGAAATGTTGCTTTTGTGAACGCCAAGAACAAAAAAAAAAAAAAGCTGAGTCTTCAGCTGGGATCTTAAAGCTGTCAGTGAATTAATCACTCTTTTTACGGCTAAAGGGTAAATCGGAGGCTGGAAAAAAAAATCTCGCCTACAAGAAAGGCACGCGGCTAATTAATCTCCTCCTTCGTGTCCGGAGTCGGTGTGAATTTTTAAAAAAAAAAAAATTTAAAAACACAAAATGTCAAGTGAAATCGGCCCTTTGGCATTCTCAGGGATCTGCCGCGGAGAGGACATATAAAAGCAATTAAGGAATCGCAGACGTCCTCCACGACGGCGGCTCGGGCTCGCTTGGGCAGCGCGGACTTTGTGTTTACTTTCCTTCTGGCCCCGCGCGCTCTCCCCGCAGAGGAGATGAAATGCCGGGAAAGTTTGCCGCAAACAAACCTGCAGAGAATTTAATTGCTTTCTGTAAATTTGCGCGATTTGAATGAGGGGGAATTATAAGGAACGTGAAGGTCCTAGTTATTAATGCTCATTTAAGGAACAATGCAATAATCCTCAGCGTTCAAAGCTGCCAGCCAAAATAAGAGGTCCTAATTAGAACCCGCGTCTGAAATTTAAATAAAAGCAGAAGTCTCCGTTGTCTGGAAATCTGAGTTGAATGAGGGTGATTATTTTCTACTTCCAATTTTTTATTGTTCCTTTGAGGAACAATCCAAAAATCCTCAGCATTCAAACCGCCGGGCCAACAAAGGGGACCCCAATAAAATGCATTACGGGCCTATTTATATATAAAAATAGAATAAAAAAAGAAGAATTGTAGAGCTCTTTACCCAGTGAAACTGGATGTGCATTCATTCTATGCAAATAAGGGCAAAACCAAATGTTATTCGACTTTTTTCCCGAATGGTCTACAGCAGCGATCTCCAAACTGTGGCCCTTGCCTTTATCCGGCCTTTGGGGCACTATTCCTCCCACTGAGACCAAAGATGGGCCAGAATGTCTTTTACTGACACCAACAATGGGGTAGCATTCATTCCACTGACACCAAAGGTGGGGCAGAATTCCTTCCACTGACACCAAAGGTGGGGCAGAATTCCTTCCACTGACACCAAAGACGGGGCAGAATTCCTTCCACTGACACCAAAGACAGGGCAGAATTCCTCCCTTTGACACCAAAGATGGGGCAGAATTCATTCCATTGACACCAAAGATGGGGCAAAATATTTTCCACTGACACCAACAATGGGGCAGAATTCCTTCCTTTGACACCAAAGATGGGGCAGAATTCCTTCCATTGACACCAAAGTTGGGGCAGAATTCCTCCCTCTGACACCAATGGGGGGCATAATTCTTTGCAGTGACACCAATGGGGAACAGAATTCCTTCCTTTGATACCAATGATGGGGCAGAATTCCTTCCAATAACACCAACGATGGCACAGAGCTGTTTCCATTGACACCAACAATGGGGCACTCTTCCTCCCACTGAGACCAATGATGGGGCAGAATTCCTTCCATTAACACCAAAGATAGGGCAGAATTAATTCCACTGACACCAAAAATGGGGCAGAATTCCTTCCATTAACACCAATGATGGCACAGAGCTGTTTCCATTGACACCAACAATGGGGCACTCTTCCTCCCACTGAGACCAAAGATGGGGCAGAATTATTTTATCTGGCACCAACAATGGGGCAGAATTCATTCCACCGACACAAAAGTTGGGGCAGAATTCCTTCTATTGACACCAAAGATGGGGCAGAATTCCTTCCTCTGACACCAATGATGGGGCAGAATCCCTTCAAGTAACACCATTGATGGCGCAGAGCTGCTTCCATTGACACCAACAATGGGGCACTATTCCTCCCGCTGTCATCAAAGATATGGCAACCCTAAGCTCCTCCCGATGCGTTGCGTCACTGTCACGTGACTTCATCAATACCCTTGATGAAGTCACGTGACAGTGACGCAACGCGTCGGGAGGAGCTTAGGTGACATCCACTTCCGGTTTTACGGCCGTGACCAGAAGTTCCTGTATTTTTGACGTTGTTTTTACTTATATGGCGTTTTTTTTTTTTTTTGCCTTTTTATTGTCAACTACCGATTTTAATAAATGGACCCATGTGCCTTTTAACTTACTACACTATGGAGATCCTTTTTTCTTGCTTTTAAACCCTTGGATCTGGAGATACATTTCCCAGGAAACCTATGGCGAGGTTGGAGGCAGTTCTGCAGCGGTGTCCTGTTCAAAACACACCGAGGAGGAAGGAGCATTCACCGTTGGTTGGCCTTTATCGGTCAATGCACCATTAGACCCAGTGGGGTCTATTTATAAGACTTGGACTCCCTTGCCCGTCCCTTTCCTCCGCTCAGTTGTTTTGCTCGTCTGTGGGATTGTCCTGTTGTGGCGGGGACTGGGTTGCTCCCTAGATGGTTGGGGATTTTCTTTCTGTGGATGCGCCAATTGTAGCGCTTTTTCACATGGACTTGGTTTTGGTTTAGTATATATTTTACCTGAATGGACTTTAGGTTATTAACCATACACTGTTGTGATGCAAGTTACCATTATTATTACTATGAGATGAATTTTTACTAACTTTATTTACATAGCACTTTATTAAATAGTAATTAGCGCTACTTCGATATATTTAAAACATTTTCTGGGTGCTGGATACACTACAGAAGTCAGCTGCTGTTTACGCCCTCACTATAGAAATTTATTGGCAAGTAGCAATCCACACCTGGTGGCAGGTGACGTGGCAATCCACACCTGGTGGCAGGTGACGTGGCAATCTGCACCTGGTGGCAGGTGACGTGGTAATCCGTAGCTGGTGGCAGGTGACGTGGCAATCCGCACCTGGTGTCAGGCGACGTGGCAATCCACACCTGGTGGCAGGTGACGTGGCAATCTGCACCTGGTGGCAGGTGACGTGGTAATCCGTAGCTGGTGGCAGGTGACGTGGCAATCCGCACCTGGTGTCAGGCGACGTGGCAATCCACACCTGGTGGCAGGTGACGTGGCAATCTGCACCTGGTGGCAGGTGACGTGGTAATCCGTAGCTGGTGGCAGGTGACGTGGCAATCTGCACCTGGTGTCAGGCGACGTGGCAATCCACACCTGGTGGCAGGTGACGTGGCAATCCGTAGCTGGTGGCAGGTGACGTGGCAATCCGCACCTCTTGTCAGGCGACGTGGCAATCCACACCTGGTGGCAGGTGTTGTGGCAATCCACATCTGGTGGCAGATGACGTGGCAATCCCCACCTGGTGGCAGGTGATGTGGCAAGTGGCAATCCACATCTGGTGGCAGGCGAGGTGGCAAGCAACAATCCACATCTGGTGGCAGATGACGTGGCAATCCCCACCTGGTGGCAGATGACGTGGCAATCCCCACCTGGTGGCAGGTGATGTGGCAATCCACATCTGGTGGCAGGTGACGTGGCAAGCGACAATCCATACCTGGTGGAAGGCGACATGGCAAGTGACAAACCGCATCTGGTGGCAGATTCTGCATTATGGTTTGAACTATTTCATTTTATATTACAATGAAATAATGCGCTTCCATCATCCCAACACCATATCAGCCATTGTTCTGTGATGATTGAAGCGCTAACACCAGCCATTTCCCCGACAAATAGCCAGCGAAATGCTACATAACAACCCAACCCCCCCGGCCTTGGCCCGATTCTATTCCACAACGCCGGTCCTCGGTGCCAAAAAGGTTGGGGGCCACTGTCATAGAGGAAGGAAGGCTGTTTTGGGAAGTGAAAACCTCTGACGGGTTCTCTTTGCCACCCTCAGTAACAATGTAACAAATCAATAAGTCCATATTTCAGTTGTCTGAGAACGGCTCCTCTAAAGTAGGTCACCTTTGAGGAATAATTACCGTTCTTCTCAGATCTAATACTGTTTCTTAATATAATTTCCCTGAAAATGTAACATTAAAACGTTTCTCTATTATTCCAACGTTGTAAAACAGACAGAAAATATATAGAGTGTGATGGCCGCTTCCTTGAAGAGTCGCAGAGACGGCGTCCTCCAGTTAATTATTTCAATGGATCTGACTTACAAGAATATAAAAATGAAAAAGAAAAAAAGAAAAGGTTTCTCTTTGATGGATTGCTCTTACATGGGAATTATAGAAATGATATTTAGTGTCTGGAAGGTGACAGTTTGCGGTGCGTATTATACGGCCGCCAATGGAAGGAGTCGCATGTATCGCAGAGTCTGGCACTTCCCTGTATGAAAGTCTCCCAAGCATGCGGCCAGTGATGACACTCCATTGATGGCTCATGGCACAATAAACTGTATGAGATACTTTTGGACTCACTGTTAGGGCTCCTTTACACTTAGGGCTGTGATTGCCGCCTCTCGGCAGAGGACCGCTTTTTCAGAGGGCAGGTGACAGGCGGCTGAGAGGCAATATGTCACCTCCTGAATGCCTGATTTAACCCTTGGAAGACTCCAGCATCTCTGATCACCCACCTTAGCCTTGCATGCCCCAACAAAAATGATATGCATGTACTGCCTGAGGTAAGTGGGCCGCGCTACTACCTTGCAATACACATGGTTGTAGCACAGCCTCATTACCTTGATTGGGATGTGTTCATTGGTGATCCATCCCGCCAAATACATCACGCAGTATAATTATTGCTGCAGCACGTGTTCTGCCCTGTCCAGCTGGCACATAAAGTTAAGGTGGGCAGTAAAATTGTATTCCAATTGCCTATTTTTACCCCTTCTTACATCTCCCTAAAGAGTCCCCCTTACAATAAAGTCCCCATCAATGCCCCCCTTACATCAGGGTCCCTCTCAATGTCTCCCCTTACATTAAAGTCACCCTACATCAGGGTCCCCATCAATGTTCCCCCTTACATCCAGTTTCCCATCAATGCCCCCCCTTACATTAGGGTCCCCACCAGTGTACTCCCTTACATTACAGTCCTCCCTTTTGGGTCCCCATCAATGTCCCTCTTAAAGTCCCTCCTTACATTAAAGTCCCCTCTTGCATCATGGTTCCCATCAGTGTCCCCCCTTACAATAAAGTCTCCCCTTACATCAGGGTCCCCATCAATGTCCCCCCTTACATTATGGTCCCCATCAATGTCACCCCTTACATTAAAGTCCCCCCTTTACATTAGGGTCCCCATCAATGTCCCCCTTACATTAAAGTCCCTTTTACATCAAGGTTCCCATCAGTGCCCACCCCCCTTGCATTAAAATTCCCCCTTACATTATGGTCCCCATCAATGTCCCCCTATCAGTGTCCTTCCTTACATTACAGTCCTCCCTTACTTTAGGGTCCCCATCAATGTCCCCCTTAAAGTCCCTCCTTACATCAAGGTCCCCATTAAAGTCCCCCCTAACATCAGGGTGCCCATCAACGTCCCCCCTTGCATCCTTACATTAAAGTCCACCCTTACATTATGGTCCCCATCAATGCCCCTCCTTACATTACAGTCCCCCCCTTACATTAGGGTCCCCACCAGTGTCCTCCCTTACATTACAGTCCTCCCTTACTTTAGGGTCCCCATCAATGTCCCCCCTTATACATCAGGGTCCCCATCAAAGTCCTCCCTTACATTATTGTTCCCCCTTACATCAGGGTCCCCATCAATGCCCCCCCTTACATCAATGTCGCCCCCTGAAAAGCCTGGTTCTCATCAATGCCCCCTTACATTAAAGTCTCGCCTTACATTATTGTCCCTATCGATGTCCTCCCTTAAATTACAGTTCCTCCTTACATCAGGGTCCCCATCAATGCCCCCCTTATAAAGTGCCCTCATACATCAGGATTCTCATCAGTGTCCTCCCTTACATTAAAGCCCCCCTTATATCATGGTCCTTATCAATATCTCTCTTTACATTACAGTCCCCTGTTTACATCAGGGTCCCTACCAGTGTCCTGATCAGTGCCCCCCCCCTTATATTAGAGTTCCAAGTTATTTCAGGGTGCCCTTCATAGTCCCTCCATACATCAGTATCCTCAGAGACTGTGCCTGTCAGCTTTGGGCACGATAAAACCTTGTAGTGGGCTGTATGTGGCCCGTGGGCCGTAGTTTGGAGACCCCCTGCACCATTTTTTTTCTGAGGATCAGGTCATGTGTTCCCCCATCCTCCGGGGTCCCTGGCCATGGTAATGGAAGAGGATCGGCGTGGAATTTGGAGAGTTTTCCTCGATGTCTTACAATTTCTTGAACTGTTCTTGTGAGAATTTGGAGGTCGGTGTGAGTCTTGGTGGGCAAACATGGCGCCATCCTGTGAGCGGATTCCCGGGCTGCCTTCTTCTCTCGGTGGATGCTGATCTATGTTTGGCGTGTAATTTACACCTCTCCCCACTGACACGCCGCTCTCTCATGTAATTGCATTCTTAGAGAGGCAATTTAACAAAACTGATAAATCAAAGTGGGAGATATACACAGCCGGCCAGCTGGGAAATGACTTGTGAATTAAAGGAAACTTCAGATTGCAACCGACCGTTAATGCAAAAGGATTCTTAAAGTCGAACAACCGGGAAAACACACAGATGAAATAAATACACTGTATTACCAAAAGTATTGGGACACCTGCCTTTACACGCACACATGAACTTTAATGGCGCCTTAGTCCGTAGGGTTCAATATTGAGTTGGCCCACCCTTTACAGCTATAACAGCTTCAACTCTTCTGGGAAGGTCGTCCACAAGGTTTAGGAGTGTGTCTATGGGAAAGTTTGACCATTCTTCCAGAAGCGCATTTGTGAGGTCAGGCACTGATGTTGGACAAGAAGGCCTGGCTCGCTGTCTCCACTCTAATTCATCCCAAAGGTGTTCTATCAGGTTGAGGTCAGGATTTTGTGCAGGCCAGTCAGGTTCCTCCACCCCAAACTCGCTCATCCATGAGCGGCCTGCATAGGGGTCCTGTGCGTCTTTGACTCGGTTTCAGATCTGAATTCAGGCAAAAATGCAGGCCCGATTTGTTCCTGAAACAGAGAACAGGGACGCACAGGACCCCTGCTGTGGGAATCCATAATAGGTGTGAACCCAAGCCTAAAGCTACAATACAGACATAGATGATTTTTCCGTTTACAAGAGCATTTTTTCCAGTGAATGGTTACCTATAACTACAATAACTCCTGAAGAAGCCGTGTTGATGGCGAAACATGTGGAGAATGTAACATCTGTAGCTTTGTTGAATGTTGATTGAACCAACCACTTTTGAATGATACTACATTATTGCCCCGTCCACACGTGCGGAATTTCCGCCAGCTAAAGTCCGATGTGAGCTTTTGGTCGGAAATTTCCGACCGTGTGTATGCTCCATCAGACTTTTTCTGCCGGAATTTCCGCCAGCAAAAAGATTGAGAGCAGGAAATTCCGATAGTCAGTTTGCACTTCCGGCGGGGGGGGGGGGAAACACGCATTCTCGGAATCAATTCAACGCATGCTCGGAAGCATTCTTTTTCTCGCCTCGTCGTAGTGTTGTTGTACGTCACCGCGTTCTTAACGCTCGAAAGTTCAGATAAACTTTTAAAAACATCCAACTTTTTTTGCAACGGAAATTCCGCTCGTGTACAGGGCATATCCACTGCAATACCTTCCCTTCCTCCCGTGAACAGCGTCAATGTCGACCCCCCCCCAACAACTTGGTGTACCTGTCGTTGCACCACGGCAGTACCCCCCCCCCCCCCGCTCAACAAGTTGACGTCTTGGGGTGCCCGTAAAAAAAATGACAATGTCCCAATGTACCGCGGCAGCATCCCCCCTCCACGCTTCTCAACTTTAAAATTGTATCAAACTACAGATGTTGCACGTTGAACAAGACCAGAATATTGATTATTGGTTTTATTAATCACTTTTAATGGAATTACTGTAATGCCGCGGACACACGATCGGTTTTCTCGTCGGGAAAACTGTCATGTTTTCTCTTGGACGAGAAAAACGGCCGTGTGTAGTCTCTCCAGCAGTTTTCCCCGACGAGAAAACCGGCGAGAATCACGACGAGAAAATTTAGAACATGCACTACATTTTTCTCGTCGCAAAGCGCGGCGTTTTTTTCCTCTGCAGTTTTCCCATAGGGAAACACTGCCAGGGAGCCTACACACGGCCGGTTTTCTCGACCAGGAGAAAAACCTGTCGTGAAAAACGGCCGTGTGTGACCAAGCCGGTCCTCGTTTTTCCCGTCGGGTTTCACGGCGGTGTTTTCACCGCCGAGAAACTCGATCGTGTGTGTACGCAGCATAATACATGGATTTGTAAATTTTAAATAGTGTTCATTATTTGAGCACCTAAAAAGTCCCGCTTTACCTGAACAGATTATTTATTCCACATTTTTTTTCTATACATTCTGTATGCTATAAGTAGGTTTGCTGCCCCCGGTGTCGGTCTACGGCACGCCTCTGGGTGTTTCGGTCAGGCTGCTGCTTTTTAAAGCTGGGGACTATAATGTAAAGTGCCTTTTTATGAAAGCCCCATTAAGTTTTAACGCGTCATAATTATCTCGCATAAAAGCTAATTGTCTAATGCCTTCGCTACATATTCCTGCGCTCTGTAAATCAGAACCTTTTCCTTTTTCGGGGGGGGGGGGGGGATCACCTCAGATGGTTCGGCTTTACGGCCTGGCAGCGGCGTTACGTGACACATCTTCTTCTCGGGAGGAAATAAAGCGGCTACTTATTATACCTCTCATCTATAGCGGGGAGCCGGCAAGAAGCTGGCAAGTGACCCATCTATCATGAGTGCCTGCACTAAACTGCCGCTCCGCAGCCGGGGGGGGGGGGGGGGACGGACGCATTATGCTCCCAGGAGAAATTCCAGAGAAAAGCCAACGCTTCATTGATCATCAGACGCCCAGGCAGAGGTCATCATTCCATATTATTAATTTGCCATTCCCGAGAAAGCCTTTTTATTTCTGAGGGAAAATGTCATTCCCTTTGGTCAGTTTTACCGTATATACTTGAGTATAAGCTGACCCGAATATAAGCCGAGGCACCTAATTTTACCACAAAAAACTGGGAAAACTTATTGACTCGAGTATAAGTCTAGGGTGTCCATCTGCATGCCTCACTTTGCCTCACTGTGCCCATGTGCATGCCTCACTGTGTCCATGCCTCACTGTGCCCATGCCTCGACTGACGTTTAACATGGGAGTCTATGGAAGGGGTGCCCGGCTTTGAAAAATCGGTGCTCCCCGGCCGTAGGTCCCCCAGACAACAAACGTTGCACACTTATAGAAGAGAAATGGGGCTACATGTGTGCCAAGTTTGGGGTCCAGGGGACCTACGGCCGGCTGGTACAGGGTCCACAAAGTCCAGGAGATCAGGCGCAAAAAAGGTGATTTGGGTCCAGGGGACCTACGACTGGCCGGTACCAGGTCCCCAAAATAACCGGAGAAATTACCGTTTAACATGGGAGTCTATAGAAGGGGTGCCCGGGTTTGAAAATTCAGTGCTCCACGGCCATAGGTCCCCCGGACAACAAACTTTGGCCACTTGTAGAGGAAGAGTGGGGCTACATGTGTGCCATGTGTGTTTGGGGTCCAGGGGGACCTATGGCCGGTACAGGGTCCGCAAAGTCCGGGAGATCAGGCGCAAAAAGGTGACTCGAGTATAAGCCGAGGGGGGCATTTTCAGCACAAAAAATGTGCTTAAAAACTCGGCTTATACTCGAGTATATACTGTATTTTACTTAAAGCGATATTATTACAGGCTTGTTTAAAAGTAAATAAATAAACATGTTATCAGTAGCGGCTGGCGGTATATGGTATATTTTCTGGGGGGGGGGGGCGGCAAACTCAGGCACCCCCCCCCCCCCCCCCCCCGTCAGTGGCAGGGCCCTCTCCCAGGATTGTCTGGTTGTCAGCAAAAACTGTCAGAAGTGACTCATGTAGATCGCAGAGGAATCACACTAGGTGCATTCAGCAGAGCACAGGGGAGACATCAGAGTAGGGATGAGCCGAACGCCCCCCGGTTCGGTTCGCAGCAGAACATGCGAACAGGAGAAAAATTTGTGCGAACACCGTTAAAGTCTATGGGACATGAAAATTAAAAATCAAAAGTGCTCATTTTAAAGGCTTGTATGCAATGGTATTGTCATAAAAAGTGTTTGGGGACCCGGGTCCTGCCCCAGGGGACATGTATCAATGCAAAAAAAAAAAGTTTTAAAAACTGACGTTTTTTCAGGAGCAGTGATTTTAATGATGCTTAAAGTGAAACAATAAAAATGAAATATTCCTTTAAATATCGTGCCTGGGGGGTGTCCTTAGTATGCCTGTAAAGTGGAGCATTTTTCCCGTGTTTAGAACAGTGCCGCAGCAAAATTTTATTTCTAAAGGAAAAAAAGTCATTTAAAACTGCTCACGGCTGTAATGAATTGTCGGATCCGGCAATACATATAAAAATCATTGAAAAAAACGGCATTGGTCCCCCCCTCCCATTACCAGGCCCTTTGGGTCTGGTATGAATATTAAGGGGAACCCAGCACCAAAATTGAAAACAAAAATGCGTAGGGGTCCCCCCAAAATCCATACCAGGCCCTACAGGTCTGGTATGGATTTTAAGGGGAACCCTGCGCCAATTTAAAAAAAAATGGCGTTGGGGTCCCCCCCCAAATCCATACCAGACCCTTATCCGAACATGCAACCTGGCAGGCCGCAGGAAAAGAGGGGAACGAGAGAGCGCCCCCCCTCCTGAACCATACCAGGCCACATGCCCTCAACATGGGGGGTGCTTTGGGGTCGCCCCCGAAGCCCCTCGTCCCCATATTGATGGGGATAAGGGCCTAATCCCCACAACCGTTGCCTGGTGGTTATGGGGGTCTGCGGGCGGGGGGCTTAGCGGAATCTGGAAGCCCCCTTTAACAAGGGGACCCCCGACTCCAGGCCCCTCCCCTATGTGAATGGGTATGGGGTACATTGCACCCCTACTCATTCACCAAAAAAAAAGTGTCAAAATGTTAAAAATTACAGTAGATAATTTGGGACCTTCATAAAAAATTAAAAAAATAAAACTGTCTCGCGATGTCTATCCATCCTCAATCACATCGCAGACGAACCAAAAAAAATAAAATAAATAAAAATGCAACAACTCTGCCTCAATGGGAGGCTCCCGCCGACTGAATCTTCTTTGCAATGACAGCTGCTATAAAGCTGAGGGCGGAGTTGTTGCGGTTTTTTTTTTTTCGGTCCGTCAAACGCTGTGATAAAGGATGGATAGACATCGCGGGACAGTTTTATTTTTATAAATAAAGGACAAATTGTCTACTGTCATTTTCAACATTTTGACACTTTTTTTGGTGAATGAGTAGGGGTACAATGTACCCCCATACCCATTCACATAGAGGGAGCCGGGATCTGGGGGTCCCCTTGTTAAAGGGGGCTTCCAGATTCCGTTAAGCCCCCCACCCGCAGACCCCCACAACCACCAGGCAAGAGTTTTGCAGATGAGGCCCTTTTCCCCATGAACATGGGGACAAGGTGCTTTGGGGGCGACCCCAAAGCACCCTCCCCATGTTGAGGGCATGTGGCCCCCATTACCAGTAAAAACAATTAGGGACAAAACAACAAGACAAACAATGGAGGGAGTCGCATATACCCGACATGTTTCGCTAACAGAGCTTCTTCAGGGGTATGCGAAGACATTCCATGCTAATAGTTACAACCAGCCACCCATGTTTGTCTTGACTATAACCTTCTAATTGTGAGAACCATTTGTATACAACATGCCTACCCAAGATCATTTTATAATATGATGTACATTTAAATAAAAATATTTTTTGTATTAAGACGATTTCCCTCTCATCACTACGTGGTCCATTCATTGCACCGATAAAATCCATTTTCCCCTTTCCCATCTATTTCAAATACTCAATGTATGGGATGTGGTGCCTATATTTCTAAGTGTTTTGCCTCTGATTGGACTAAACCAGTACGATTTGTAGAAGAATAAATATTGGCTTACCGGTAAACTGATGAAGAAATTAGTTTTTGTTTTTTGAATATGTATTATATATATATGTAGCGGGGTATTGCCCTTTAATCCCTCAGAGAATACATTACCCAGTACACTTTAAGGCACCCAGGGTGCATTGCCCCGCGCAAGGACTGCTGGGGTGGACTTTATAAGTGTAGCGGGTATGTACTTTCCCGGGTGTAATTTGAACTTGGCAGAGACATCAGTGATGTGTAATTCCCTGCAGCCCAGCGGGTGGCGCTGTCGCGCTGGGCTGGGGTTGAATCATTGCTGTGTGCCGTGCCTCCTTTTTGTCCTCCCTCGGCAGCGGTATGGTGGGGCGGGGAACCCGCCGTGCTTGCCGGAAGAGGGTTTAAAGGGGCCGGCCATCTTTGTCACGGGGTGGAGTCCCAGGCACCTTCAGCCTGAGGGCGGTGCTTTGTGTCGGTTCTCTAGGCGGGCCTAGGCCTAGAGGACAGCCGGAGGTCGTGTTCCATCCCAGGCACCTTTGGCCTGGGGTGAGGTACTCGGATGGAGGTCTGGAGTTCAGTGCCCAACACTGAGTTCTGCGAGGGAAGGAGATCCTAGGGGACCCCGGGAGTGGGTACCCGAATCCGGAAGGCGTAATGGACCGGGGGGAGCTCCTCACTTGAAGACCTGGTGCAGCATATTGCCAGTGATGGGTGAGCCTCTCGTCGGAGACCGCCTGGAAGGAAATTCCCCCCCTCGCTCGGAGACCGCAACCCACTTTCAGGAAGGAAAGTGGAGAACACATTGTGTCTGGGCCTATTCGCATCCACACCTCCTTTTCTGTTCTGTTTCTACAACGGAGTTCAACTGATTGTGTTCATTCGGGAAGAATAAAGGAGTGTTGAACTTTATTGGTGTGGGGCTCATTTCCTGACAGACATTGTTCAAGGTAACTCTCGGTGGAGGCTCCAGGTGCACAGCACTGACCCGAAGGTAAAGGAACTTTGCTTATATCACACTGACATCTGTGGTGACGGCCAGGCGTGGTGTCCCCGCTCCCTTCCCCTCTAAGGTACCCCTAGACAAGAGAAAACACGAGCTGAAGACAAAGAGGGGAGTGAGGAGGGCGCTACATAAGGGAGAGGCGGAGCCCAGTTCTTTTCTCTTTGGACACCGCCCGCCCAGCAAGTGGAAATGCTGTTGAGTTGCCGTGACTTTAGGCCTAAAGCCTGGGCCTTTTTCCAAAGAGCCTTCCGCTCTCATCCGAGGAACCAGAGGGATGTCTCTCCATTGTTGCTGCACCATTGCCAGGAGGACCGAAGACCCGGATGTCGAGAGACCTGTGTACCTAGACACAGCAGCGGAAGAAACAGACACGGACTGGTCCGGTTGGGTGAGAGAGCACCTGCTCAGAGACAGACACAGTATCCCTTTTACATTGTGAATTACAATTTCTATTCTTCAAGTGCACCACCGTTGCTAGCGAAGATTTCCCCTGTAAGACTTCCACTTAGTTCAGTCAGGCCTGACTGTGTAGCGTAGACATTCCTGGGCGCCATCTTGTCCACGAGGGGAAATAGCTGCAAGGGGAACTGTTCGGGTTGCGTAGCACTGTATATTTGTCTGCTGTTTAAACACTGTTTATTGCAGGGCTCTGCACATGACATGTACATTCCTGTTTTATTGCTTACCCACTAATCTAAGTAAACGTTCTGGGGTTAAGTATATTTGTGTCTGTGTCCTTCACTTTGCAGCAGAGACAGTTAAAGGAAGTTTTGATATATTGTTGTGTATTCTTGTCATAGGATTGTGCCGCCGTGAGTTACAGGCCGCACATTCCTATCATCCCCTACTAACTGTGCCAAGGGAGGTTAGAGCCCATTGCCAGGGGTTGACAGCGGTGCATTACAAGGCCCAAAATCATACTGGCAGCCCTCTTAACTGGGGGTATCGCTACATATATATATATATATATTTATTTTTTTTGGCAGTCTTTTTGTTTATAGCGCAAAAAAATAGGTGATCAAATACCACCAAAAGAAAGCTCTATTTGTGGGGGGAAAAAAAGGACATCAATTTTTTTGTGTACATCGTCGCACGGCTGCGCAATTTTCAGTTAAAGCAACGCAGTGCCGTATCGCAAAAAATGGCCTGGGTCAGGAAGTTGGGTAAAACCTTCCGTGGCTGAAGTGGTAAATCTTCAAGCCTAAAATTATTTTTTTCAAATAACGTGTGCAAAAATAACCCCATAAAAACGGCTCTGGCAGTGAACGGGTTAAGTGACCGATTCTACCATAGCCAGGAGTTGTTTTCGTCTTCATGCGATGGAAATGGCTCTGTGTGACTCATGCCTTCTAAACAGAGGAACGATCGGTCTGACATTTGGTGCATTTTGGGGGAATGTTTTCTCCTCCGAAGCGGCGGAGGATGGGTGAGGGCGCGGTAAGCGGTGCTCTGCCAGATAAAGTGGCACTTGATATTTTGCAGAGTGAAACTGTTCCCAAAACGAGCATCACAAGAAGAGCCCGTGCGGGGACACGTCAGGTAATGGCTGCAAAATAAAGAACGCAGCTAATTGGAATTTCAATCTCTTATGAAGATAAAAGCTGAATTTTTTTATTTATTTTTGTTCTGGGAGATGAAAGGGAGAAAATGATGACGGGAGTTTAAATACATCATCTTATTAAGCTCTTCACTCTTCGCTAGGACAGGCGGGTGACACATTCTTCCTGACCTTCCATTGTTACTTGTTTCAAAGGGATTATTCAGCTTTAAAGGGGTTGTAAAGGCAAAAGTTTTTTCACCTTAATGCATTCTATGCCGACAGAATTTCCGACAGAAAAAGTCCGATGGGAGCTTTTGGTCGGATATTCCGACCGTGTGTGTGCCCCATCGGATTTTTTCTGTCGGAATTACAGACGGACTTAGAAAGAGAACAGGTTCTCCATTTTTCCGTCGGAAATTCCGACGGAGGTTTTCCCGTTGGCAAGTCCGACCGTGTGTACGCGGCATAACTCTCACTTCATATATTTTCAGTGTTGTGTCCCTCAGAAGCCAAAGTACATGTGGTGCCTTGTTCTACGTCCCTATGTGCTCTGCTAGCTACAAAGTTGGGCAGGGTGCCTCCCCTCCCCAAGAGCCAATTACCAAACAGCTATCTCCTTGCCTAGCTATAAAGTTGGAAAGTTACAGCTGTTCTGTGAAGCCCTCAGAGGTTTGTTAGAGAACCTTATTAAACAAACAGCATCATGAAGGCCAAGGGACACACCAGACAGGTCAGGGATGAAGTTGTGGAGAAGTATAAAGCAGGGTTAGGTTATAAAAAAAAATCTCCCAAGTTTTGAACATCTCACGGAGCTCTGTTCAATCCATCATCTGAAAATGGAAAGAGTATGGCACAACTGCAAACCTACCAAGACATGGCCGTCCACCTAAACTGACCGGGCCGGGCAAGGAGAGCATTCATCAGAGAAGCAGCCAAGAGGCCCATGGTAACTCTGGAGGAGCTGCAGAGATCCACAGCTCAGGGGGGAGAATTTGTCCACAGGACAACTATTAAGCCTCGTACACACGATCGGATTTTCCGGCGGGAATTGTGTGATGACTGGCTGTTGGCGGAAAATCTGACCGTTTGTACGCTCCATCGGACAATTGTTGTCGTATTTTCCGCGGACAAATGTGGGATGGCATGCTTTAAAATTGTCTGCCAACAATTGTGTGTTGTTGGATTTTCCGATCGTGTGTACACAAGTCTGTCGGACAAAAATCCAAAGTACAAACACGCATGCTCAGAAGCAATGCTCACCATAACACAACATTAGCAGAAGTTGCGCTAAAGAGCTGAAAAACCACATTGTTTCGTGTTTGTTGGCCGACAATTCTTTGCCGTTTGTATGCAAGACAAGTTCCTGGTCAACGCCCTTCGGACAAAAGTCCTACGCTTTGTTCGTGGAAAATCTGATCGAGTGTACGAGGCTTTAGTCATACACTCTAGAAATCTGGCCCTTATGGAAGAGTGGCAAGAAGAAAGCCATTTTGCAGTTTGTGAGAAGCCATGTGGGGGACACAGCAATCATGTGGGGGACACAGCAAACATGTGGAAGAAGGTGCTCTGGTCAGATGAGACCAAAATTTTACTTTTTTGCCTGAATACAAAACGCTATGTGTGGCAGAAAACTAACATTGCACATCACCCTGTACACACCATCCCCACCGTGAAACATGGTGGTGGCAGCATCATGTTGTGGGGATGCTTTTCTTCAGCAGGGACAGGGAAGCTGGTCAGAGTTGATGGGAAGATTGATGGAGCCAAATACAGGACAATCTTAGAAGAAAACCTGTTAGAGTCTGCAAAAGACTTGAGACTGGGGCGGAGGTTCACCTTCCAGCAGGACAACGACCCGAAACATACAGCCAGAGCTACAATGGAATGGTTTAGATCAAAGCATATTCATGTGTTAGAATGGCCCAGTCAAAGTCCAGACCTAAATCACATTGAGAATCTGTGGCAAGACTTGAAAATTGCTGTTCACAGACGCTCTCCTTCCAATCTGACAGAGCTTGAGATATTTTACAAAGATGAATGGGCAGAAATGTCCCTCTCTAGATGTGTAAAGCTGGTAGAGACACCCCCAAAAAGACTTGTAGCTGTAATTGCAGAGAAAGGCTCTTCTACAAAGTATTGACTCCGGGGGGCGCCATACTAATGCCCCCCCCCCCACACTTTTCACATATTTATTTGTAAAACATTTTAAAAACTATTTATAATTTTCCTTCCACTTCACAATTATGTGCCACTTTGTGTTGGTCTATCACATAAAATCCCAATAAAATACATTTACGTTTTTGGTTGTAAGATGACAAAATGTGGAAAATTTTAAGGGGTATGAATACTTTTTCAAGGCACTGTAGATCGATAGATAGATTATAGATAGATTATAGATAGATAGATAGACAGATAAACAGACAGACAGACATATGATAGATAGATAGATAGATAGATAGATAGATAGATAGATAGATAGATAGATAGATAGATAGATAGATAGATAGATAGATATAAAGATATATAGATAGATAGACAGACAGACAGATCGATAGACAGACATATGATAGATAGATAGATGGATAGGTAGACAGATAGACAGACAGACATATAGATAGATGATAGATAGACAGACAGACAGACAGAGACAGACATATAGATAGATGATAGATAGACAGATAGACAGACAGAGACAGACAGACAGACAGACAGATAGACAGACAGACAGACAGACAGACAGATAGATAGATAGATAGATAGATAGATAGATAGATAGATAGATAGATAGATAGATAGATAGATAGACAGATAGACAGACAGACATATAGATAGATGATAGATAGACAGATAGACAGACAGGCAGAGACAGACAGACAGATAGATAGACAGACAGGATAGATAGACAGACAGACAGGATAGATAGATAGATAGGCAGACATATGATAGATAGACAGATAGATAGATGATAGATAGACAGATAGACAGACAGAGACAGACAGACAGACAGACAGACAGATAGATAGATAGACAGATCGATAGATAGACAGACATATGATAGATAGATAGATAGACATAGGGCTTTTTTTCAGTGGGAACGCGGGGGAACGCAGTTCCGGCACCTCCTGGACTGACTGTATGTAACGGCAAGGGGTGCTGGAGTGTACTGCAGGGTATTGATGCACACTGCTGTGAAACTATTTTTGCAGGGGGGGTCTATTGTTGCTGAGGAGGGTCTTATGTTGCTGAAAGAGATCTACTGTTGGGGGAGGGATCAATTGTTGATGGCAGCCAGAAAGTCTATTAATGCTGGCTGTGCGGAGATCTGTTGATGCTGCCGGGAGTCTATTGTTGCTGGGGGGGGGGGATTTTGTTGAGGGTGGTCCAGTGTTGTTAGGGGGATCTATTGTTGCTGGCTGCAGGGGATCAATTTTACTGTTTTTTTTTATATCATTACCAAATTCCATACAAATTACTTAGCACCACAAAATGATACTTGGTGCTATATTGTCTAAAAGGGGCGGTACTGGGAGGGGGGTAGGGGCGGAGAAAAGTGGTGACTTGGAAAAGGGTACTGAGAGGGGGGTAGGGGGCAGAGAAAAGTGGTGACTTGGAAAAGGGTACTGGGAGGGGGTAGGGGCGGAGAAAAGTGGTTACTTGGAAAAGGGTACTGGGAGGGGGGTAGGGGGCGGAGAAAAGTGGTGATTTGGAAAAGGGTACTGGGAGGTGGGTAGGGGCGGAGAAAAGTGGTGACTTGGAAAAGGGTACTGGGAGGGGGGTAGGGGCGGAGAAAAGTGGTGATTTGGAAAAGGGTACTGGGAGGTGGGTAGGGGCGGAGAAAAGTGGTGACTTGGAAAAGGGTACTGGGAGGGGGGTAGGGGCGGAGAAAAGTGGTGATTTGGAAAAGGGTACTGGGAGGTGGGTAGGGGCGGAGAAAAGTGGTGACTTGGAAAAGGGTACTGAGAGGGGGGTAGGGGGCGGAGAAAAGTGGTGATTTGGAAAAGGGTACTGGGAGGTGGGTAGGGGCGGAGAAAAGTGGTGACTTGGAAAAGGGTACTGGGAGGGGGGTAGGGGCGGAGAAAAGTGGTGACTTGGAAAAGGGTACTGGGAGGGGGGTAGGGGCGGAGAAAAGTGGTGACTTGGAAAAGGTTACTGGGAGGTGGGTAGGGGCGGAGAAAAGTGGTGACTTGGAAAAGGGTACTGGGAGGGGGGTAGGGGCGGAGAAAAGTGGTGACTTGGAAAAGGGTACTGGGAGGTGGGTAGGGGCGGAGAAAAGTGGTGACTTGGAAAAGGGTACTGGGAGGGGGGTAGGGGCGGAGAAAAGTGGTGACTTGGAAAAGGGTACTGGGAGGGGGGTAGGGGCGGAGAAAAGTGGTGACTTGGAAAAGGGTACTGGGAGGGGGGTAGGGGCGGAGAAAAGTGGTGACTTGGAAAAGGGTACTGGGAGGTGGGTAGGGGCGGAGAAAAGTGGTGACTTGGAAAAGGGTACTGGGAGGTGGGTAGGGGCGGAGAAAAGTGGTGACTTGGAAAAGGGTACTGGGAGGGGGGTAGGGGCGGAGAAAAGTGGTGACTTGGAAAAGGGTACTGGGAGGTGGGTAGGGGCGGAGAAAAGTGGTGACTTGGAAAAGGGTACTGGGAGGGGGGTAGGGGCGGAGAAAAGTGGTGACTTGGAAAAGGGTACTGGGAGGTGGGTAGGGGCGGAGAAAAGTGGTGACTTGGAAAAGGGTACTGGGAGGGGGTAGGGGCGGAGAAAAGTGGTGACTTGGAAAAGGGTACTGGGAGGGGGGTAGGGGCGGAGAAAAGTGGTGACTTGGAAAAGGGTACTGGGAGGGGGGTAGGGGCGGAGAAAAGTGGTGACTTGGAAAAGGGTACTGGGAGGGGGGTAGGGGCGGAGAAAAGTGGTGACTTGGAAAAGGGTACTGGGAGGGGGGTAGGGGCGGAGAAAAGTGGTGACTTGGAAAAGGGTACTGGGAGGGGGGTAGGGGCGGAGAAAAGTGGTGACTTGGAAAAGGGTACTGGGAGGGGGGTAGGGGCGGAGAAAAGTGGTGACTTGGAAAAGGGTACTGGGAGGGGGGTAGGGGCGGAGAAAAGTGGTGACTTGGAAAAGGGTACTGGGAGGGGGGTAGGGGCGGAGAAAAGTGGTGACTTGGAAAAGGGTACTGGGAGGGGGTAGGGGCGGAGAAAAGTGGTGACTTGGAAAAGGGTACTGGGAGGGGGGTAGGGGCGGAGAAAAGTGGTGACTTGGAAAAGGGTACTGGGAGGGGGGTAGGGGCGGAGAAAAGTGGTGACTTGGAAAAGGTTACTGGGAGGTGGGTAGGGGCGGAGAAAAGTGGTGACTTGGAAAAGGGTACTGGGAGGGGGGTAGGGGCGGAGAAAAGTGGTGACTTGGAAAAGGGTACTGGGAGGTGGGTAGGGGCGGAGAAAAGTGGTGACTTGGAAAAGGGTACTGGGAGGGGGGTAGGGGCGGAGAAAAGTGGTGACTTGGAAAAGGGTACTGGGAGGGGGGTAGGGGCGGAGAAAAGTGGTGACTTGGAAAAGGGTACTGGGAGGGGGGTAGGGGCGGAGAAAAGTGGTGACTTGGAAAAGGGTACTGGGAGGTGGGTAGGGGCGGAGAAAAGTGGTGACTTGGAAAAGGGTACTGGGAGGTGGGTAGGGGCGGAGAAAAGTGGTGACTTGGAAAAGGGTACTGGGAGGGGGGTAGGGGCGGAGAAAAGTGGTGACTTGGAAAAGGGTACTGGGAGGTGGGTAGGGGCGGAGAAAAGTGGTGACTTGGAAAAGGGTACTGGGAGGGGGGTAGGGGCGGAGAAAAGTGGTGACTTGGAAAAGGGTACTGGGAGGTGGGTAGGGGCGGAGAAAAGTGGTGACTTGGAAAAGGGTACTGGGAGGGGGTAGGGGCGGAGAAAAGTGGTGACTTGGAAAAGGGTACTGGGAGGGGGGTAGGGGCGGAGAAAAGTGGTGACTTGGAAAAGGGTACTGGGAGGGGGGTAGGGGCGGAGAAAAGTGGTGACTTGGAAAAGGGTACTGGGAGGGGGGTAGGGGCGGAGAAAAGTGGTGACTTGGAAAAGGGTACTGGGAGGGGGGTAGGGGCGGAGAAAAGTGGTGACTTGGAAAAGGGTACTGGGAGGGGGGTAGGGGCGGAGAAAAGTGGTGACTTGGAAAAGGGTACTGGGAGGGGGGTAGGGGCGGAGAAAAGTGGTGACTTGGAAAAGGGTACTGGGAGGGGGGTAGGGGCGGAGAAAAGTGGTGACTTGGAAAAGGGTACTGGGAGGGGGGTAGGGGCGGAGAAAAGTGGTGACTTGGAAAAGGGTACTGGGAGGGGGTAGGGGCGGAGAAAAGTGGTGACTTGGAAAAGGGTACTGGGAGGGGGGTAGGGGCGGAGAAAAGTGGTGACTTGGAAAAGGGTACTGGGAGGGGGTAGGGGCGGAGAAAAGTGGTGACTTGGAAAAGGGAGTTCCTGCACCTATTGTCTGAGAAAAAAAACCCTGGATAGACATATAGGTAGACAGACAGAGAGATAGGTAGACAGACAGACAGAGAGATAGGTAGACAGACAGACAGACAGATAGGTAGACAGACAGACAGACAGATAGGTAGACAGACAGAGAGATAGGTAGACAGACAGACAGAGAGATAGGTAGACAGACAGACAGAGAGATAGGTAGACAGACAGACAGACAGATAGGTAGACAGACAGAGAGATAGGTAGACAGACAGGGAGATAGGTAGACAGACAGACAGACAGATAGGTAGACAGACAGAGAGATAGGTAGACAGACAGAGAGATAGGTAGACAGACAGACAGACAGATAGGTAGACAGACAGAGAGATAGGTAGACAGACAGGGAGATAGGTAGACAGACAGATAGGTAGATAGATAGATCTTTAAATGATAATACTGATTTGTAGGGAATGTATTATCCATGCAGAATTGTAGAGTCACGGAAAGTTCCCCTCTAATGTACACACCGCAGTAACCAGCCAATATCTGATGGTAGAGGTGACCGGCGGTGGCGGTCATGGCGGTGTGTGCGCAGTAGGTAGCTGAGCTCACAGACTTTCTCTCTCTCCGGATCGTTCTATGAATTATTAATGGCGGTTTGTGCTGACCACTCGATTGATTTCCCTCCACTCGGAGGAGCTCGGAGGGTTATTTTCGCCCCATAAGCGGTAATGACGGCGTAATACAGGGCTATCGAACTTTCAGCGGCCGGGCCGGCTTCACTCACCCTAATGGATTATTCCATCTCTCAGCACAAGCACTTATTGGCATTCAGAACATTTAATTACCGTCAGGATTTTTTTTTTTTTTCCCCTCTCTTTGTTACAATAATGGGTTCACGTTGTTTCCTCTGAATAAATTGTAAGTCGGCGCAGATTGCAGCATTTAAGAACGGATTATTACAGCGCAGGCGAGAGGCAGAGCCGACAAACCGGGGCTGTGAGTTGAAAAATGACATTCGGAGAAACTGTTAAATTGTAACTTCATCGCTCCACCTTGGAAAAAGAAATAAAAGGAAATTCCGCTCATGTGGAGAAAAGAAAAGATAAACAGTACTATAATGCAGGTCATTTCTACACAGTGGAAGGATTTGAGCAAAACTTCACCGCAGATGATTCAGGTTCCTGTACTGTAGAGACTACAGCATGCATTCCAGTCACTTCCTCCTTCTGCTGAGTGGGATGGGCTGAGTGCTAGAGTCATATGATCAGCCCTAGGGCTCTAGCGCCATCTAGTGGTCATAATGCAGTATTTTCCTCAAATGCCTAAATAAGGAAAATACTGAGATATGGCCACTAGATTGAACATACACCATCATGCTACAGTCACATGATCAGACCTAGGGGTCTATTTATAAAAAATAAAAAAAAAGCTGGATTGTCAGCTTCATCTAGAGGCCATAATGTGGTATTTTCCTAAAATACCTCAATCAGGACAAAAATGCCACATTATAGCCACTAGATCAGGGGTCTCAAACTGGTGGCCCTCCAGCTGTTGCAGAACTACAATTCCCATGAGGCATTGCAAGGCTAAACAGTTACAAGCATGACTCCCATAGGCAGAGGCATGATGGGACTTGTAGTTCCGCAACAGCTGGAGGGCCGCAGGTTTGAGACCCCTGCACTAGATGGACCTTATGCCATCTTACTACATTCACGTGATTAGGTATTTCAGAAATACCTAAATAAGGAAAATACTGAGATATGGCCACTAGATGGCGCATACACCTTCGTGCTACAGTCACATGATCAGACCTAGGGGGTCTATTTATATATATATATATTAAAAAAAAGCTGGATTGTCAGCTCCATCTAGAGGCCATAATGTGTTATTTTCCTAAAATACCTCAATCAGGACAAAAATGCCACATTATAGCCACTAGATGGACCTTATGCCATCTTACTACAGTCACATGATCAGACCAAGGGATCTACATATAAAAAATTGATTGTTGGATTGCCAGCTCCATCTAGTGGCCATAATGCAGTATTTTTCAGAAATACCTAAATAAGGAAAATACTGAGATATGGCCACTAGATGGCGCATACACCATCATGCTACAGTCACATGATCAGACCTAGGGGTCTATTTATAAAAAATAAATAAAAAATATTGCTGGAATTTCAGCTCCATCTTGTGGCCATAATGTGGTATTTTACTGAAATACCTCAATCAGGCCAAAAACACCACATTATGACCACTAGATGGACCTTACGGCATCTTACTACAGTCACATGATCAGACCTAGGGATCTACTTATAAAAAAAAAAAATAGATCGTCAGCTCTATCTAGTGGCCATAATGTGGTATTTTCCTGAAATACCTCAATAAGGAAAGTACTGCATTATGGCCACTTGATGGAGCAGACAACCATAGGATGTACAAGTATTAGGCAATGTATGGTGAGAATTAGCAATGTCTGGGGGAATGCTTGCGACATTCATCCAGTTAATTTTTTGTTTCGCCCATAGTGTTAAAACTGCTAGGTAAAGCAGTGAGTGAATCATGTGAAGTTGTTACAGACCTCTCCCCCTGGTAGGCATCGTAGGCTCATCTGAGGCAAAGGTTTAAAGTGGCACCTTGGTCCAGAGAACCCTGCAAGGGATTATGGACCAATAACCCTAGAGGCCATCGAACCACTTTGCTGAAAGAACTGCCCTGCCAGGGGCTAGCAGCAACAGGGTGGCTTTGTTGAGGAGAAAAGATTGCAGGAAGCAGACTGGTCTGGTTCAAGCAGAGATTGAGACAGGCAGCAGGCAAGGATAGTTGCTTTCCAGGGAGAGGTTGAAGCAGGCAGCTGAGAAGGATAGTTGCTTTCAAGGGCAAGATTGAGACAGGCAGCTGGGAAGAATAGTTGCTTTCCAAGGCAGGCAGCTGGGAAGGATAGTTGCTTTCCAGGGCGAGGTTGAGGCAGGCAGCTTGGAAGGATAGTTGCCTTCCAGGGCAAGGTTGAGGCAGGCAGCTGGGAGGGATAGTTGATTTCCAGGGAAAGGTTAAAGCAGGCAGCTTGAAAGGATAGTTGCTTTCCAGGGCGAGGTTGAGGCAGGCAGCTTGAAAGGATAGTTGCTTTCCAGGGCGAGGTTGAGGCAGGCAACTTGGAAGAATAGTTGCTATCAAAGGAGAGGTTAAAGCAGGCAGCTTGGAAGAATAGTTGCTTTCCAGGGCTAGGTTGAGGCAGGCAGCTGGGAAGAATAGTTGCTTTCCAGGGCGAGGCTGAGGCAGGCAGCTGGGAAGAATAGTTGCTTTCCAGGGCGAGGCTGAGGCAGGCAGCTGGGAAGAATAGTTGCTTTCCAGGGCGAGGTTAAGGCAGGCAGCAGGGAAGGATATTTGCATCCAGGGCAAGGTCAAGGCAGGCAGCTGAGAAGGATTGTTGCTTTCCAGGGTGAGGATGAGCCAGGCAGCTGGGAAAGATAGTTGCTTTCCAGGGCAAGGTTGAGGCAGGCAGCAGGCAAGGATCATTGCTTTGCAGGGTGAGGTTGAGGCAGGCAGCTTGGAAAGATAGTTGCTTTCCAGGGAGAGGTTAAAGCAGGCAGCTTGGAAGGATAGTTGCTTTCCAGGGAGAGGTTGAGGCAGGCAGCTGGGAAGAATAGTTGCTTTCCAGGGTGAAGCTGAGGCAGGCAGCTCAGGACAAAAGTTGCTTTCCAGGGCGAGGTTAAGGCAGGCAGCAGGCAAGGATATTTGCATCCAAGGCAAGGTTGAGGCAGGCAGCTTGGAAGGATAGTTGCTTTCCAGGGTGAGTTTGAGGCAGGCAGCTGGGAAGGATAGTTGCTTTCCAGGATGAGGTTGAGGCAGGCAGTAGGCAAGGATCATTGCTTTCCAGGGTGAGGTTGAGGCAGGCAGCAGACAAGTATAACCACAAACAGGCACAGGAGAAACAGGCAGGTTCAGGCAATGCAGGTCAGCAATAAAAAAGGCATAAGTGAGGTTAAAGGGGTTGTAAAGGTAAAAGTTTTTTCACCTTAACGCATTCTATGCATTAAGCTGAAAAAACATCTACGGCTTATTGGCCCCCCCGTTTACTTACCTGATCCCTCGAAAGTTCCACGCCGTGAATGCGCTTGCTTCTCGGCCGGGTTTCTTAGCTCATTCATTGGTTGATTGATAGCAGCGCAGCCATTTGCTCGCGCTAGTGTCAATCACATCCAATGACGCGGCATGCCGGGGGGCGGGGACGAGTGATACAGTGAGCGGCTATAGCCGCCGGCTGTATCACGGGAGCGCATCCGCAAGAACTCACCACTATGGGAGAGAGCTCGCATGAAGGTGGAACGTTCTTGCGGGGAGGAGCCGAGACAGCCGCTGAGGGACCCCAGCAGAACAGGCTCGGGGCCACTCTGTGCAAAACGAGCTGCACAGTGGAGGTAAGTATAACATGTTTGTTATTTAAAAAAAAAAAAAATTGTGCCTTTAGTGTTCCTTTAAAGCTGAGCTCCAGGGAAAAAAAATGCTAAATAGATCATCAATATACATATATGGGAGCTGTTTTACTTCCCTAAGGATTGATATGTCTGTCCATTCAGTCCTGAGATTTACACAGCTTTTTCCCACAGCACAGCCATGTCTAGCTACAGTTTCACTTTCACTTACAGGTCCCCTCCCCACCCCCACCCTGTGACTACACAGTGGGAAAAAAAAAGCGGCACACTGATAACATCATCTCCTTGTCACTTTGCTCTCTCCTCCTGTCAGCATGCTGACACTACTGCAAACCTGATTGGCTTTTTTAGCTGCTTCTGTCTCCCCCAGTCTAAACACTGCTGTGCAGGAACTGTAAGAGGCTGAGACCCGTTTAAATTCAGGTACTTACACTGCTTGCATTTAAATAAAATACATTTAATGATGTATTATTGATTACAGAGCTATATTAATTTGCATTGCAGGACACAGCAGTGATTAAAGGGAGGGCAGGAGGGACCAGAACGCAGCGGAGGCGTCCAACACTACAGGAAGTAAATGCTGAAGAGTGGCTGTAGTGCTGGAATGGAGGAGGGGAGTTGAGCATAATACATCTGGTTCAGGGAATTGGTCTTTTGCTTTATAGATCTGACAGCAAGGTCTGCTAATTGCAAGGTACTGGCCAAGGGGTGACTTAAAAACAAACAAAAAAAATATATACAACTATTCCTCCAGCAAAACTGCAAATTCCTACTGTGCGAAGAAGGGAAAAATCAAATGTTCTTTTATTTTTTTCTACTGGTTATCCAGTCATAAAAAAAATGTTATTTATTCATAAAAAAAAGAATTAGAGTGGTTAACAAAAATACAGCATTACGGCCACTAGATGGAGCTGAGGATCGTAAAAAAAAAAAAAAATCTTCATCCCCCATCTAGTGGCCATAATGTGGTATTTTCCCAACTCACTCCATTATTTATTAATGAATAAGTAGAAAAACTATACAAGAACATCCGATTTTGCCCCATTTACACAGAACAAATGTACCAGCAGTTTCATAGGAAGAAGAGCTATGCATTTTTTTTTAAATAAATACTAGTGTGTCAGCCTGCAACAAGAAATGCTTTTGATGTCGGGATCTCCAGGTAAGACACTTTGCAACAGACTCACAAAAAAAAAAATAGTATATATATATATATATATATATATATATATATATATATATACTGTATACAGTGAAGCAAGATATTAGACATACTGAAAAATGGGTTTTCGTTTTTTACATAAATGTCTCCAGCAGAGATATGTGAGGGCGCCAACTTGACTGCGCTGCCTGGAAGGGGTGCCAGGATCACAAGACTGTCTAAACAGAATTACAAATCTTTTATGAGATAAGCCTCTTCTCATATCTGCATCCTTAGCGGCTCGCCTGGAGTTCAGCTTTAATATTTTATCAGTGTACGGTGTGGTTGACAGGCGCCCTCTGGCTGTTGCAGACGGATGTTATAAAAGGATTACCATTTTCTGAAGTGAGAAAAGCGTGATGCGTTTTCAGTAACGGCGCTAATCTGACCGCAGCAAACTGAAATCCGATTGGGGGGGGGGGGGTCTGTGGCTTACAGCACTTTGTGCGATGTTCTTATCATTGGAAATGTGATTCTCAGAAAGGATGGCGATCGGACACATCAGTGCGGGGGAAGTGGAAAAGCCGTTATCGCAAGGTCCCTTTGTCATGCCGGCCGGATTTAAACCCCCCTCCGGACTCAAAGTAAAACTCTGTAGCCAATCAACTGCTACAGGGTGTAGAATATTTACTTTGTAATCGCTACAACTTCTAGACTTTATACTTTGTTGACACAAGGATGACATCATTATAGCCGTTGCCCGGCTATAATGATGTCATCCTTGTGTCAACAAAGTATAAAGTCTAGAAATTGTAACGGTTACAAAGTAAATATTCTATACCCTGTAGAAGTTGATTGGCTACAAAGTTTTACTTTGAGTCCGGGGGGGGGGGGGTTTAAATCCGGCCGGCATGACAAAGGGACCTTGCGAAAACGGCCTGCTGGACCATTCATTCTCCTCTGTGCTGGCCTTGGTTAAGTACTTTGTTATACTTTTGGTGCAACATCTTTAATTTATTCCGGCAGTGAGAAGATATTTTCGGGATGGATTTAATCATATAAAGTAGATTTCTTTGCAATAGTGTTTGCCATTCCGGGACCGCTTGCACCTATACACAGGAGTTCATGTATGTTTTCATTGTGTGTTATTATGCATTCTCATGAATTTTAAATGAGTAAGAATAATCTATTATTTAAGAGACGAGACTAATTGATTTTCAATGGTGCAAAATGTGCTAAAAAAGCACATAGTAAACACATGATAGATGAGTTTTTATGCTGTGAGAGAAGCACTGGGAAAAGATACTGTGAGTACAGACCAAGACCAGACCAGACCAGATCAAGACCAAACCAGACCAAGACCAGACCACACCAGACCAGATCAAGACCAAACCAGACCAAGACCAGACCACACCAGACCAAGACCAGACCAAACCAGATCAAGACCAAACCAGACCAAGACCAGACCACACCAGACCAAGACCAGATCAATCTCCAAGATCAGATCAGACCAGACCAGACCAGACCAAGACCAGACCAAGACCAAACCAGACCAAGACCAAACCAGACCAAGACCAGACCACACCAGACCAAGACCAGACCAAGACCAGACCAGATCAAGACCAAACCAGATCAAGACCAAACCAGACCAAGACCAGATCAATCTCCAAGATCAGATCAGATCAGACCAGACCAGACCAGACCAAGACCAGACCAAGACCAAACCAGACCAAGACCAGACCACACCAGACCAAGACCAGACCAGATCAAGACCAAACCAGACCAAGACCAGACCAGATCAAGACCAAACCAGACCAAAACCAGACCAGACCAGACCAAGACCAGATCCATCTCCAAGATCAGATGAGGCCAGACCAGACCAGATCAAGACCAAACCAGACAGACCAAGAACAGATCAATCTCCAAGATCAGACCAAATCAGATCAAGACCAAACCAGACCAAACCAAGACCAAATAAGACCAAGACCAAATCAAGATCAGACCAAGACAAGATCAAGACCAGACCAGATCAGAAAAAGACCAAAACAAGACCCGATCAGACCAAAACAAGACCAGATCAGACCAAAACAAGACCAGATCAGACCAAACCAAGATCAGACCAGACTAGACCAAATCAAGAACAAAACCAGACCAGACCAAACAGAACCAGATCTGACCAAGACCAGATCAAGACCAAACCAGACCAGATCGAGACCAAACCAGACCAGATCGAGACCAAAACAAGACCAGACCAGACCAAATAAATTTCAGACCAGACTAGACACCAGGCCAAGACCAAGAAACTGGAGAAATTAAAGTGACTGTAAAAGTTTTTTTTTTTTTAAATAACAAACATGTTATACTTACCTGCTCTGTGCAAGGGTTTTGCACAGAGCGACCCGATCCTCTTCTTCTGAGGTCCGTCGGCGGTGCTCCTGGCTCCTTCTCTTCATCGAGTGCCCCCACGTGGAGCCACTTTCCATAGAGACACAGACAGCAGGACTCGGCTCCGCCCCCTGGTTCCCATGTCACTGGATTTGATTGACAGCAGCAGGAGCCAATGAGGACCCGACACAGCAACTGGAGCTGCTGTGCTCTTCCCCATTGCTGGAAGGTTTGGGCTCAGGTAAGAAAAATGGGGGCTCTGAGGGGGGGAGGGGCAGCTGCAGCGCAGAAGGTTTTTGACCTTAATGCATTAAGGTGAAAAACCATGAGGTTTAAACCATTGTTGGGATTATTCTTTATAGGTAAGGCAGTTTCCCTTACAAGTGTCTCACCGTCTTTTTCACATCTTGAGGAAGCCAGAGCCTATTGCTCCACAGAGAGGACCTGTGTGGCGGTAGCTTTGCAACTATAAACTATTCCTTTGTTGGTTTTGACTCAAGGATGGACAAGCTAGGATTTATTTTCTTATTTTATGGTTTATCACTGTGGACAAGTTGTGTTTTCTGAAGCTAGAAGCACAATAGAGCCTAAATGTAGCTTAAAGGGGAGTTCCAGGCTTTTTAGGTTTATTAAAAGTCAGCAGCTACAAAAGTGTAGCTGCTGACTTTTAATAAACCAACACTTACCTGTTCCACGGTCCAGCGATGCGGCCGAACGGAGCATTGCTCCTCTCCGCCGGCGCCTCCATTGCCACTCTGGGCACCCGGTCGGGCACGCACGGTGCATGCGCGACTCACGCTGCGCTCCCGGAGTGGACAGGCGATCGCCTGGGACCTGTCACGTGTCCCAGGAGATCGCCTAGAGGGAGGGGACACCTAAGGCGAGATGAAGAGTCGCCTCGGCGGTTCCTTGGGCGGAAGGAGGAAGTGGGACAGGAAGTCCCACTCCTACCGAAGCCCCCACTCCCCCCCCTAAAAAAATGACATGCCAAATGTGGTATGTAAGGGGGCGAGGAGTGGTTAAAGCGGAAGTTCCACGTTTGGGTGGAACTCCGCTTTAAAGAAAAATCAGCACAAGGGACAAAACTTACAATCAGTAGGATGTGTCCCTTGTGCTGATTCCTCTTCTTTAATTTTAGCAACACTTTAGGCTTTATTGATGGTTATGGTCATTTGTAGACCTTTGTGTAAGGCTGTTTGAAAGGGCTTACAGGGTTCTATCGAAACCCTAGCATTCTTCCAGAGATTGTTAGAGGATCTTTGAGCTGTGGCTGATTGACCTCATATCTAATGGTGCCTGTGTGATGGTCTTTTAACCACAAAGGGGTTAATATGGATTCTACTACAGTTCCGAATTGTAAAGTTTAGATAAATTTGCGTGCACGCTGAAAGTAAGACTCCGACACGTCCGTGCAGATCCGTTACTTCCTTATCTAATGCTTTATTACAGGCAGTACTAAACTTTTTACACATAGCATGATACGTCACTATTATGTTAATGTAAAACTAGAAAGCACATCTGATTGGCTGAAATACAAGAAGAGTATAAAAATGTGATGGTCAAGCTTGGTTGTCCCTCTGATCTGTCTTCACTTCCGCATTCCTAAAGATGTGTGGGAAAAGAGGGTATCCGCCATTTTCTGTCTTCTCCAGTCTTTTCGATGGGAGGGGGTGTTATTAGAGGCTGATTTGAATAAGGAAGGATTACAGCAGTGGTGTACATGAAAAAGCAATATAGACTTTATAGTATAGTAAAGATGCATAGACATTTTTCAATTTATTATTATGCTCATTACATTCCTTCACACCTGTATAGTTCCAGGTCTAATGCCACTTGGCAGCTCTAGTGGCATGACACCAGTGATTTTGTTTAACTGTTAGGTGGCATTCTCTCCACCAATGTAAAGGACATGCTTCCCACTGACCACCAAAGAATTACCTTTAGCAGGCATTCCCCTGAGACCTCAAAATTATTTCAAGGATTTCTTTGGAGAAAAACAGATGGAAACGGCTCCTATAATGATATAAAAGGTCTAACGCCATTTTGATGAAAGGTTGTGCCTCTGCACTACAGCCAGTATAGGTGGCACATGGCTTAGTTGGTTGAAGCGCATGTCTCGTAAACAGGAGATCCTAAGTTCAGCTATCAGTAGTGCCCTTCTTTAGCTCAAATTCAACACCGGTTAAAGCATGAAATAAAAATGGGGCCAATCATAATGATGCCTGATTGTATTTCTGATGTTAATAAATGCTGGCAAACCACAATGTGCAGCAACAGTACCATTGGTCAGGAAAGTTTCACCTTCCATCCCTAAAGCCAAACTCCAGGTTTCTTGTTACTTAAATAATTTGTTTGGACCAAGCTACTGTACATACAGTATACAGCACTGTGCTCTGGCAGGGGGACGGGGACTCCTTGTCCTGCTGCTGGAATGTCTTTGGTTGCCTCTCCGCCTCAGCCAATCATTGACGAATCACAAAGCTTCCTTTGAATGCTTGATCAGCGCTCAGCCCATCTCACTTTTGATCCGGGAACTTAACAGGAAGTCCCAGTACTGTTACCAAAATACACTAACGCTACATACAATTTATAGAGTGCTCCCAGCAAGCCCACCTGTTAGTGAAGCAGATCGTTCCTTTGCACCATCTTGGATCAAATTAACTATTTAAAGTCACAAGAAACCTGGAGTTGGACTTTAAGAAGCCATCCTTGAGATCCAGTCTGGTGACTTTACCTAGGATGAGATGATGTAATCCGTCTGCTGCAAGCAGAAGGGATAATTTCCTCAGTCTCCTCTCTTTCAGTGATCAGATTGTAACATTGTATAAAAGGTCCAATTTAGGCTTTCAAATGAGCACTGATGTCTGTAGTTGGCACTGTGGCTTAGTTGGTTAAAGCGCATGCCTTGTAAAAAGGAGATCCTGAGCTCAACTCTCAGCTGTGCCTTGCTAAAATTTAGCCCAAATACAATCTCCAGTATGTAAATATGGGAGCAACCTTCTGATGTCTTAATATACTCTGACATATCACAGTGTACAGTATCATTATTCAGGGAAGTGCCACCTTTCATTATTAAAAAGCCATCCTTTTGAGTGCCAGTCTGGTGACTTTGCCAAGGCTGAGATGACATCAGTCTGGTGACTTTGCCTAGGCTGAGATGATGTCATCAGTCTGGTGACTTTGCCTAGGCTGAGATGATGTCATCAGTCTGGTGACTTTGCCTAGGCTTAGAGGATGTCATCAGTCTGGTGACTTTACCTAGGCTTAGAGGATGTCATCAGTCTGGTGACTTTATCTAGGCTTAGAGGATGTCATCAGTCTGGTGACTTTACCTAGGCTTAGAGGATGTCATCAGTCTGGTGACTTTACATAGGCTTAGAGCAGTGGTTCTCAACCTCTCTAGTGCCGTGACCCCTTGATAAAATTTCCCAAGTTCTGGGGACCCCTAACAGTAAAATTATTTTCATAGCGTGGGTTGTCCACACCTAAGACAAGGCAAGTAATTTGCGCCCCTAACCCACGGACATTTAGTCCCTTCCACTCGTACAGTATTAAACTCCCTTATGGTACATTTTAGGATGTGCCATTCTTTCTATTTGTTCTCCTTTCTTTCCCTTTTATTTCTCTCTCTATCCTAATTTCTTTTTTTTTTTTTTTTCACCATTCCTCTCTCTAGCCGTCTTTTTTGTTCTTTCTCTTATTCTTTCTCTCCTTTTTTCTTTGTTCCTCCCCCTCTTTTCCGCTCCCTTCCATGTATTCTCTATTTTTATTCCTTCTCTTACTCCTTGGTGGGGGGATCTCATCAGTGGCAGTGCTGGGGGGAGTTGGGATGAGTGGCGGTGCTGGTGGGGAGTTCTGATCATCCAACTTAGGTGCTCTTGATCAAGGTCATTTGCTGATCTGAGAACTGTAGTGGGGACTTTTAATGGCAACTATAATCACAGGTAGTGTTACTCCCTGTGTCTCCCGGGCTTCACTGTGTCTCCGACTTTGTGGTGTCTCGTAGCAGTGACACCTATGCCGAAATCAGGAGACAGGGTCTCCTCCAGCCCCGCCCACTTCACATTCCTCACCAGTCAGCTGACCTCTAGTCTCTGCCCCCCAGCCATGTCGTGAACTGAGTGGGCAGCTGTGAAGAGGCTGAGTGGGCGGCCGCAGGCTCCAGGGACAGCCGTGCTGGGCGCCAACAAAAAAAAGCTGAGAGAGCGGTACAGGCTTCAGGAACAGCCCAGGATTCGGTGACCCCTGGCAAATCATCATTCGACCCCCGAGGGGGTCCCAACCCCCAAGTTAAGAACCACTGGCTTAGAGGATGTCATCAGTCTGGTGACTTTACCTAGGCTGAGATGATGTTATCAGTCTGGTGACTTTGCCTAGGCTGAGATGATGTCATCAGCCTGGTGACTTTGCCTAGGCTGAGATAAGGTCATCAGTCTGTTGACTTTGCCTTGGCTGAGATGATGTCATCAGCCTGGTGACTTTGCCTAGGCTGAGATGATGTTATCATCAGTCTGGTGACTTTGCCTAGGCTGAGATAATGTCATCAGCCTGGTGACTTTGCCTAGGCTCAGATTATGTCATCAGTCTGGTGACTTTGCCTAGGCTTAGAGGATGTCATCAGCCTGGTGACTTTGCCTAGGTTGAGATGATGTCATCTGCCTGGTGACTTTGCCTAGGTTGAGATGATATCATCTGCCTGGTGACTTTGCCTAGGTTGAGATGATGTCATCTGCCTGGTGACTTTGCCTAGGTTGAGATGATATCATCTGCCTGGTGACTTTGCCTAGGTTGAGATGATGTCATCTGCCTGGTGACTTTGCCTAGGTTGAGATGATGTCATCTACCTGGTGACTTTGCCTAGGCTGAGATAATGTGATCAGTGTGCTGACTTTGCCTGACTGAGATGATGTCATCAGTGTGCTGCAGGCAGAAGTGTTTTCTCCCCTTCAGTGAGCAGACAGCAGAATTGTCTAATGGTTCTAATGTAGGTTTGATGAAAGATTGGGCCTCTGTACCGCAGCACACCCGGGATGGTAACAGCGCCTGTCTTGTAAAAAGAAGATCCTGAGTTCAACTCTCGGCTCTGCCTTGCTCTAGAGCACATTTGAGGCCAGTAAATAGAAATGTGTTTTGTTGCCTCTTACCGCAACCCAACATTATCACTCACTCTGCACAGCGTACTTCGAAAATCTAGATTGATAAATGAGCTATGAATCACTTTTCTCGCAATTCCTTTCTTGCACGCCAACTCACATGCATGTGGGATGCGATAAATCACATCTAGAGGGAAGGCTCATTTTGGTTTAAAGTGTATGTAAACCCCGAAATAAAACTGTAATTTATTGCTGCTTAGCAGTCCCTAGAGGTGGCTGCATTAGCTTTTTTTTTTTTTTTTTCCATTAATATTATACAGGATTTATATAGCGGCAACAGCTTGCACAGCACTTTACAATATAAAAGGAGTAGAGTACAGTTACAAAACAATTTAATATAAGAGGGTTAGGAGGGCCTTGTTCGTGGGAGTTTACAATCTAAATGGGAGGGTCAAGTGATACAAAAGGTAATAACTGTGGAGGGAAGATTTGATGGCGAAAGTAATAGTCCATTACTTAGGTGAAGGCAGAATGGGCTTTTCTGAATAAATTAGTGTAGCACACGGATCCCTGGCCTTACCTCCTCAAGGCGGGACACACCGTACCACAATGCCCAGGTTCCTTCTTGGATAAGAGGGTGAGCGGTGTTTACATTTTGTTGGGTCCCGCAGCGAGTTACCTTCCCTCGGTTGGTTCTCACCCCCAGAGTGTAGGGAAGAGTCTGTTGTAGGTGCACCAATAAGGCCAATGTCCAGACAAGGTTAAACCTTAATAAAGGAAGGTTTATTTTCTTTATGCTGGAAAACTGGATAGGAAAGTTGGAGTTAAAAAATAAAAGTACAGGGAGGCAGGTTAAGGCACTTAATATCACCACTCAATCCCGAGTGGACTCCGCTCACCTGGATAGTCCCCTCTCACGGTCCTAGCAGCCGGAGTGATGCAGGAACTTTACTTCACTTAAGTATTCCTTGGAGATACGATCGGGGGATTCTCTGCCACGGAATCTCTGAGCCCCGAACCTCTCAGCGCTTGTAATTCAAGAACAGGTGCAAGTTGCTGCACATTACAAGGCCTTAGATGAATAGTGGAATCCCTCCAGAAGTTTACCGGGCCTCTCTTTCACCGTGAACTCTCACCGGTCCATCAGAAAGGTCCTCCCTTGGTCTCCTCTTCTTAGAGCGGGTCCCCTCTCAGGGGCACCCTGGGATTCCTCCTTTAAGAGCTGAGCCCCAGCTAAAGGTGCTGGGCCCAATGGCGTAGCTGCAGCCCCAGGCTAAAGGTGCCTGGGACCGATGCACACGCGCACCCCTGGCCTGGAGGGCTTGTTCACGCGACCCGAACTCCGGAACTCGGGAACAACGACTCCAGGCGGCGTCTGCCCTTATGTATCCTCTCCCGGGATGCACAGCAGGTTGACCACGCCCACTGTACTACTGCCGAGAGAGAACACCCTAAGGCACAGCACTGTCACCAGTGGTTCAACCCTGACCTGTCATGGCAGTGCCACCTACAGGCCACAGGGAACTGCACACCAGTACAACACCTGAAGAAACAACGTAAGAGAACCTATCAATAAAAGCGGTCTGAGCCTGGCTACTAGCTCAGACCAACCCCTACATTTAGGCACATAGCACCCCTCAAAGTAGAGGGGTGCTACATTAGTTTTCAGGGATCACCTAAAAGCATAAGGAGATAGATTGGACAGGTTGGGGTAGGGAGTTCCAGAGAATAGGAGAGGCTTTGGAGAAGTCCCAGAAGTTAGTCAATGGAGGAGGTGGGAGGTGATGAGCAGGAGGTCACAGGGATCGGGAAAGTCTCTGTAAGCTGAGCTGCGCATAGACATACAGGCCGCACATTATAGGCAGTAGTAAAATACAGCATTGTGGCCACTAGATGGAGCTGAGGATCATAGGAAATACATCGGGGGTACTGAACTAAAATTCACGGAGGTTCGGTCAGTAACATTTTCTTTGTAGAGAGGTCCGAATCTCATTTATGTTCTATGATTTAGGTCCTTCATAGACCCCCCCTTCACAGCACAGCCCCCTCTCCTTATACCACAGCCCCCCCCCACGTTCACATCAGAGACCTCCCCCTTTATATGACAGCCCCCTTTACATCAGTCTTCAGTCCCCTCTTTTGAAACATAGACCCCCCCTTCACATTAGAGCCCCCTCTCCTTACACCACAGATCCCCTATCATCACAGTCAGCCCCCCTTCCTCACATCACAGCCCCCCTTTTACATCACAGCCCCCCTTTACATTAGTGTCTTCATTCCCCTCTTTCACTCCATAGACCCCCCTCTTCACATCAGAGCCCCCTTGCCTCACACCACAGCCCTGCCTTTCATCATAGCCCCCCTTTCACATCACAGACCCCAGACATCATAGCCCCTACCCCTAATATCAAAATCCTCCTTGCAATCACAACCCCTCACATCACAGCCCCCCATATCACTGCTCCCCATCTCACATCACAGCCCCCCATATTACTGCTCCCCCTTCTCACATTACAGCCCCCCATATCACTGCTCCCCATCTCACATCACAGCCCCCTATATCACTGCTCCTCCTCACATCACAGTTCCCCCATATCACTGCTCCCCCTTCTCACATCACAGCCCCCCCATATCACTCCTCCCCCTTTCACATCACAGCCCCCCATATCACTGCTCCCCCTTCTCACATCACAGCCCCCCATATCACTGCTCCCCCATCTCACATCACAGCCCCCATATCACAGCCCCCATATTACTGCTCCCCCCTCTCACATCACACACCCCTATATTACTGCTCCCCCATCTCACATCACAGCCCCCTATATCACTGCTCCTCCTCACATCACAGTCCCCCCATATCACTGCTCCCCATCTCACATCACAGTCCCCTATATCACTGCTCTTCATCTCACGACACAGCCCCCTATCTCACTGCTCCTCCTCACATCACAGTCCCCCCATATCACTGCTCCCCCTTCTCACATCACAGCCCCCATATCACTGCTCCCCCTTTCTCTAATCACAGCCCCCATATCACTGCTCCCCCCTTTCACATCACAGCCCACCCATATCACTGCTTCCCCTTCTCACATCACAGCCCCTCATATCACTGCTCCCCCTTCTCACATCACAGCCCCCATATCACTGCTCCCCCTCTCACATCACAGTCCCCATATTACTGCTCCCCTTCTCACATCACACCCCCCCATATTACTGCTCCCCCTCTCACATCACAGCCCCCCATATTACTGCTCCCCCTCTCACATCACAGTCCCCTATATCACTGCTCCCCCTCTCACATCACAGCCCCCCTATATCACTGCTCCCCCTTCTCACATCACAGCCCCCCATATCACTGCTCCCCCCTCTCACATCACAGCCCCGCATATCAGTGCTCTCCCTTCTCACATCACAGCCCCCCACATCACTGCTCCCCCATCTCACATCACAGTCCCCCCATATCACTGCTCCCCTTTTTCACATTACAGCCCCCCCATATCACTGCTCCCCTTTTTCACATCACAGCCCCCCCCCCATATCACTGCTCCCCCCTTTCACATCCCAGCCCATCATATCACTGCTCCCCCTTCTCACATCACAGCCCCCCATATCATTGCTCCCCCCTCTCACATCACAGGCCCCCATATCACTGCTTCCTGCTCACATCACAGTCCCCCCATATCATTGCTCCCCCTTCTCACATCACAGCCCCTCATATGACTACTCCCCCTTCTCACATCACAGCCCCTCATATCACTGCTCCTCTTTCTCACATCACAGCCCCTCATATCACTGCTTTCTCTTCTTACATCACAGCCCCATATCACTGCTCCCCCCCATCACATCAAAGCCTGCCAATATGACGCCCCCCCTCACATCACAGGCCCCCATATCACTGCCCCTCCCTCATATCACTGCTCCCCCCTCATCACAGCTCCCCCATATCAAAATTCCCCCCAAAGACAGTCCTACCTTACAAACACAGCCCTCCCCTCCATTTCCATCATAGTCTCCACTGCAGTTTCAGCTCTTCCCCTTCACAGTCCTACCTCAGAACATTGGAGGACACTTAGCAGCCTGAACCCTTCTCTTGCTGCCACCACTGCTGCTGTTAAAACTCACAGCAGAGGGCAGGAGACACAGCAGGTTGGTTTCCTTTTCTGTATTTGTATTCGCCTGCCGCTGTTAAACTCACAGCAGGGAAGAGGGCAGGAGATATGGAAGGTCTACACTGAGGGCGGAGCTGACGAACATTTCTGTACAAGCGATAGGTTGGTCAGCTCCCGCTCCCTGTGTAAAACTGCCATATCTATGGTCTTCTCCCCTGCTGCGAATGTAAAAACAGTGGCAGGCAGGCAAATACATACACAGAAGAGGAATCCACCACCCTGCTGTGTCTCCCGCCCTCCACTGTGAGTTTTAACAGGAGAAGAGATCAGGCTGCTAAGTGGTGTGGCCACGGTTCAGACAGGACTGTCACTCGGTCCGTATCCAGACCGTGGTCCCCCATTTAGGTGATGCCTGACATACATTTTTGTAATGAGATACCGTGTAACAATTCTAAAAAATGCTAGAGGTAATTAGCAAATAAATCTAACCAATGGTTTTGTTTATTTTCTAATTCCTTCTAAAGAATTGTTACATTGGATCTCTTCTTACAAAAATGTATGTGTTTCCTATGCTCCTCAGCTCCACCTAGTGGTGATATGTGGTATTATACTACTGCCCATAATTAAAGTACATTTGTTCAGAAGAGAATATAGCTTAAAGAACATTCGTTTTTTGCCAATTTGCACATGCAGATTCGCTGGACAAATGGCGAAACAAAGGTTTAAGTATAGACCCCTAAATCTTTATCTACACACTTGTTCCAAGCCAAAGATTCAGCATTGAGGCTCAGTATGACAACCGCAATACTGAAAATGGGAGGACAGCTCGTAGAGGCTTCATTTTTCATTTTGACTTCATCAGTTCAATAAGTTGCTTTACACCAACTTTCTGAGTAAACATTTTTCACAAACAGTCAATACCTCCACCATTCATGAGACCGCGCTATCGGGTCAAGGCGAGGACTCTTTATACAATTTCAGCAATGATGCCTCTGCATAAACATCCATTATCTGTTGAAATTGGCCTACGCCATCATATCCCTTGTTGAAAAGCCGCATTCAGCAAGCCTTTAACCAGCTGCAAAAAAACACAAAAAAAAACAAAAGCGCATTTTGTTTGTTTTGAACAACCTTGTATTGGATAGGCTAAGCACTGCCCTCTCTTCTATTATAGGGATTTGTTTGCGCTGCTTTTTCAATTAGCCTGCACGCGTTGTACTCCCATTTCTACAGTATTGAAAAAGTCAAATAAAGACACAAATGTCCTTCGAAAATCTCACACTACGTGAGGAATGGGGGGGGGGGATGTGAAAGAATCGACATCACCATTTTCAGAGGGGAATTAAGGTAAAGCCAGACAAATAGTAGAATGATGAGTGCAATTTTCAGAAGCCAAACATCATTTAGATGCAATATTGCACAGAAATGTGATGGCCGTTATGCAATATAAAAAAAATAATTTATTATGTGCTGATGGCGCCATCTTGTGGACATGTAGAATTATCACAGATTGCCCTTGACATACATAGACTTGACATTTTGTGAATATACACAATACCAGGGTTTCATGGAAGCCTAGGGTTCCTACACAGCTTGCTAGGGGTTCCTTGAGCCATAGTTAATTTCTGCCTCTCTGATCTTTATAGATATCTGTAACAAGGGGATTCTTCCCAATGTCCACCAATGTAAGGAGCATTATTCCCAGTGACCACCACACTAATGTACTGTGAGCTGTAAATATAATAATTATTACTAGGGGTTCTTTGGAGCTTTAAGGCCTCATACACACGACCGGTTTTCTCGGCAAGAAACGACAAGAAAACTGTTGGGAGAGCGTTCTTGTCGAGAAAACCGGTCGTGTGTATGGTTTCTCGTCGAGAAAACTGCCGGGAATCTCAACGATAAAAATAGAGAACCTGCTCTCTATTTTCTCATCGGGATTCTCGTCGGCCTGTTTCCCAACGAGAAAACTGTGTGTGTGTGTGCGGCAACAAGCTTACCTGTCCTCCGGTAAGCCCGCACATGCTCGATGAGACTTCGACGCATGCGCGGTAGTTTCCAAGGCATAGGTAGGGTGAAGCAAGATGGCGGCGACGGCATCGAATGTGACAAGCGCATGCTCGTCGTAGTCGATGACGTCACCGCGTTCGTCCCATTCAAAAGAACGGTGGTTCTTTTGAATCGTATGTGTGTACACTCGGCCAGCAAGAAAGCTTGCCAGGAATCTCGTCAGGAACACCGACGGGGTTTTTTCTGACGAGAATCTCGGCCGGGTGTACTAGGCTTTAAAGCTATTTCAAGGGTTCCTCCATGTTAAAAGGGTTTAGAAAGGCTGCACTATACTATAGCCAGAGTTTCTACAACAGCCTTTCTTAATAAGGGTTTCGTGGAACTCTAGGGTTTCTTCTGAGGTTGCTAAGGATTCCTTGAGCAGTGAACATTGGAGTACTGATTCCCCACCAAAACTGGCTACCGTCAGCCTTTTTCAACAAGGGTTCCATGGAACCCTAGGGTTCCTCTTCAGGTTGCTAAAGGTTCCTTGCCAGTGAGCACTGGAGTACTGATGCCCCACCTAAACTGGCCACCATCCGCAAGGGTTCCATGGAACCCTAGGGTACCTCTTGAGGTTGCTAAGGGTTCCTTGAGCATTGAAGTAGCGATCCCCTACCAAAACTGGCTACCGTTACCCTTTCTCAACAAGGGTTCCATGGAACTCTAGGATTCTTCCTGAGGTTGCTAAGGGTTCTTTAAGCAGTGAGCATTGGAGTACTGATCCCCCACCTAAACTGGCCACCATCAGCCTATCTCAAAAAGGGTTCCATGGAACCCTAGGGGTCCTCCAAATGTTGCTAAAAGTTCCTTGAGCAGTGAGTATTGGAGTACTGATCCCACACCTAAACTGGCCACCATCAGCCTATCTCAACAAGGGTCCATGGAACCCTAGGGGTCCTCCTGAGTAGAAAATCATGCATGCTGCAGAGAAGGATCCTTTACTCTGTGTTGAAGCAGCGGCCACTCTGCAGAGTTTCAACATGCTCCCTGCTGAGTCAGATCCATAGGTGACCAATCAGCAAAGCTCATGCTCCCTGCTAATTGGGCAGAATTATGTGTAAATCAGCAAGGCGTGTTTTGGACCTCTGCTTCCACACAAAGTGTAACAGTCTATTTATGCAGGATGCTGGCAGAGGACAGGCTTTTCAACTCAGACTGTGGCTGCTTTCTAAAGAAAATAAGGCATCAGGAATAAACCAAAATATTAACATTTAAATCAAAGTTACAACTGAAATTTGGGCTTGTCTGCATGCTGCAGAGAAGGACCCCTTGTGGAAGCAGTGGTCTCTCTGCAGAGTTTTAACACACTGCCTGCTGAGCCAGATCCCTCTATAATCAGCAAAGCTCATGCTCATTCCTAATTGAACAACTACAGTGCCTTGAAAAAGAATTCATACTCCCGGGGGAAGTTGGAGAGCCGTCTGATCACGGCTCTCTGTGCAGTGCGGCTATACTGCGCATGCGCGGTCACTCAGCGTCACAGCGACCATCTTGGATTCTGGAAAAAGGGCCAGATTGCCCTTTTCTTCCAGAATCAATTCACAATGGTGGTTTATGGGATTAGGCCACCCACCTGAGCATATTTAAGTTCAGATTCAGGGTTAGCTGTCAGAGTCTCCTCAGCTGTTCCCTGCTAGGTTTCTCTGACGCTGCTCTGTGGTAGGTACCTTTGTTTTTCTTCTCAAAAAAAATGGTGATAACATTTTTTTTTATGTTTAAAAAAAAAAAAAGTGACAAAAAACTCCATAGTTCCTTTTTCCCTTTCTTACTATATTTCCGCAGCTGATCCTTCTGCCTAACTCCGCAATGAGTCATTCATCTCGCAACAAAGATCCTCACACTTCTAGTAGGTAAGTGACAAACTATACAGGAGTATAAAAGAAAAAAAACAAAGTTTGCTTACTGGTTTAACGCGAGTTCCTTACATCGTAGCCCTACCCACTCCAAGAGGTCCAGAAAATCTTCAAGACACCGTGATGACGACAGCCCAGACCACAGGTCTCATTCTTCAAGCCGACCAGCTAGAGATTCACCACCTGAAGACTCTTCAGGGGACTCTTCAGAGGAGTCAGAACCTTCTGGCTTCAGTCTCTCCTTGGCTTCCCGTTGATGGGCAAGATTAGTCTTTTTGACGCCCAGAGTAGCCCAGGCATCCCCGGTGGGAGCCAGGCTAAAGCTCTTTGTTCCAGTCTGAGCCACCTGATGCCAGAATCCCTGGGTTCTGTGATGATCTACCTAGGTGCAATGTTCAACACTCAGGAGGGGACAGTGTCATTACCACCGCCGAAGGCAAGGGTTGTCATCCAGAGAATGATCGAGGTCATCCGGAGCCCGTATCTGACGGCTTCACAATGCCTGAGCCTCATGGCACAATGTCTTCCTGCATACCCATGGTTCCTTGGGCCTATTGGCACTTGAGGTATTTCCAGGCGGGTTTCTTGGCACAGTGGAAGAAACAACGACTGTCTCAGACGATTCTGCTGACGGGAGTAATGCGCAGGAGTCTTCACTGGTGGACCGTTCCAGAGAACCTCGCAAAGCCTCGTCACCTAGGCTCCCTTTCCTGGATCACAATTACGTTCGATGCAAGTGGGCAGGGCTGGAGAGCCCATTGCGGGGAAACCAGAATACAGGGGAAATGGTCCTGTTCCACCCAGGGAGTGGTATCCAACATCTTGGAGATAAGGGCAGCCTTCTTGGCACTGACCTCTTTGGCACCCCAAATCAGAGGCCAGAGAATACTTCTACGCCTAGACAACAGGGCAGCTGTTGCTTATCTGCAGAAGCAAGGAGGCACTCGCAGCAGGTCACTCCTCAAGGAGGTAGAGCCGATCATGATCTGGGCAGAGAAGAACCTCCTGGACCTCAGAGCGATGTATCTTCCGGGCAGGTTGAACACGGAAACGGACACGTTATCAAACTTCCTGGACAACAACGAGTGGGCTCCCCACCCCCATGTCTCCCATCAGATTGCCAACATGTGGGATCCCCCTCAGGTAGACCTGTTCGCCTCCCCGAAGAACACCAAGCTGAAAAGATTATTTTCTCTGCTGCCGCATCCACAAGCCGAGGCAGTGGATGCCCTGTCATGCCCCTGGAGGTTCACCAGGGCATATGCCTTTCCTCCCCGGCCATTAATATTTAAGTTTTTCCTGAGGCTCCTCAGGGAGTCGGTCCAGGTGGTGGCAGTACTTCCGTTTTGCCTGAAGAGAGCCTGGTTTCCTCTAGCCATGCGCCTCAGTGTGAGCTCTCCAATCAAGATCCCTCCTTTCCCTCAACTTCTGTCGCAGGGCAGTCTAGTTCATCCAAACCCTCAGAAGTTGAATCTTCGAATCTGGAAGTTGAGAGGTGAAGGTTCAAGTCCCTAGGGTGTTCCCCAGGAGTCATATTGACCTTCCTAAAAGACAGGAAGCCTGAAACTAATGCCATATATTCAAGAATATGGGACAAGTTCTTGTCATTTGCTGCCGGAAATGGATTTGATCCAATCCTTCCCTCTACGTCCAATGTTCTAGGTTTTCTTCAGACAGGACTTGATCTGGGACTTGGTCTGAGCTCCCTCAAATTGCAAGTAGCAGCAATCTCTGCCGCAACAAATAAGAGATGGGCGGAGGATCCTTTGATAGTCACTTTCCTCAGAGGAGTATTGAAGATTCGCCCACCCGTCAGACGATCATTTCCTAAATGGGATCTGTCCCTGGTCCTTGAAGTTCTATCTGACCATCCCTTTGCTCCAGTGGAACAAGTAGCAAAATGGAACCTGACACTAAAGACAGCTTTCCTGCTAGCCATTACATCTGGTAGAAGGATCTCGGAACTTCACTCTTTAGGGATAGGTGACGACCACATCTCCTTCTTTCCTGACAGGGTGGAACGTCGCCACCCCTTCGGGGGTTCACACCAAAGGTCGCTACTCCAAGCCACCTGTTGGAAACCTGGGCACTACCAGTGTTTACAGACACGGATTCAGAGTCTTGTCATGAGCTGGACATATCCAGAGTGCTCAGGGCCTACCTAGAAGCCACCGGCCCCTTTAGAAACTCTGAGAGACTTTTCATCGTACCATTCGGTAAATTCAGGGGCAAAGAAGCTTCCATCAGAACTCTGGCATCTTGGGTTGTAAAGTTAATCCAGAAGGCCTACAGGGTGAAGAATATGGAACCTCCATCCCGAGTGAATGCTCATTGTACAAGGGCAGTCTCAGCCTCCTGGGCAGCAAGGGCTAATGTTTCGTTGGAGACGGTGTGCAGGGCCGCCACCTGGGCTTCTCACCATACGTTCCTCAGACACTACCATATTGATCCAGGAGCTCTCTCATGACTGTTGAGTTCGGAAGAAGGGCAGTTCAGGCTGCTATGTCCTCTTCTAATTAAACATTTATTGTTAAGCATTATCCCACCCGTCTCAGCTAGTTATTTATCACTGGTATGCTGCCATGGAGGCACCAGGAAAACGGAAAATTGTATCATACTTACCAGTAATTTTCCTTTCCTGGTGCCTATCCATGGCAGCATACGCTCCCACCCTAGGTATTCTATATTACGGAGAATGTTGGGGGAGGGACTATGCCTTTAATTTATGCTATTCACTAGTCCTGAAGGAGGAGTCAAGGCGGAGCTCTATCACAGGTATGCTGCCATGGATGGGCACCAGGAAAGGAAAATTACTGGTATGTATGATACAATTTTCTGTTTTCAAGGCGCTGTATGACTGTGACTCAGAAGGGGGTGTGTTGGACCTCAGCAGAGGCACCACAGTTTCCACACAAAGAGTAAAGGCCTTTCTCAGCAGCATGTACACAGGCTTTTCCACTCAGGCTGTGGCTGCTTTCTAAAATAAAATGAGGTACCAGGAATAAAGTTTAAATCAAAGTTAAAACTGAAAGTTGGGCTTTATATGACAAGGGCTTGGGCGGTAAGGCTGGCTGCAGGAACTTTTCTTTACATGCAATAACACTTTTTCCCTGTATTCATCATTAAAATTTTGTGAGGCGGAGGGAACTTTGAACTAAGCCGGCTTGCATTCAGCTTGCAGAGTGTTCTTCTACTCTCATGACACTTGATCACTGATACTTATTAAAATGTGTAAAAAGCCACAGTACCTCCAATTAACCGAAAAGCAATGAAATAAAAAGGAGCCTGGAACGGCGTCAGTCACACCAAGGAAAACAGTCTGAATGAAGCCCTTGAAATCCTCTGCAGTACATTTACCTTGGCACTGCACTTGTGATTTATATAACGTGTTCTAATTCTGGTGATTTCAGGGGACAAATTGCTGTGGTTGAAAAGAGAGAAATTATAATCATTTGGAAAAAGATTGGCTTGGAAAAAAAACAAATCTGATATAAACTGTACGCTGGGTTTATTAAAGGGAAAAGCAGATGGTATGAATGTCATAGAAGTGTAAGAAGTGTATAAAGTTCACTTAAAGTGGACTGTCCCTGTTGAGTTGACAGATCTGTACACCTGCAGTGTCCATTATGAGGGGTTCCCACCATCCCTGTGACAAGTTCCTGGGTCTGTACACCTGCAGGTTCTATTATGAGGGGTTCTCACCATCCCTGTGCTGAGTCCCCAGGTCTGAACACCTGCTGTGCCCATTCTGAGATGTTCCCACCATCCCTGTGCTGAGTCCCTGGGTCTGTACATCTGCTGTGTCCATTATGAGGAGTTCCAACCATACCTGTGCTGAGTCCCTGGGTCTGTACACCTGCTGTGTCCATTATGAGGAGTTCCAACCATACCTGTGCTGAGTCCCTGGGTCTGTACACCTGCTGTGTCCATTATGAGGGGTTCTCCCAATCCCTGTACTGAGTTCCCAGCCCTGTTCATCTGCTGAGCCCATTGTGAAGGGTACCCACAATCCCTGTGCTGAATTTCCAGGTCTGTACACCTGCAGTGTCCATTATGAGGGGTTCCCACCATCCTTATGCTGAGTTCCCAGGTCTGTAACCCTGCATTGTTCTTTTTGAGGAGTTCCCACCATCCGTCTGCCAAGTTCCTGGGTCTGTACACCTGCTGAGCCCATTATGAGGGGTTCTCACCATAGAGCTAGAAATTATGGTGGGGAGATCTCACTATTGGCATACCGTAGACCAGTGTTTCTCAACCTTTTTTCCAGCCAAGGCTCCCTTTAAAATTCTACACAATCTTGAGGCACCCCTTCCCCTCTGAGAAAGTCACGTGGGTGTGACGCAACTTGTCAGGGCAGAGCTAGTGATGTCATCATGTCCAAACGTGAAAGTAAGCTAATTTGCTCAGAGCATGGCCAATATTACCTTGATTGTAAGGGGGAAATGTATATGTTTTTACCTTGAGTGTACCAGTGTTGTACACAATATTCTGCGCGTGCATATTTTAGTGCTTTAATAAATTTCAGGGTATTGCAGCAGAAAACACTATCATTTTTTTTTTTTTATTTCTTCCTGAGCACCTGTTGTGGGGAACATAAAAAGGAGCAATATAGAAAAAACTTACCATCTTTGGGAAAGTTAGAAACCAGGAAGGTATGGAGCATAGATGGAGATATAAGATTCCAACAGAGGACTGCGGTGAAAAAACCCGGCATGCATTTGCCCCTTAAAGGGGAAGGTGCATTTCCTATTTCTATAGGGCAAATAATAGGGTGAGAGCTTAGTGTAGCTGGTGGTGGAACACATAAGGGGGGGGAATCACATTTATTTATTAAAGTGGATGTGGAGCACAAAAGACTGACACAACTGGATTTTAATTGCTATGCATAAGGAAATACTGCGCAGTTTCAGTCTCAGTGAAAGATTAATGATAATGGTTCATATACAATTATAAGCCCTATACACTATCTCAGTCTGTGTGACAAACTATAAGTGAAAAAGTGCTGCTGCTGCAACTAACCATGTGAGATACACACATTAGACTAGATTGTATTATAAAAAAGCTGCGCTGCCATGTGATTTGGACAACAAATGACCAAATATATGAACAATGCTGTGAAACAAAATAACATGATATATACAAGTGAATCCAATTGAAATCAATCAATAAAATAAATGCATGACATAAATAAAAAGTAAATAGCAGCGACCAGGCGATATGACAACCAGCCTGCCCACTGGAATTAATATCCACCCAATAAGGGTAGTCACCAAAAATAGATCTCCAAGTGTGAAAATGAAGAAGATATACTCTTAGTCCATAGTTGACAAAACAAATAGAAAGCGGATTGTCTACAGTGTTAGGTTCCACATAGGATTAACTGCAATAACAGAGTCCTCTTCAAATTCAAAATCTGTGACTTCAAACAGACATGCACCCACAGAAAAGTAACGAATTCGGGACAGGAAAGATTCCTCCACCCATATAACTACTGCCGTTTACCAGATCCACTGATCTCGTATAAGGAGATCACATTCGCATGTGGCTCATACCCCAGCCCGGGTCTCTAAGCTCCTCAGCTAGTGTCCCCGCTCCTTGGTTCTATGCTCAGTGCAGTTCGCGTGTCAGAGGTTCCACATAATGTAGCAAAGAAGAAAAGAGGCTTCCATAGCGTAACCCAGCTAATAAATGCGTTTTAATAAGAATAAAAACAGGTGTACACTTACAGTGTGTAGATAATAAAATAGCGTATAAAATGTAAAGCCGGCCGGCTCACACAGCCCGTTGCTTCCAGGACCTTGCGTCGTTGTCACAGTGACGTCAGCACACCGCTCCTCCCCACGCTGTTTCGTCACAGCTGGACGACGTCATCTGTGACGAAACGGTGTGAGGAGGAGAGGAGTGCTGACATCACCGCGACAACGACGCAAGGTCCCGGAAGCAACGGGCTGTGTGAGCCGGCCGGCTTTACATTTTATACGCTATTTTATTACCTACACACTGTAAAGTGTACACCTGTTTTTATTCTTATTAAAACGCATTTATTAGCTGGGTCACGCTATGGAAGCCTCTTTTCTTCTTTGTTTCGGGTCCAGGGGACCTATGACTGGCCGGTACCGGGTCCCCAAAATCACCAGAGAAATGACCGTTTAACATTAGAGTCTATGGAAGGGGAGCCCGGCTTTGAAAAATCGGTGCTCCCCGGCCCTAGGTCCCCCAGACAACAAGCTTTGCACACTTGTAGAGGAAGAGTGGGGCTACATGTGTGCCAAGTTTGGGGTCCAGAGGACCTACGGCCGGCCGGTACCGGGTCCCCAAATTCCGGGAGATCAGGCGCAAAAAGGTGACTCAAGTATAAGCCGAGGGGGGCATTTTCAGCACAAAAAAAAAATCCAGATGGATGGAAATTCCGATAGAAAATTTTTTTCATCTGAAAAATAGAACATATTCTCTATCTAATTCTGTCTGAATTTCCGACGGAAAAAGTCTGATGGGGCATACACACGGTCAGAATATGCGAACTGACTTTTTCCATCGGAAAATCCGAGCGTGTGTACGCGGCATATGGTGTACAACACTGGTGCACTGCAGGTAAAAACATATACACTTCCCCCTTAAGATCAAGGCAATATCAGCTATGCTCTGAGCAAATTAGCTTACTTGTAGTGTTTTGGACTTTTATGGACGATTATAGCACTATTGGTTGAATTTTGATCATTTTTACACTTGGATATTGTACATGTTCTACAGCAAGGGTGACGAATCAGTGGCCTGCGGAGCGCTCTGATGTGGCCCGCGACCTCCTGATCTGGGATGGCTGGTTGGCAAGCCCAAGTTGCGGGTTGCCAAACTGCCATCCCAGAGCATAAGGGTTGTGAATGAGGACGGCGGTAGAGGAAGCAAAGGGCTGCGGAGCAGAGCCGCATAAGCCGATGCTTCCTGTATAGCGCCACCTCCTGTCCAAGGCGGAGTGATACCGAATGCACTGGGACAGCAACAGATGGCGATGCCGGAATGGAAGACTGTTATTAAAGGTAAGTTTATTACTAAAATCACAGTGTACAGTATATATGGACATATCTGTTCTGCAGTGGTTACTGGGCTGCTTTCAAACTCATCTGCAGGTGCAGCATAGTGCACCTACGGGCTACCTGCACTGAGCCATAGACTTCTACCTGCAGGTTTAGTACGCTTTCAGAAAGTGCACTACACCTGCAGGATATAATAGAAGTCTATGACGAAGTGCAGCTAACCCGCAGGAAAGCCACAGGTGCACTGCGCTGCCCCCGCGTTGTGGGTAAACCCCAGCGCATCAGTGTGAAAGCAGCCTTAGACCCCCCTTTCACACAATCGGTTTGACCCAATCGAACCCTCCATTCACCTTTATGGAGCGGCAGATGTAAACGGACTTGTGTCCATTTACACCCACCTACCTCCAGTCCGATTCGCTAAACAAAAACAGAAGCGGATCCGTCCCCTTCCATCTGGGCATGTCGGATCAGAGGGCCCAAAAAGTAGAGTGGGCCGCGTCCGTGTCCGCTCTGCATATGCAGAGTGGACATGGACCTGTCACCCGCCCGCTTCGCTCATTGTTCCCTGTTCTGCTTAGTGACATGACAGAGATCTACTGTTCCCAGTCATCGGGAGCAGTTCCCTGTCATCAGGAGCCGTTATCTCTGTCATGTCCTAGGTAGCCCATCCCCCCTACAATTAGAACACGCTGAGGGAACACACTTAACCCCTTGATCGCCCCCTAGTGTTTAACTCCTTCCCTGCCAGTGACATTTATACAGTAATCAGTGGCTATTTTTATTTTTAGCAATGGTCCCAAAAAAGTGTCAAAAGTGTCCGATCTGTCCTCTGCAATATCGCAGTCCCGATAAAAATCGCTGGAGACCGGCCATTACTAATAAAAAAAAAATTATAATAAAAATGAAATAAATCTTTCCCCTATATTGTAGACGCTATAACTTTTGCGCTAACCAATCAATATATACTTATTGCGATTTAAAAAAAAAAATATGTAGAATACATATCGGCCTAAACTGAGGAAGAAATGTGTTTTTTATATATATTTTTTGGGGATATTTATTATAGCAAAAAGTAAAAAATATAGATTTTTTTCAAAATTGTCGGTCTTTTGATGTTTTAAGCGCAAAAAAAAACAAAAAACGCAGAGGCGATCAAATACCACCAAAAGAAAGCTTTATTTGTGGGGGGAAAAAAGGACATAAATTTTGTTTTGTTGCAACGTCGCACGACCGCGCAATTGTCGGTTAAAACAACGCAGTTTCGTATAGCAAAAAATGCTCTGGTCATTAAAGGGGTTGTAAAGGTAAAAGTTTTTTCACCTTAATGCATTCCATGCGTTAAGGTGAAAAAACATCTGCAGCTTAGTGCCCCCCCCCCCCCCCCATTTACTTACCTGAGCCCTCGAAAGTCCCGCGCCGTGAACGTGCTGGCTTCTCGGCTCATTCATTGGTTGATTGAAAGCAGCGCAGCCATTGGCTCGCGCTGCTGTCAATCACATCCAATGACGCGGCACGCCGGGGGGCAGGGCCGTGTGATACAGTGAGTGGCTATAGCCGCCGGCTGTATCACGGGAGCGCGCCCGCAAGAACTCACCACCATGCGAGCTCGCATGAAGGTGGAAAGTTCTTGCGGGGAGGAGCAGATACAGCCGCCGAGGGACCCCAGCAGAACAGGTTCGGGACCACTCTGTGCAAAACGAGCTGCACAGTGGAGGTAAGTATAACATGTTTGTTATTTATAAAAATAAAAAATTGTGCCTTTAGTGCTCCTTTAATCGGGTAAAACATTCCAGGGCTGAAGTGGTTAAGGAGAAAAAAATAAGAAGAAGCAAAATGCATAAGAAACGCAGCGCATGCAAAAATGTGTGTTAAAAAAAAAGGCAAAAACGCACTGGAAAAACCTAATCAACCACAACCGCATAGATGTGAACCTATAGCCTAAGGTAAAATGTCCCTTTAAAAATGTAACAGTTGCAATATTTCATATCTTTACAAATGGATACATTGTTTTTTCATTCCTCTCTCTGCGACTTCTCTCGTAAAAGCCATAATTGCATCTTATCACCAGTCGCTGCCCATCTTCCGCCTTCTTTACCGACACGAACGTCTTCGGATGCCAAAGTTTCTGCAGTTTAAAAGCTGCTCAAAGGGAAAAACTTTACATCAAAAGGCAGAGCGGTGAGGGTTTCTATACAATCATTTTCCTGCACGGATCATTACATTCCAAGCCAAAGCTGCTACTGGCAACGCATTGTGGAAGCGAAGACGGTTTTCACATCGCCAGAAAATGCTAATCCAAGGACATTTTATCTCTTCTCGTGCATTAAACAGAAAAAAATGTGCGGCAAACGGATCTTCAGAAAGATAACATCAGCAGTACGATGTCTTAGTAACTGAGTAAAGTTAAATTTCTTTCTACAGCTGCAGCGGCGTGCAGTGTACAGGTTTGTTAGGAGGAGCTAGAATCTGACTGTACTGTAATGTCCTTAGCTCCGCCCACTGCGATAGATGTCGCTTACTGAAATATCTGGCCTGCCCACAAACTTAAAGTCTCTTGATTATTTTTCTTTAAAGCCCATCTACAGTTTAAAGGCTCTTTCACACTCTTGAAGGGCAGTTAAGCCCCCCCCCCCTCCAGTTGAGCTGTGTTTTTACTGCCCTCCAACCACTCCCCCATAACCACTTGCCTACTGGACACTTTTACCCCCTCCCTGCCCAGGCCAATTTTCAGCGCTGTCGCACTTTGAATGACAGTTGCGCGGTCTCATGCAACGCTGTACCCACACAAAATTTTTGACATTTTTATCAGACAGATAGAGCTTTCTTTTGGCGGTATTTATTCACCACTGAGTTTTTGATTTTTGCTAAGAAAAAAAAAAAAGATTTAAAAAAAAATAAAAAAGTTTTTCTGTATGAAATTTTGTAAATAAGTAATTTTTCTCCTTCACTGATTTGCGATAATGAGGCTGCACTGATAGGCACTAATAGGCTGCACTGATGAGGTGGCCATGACACTGATATGTAGCACTGATAGGTGGCACTGATAGGTGCCACTCATTGGCACTGATTGGCGGCACTTATGGTCACTGTAAATAAGTAATTTTTCTCCTTCATTGATTTGCGATAATGAGGCTGCACTGATGGGCACTAATGGATCGTATTGACGGGCACTGATGAGGTGGCGCTGAAGGCCACTGATGAGGTGGCACTGATGGTCACTGAAAGGCAGCACTGACTGGCATCACTGATGGGCACAGACGGGCATCACTGATGGGTGATGAACATTGCCTGTTCGCCGAACAGCGAATAATTTGGGGTGTTCGCGGAAAATTCGAAAAGCCGCGGGACACCCTGTAAAAGTCTATGGGAGAAATCTAAAGTGCTAATTATAAAGGCTTATATGCAAGTTATTGTCATAAAAAGTGTTTGGGGACCGGGGTCCTGCCCCAGGGGACATGTATCAATGCAAAATAAAGTTTTAAAAACGGCCGTTTTTTCGGAAGCAGTGATTTTAATAATGCTTAAAATGAAACAATAAAAGTGAAATATTCCTTTAAATTTCGTACCTGGGGGGTGTGTATGATATGCATGTAGAGTCACGCTTGTTTCCCGTGCTTAGAACTGTCCCTGCATAAAGTGTCATTTCTGAAGGAAAAAAAGTAATTTAAAACTCACTCGCGGCTATTAATGAATTGTCAGCTCCCGGCAATACAGAGAAAAGTCATTGATAAAAAATAAAAAAAAAATGCGTGGGGGTCCCCCCAAATTCAATTACCAGGCCCTTCAGGTCTGGAATGGATATTAAGGGGAACCCTGCGTCAAATTTAAAAAAAAAATGACGTGGGGTTCCCCCCAAATATCCATACCAGGCCCTTTATCCGAGCACGCAACCTGTCAGGTCGCAGGAAAAGAGGGGGGACGAGAGAGCGCCCCCCCCCTCCTGAACCGTACCAGGCCACATGCCTTCAACATGGGGAGGATGCTTTGGGGGACGATGTGATATGATGTCGACCCAGAACGAGAGAGCCGCCGCCTGTCATTTGACAATACAGCGGGCAGGAGGTGGTTAAGGCCCTGTTCACACCTGAGCGTATTGGAATCCCGCGATTCTGCCTGCAATGCCATAAATCCCAACCAAACGTGCAATGCGCTTGCGGTGTCATTATTTATTAGTCACGCCCCAAAACACGGTGCGATTTTGCCACGCAAAGATTCGCAGCACAACACGTAAATGTTAAATGCGCCTGGCTCAGAGCCAAAATTTGGTACATAAGATAATTTTTTGGAGCAGAGGGAAGCGCATTCAAAATTAATGGTGCCACCCCAAAAACGCGGCACAAAAACTTGCAAAGAAATGTGACGCGGCGGCATCGCTTGGTGGCACTAAGGGGTGTACACATGCTGCGGCAGAAATTCTAAACCCCTTGTCCAGTGAATGGGTCCACTCTACAAATGCCCCACAACGTTGCTAGGGCGGGGTTTAAGGGGGTTAACGCAGGTGGTGAGGAGGCAATACAACGCCAACTCACTGCCCGTCAAATCCCCTCTGAACATGTAATGCTCTTCAGAGATGAACACTAGTGTGAACGAGCCCTGAGGCTGCTCTTTGTCAACCAGGGTGTTCCTGGGGGTCCCCGGCATAGGAGCGCCCCAAGTCAACGGTACCTTTGATTTGTGGCGTTACCATCCTTTTAAATATTTTTTTGCTTTCTTCTTCCAGGAATAGATGAGAACATTTCTTCCAGGATCGTCATTTTTTTTTTTTCGGGGAGGGGGGGGGGGGGGGGGGAAGCCGCGCAGCGTTTAATCAAGCGGCCTGGAAAGAAAATGTTCTTGTGATTCAGCATTCGCGGAGGACAATTATTTATGTTCTACTTCTCCTCAGTAAACAGATGCTTTGAAATTGCGCTGATTGTAAACAGTAAACTGGGCCTGACAAGCCATGCATCTCCCCAAATCTACAAACCTTTTATCACATTCGTCTGAGAATTCGGGGAAGAGTTCAACGTGACAAGCAGCACGGCGATTTCTAGGGGTATCAGCGGCAAAGGAACAAGACAACGTTGTGTGTTTACTGTGAAACAAATACACACACATATCTTGTATATGTATAATAAAAAATATATATATATATATATTATACGTTTTACTAAAGATTAAACGACAATATTAAGTGCTTATATGCTAATGTTAGGTACTTTCTATAATAGCAGGTTTGCTTGCTAGAACGATTTTTCAGAAAGATGTTGTTATTGGAATAAATTATTGTTCTCTCATCTCCTTGGAAATATCTTGCTGTGCAATTTAGTCCTAGTTTGCAATTTTTTTTTTTATGCCACACAGTAGTTACGCAGCTGTTTTTCAAATGCAATTTTTTTTTTTGGGGGGAAAAAAAATCCACTGAAATTAATTTAATGCAAAAGAACACAATACATAACCCACTTTTTGGGAAAAATATAAAAGATGATGTTATGCCGAGTAAATAGATACTAGAGCTGCACGAATCTGACTAAAATGAGAATCACGATTTTCTTGCTTAGAATAAAGATCACGATTCTCGCGGCGTAACATCATTTTTCACATTATACCAAAAAAAAAAAAATTGGGCTAACTTTACTGTTTATTTTTTTAACTCATTAAAGTGTATTTTTTCCCCAAAAAAATGTGTTTGAAAGACTGCTTCGCAAATATATTGTGATGTAAAATATTGCAACAACCGCCATTTTATTCTCTAAGGTCTCTGCTAAATATATATATATATATACACAGACACAGTATAATGTTTGGGGATTTCCAAGTAATTTTCCAGCAAAAAAATACAGATTTTAACAACAAATGTCAGAAAAAGGTTTAGTCTTTCAAAAGTGGAACTTCCGCTGTTTTGTTTCCCCCCCCCCCCCCCTTAGGTGCCACATTTGGCACCTTTTGAGGGGGAGGGTGGAGCGGATACCCGGGAGTCTGGGCCGCGGCCCATGATGTCACCCCGCTCTGCTCCCTCCACCTCCCTCTGCCGCCGGGCCAGTAGGAGAGAGGAGCGGAGCCTCGCGCATGCGCAAGTAGGGTTACCGGTGTGAAGCTGTAAGACTACAGTGCCGGGCTCCCTTACCCCGCAATGGCGGAGGCAGCACCCGACAGCTGATGGAAACATCAGCTGCGGTGCCAACATCGCTGGACTCCAGGACAGGTAAGTGTCCTATTATTAAAAGCCAGCAGCTGCAGCTTGTGAGGGTTTTAATTCTTGCAGTGGTGGGCGGAACACCGCTTTAAGACCCCTTTCACACCGAGGCGCTCAAAAACTGGCCATAAAAAAAAAAGGCGTTTTTGCGGTGCTTTTGTAGCATTAGTGGTGTGCTTTTTTTAAGGTCAGGTGAGAACGTAACCTTAAAAAAGTAATTAAAAAAAAGAGCCATTTTACGGCGCTTTTGAAGCGCTTCCTATTCATTTCAATGGACTGGGGCATTTTTGAGGCGCTTTTTAAAGCACTCCAAACATGCCCCAAAGATGCTGCTTGCAGGACTTTTTGCACCGCCCCGCCAGCGCACTGCCCCAGTGTGAAAGCATCCATTGAAATGAATGGGAAGCAGTTTTCAGGCTCTTTTCAGGCGCTATTTTTAGCGCAAAAGCGCTTTAGTGTGAAAGGGGTCTAAGTGGTTTAACTGCCCTCATTTACAGACAAAGTTTATTCCTTTGATGTAAGAACGAAATGTTTACAATATTTCTCTTTATCCAATGCTAAGATAAACTTGGCAGGCTGCCTGGATTTTTTTTTTTTATGTCAGATGTCAGAAGTGAGCAGAGAACTTTCTGCACTTGTTACCTAGAATCGGGAAATGGTGAGATACTCCCAATAGGAAATCACGTCTAAAGTGACGCAGGTCCAGCAGCTTTACTCATTAGTTGCCTGCAGCTGCTGCAGCTGATTGATAATTATGAAACCACTCCCATTAGACTCACTCATGGACACAGACAAACACACAGGGATTTCTTCAGAATAACAAAAAGGTAGGAATCTGCAACAATTAAAGAATATCTAAAAGGTTCAGATTTTTTTTTTTTTAAATAACAAACATGTCATACTTACCTCCTCTGTGTCGTTGGTTTTGCACAGATTGGCCCTGATCCTCCTTTTCTGGGGTCCCTCAGCGGCGCTCCTGGCTCCTCCCCGCATTGAGTGCCCCGTTTGAGAGCCACTCTCCTTCGGGACACCCGTGCGGGCGCGATCCCGTGTCCTGCTGCTGCGTCTATTGACACAGACAGCAGGACTTGGCCCTGCCCCCCACATCATTGGATTTGATTGAGAGCAGCGGGAACCAATGGCTGCCCTGCTATCAATCTATCCAATCAGGACCCGAGACACTAGCTGGAGCTGGCGTGCTCGTACCCGTCGCTGGAAAGACCGGGTCCGGGTAAGTAAAAGGGGGGCTCTGGGGGGCAGCTGCATCACAGGAGGGTTAAAATCCTTGTAATGTACAGAGATCACCCAGAGGGGAGGTTTTTTTTTTTCCCTCGATAAAAGTGGAAATTACACTTTAAAGTGGTTCTATAGGCAGAAGGCTTTTTTACCTGAGCCCGATATCCATCCAATGCTGTGCATGAAAGCAGCATCGCTGCACTCTCTCCTCACTGGCTCAGAGGCAGCAACAGGAGCCATTGGCTCCTGCTGCTGTCAATCAAAGCCAATGAGGAGGGAGTGGGGGGCGGGGTCGAGCCGGGCTGTTTATCAATAGACACACAGAGCCCAGCTCAGGGTCAAGCCCACACGAGTGCCCCCTTTATTAAGTGGCTTGCTATGGGGGCACTTGTAAGTGGGGAGGAGCAAGGGGAGGACCATAGAAGAGGGGGATAGGGGCTGCTCTGTTCAAAACCATAACACAGAGCAAGTAAGGCCCCATGCACACGAGACGCTGTTATTTGCTGTTGAACGCGCGTTCAGAGGCAGTTGGACGCTTTTTTCAACTGCTCCTGAACCCATTCAATGTTATCCTATGTGTCCATGCACACACTCTCGTTTTTTGGCGTTTACAAGCAGTTGCGTTTAACCTCGTTTTTCCAGAAGCAAAAAAATGGGTTCAGACGCAAAAGTTTTCCACGTTTCAGACGCTAAACGCTGCTAAACGCGGCTAAACGCGGTACCGGCGTTTTGCCGCGTTTGCGTTTATAAGCGTTTTTAAAGGTGACCTATTTTTTAACATTAGAAATCTCAAAAATGATGGCAAATGATGAAAAACTATTAAAAAATATAAAAGAAAACTGTAATTGCTTGCATCGCATTGTGGACAATCCACAACTTGTGGCAGGTAACGTGGCAAGTGGACAATCAACAACTTGTGCCAGGTGATGTGGCCAGGTGACGTGGCCAGGTGACGTGGCAAGTGGACAATCCACAGCTTGTGGCAGGTGACGTGGCCAGGTGATGTGGCAGGTGACGTGGCCAGGTGACGTGGCAGGTAACGTGGCCAGGTGACGTGGCAGGTGATGTGGCAAGTGGACAATTCACAACTTGTGGCAGGTGACGTGGCACGTGATGTGGCCAGGTGACGTGGAAAGTGGACAATCCACAACTTGTGGCAGGTGACATGGCTAGATGACGTGGCAGGTAATGTGGGCAGGTAACATGGCTAGGTGACATGGCAGGTGACGTGGCAAGTGGACAATTCACAACTTGTGGCAGGTGACGTGGCCAGGTGACGTGGCACGTGATGTGGCCAGGTGACATGGCAAGTGGACAATCCACAACTTGTGGCAGGTGACGTGGCCAGGTGACGTGGCAGGTGACGTGGCAAGTGGACAATCCACAACTTGTGGCAGGTGACGTGGCCAGCTGACGTGGCAGGTAACGTGGCCAGGTGACGTGGCAGGTAACATGGCCAGGTGACGTGGCCAGGTAACGTGGCCAGGTGACGTGGCCAGGTAACGTGGCAAGTGGACAATCCACAACTTGTGGCAGGTGACGTGGCACGTGATGTGGCCAGGTGACGTGGCAAATGGACAATCCACAACTTGTGGCAGGTGACGTGGCCAGGTGACGTGGCCAGGTGATGTGGCCAGGTGACGTGGCAGGTGACGTGGCAAGTGGACAATCCACAACTTGTGGCAGATGATGTGGCAAGTGATACGCTAAATACAAGTACACTGCTGCTCTCTCAGCTGCTGCTACTCACTCTGGTCTCACAAACTGGCTGAAATGGTTAAAATTTACTCTTTTTTGAGCTTAGGGAGGGTCTATGATGAAACGCTTATAAACGCAAACGCGGTTAAACGCCGCTAAACGCGGCCGCAAACGCGGCAAAACGCGCGTTTATAAACGCCGGTTTCAGCGTTTAAAAACGTGTGTTCAGCAGAGTTTGCACCTGCGTCTCGTGTGCATGGGGCCTAAGTATGGCATGTTTGTTATTTTAAAATGAAAATTTTTTTTTCTTTACAATCACTTTAAAGGGGTTGCTCCACCGGAAAAAAAAATTAAAAGCCAGCAGCTACAGCTACAGCAGCTGCTGGCTTTTAATATTTGGACACTTACCTGTCCTGGAGTCCAGCGACGTCCGCAGCAGAGGACGAGCGACCGCTCGTCACTCTGCTGCTCCCTCCGCCATCCTCGCTGAGGGAACCAGGAAGTGAAGCCCTGCGGCTTCATGCCCGGTTCCCTACGGCGCATGCGCGAGTCGCGCTGCGCCGTTCTGATTGGTGCTCCTGTGTTCTGGGAGCCGAGTGTCTCCCAGAACACTACGGGAAGTCTGGGGGAAGTGACGTAACTCCCGCAGATTCCCGGAGACAGGACTCCCGGATGTGGGTGAAAATACCTGTCTTAGACAGGTATCTTCACCCCCCTCCCCCCTGAAAGGTGTCAATTGTGACACCGGAGGGGGGGAGGGTTCCAAATAGCAAAAGTTGCTATTTAGGGTGGAGCTCCACTTGGCCACTGCCCCTCTACTCCTACTACTGAACAGCACCACATACTGTACCTTCACATAGCACCAACATGTGCACTTCACAAATAAAAATCATTCTATATAGACCTCTGCCCCAGAAGAAGAGCTAACACTCTAATATACTCATATCAGGCACACACTATTATATTATATTTATATAGCTCTGACATAGCCTACAGTGTTGTAAAGGGAACCCTGTACCAGTCATATTGGTATCCGCACCAGAGGAGCTTACACTCATCCCATCTCACTTACACCCCATGTTTATTATATATTTGAATAGCTTTGAGATATTCTGCAGTGTTGTAAAGAGAACCCTGTACCACTCACATCGGTTTCTGCACCAGAGGAGCTTACACTCTGTCCCCTACAGTCAAAGACTATTATTTGTTTTTTGTTTCTCTATAGCTCCAACATAGTCCACAGCACTGTACAAAAACCCCATGTACCATTCACATCAGTCTCTGCACCTGGGGAGCTTACACTCTAATGCAACCACCTCAGTCACACACTTTTACATTTGTATAGCTCTGACATATTCCATAGTGCTGTACCCAAAATGGATACATCTGCCTTTAATGACTAAATACAGCTCACAGTAATGCTTTTCATTTTTTTTTTTATTATTATTAAATATATATATATATATATATATATATATATATATATATATATATATATATATAAAGTATATAAAAATACAAACAAATTTATCCAGCGCCATATAAAAATAGAGCTGATAAAAAAAAAAAGTACACAAAGAAACAATAGAACATTTAAAACGTTTAACGACCAATAGTCTGGGAATGCGTTTTTCAATCTGACGTCTTCGGAAAGAACTGAAAATGTAAGTTTTTCAAAGAAAGAGATACATTCCCTTCACTTCACGAAGGGGTCCAGTTAGTGATTCTCTAATATCCGCTCTGCAGCTTTCAGTGGCCATGGATATATGTGAGGTGTACGCAGCCAGGCTGAGATGGATTGGTTGTTAGGGGTGGGTTCCGCCAAAGATACTCAGAGAAGTTGTTATCTGTGGCGTCACCTCACCCAAAAAAAGTCCATCTCTTGTGAACCACCAACCAGACCCCATCTACTGAAAACACTTGAACTGCTTCAAAATTTAAAAATCATTAGTAACAACTTTAAAACCCAACTCCAACCAAAATATATGCACTATATTACCAAAAGTATTGGGACACCTGCCTTTACACGCACATGAACTTTAATGGCATCCCAGTCTTAAGCCCTGTACAAGCGGCCGAGAATCCCGTCAGGAAAAAAAAACTTCAGTTTTCCTGACGAGATTCTTGGCAAGCTTTTCTTGCAAAGCTGGGCATACAGATGGCCATTCAAAAGAACCGTCGTTCTTTTGAATGGCAAGAACGCGGTGACGTCATCGACACATTCGATGCTGTCGCCGCCATTTTGCTTCACCCTACACTACCCTTGGAAGCTACCGCGCATGCGTCGAAGTCTCATCGAGCATGCGCGGGCTTACCGGAGGACAGGTAAGCTCGTAGCCTCGTACACACACACGGTTTTCTCGTCCGGAAACAGGCCGACCAGAATCCCGACGAGAAAAACGAGAATCCTGATGAGAAAATAGAGAGCAGGTTCTCTATTTTTCTCGTCGAGATTCCCGGCAGTTTTCTCGACAAGAAACCATACACACAAACGGTCGTGTGTACGAGGCTTCAGTCCGTAGGGTTCAATATTGAGTTGGCCCACCCTTTGCAGCTATAACAGCTTCAACTCTTCTGGGAAGGCTGTCCACAAGGTTTAGGAGGGTGTCTATGGGAATGTTTGACCGTTCTTCCAGAAGCGCATTTGTGAGGTCAGGCACTGATGTTGGACGTGAAGGCCTGGCGCGCAGTCTCTGCTCTAATTCATCCCAAAAGGTGTTCAGGACTCTGTGGCAGGCCAGTCCTCCACCCGAAACTCGCTCATCCATGTCTTTATGGACTTTGCTTTGTGCACTGGTGCGCAGTCATGTTGGAACAGAAAGGGGCCATCCCCAAACTGTTCCCACAAAGCTGGGAGCATGAAATTGTCCAAAATGTCTTGGTATGCTGACACCTTAAGAGTTCCCTTCACTGGAACTAAGGGGCCAAGCCAAACCCCTGAAAAACAACCCCACACCATAATCCCCCCTCCACCAAATGATTTGGACCAGTGCACAAAACAAGGTCCATAAAGACATGGATGAGCGAGTTTGGGGTGGAGGAACTTGACTGGCTTGCAGAGTCCTGACCTCAACCTGATAGAACACCTTTGGATGAATTTGAGCAGAGACTGTGAGCCAGGCCTTCTCGTCCAACATCAGTGCCTGACCTCACAAATGTGCTTCTGGAAGAATGGTCAAACATTCCTATAGACACACTTCTAAAACTTGTGGACAGTCTTCCCAGAAGAGTTAAAGCTGTTATAGCTGCAAAGGGCGGGGCCAACACAATGTTGAACCCTACAGACTAAGACTGGGATGGCATTAAAGTTCATGTGCGTGTAAAGGCAGGTGTCCCAATACTTTTGGTAATATCTATTTTATTTTGATTAGCACGAGAAACTGTTATACCATCTGTTGGTCCTATTCTGAAGACAGCAGCTCACTTTTTGTTCTGGTAAATCCAACGGACGTTCTCATCCTCCCCCACTATGGTTAACAAAATGTTTTATTTCTGTATATTGTCCCATCGGAGAAGATTTTCTCACTTTGTCTTGGTGGCCTTGCAGGAAGCAAGGGGAAATCTCCCTAATGGGTACTGTGACATCTTTTAAACCTTGATATTAGTTATGGTCCAAGGAAGGAAGGAAGGGAGTGGGCAAACATTGACACTGCCCTAAAAAGAGAAGAAGGCTTTGACCTTGACCTCAAAAGTGATAGGTCAATAGGGAAGAGAGAACAGACAACCTTTGACAATGCCTTAAAGAGACAGCGTTTTGACCTCGACATTACAGTGATGGGCCAAAAGGGAGGAGGGAGGGAGCAGGCAAATTTTGACAATGCCCTAAAGAGACAGAGCTTTGATCTTGACTTCACAGTGATGGGTTAATAGGGAGGAGGTAGGGAGTGGGCAAACTTTGACACACCCCTAAAGAGGCAAAACTTTGACCTTGACCTCACAATGATGGGTCAATAGGGAGGAGGTAGGGAGTGGGCAAACTTTGACACAGCCCTAAAGAGGCAAAACTTTGACCTTGACCTCACAATGATGGGTCAATAGGGAGGAGGTAGGGAGTGGGCAAACTTTGAGACAGCCCTAAAGAGACAGAACTTTGACCTTGACCTCACAGTGATGGGTCAATAGGGAGGAGATGGGGAATAGGCAACACTCAACAATGCCCAGAAGTAACTATGAGCAATTAGAATGCCCTAGGATTTGGCAGTTGGGACTTCAGGCTGTTGTGAGACTAAAACAACACCACAAGGTGGGCTTAGCTAGTGTGATCTGGTCTGGCTAAATTAATATAGTATACGACTATTTAAAATTATTTAAAACCCTTAAAATAACTACTCATAGCATCTCTCTTATGTACAGAATACAATATTTATGACTACATTTGCACTTTAAAGTGAACCTGTATTTGGCTGTCCCAATCCACCACTACAGGCAAACATTCATTTATAGGGAAACATGTGACACTGGTCCTCCCTCTCCAGGCCAAGTACTTGAGCAGCCAATCACCAGCCCTAAACATTGGTCAGATGCAGCCAGGATATAAATTTATAATACATCGGAACCTCGGATTACGAGCATAATCCGTTCCAGGAGAATGCTCGTAATCCAAAGTACTCTCATATCAAAGTGAGTTTCCCCATTGAAGTCAATGGAAATGAAAATATTTTTTTCTGCATTGACTTCAATTACATGCAATACCGCATGTGGCCAGAGGCGGGGGGGCGCCGGAGAGCCTCAGAAACGGCCGAAAAGGCCCGAGGACACCTCGGCAAACCTCGGAAAGACTTTGTTCCCGAGGGCAGCCGCGCTGTCCACGGGCCTTTCCGTGCATTTCCGAACGGCTGCGATCAGCGACATTCGGCTCTGCTTGGCTCCGGCGCCCCCCACCTCAGGCCAAAAGTGGTACTGCACACCGCTTTGGCCTGAATCGTGCTCGTTTCGCGAGACAACACTCGCAAGCCGAGTTACGATTTTTAAAAATACAGTGCTCGTATTACGAAACGCTCGTTAACCGCGTTACTCACAATCCGAGGTTCCACTGTACAAGCTTGTATTATATACCACAAGAGACCGATTGATATCTTGTTGTGATGTCATTCCTTTCTACCACTGTTGTTCAAAAGGGCATCAAAAAAGTTCTTCCTTGAGTGAATAATACTGGTAGGTATTCTGAAATACTAAAAAACTATCAATACTGAAAAAATATCATTCTCTGGGGGGATAACCTATGTAAATGTATGACAAAAGTTAAAGAACACTTGCAGTATCCTTTATGACCTAGTAGATTTTTTGTTTTTTTTCTTGGGCTTTTTCTTCATCTTTAGCAACGGTGTGATAGGAGTAAATTGGTCATTCTCTCCTTTACCTTTGAAATAATATGATGAATTTAGGATGGTCTGAACAAACTTTGAATTATCAAAAGGCTGTGGTGGGCTCAAAATGATTTGTCCCTTGATAGCTTTTCTTGAGGCTTTGATGTCTGGAGAAGATCCTATTAAAATGACCTCATTTACAAGACTTCTGCGTGAGACTTTAGCCCTGGTTCGAGACTGCAGGCGAAGATCAAGAGGCTTCTGGGAGCAAGCCTCCAACACCTTGACTTTCTTGAGGTAGGTCATCAGTGAAAGGTATGTAAAAAGGTTGTCAGTCTGAGTTGACTTATCCTTCGAGTTTCCACCACTGTCTTGCATTTCACATGAATCATCTTCACTCTTCGGCAAGGAATGAGACAGCGGCTGTATTCCACAGGAAGAGTTTTGACTTCTCCTTTTTTTCATGCCTCTACAATCTTGTCTTTTCTGACCAAGAGGTGGAGACTCTTCACTACAACTTGAAAGTCCATTCGGCAAAAACTTCATCTGAGTTATAAACAGATCTTGACTATGATCAGAAATGGTGTTTGTATCTTCAACTTTGCCAAAAACTCCAGTTTTGTCCTCCAAGAAAGCCTTGGGTAGATTATGTGGAGAAGACAATGAACATCTCAATGATTCTGCCTGTCGGTGACGCTTTAATTTGTTTCGGGAGGGACGCCCTTCTGGAGTGGGTTCTTGATCCGATGGAGAACAATTATTTGTAAGCAGTGATTCAAAATGAACTTCCCGGGTTTTCTTCTTTTCCTTCCTCACCTTGACAGAAGACATGTCCGGTATTTTGTCAGCTTGGCTGTTTTCCAGTGGCAGAAAGTTCTCCAAGCTTTCCAGTGCAGATCGTTTGCCCTTCTTATTCTTCTTTGATGAGCTACTTTTAATGGAGGAATCACCCAAAAGATTGACATTCTCCACATCTTTGCATAGTAACGGAGATCCTAAGGATTCAAAATTAACTTCATGCTTTTTTTTCTTTTCCTTCTTCACTTTGATGGAAGATGGGTCAGGAATTTTGTTAGATTGGCTGTCTTCCTGTGGAACAACGTTCTCCAAAAATTCCAACTGGGACCTTTTCTTCTTTGATGAGCTGCCTTTAAAGGAGGTGTCACTTACAGGGCTGACATCATCTATTTCAAGTTTGGGAGATCCTAATGACTCATCAGAAGACAATTTTGATTTCTTGTGTTTCTTTGATTCTTTTTTCTTTTGGTAACTTGGCTTGTCTTTGGTATTCAAAAGAGAATTTTCCAGATGATGTAGATATTCAAGGTCCTCTTCCTTCAACTCCTCGTCATCCAGCTTCTAGACAAAGAAGCATGAAGCAATATATTACAATGGATGGCTATTTTCTAACATATATGGAATTCTGTTAAAGCGGAGCTCCGGGCTCCCTACTGCAAATGCGCGAAGCACGCTGCACTTTGTAAATGGCTCAGCGGCAGGGGAAGGAGGCCGAACTTCCTGCTGACTTCGCTGTGGCGAAGTCAGCCGGAAGTCGGAGCGGGTACCTGTCAAAAACAGGTACAGGCTCCCCCCCACCCTCCCCCCTCCAAAAGGTGCCAAATGTGGCAGCGGAGGGGAGGAGGAGGCAAACAAGCAGGGCTTCCCCTTTTGGGTGGAGCTCCGCTTTAAGGAACGGCAGGCTTAAAATACAGAATCGTGCTTTGCTAGACAAACAAAAATACAAGGTTCAATGGTAAACTACTTCTTTCTCTGTCTGTGGAAGACATCAAAGAGCTTAGAGCAGGTGGGATTAGAAATACTTGGTCTGCTTATTCGCATGGCTCAGTGGCTCCTATTCCCAGAACAGATCAGTAAGAACAAGACCATTGTAAGCAGCAGCAAAACAAATGATGCCTGGGTGGAAAACAGAAGCTCTGGGAGGGTGTCCTAGGCATTTCAAGGTCAGATTTGACCGCATTGCACCTAGAGCCTTTCTTCCCTTAGACCCCTTTCACACTGGGGTGATTTGCAGGTGCTATAACGCTAAAAATAGCGCCTGCAAAGTGCCCTGAAACAGCCGCTGCTGTCTCTCCAGCGTGAAAGCCCTGTGGGCTTTCACACTGGAGCGGTGCGCTTGCAGGACGGCAAAAAAAGTCCTGCTAGCAGCATCTTTGGAGCGGTGAAGGAGTGAAGGTGTGTTTACCGCTCCTCCACCGCTCCTGCCCATTGAAATCAATGGGCACTTCCTAAGCAATTCTCTTGGTGGGCGGATAATGGATTCATGGATGTCCGTTCTCTGTTCACCCCTATGAGAATTCTTACGTTTGAGGTCCTTAGATCTTCTCATAATATTCCCCTTAGGGAGCATTATAGTTACCTTCAAATCAGACATTTCCTCCATCGACTTATAAGGGCCCAACCCACCCCAAACACTTTGACCCCCTTTGAAAGTATCTGCAGGGCCCGACCCCACTCTCCTGGATTAATATCCTTAATCTATTTCTCGATCATCTCCTCTAGGAAGCCCCCGGTGAGAGCATATCATCTTCAATGGGAGAAAGATCTGGGTAAAAAATTGGATCCGGAGGACTGGCAGATCATGACAGTAGGGCCGAAACAACTAATCGATTAATCGACAACTAAATCGATTATGAAATTAATCGATTACAATTTTCATAATCGATTAATCGGCCAGTAACATAATGAGGTTAAAAAAAAAATTAACCCTTTATAGTACAAAAAGAGCAAATTGCTACTGTAAATATTACTTTCACTGTCCCACAGTAAAAAAATTAACCCCTTACAGTAGCGATTATTTGCTCTTTTTGTACTAATTTTAGTTTTTTTAACCCCATGTTACTAAACATCTCAGGCCTGGGTCACACCTCTGTGTTTTTTGGTGCTTTTTGCAGTAACACACTACAGTTCATTTACATGGTTTCTATGGGACACGTTCACATCAATGATTTTTTCAGCTGCTGCGTATTTGGAAAGGGCAAGGACTTTTTTTAACGCAAAACGGTGCTATTTTAGTTTTTTGGTTTAATATACTTCAATGGAGAAGCTGCAGAAAAGCATGTAATAATGTGTTTTTGCGGCAATTTGTGTTTTGTAATCTGCCCAACAAAAAATTTGCCCAAAAAATTTTTAAAATGCAAATCGCAGCAAAATTACCTTTTTTTTTTTTTTTTGTCATTAACCGATTAGTCGATTAATCGAAAAAATAATCGGCCAACTAATAGATTATGAAAATAATCGTTAGTTGCAGCCCTACATGACAGTATCCCTTATAAAGAGCTCTGGGAATGTCTTCACTCTGGAGAATGCATAGAAAGTCTTTTACAGGTGGTACTATACACCAGCCAGGATAGCCCGTTTTATCCCTTCCTACTCCCCTAATTGTTACCGGGGTTGCGCCCTAGAAGGCACAATGGCCCATATTTGGTGGACATGTCCTAAGGTTTGCAGACTGTGGATCAGGGTCTATTCCCTTCTACGTAACATGCTCCATTCCAACCTTAAAAAGGGACCCTTACGAAGCCCTTTTATGTAAACCCATCCTTGAACTTCTCCGCCCGGAACGCCAATTAGCTCAGCACCTTTTCAATGCCACTAAGTTAACCATTGCGAGGGCATGGAAATCCCCTGTCCTCAGTTTTGAGGCAGTTAAAAGCCGCATGAATGAGATAATGATTAATGAGAAGCTGACATCCCTCACCTCTGACACCCACGGCAAATTCCTCAGGGTTTGGCAACCATGGATAGCAACTAATCAAACCTCCAGGTTCGATACTCAACTTCTCTCAATCTAGTGGTCTCTGGATGTGCCCCCCACCTGCTGGACTCTTCCTCCCCCTTCTTTCCTCCCCCCTTTTGTTTTTCCTCTTTCCTGTAGATCCCCTCCCTATGCCCATTTGCTTCCTTTTTCTGTGTACTTTTCTCTGAGACTCCTGATTTCCTGGAGTCAAATTAGTGACGATGGTTATAATGATACAGGACACCTGCAATGATGAGATCATACACAATAAATCAAAAATTATCTTTCTTTGTTCCACATGATCGTTCTGCAGTTAATTTTCTGAACCTTTATTGTACCTGTAAATACTGTACCATGTATATAGTATCCCATCATTGGGATCCTCCACTTCATCATATGTCTGATGTATCCATCGCACTATTATACCTATATGTTGTGACTACTTTTTCATCAATAAAATATTTGTAAAAGGAAAAAATGAGCACTGTGGCTATACCACCGGCAAAGCGCCTCTGCAGGGGCGCTTTACGGGCGGTTTTAACCCTTTTTTGGCCACTAGCGGGAGTTAAAAGTGCCCCGTTAGCGGCTAAGTAGCGCCGCGAATACGACGGTAAAGCGCCACTAAAAATAGCGGCGCTTTACCGCCGACGCCCCCACTGCCCCAGTGTGAAAGGGGCCTAATTATTATTAAATAATTTTTTTATTTTTCCATGTAGAGTGTTACAGGAAGGGTTAAGCCCTGTACACACGATCGGTTTAACCAATGAAAACCGTCCGATGGATTGTTTTCATCAGACAAACCGATCGTGTATGGGACCCATTGGTCTTTTTTCCATCGGTTTTAAAAAATAGAACATGTTTTAAATTTTTCCTATGGATAAAAAACCGATCGAAAACTCCGATCGTCTATGGGCAAGTCCATCGGATAAAAAACCCACGCATGCTCAGAATCAAGTCGACGCATGCTCAGAAGCATTGAACTTCATTTTTCTCGGCTCATCGGAGTGTTTTACGTCACCGCGTTTGGAACGGTCGGTTTTTTGACTGATGGTGTGTAGGCAAGACTGATGGAAGTCAGCTTCATCGGTTTTCCGATGGACAAAACCATCGGATTAGAATCCATAGGATATCCGATCGTGTGTACGAGGCTTTAGTGTTAGGACTACAGGAAGGTTTATTATGAGAGTTAAAGGATATACAGGTCCTTCTCAAAAAATTAGCATATTGTGATAAAGTTCATTATTTTCTGTAATGTACTGATAAACATTAGACTTTCATATATTTTAGATTCATTACACACAACTGAAGTAGTTCAAGCCTTTTCTTGTTTTAATATTGATGATTTTGGCATACAGCTCATGAAAACCCAAAAATCCTATCTCAAAAAATTAGCATATCATGAAAAGGTTCTCTAAACGAGCTATTAACCTAATCATCTGAATCAACTAATTAACTCTAAACACCTGCAAAAGATTCCTGAGGCTTTTAAAAACTCCCAGCCTGGTTCATTACTCAAAACCGCAATCATGGGTAAGACTGCCGACCTGACTGCTGTCCAGAAGGCCATCATTGACACCCTCAAGCAAGAGGGTAAGACACAGAAAGAAATTTCTGAACGAATAGGCTGTTCCCAGAGTGCTGTATCAAGGCACCTCAGTGGGAAGTCTGTGGGAAGGAAAAAGTGTGGCAGAAAACGCTGCACAACGAGAAGAGGTGACCGGACCCTGAAGAAGATTGTGGAGAAGGACCAATTCCAGACCTTGGAGGACCTGCGGAAGCAGTGGACTGAGTCTGGAGTAGAAACATCCAGAGCCACCGTGAACAGGCGTGTGCAGGAAATGGGCTACAGGTGCCGCATTCCCCAGGTCAAGCCACTTTTGAACCAGAAACAGCGGCAGAAGCGCCTGACCTGGGCTACAGAGAAGCAGCACTGGACTGTTGCTCAGTGGTCCAAAGTACATTCGGAAATCAAGGTGCCAGAGTCTGGAGGAAGACTGGGGAGAGGGAAATGCCAAAATGCCTGAAGTCCAGTGTCAAGTACCCACAGTCAGTGATGGTCTGGGGTGCCATGTCAGCTGCTGGTGTTGGTCCACTGTGTTTTATCAAGGGCAGGGTCAATGCAGCTAGCTATCAGGAGATTTTGGAGCACTTCATGCTTCCATCTGCTGAAAAGCTTTATGGAGATGAAGATTTCATTTTTCAGCACGACCTGGCACCTGCTCACAGTGCCAAAACCACTGGTAAATGGTTTACTGACCATGGTATTACTGTGCTCAATTGGCCTGCCAACTCTCCTGACCTGAACCCCATAGAGAATCTGTGGGATATTGGGAAGAGAAAGTTGAGAGACGCAAGACCCAACACTCTGGATGAGCTTAAGGCCGCTATCGAAGCATCCTGGGCCTCCAGAACACCTCAGCAGTGCCACAGGCTGGTTGCCTCCATGCCACGCCGCATTGAAGCAGTCATTTCTGCAAAAGGATTCCCGACCAAGTATTGAGTGCATAACTGAACATAATTATTTGAAGGTTGACTTTTTTTGTATTAAAAACACTTTTCTTTTATTGGTCGGATGAAATATGCTAATTTTTTGAGATAGGATTTTGGGGTTGTCATGAGCTGTATGCCAAAATCATCAATATTAAAACAAGAAAAGGCTTGAACTACTTCAGTTGTGTGTAATGAATCTAAAATATATGAAAGTCTAATGTTTATCAGTACATTACAGAAAATAATGAACTTTATCACAATATGCTAATTTTTTGAGAAGGACCTGTACAGCGGGTAATATAAGTATTGAACACGTCACCATTTTTCTAGGTAAATATATTTTTAAAGCTGCTATTCACATGAAATTTTCGCCACATGTCGGTAACAACCCATCCAATCCATACATACAAAAGACACCAAAACAAATAAGTCCAGAAATGAAGTTCTGTGTAATAAAATGGAATGACACAGGTAAAAAGTATTGAACCCGCTAACTGAATTTTTTTTAATACTTGGTACAAAATCCTTTGTTGGTAATGACGGCTTCAAGGCGCCTCCTGTATGGAGAAACGAGTCGCATGCGTTGCTCAGGTGTGAAATTTTGGCCCATTCTTCCACACAAACAGTCTTTAAATCTTGAAGGTTCCGTGGGCCTCTTCTATGAACTCCGATCTTTAGTTCTTTCCGTAGATTTTCTATTGGATTCAAGTCAGGTGATTGGCTGGGCCATTCTAGCAGCTTTATTTTCTTTCTTTGAAACCAATTGAGAGTTTCCTTGGCTTTGTGTTTGGGATGATTGTCTGGCTGAAATGTCCTCCCTCGTTTCATCTTCATCATCCTGGTAGATGGCAGCAGATTTTTATCAGGAATATGTTGGTACATTTTCCCATTCATCCTTCCTTCAATGATATGAAGTTTGCCAGGACTGTATGCTGAAAAACAGCCCCGCCCCCACCATGATGTTCCCGCCTCCAAACCTCACTGTTGGTATGGGGGGGGGGTGTTTTTGGGGTGATGTGCCATGTGACCTCCAAACACGGTGTGTATTATGGGATCCAAAAAGTTCAGTTCTGGTCTCACCTGACCAGACTATATTCTCCCCGTATTTCACAGGCTTGTCTAAATGTTGTGCAGCAAACCTTAAAGCGGAGTTCCACCCAAAATTGGAACTTCCGCTTAATCCACTCTCCGCCCCCTTACATGATACATTTGGCATGTAATATTTTTTTGGGGGGGAATGGGGGCTTCAGTAGGAGTGGGACTTCCTGTCCCACTTCCTCCTTCCACCCAGGGCCCGCTTAGGCGACTCGTCATATCGCCTAAGGCGGGCCCCTCCCTGTAGGCGATCACCTGGGACACGTGACAGGTCCCAGGCGATTGGCTGTCCACTCAGATTGCGCAGCGCTGCTCGTGCAGCTGAAAGCTGTCACGGCCGGGTGCCCACAGTAGAAATAGAGGCGCTGGCGGAGAAGGGGGGAGAGGAGCGAAGCTCCGTTCGGTGGCCTCGCTGGACAGTGGAGCAGGTAAGTGTCTGTTTATTAACCACTTAACGACCGCCCACCGCCGATTTACGTCGGCAGAATGGCACCGACAGGCAGAATCACGTAGATCTACGTGATCGCCTTTGTGCAGTTGGGGGGTCCATCCGGACCCCCCTTCACTGCAGTGAGCGGCCGTTAAGTGTTCGGGAGCGATCAGGCATGAGGGGGGGGGCGCTCGATTCCGCCCCCCCCTCGCGATCGCTCCCGGCCAATGAAAATGCTTCCTCCGCCATGTGATGTAAACACAGGCAGGAGGAAGTGATGTCATCTCCCTCGCCGCGGTCTTTTCGTTCCCGGCGCCGAGCAGAGAAGAAGCAGGTTAGTGCACCAACAGTCCACTGACACGTAGGTACACATAGGCACACAAATCACCCCCCAGTCACCCCCAGATCACCCCCCAGGTCACCCCAAAGCCCCCAATCACAGTGTCACTGATTGCAGTGATCATTTATTTTACTGATCACTGCATTTAGTGTCATCTGTGATTGTAAAAAGTTGCAGGGCAGTTAGGATTAGGCCCCTTTAGGTCCAGGGTAGCCCCCTAACCCCCCCCTAATAAAGGTTTAACCCCTTGATCACCCCCCAGGTAACCCTTTCACCCCCTAACTTCAGCGTCACTAAGCGATTGTTTTTCCGATCGCTGTATTCGTGTCGCTGGTGTTTTAGATAGGCAGTTATTTTTTTTTAGGTTCGCCGCAGGTTTTTATTAGTGTCAGGTACCCCCATATATTATTTTAACCCCCTGATTGCCCCTAGAGTTAACCCTTTCACCAGTGATCGCCGTATAAGCGTCACTGGTTAGCCAGTAAGTTATTTAGTTATTTAGGTTACCCGTCAGGTTTTTATATAGTGTCAGGTACCCCTATATTTAACCTAATAAAGGTTTTAACCCCCTGATTGCCCCTAGTTAACCCTTTCACCAGTGATCACCATATAAAGGTTACGGGTGACGCTGGTTGATTAGTTTGCTTTTTATAGCATCAGGGCACCCGCCGTATATAACCCAATAAAGGTTTAACCCCCCTGATCGCCCGGTGGGTGAGATCAATTAGGTTTTAGCGCCAGAGAGGGTCTGCGTCGCCCCAGGCAGTGTTAGGTTAGTGACAGTAACGCTAACACCCACGCGCAAAGCATACACCCCCCTTAGTGGTATAGTATCTGATCAGATCTGATCAGATCTATACTAGCATCCCCAGCGGTTTAGGGTTCCCAAAAACGCAGTGTTAGCGGGATCAGCCCAGATACCTGCTAGCGCCTGCGTTTAGCCCCTCCGCCCAGCCCAGCCCACCCAAGTGCAGTATCGATCGATCACTGTCACTTACCAAACACAACACACATAACTGCAGCGTTCGCAGTGCTTGGTTTTTGGGGCCCTGTACGCGGCTAGGCTCCCAAAAAGTCCCACACATGTGGTATCCCCGTACTCATGAAAAGCAGCAGAATGTATTTTGGGGTGCAATTCCACATATAACCATGGCATGTGTGAGCAATATATCATTTAGTGACAACTTTTTGTAAATTTTTTTTTTCTTTTTGTCATTATTCAATCATTTGGGACAAAAAAAAAATATTCAATGGGGTCAACATGCCTCTCAGCAAATAGCTTGGGGTGTCTACTTTCCAAAATGGGGTCATTTGGGGGGGTTTTGTGCCATCTTGGCATTTTATGGCCTTCAAAACTGTGATAGGTAGTGAGGAGTGAAATCAAAAATTTATGCCCTTAGAAACCTTGAAGGCGGTGCTTGGTTTTTGGGGTCCCGTACGCGGCTAGGCTCCCAAAAAGTCTCACACATGTGGTATCCCCGTACTCAGGAGAAGCAGCAGAATGTATTTTGGGGTGTAATTTCACATATGCCCATGGCATGTGTGAGCAATATATCATTTAGTGACAACTTTGTGCAAAAAAAAAAAAGTTTGTCATATTCCCGCAACTTGTGGCAAAATATAAAATATTCCATGGACTGAACATGCCTCTCAGTAAATAGCTTGGGGTGTCTACTTTCCAAAATGGGGTCATTTGGGGGGGTTTTGTGCTATTTTGGCATTTTATGGCCTTCGAAACTGTGATAGGTAGTGAGGAGTGAAATCAAAAATTTGCGCCCTTAGAAATCCTGAAGGCGGTGCTTGGTTTCCGGGGTCCCGTACGTGGCTAGGCTCCTAAAAGCAGCAGAATGTATTTTGGGGTGCAATTCCACATATAACCATGGCATGTGTGAGCAATATATCATTTAGTGACAACTTTTTGTAATTTTTTTTTTTTGTCATTATTCAATCACTTGGGACAAAAAAAAAATATTCAATGGGCTCAACATGCCTCTCAGCAATTTCCTTGGGGTGTCTACTTTCCAAAATGGGGTTATTTGGGGGGGTTTTGTACTGCCCTGCCATTTTAGCACCTCAAGAAATGAGATAGGCAGTCATAAATTTAAAGCTGTGTAAATTTCAGAAAATGTACCCTAGTTTGTAAACGCTATAACTTTTGCGCAAACCAATAAATATACGCTTATTGACATTTTTTTTACTAAAGACATGTGGCTGAATACATTTTGGCCTAAATGTATGACTAAAATTGAGTTTATTCCATTTTTCTTATAACAAAAAGTAGAAAATATCTTTTTTTTTCAAAATTTTCGGTCTTTTTCTGTTTATATCGCAAAAAATAAAAATCGCAGAGGCAATCAAATACCATTAAAAGAAAGCTCTATTTGTGGGAAGAAAAGGACGCAAATTTCATTTGGGTACAACATTGCATGTCCGCACAATTTACAGTTAAAGCAGCGCAGTAACGAATCCCAAAAACAGGCCTGGTCCTAATGGCCCGAAATGGTCCGGGGCTTAAGTGGTTAAAAGCCAGCAGCTACACTTTTTTGTAGCTGCTGACTCTTAATAAACATAAAAACCCCCTTTAAACGAGCTTCAACATGATTTTTCTTCAGTAATGGAGTCTTGTGTGGTGAGCGTGGATACAGGCCATGGCGGGTGAGTGCATTACTTATTGTTTTCTTTAAAACAATTGTACCTGCTAATTCCAGGTCTTTCTGAAGCTCTCCACAAGTGGTCCTTGGCTCTTGGACAACTCTTTTGATAACTCTTCTCATTCCTCTGCCAGAAATCTTGCAAGGAGAGCAACTGGTCGTTGCAGGTTTATGGTGAAATTATGTTCTTTCCACTTCCGGATTATGGTCCCAACAGTGCTCACTGGAACATTCAGAAGTTTAGACATCCTTCTGTAACCAATGCCATCAGTGTGTTTCGCAACAATAGTTTGCGAAGGTCTCTTTGCTTTTACCCATCATGAGATGTTTCTTGTGTGACACCTTGGTAATGAGACACCTTTTTATAGGCCATCAGTTGTGACTGAACCAGCTGATATTAATTTGCACTGACAAGGGGCAGGATTGCTTTCTGATTACTGATAGATTTCAGCTGGTGTCTTGGCTTTCCATGCCTTTTTGCACCTCCCTCTCTTCATGTGTTCAATACTTTTCCCCTGTGCTATTCCATTTTATTACACAGAACTTCATTTCTGGACTTATTTGTTTTGGTGTCTTTGTATGTATGGATTGGATGGGTTGTTACCGATATGTGGTGAAAATGTAATGTCAAAAGCACCATCAGAAATATATTTACCTAGAAAAATGGTGACGTGTTCAATACTTATTTTACCTGCTGTAGGAAGGGTTACTGTTAGGTTTGGGTTCAAAGAGAAGGTTCCTGGGAGAGTAATGCCTCGTACACACGACTGGTTTTCCCGGCAGGAAAACTGCCAGGAGAGCTTTTGGCCGGGAATCCCAGGCATGAGTATGCTCCCTATCAGTTTTCCCGACAGGAAAACGGCTCGGGAAAAATAGAGAACCTGCGCTCTATTTTCCAGTTGCGATTCCCGGCAGAGTGTTTCTGTATGCTTACCTGAAGGGTGAAATAAACCGCGCATGCTCGATAACACTTCGACGCATTTTCGGTAGCATACAACGTTGTTTAGCCAGCTCGTCGTAGTCTTTGACGTCACCGCGTTCTTGCCATTCGAAGGAACGGTGGTTTTTTTTGTGTGGCCGTGTGTATACGCGGCTTTTCAAGGCAAGCTTGCCAGGAATCCCGACGGTTTTCAAACAGACGGGATTCCCGGACGTGTGTACAGGGCTTTAGGGTTGCACAGAGGATTGATCTTTGGAGCTGAGGATTCCAGTGCTGGAGGAGAGGTAAGTACGCAAACAAGAAGTTTAAGTGGTTGAAAAGGTGTAAAGGTATGCAATAAAGTAAAAAACCTTTTAAGTGCAGCTCCCCCCCCCCCTCAATACTCACCTGAGCCTGATCTGGATCCAGCGTTGTGAACTCAGCAACAGTTCTTCCTCCCTCTCCCTGCGCTCATAGGCTTGGTTGAGAGCATTGGGAGCCTTTGGCTCTTGCTGCTGTCAGTCAAAACCTGTGAGCAGAGAGTGGGGGGGGCGGGGCTGAGCTGAGCTGTATGTCTGAATAGATGCAAAGAGCCCGGCTCGGAAGCGAGCATGCACGAGTGTCGCCATAGCAAGCAGCTTCCAATGGGGGCACTTGGCGGGGGAAAGGAGCCAGGAGCACTAGTGGATGCCAGAAAAGGAGGATCGAGGCTGCTCTGTGCAAAACCATTACACAGTGCAGGTAAATATAACATGCTGTTATTTTAATTTGTTTTAAAAATGGAACCCCGTTAGGTGCACCTGCCCTCCTATAAACGTTCCGTGTCCAAGTCCCCTCTCCCCTTCACCACCATAACAGCCGCTAGCGATAATCGCATGTAAAAATCCTGCAGGCTAGTTGTACCCAAGTTGATCAATTGATCGTTATTTTGACCGTCTGCAATAAAAGGCACTTTTTGGAAACTTTGGATGTGCAGCCATTTCTTATTTTTCTCAAGTTTTTATGGAGGCGGGCCGGGGCTTGCACTCCTACCTGGTTCCAATCAAGGTATTGCATACACCTGGAGCACCGAATTTATTTTTCTTTCGATCAATTGATCACCTTGGGTATATTCGGCTTGCCCATACATAGTTCGAATCTCAGCCGATTAACCTTTTCGAATCGTCTATGGCCGGCTTTGGGGGTTAAAGGGAGGTTTGTGAATTAGGGGTCTATATATAAAAGATTTGCACAGCAAATATTGACTGGTCATTTGTCCCTTTTGTATTTTAAAGTGCAGTAAAACCTTGGTTTGAGAGCGTTTTGCGAGACGAGCTAAATTTTTTAATACATTTTGACGTGATATGCAAGCGATGTCTTGATATACAAGTAGAGTCATGTCACAACTGAGTATAAAAGAGAAGAGAGGCGCCTCTAAGTGTAGCAATATGGTTAAATTTATTGAAGGTACAACATTTAGCAACTCACATGGTTGATAATTAAAACAGGCACATCTAAATATGCAGACATCTGGGGTAAAGCTGTCCACATAGACCGTCCTTATTACCGCCATCGACGTCATCCCTTCCACGCTGCGCTCCACGAGCGGTTCTAGCCTCGCTTACAGATCGCTCTACTGCAGGGTAGTCTTCCTGGTCATGATTACAGACTGACAGTGATGAGAGCCGGCGGTGCGGAGGATGGTCTATGTGGGCAGCTTTACCCCGGATGTCTGCATACTTCGTTGTGCCTCTTTTAATCATCAACCATGTGAGTTGCTAAATGTTGTTGTAGCGGACCCCCCAATGATTGGCGGTCGCTATACTTAAATTTAGAGGGTAGCCTGAGCTAATAGTTGGGCTCAGGCTGTTGAATTCTTTAAACTGGCTTCTGCTCTGAGGTAATGTTGCCTGGCAGTACAGTTCCCTGTGGCCAGTAGGTGGCACTGCAGCCCCAGGCCCAGGTTGAACCACAGGTAGCATTGCAGCATTATTGGGTGTCCTCTCTCAGTGGCCGTGTAGTGGGCGTGGTCTACCCGCTGTGCATTCTGGGAGAGGATACATAAGGGGCAGACGCCATTATTCGGGGAGCAGTTTGTGCCTCCCGGCCCTCCAGGCCAGGGGTGCGTTGCGTGTGTGTACCAGCCCTAGGCACCTTTAGCCCGAGGCTGCATCGTTCCAGGTAGGCCCAGCACCTTTGGCTGAGGCCTACATTAGAAGAGGAGTCCCAGGGTACTCAAGTAGGGGGTAACCCGCTCTGAAGGAGAGGAAACCAGGGGAGGACCTTTTCAAGGGGATCGGTGAAGGAAGTCACTGTCTCGGAAGAGGCCTGGCAACCTATCAGAGGGAAGGACTCCATAATCCGCCACAAGCCTTGTAATGTGCCCCCATTGGCACCTAAGGACTTAAATATTACAAGTGCTGGGAAGTTCACGTTTTGGAAGCTGTCTCTCGATCGGATCCCTAGGAAATTACCAGTGAATGTTTCGTGCTCCACACCGGCTGCTAGGATCGTGAGAGGGGACTATCCGGGTGAGCAAATCCCACTCAGGCCTGAGTGGCGATGATTGTTAGTTGAGTGCCGCGTGCCTGAACCTACCTCCCTGTCATTTTTTTTCTCTATGTCCAACTTTCCTGTCAAGTTATCAAACAAGGAAAATAAACCTTTCTTTATTGGGTTTAATACTGTCTGGACAATGGCCTTCTTGAAATAAAGAGAGAGAATAGACTTCTTCCTACACTCTAGGATGAGGAACAAACAGAAAGAGGTAACTCGCTGCAGGACCCAAAAATAGATAACACAGCTCACCCTCTTCATCACGGAGGACACTGGGCATGTGGCATGGTGTGTCCCATTTGCCAGCGGAGGTAAGCAGGAAAGGGATCTGTGTGCTACATTGTACCTTCATTAAATGTAACCATATTGCTACACTTATGCGGCGTACACACGATCGTTTTTCATGCCGTTAAAAATGCAATTTTTTTAAATGGCCATTAAAACCAATCGTGCGTATGCTCCAGAGCATTTTTAACGGCGTGAAAAACGGCCATTAAAAATTTCGAACATGCTCTATTTTTTCACGTCGTTTTTCATGTCGTTTTTTTTAACGACGTGAAAAACGATAGTGTGTATGCTTTTACGAGGGGGAAAAAAACGCGCATGCTCAGAATCAAGTAAAACTAGCGTTCGTAATGGAGATGGCACATTCGTCACGCTGTAACGGACTGAAAAGCACGAGGCTGAAAAGCGCGAATCGCTGCTCAACAAAGTTTACTAACATGAAGGGTGGCGCCATTCGAATGGAACTTCCCCTTTATAGTGCCGTCGTACGTGTTGTACGTCACTGCGCATTGCTCGAGCGTTTTTTTAATGATCGTGTGGATGCAAGACAGGCTTGAGAGGAAACATGAAAAAAAAACGACGAGAAAAACGTTGGTTAAAAAAATGGCATGAAAAACGATCGCGTGTACGCCGCATTAGAGGTGTCTCTCTTCTCTTTTATACTCTGGAGCTCCTGCTGGATTTTGCTTCTAATCCCCTTGTGGAGGCTTCCATTTGTAGATGAACATTTTATGGTTACACAACCTATCACATTGCTATAATCTTTTTATATGGACTATAAACTGAAGGACTTATGAATAAATTCTCTTTTGTGAGCCCTGGCAAGATAGCATACACTAATTAAAGGAAACTTTATGTTTATGTCTTTCAATTTATTCTTATTGTGTCTTTATGCTGGAGCTGGGCTATGGACTGGTGGCCCCAGATTAAATCCCCTGAGGAAGCCTAATCGGTGAAACATGTAGGGATGGGACATTCTTCTGTGACTACCACTTAAAGTGGAAGTAAACCCCCCTATCATTTTCAGCCAAGGAAGCTGCCATCTTGGCCTCTGTTTAATCTTCAACTGCCATGATGCTGCACATGTGATCAGTTATGACACCAGCCATTGGATGGTGTGACAGTTTGGTTGAGAGCACAACCAATGTGACAGTTAGCATTTCCGGCATGCCGGGAATGTAACTGTTTTTTGAAAATATTAAATCGTTGGGTTTACTTCCGCTTTAATGAAATTTGGGGAAAACCAGCGACCAACCGCAATTTCCAATATCTGCTCTGACAATTGATTTGAATGAACCCTTTTTGTATATTTTGTATATGTATGTTGTCATTAAAATAAAGACTCCGTTCAGCCTGGAGTTTTGAGCGCTCATGTCCCTCATAGCTAACATGCGAGTATATCTGTCTTCTTCCTTCACACGTTTTTCCCTCTTCTCCTTTCTTTTGCCTCTCTTGGCATACCTGGGTTATTGAAGCCCATGTTGTAGCGCCGGGCTTTTTTTTTTATTGTTTTTTTCTCTCTTCTTACTGGCTTAATCTTTAATTACTGAGTCTAGTTGCTCCCTGTTCCGACATACAATGCTATGTTTATCGGTATTGGTTAGGTGCATCCTCTATACAACAAGATGGTCATACCATGTTGATGGTCACTTCTTGGGAACTTGTGTCCACGACCTACTGGGATGCAGTGTGATCCCTGAGGGGCGTCCCAGGGGGTTGGGGATACAATGTTTGATCCGCTTTAGGTAGGCCTCCAGCTTGTTGAGGTGGAGCGTACTTATGCTCTGGGCAGTGTTGCTACGACGGTGTTATATGAGGTACCTCGCTAGATTCACTTATGTATTTGCAGGAACATATGTTTATAAGGATTCACACTCAGATCTTGAACTGTAATACCTACATGTATGACAATGGAATTTTCTTCATTCTTCTGTTATCATTGAAAGCTTTCAATAAAAATATTTGAAATAAAATAAAGACTCTACTTTTATGGATATTGTCTATATTGTCTCTAGCACCGCTATAATCCCACCATCCTCTCTTGTTCTCACTAATTATTATTGGGATGAGGTGCGTATCTTCCTAGAATCACTCGGATCGTCTCTACTCTTTTGCTGCGTACACACGCTCAGAATTTCCGACAACAAATGTGCGATAAGCAGAGAAAAGGGAGCTATGAATAAGCACTAGTACAGTGTGAAACGCGTTAGCCAGTTTTTTGACCAGTGTGACGTGATGTGCAGTGTGTATTTGGATCCCTGAATTTTAAAATAAAGGCTTTTATTTTTGGAGTGCTGCTATCCAGAAGACTTGTTTGTAACAAAATGTTCGATGGGAGCTTGTTGTCGGAAATTCCGACCGTGTGTAGGCTCCATCGGACATAGGCTGTCGGAATTTCCGACAACAAAAATTTGAGAGCTGGTTCTCAATTTTTCCATCAAAATTCCGAGCGTGTGTACACAATCTCGACGCACAAAATTCCACACATGCTCGCAATCAAGCAGAAGAGCCGCACTGGCTTTTGAACCTCATTTTTCTCGGCTCGTCGTTGTGTTGTACGTCACCGCGTTATTAACGTTCGGAAATTTACGACAACATTTGTGTGACCGTGTGTATGCAAGACAAGTTTGAGCCAACATCCGTCCGAAAAAAAAATACACGGTTTTGTTGTCGGAATGTCCGATCGTGTGATCGTGTGCATTTGACTTATGAATAAAGGGTTGTGGAACGAATCATCTGAGTTTCCATTATTTCTTATGGAGAAATTCGCTTTGATATACAAGTGCTTTGGATTACAAGCATGTTTCCGGAAACAAATTATGCTCGCAATCCAAGGTTTTTACTGTATTCAGTTATCAAAGAGGATTCACCCATCTGCATACAACACAGATTGGAAACCAGATTTGTCACATTGAAATTCAAACAATATTTGTCTGTCGGCATATATAGTAAGAGATTCCAATTACAAGCAAGATTCCCTCTTTGCATTTAAATTCAGAGAAGATACTCCCATCAGTATCAGTATACAACATATCAGAGGGATTCCAACTGCAAACACGACATCAGCGGCTGCATTACACCTAGGGCTCTTTCAGACAGGCAGTAATGCTTACCGCCCTTTGAAAAGTGATCTGTGGTGGACTGCCTTTCACAGGGCGGAATAACAACAGCTGACAGGTGTTCAGGAGGTGCCACAGGAGTTGTGACTTTTTTTTTTTTTATTAATTGCAGAACTCCAGTTTTACATTTTGAGAGAACGCATCTCAACTACGAGACAAGTATTTGGCTTACGGTTACAGCGCAGCCCCACTGATCTCAATGGGTAGGTTCTGTCGGACGCAGCCACCTGTCAGACTCTGCCGCAGGCATGGAGAGAAGCGCAGTGGCCGCGGCTTGTGTACAGCCTTGTCAGGCTAATGTTAGAATTCCGGTGGGCCGGCTGCTTGCCAGTGTGAAAAGAGCCCTAGGAGCGTGTCCTCTGAAAGTCACAGCCTAATGCTATGAAATACAGACAGACAAATGTCCAGCAAACGCAAATACTTTTTTTTTTTTATTTGCACATAATTATTCTTTATTTGGAATTATACAATAGTACACAGTCTGCCATATACTGGACATTTCTATATAAATCAGAACAAAGAGCTGTCCTTTGAAGACACAAATACTTTTTAAACAGAGGTGAGGGGGCCTGTGTTGCGGGGAAGGGGATGGACCATGCTGGGGGGAGACTTTACTGATGGATCTGTGTTGGGGGTAGTGGACTGTGCTGGAGGGGGTCAGACTGTACAGAGGGGCTTGTGCTGGTGAGGGGTCAATATGTACTGAAGGGACTGTGTTGGGGGGGGGGGTCTGACTGTACTGATAGATCTGTGTTGGGGGTAGTAGACTGTGCTGGGGGGGGTCCGACTGTACTGATAGATCTGTGTTGGGGGTAGTAGACTGTGCTGGGGGGGGGTCAGACTGTACCGATAGATCTGTGTTGGGGGTAGTAGACTGTGCTGGGGGGGTGGGTCCGACTGTACCGATAGATCTGTGTTGGGGGTAGTAGACTGTGCTGGGGGGGGGTCCGACTGTACTGATAGATCTGTGTTGGGGGGTAGTAGACTGTGCTGGGGGGGGGTCCGACTGTACTGATTGATCTGTGTTGGGGGTAGTAGACTGTACTGGCGGGGGGTCCGACTGTACTGATAGATCTGTGTTGGGTAGTAGACTGTGCTGGGGGGAGGGGGTCCGACTGTACTGATAGATCTGTGTTGGGGGTAGTAGACTGTACTGGGGGGGTCCGACTGTACTGATAGATCGGTGTTGGGAGTAGTAGACTGTGCTGGGGGGGTCCGACTGTACTGATAGATCTGTGTTGGGGGTAGTAGACTGTGCTGGGGGGGTGGTCCGACTGTACTGATAGATCTGTGTTGGGGGTAGTAGACTGTGCTGGGGGGAGAGGGGTCCGACTGTACTGATAGATCTGTGTTGGGGGTAGTAGACTGTGCTGAGGGGGGTCAGACTGTACTGAGGGGTCTGTGCTGGGAAGTGGGGGGCGGACTGTACTGAGAAGTCTGTAATGGACGGAAGGTGGGACCGTGCGGGGGGGGGGGTCCAACTGTACTGAGGGGTCTGGGCTGGGAAAGTATTAGTACTGAGGTGTCTGTGTTGAGAGAAGGGGAGTCAGACTATACTGAGGGGTCTGCGCTGGGGGGGTAGTTAGACTGTACTGAGGGGATATTATTACTGAGTGGCCTGAGCTGGGGGGTCATTAATACTGAGGAGTCTGTGTTGGGGGGCCGCTGCAGACTGTACTGATGGATCTGTGCTGGGGAGGGGGGGGTGAACTGTGCTGGGGGGGTCCAACTGTACTGAGGGGTCTGTGCTTGGGAGGGGCGTTGGCATTGAGGGGTCTGTGTTGGGAAATGGGGGGCTCAGACTGTATTGAAGGGTCTGTGCTGGGGGGGGGGGGGGGGTGTTAAATTGTATGGAGGGGGCGTTAATACTGAGGAGTCTGTGTTGGGGCGGTCAGACTGTGCTGAGGGGGTCTGTGCTGGGGGCAGGATTAGTACTGAGGGCTCTGTGTAAGAAAAGGAGAGGGCGAGGGGGTTTGGTCTGTACTGAGGGACCCGTACTGGGGGGGGGGGGAGGGGGTCAGACAGTGCTGGGGAGGTCCAAATGTACTGAGGGGTCTGTGTTGGGGGGGGGAATAGTACTGAGGGCTCTCTGTAGGGAAAGGAGAGGGCGGGGGGGGGGTTCGGTCTGTACTGAGAGACCTGTACTGGGGGGAGGGGGTCAGACAGTGCTGGGGAGGTCTAACTGTACTGAGGGGTCTGTGCCGGGGGGGGGGGGGTTAGCACTGAGGTGTCTGAGGTGTCTGTGTTGGGAGAAGGGAGGAGGGTCAGACTGTACTGAGGGTCTGTGCTGGGGGGGGGGGGGTGGTGGCCTGTGCTGGGGAATAAGACTGTACTGGGGGGTCTGTGTTGAAGTCTGTGTTGTGGGGGAAGGGGCTGCACTGAGAGGTCTGTATTGGGGAGAGGGGTCAGACTGTGCTGGGGAGGTCCAACTGTACTGAGGGGTCTGTGCTGGGGGGGACATTAGCACTGTGGGGTCTGTGCTGGGAGAAGAGGAGTCAGACTGTACTGAGGGGTCTGTGTTGGGGGAGGGGGGGTCAGACTGTACTGAGGGGGGTGTTAATACTGAAGGGTCTGCGTTGGGGGGGGGGGGTTAGTCTATGTTAAATGCGTGCCGGTCTGTACTGAGGGGTCAGAATGGAGCACACAATTCCTTTATAAACTGACTGAGTATTGGAGAGTTGGGCTTCACATACCTGTTGCTGCTGCTGTGAGGCTTCTGACTTTCTGAAAGGTGAAGGAATGTTCTGTGATGCCATTTCCCTTCCTCCTGGATGGCGCATGCTGAAAACAAGAGATGGGACATAAACTGAAGATCCCTCCGTCCTCATTGTAGGGTGAGAGATCAGACATTTCATAGGGAAACTATTTTCAGAGATCTTAACTAAGAACTCTCATCAGAAATTAGAAGGCTTCTTCAATCCTCCGTGAGATCCCGTGAGACCCCAGCACCCCATTTATTGGGGACTAACTTGTCCCCAATAAATGGGGTGCTGGGGTTTGGAAATGAAATGCCGTATTTATTACTGCCAGTGCTGACTGTAGCTTCACCCCAGGCAGAAGCCCAATTTATGGGTGCTCCTATGGTGTGGTGACAGGTACAGGCAGCTCTGAAATGCCCCCCCACTCCGTTCTGAAGTCCTCCTTACCATCACCCTGCTTGGCATCCTCTGCTATTCGTACCAATTAAAAGGCTAAAAGGATAAAAGCCCTCCTCTTCACTCTGCAATAATTGTACGACAATATATACACCACCCCCTTATACACACCACACTACACCCAGCAATGTATATACCCCCCCCATACACACCACACTACACCCAGCAATGTATATACCCCCCCATACACACCACGCTACACCCAACAATGTATATACCCCCCATACACACTACACCCAGCAATGTATATACCCCCCATACACACCACACTACACCCAGCAATGTATATACCCCCCATACACACCACACTACACCCAGCAATGTATATACCCCCCATACACACCACACTACACCCAGCAATGTATATACCCCCCATACACACCACACTACACCCAGCAATGTATATACCCCCCATACACACCACACTACACCCAGCAATGTATATACCCCCCATACACACCACACTACATCCAGAAATGTATATACCCCCCCCCCCCCATACACACCACACTACACCCAGCAATGTATATACCCCCCCCAATACACACCACGCTACACCCAACAATGTATATACCCCCCATACACACTACACCCAGCAATGTATATACCCCCCATACACACCACACTACACCCAGCAATGTATATACCCCCCATACACACCACACTACACCCAGCAATGTATATACCCCCCATACACACCACACTACACCCAGCAATGTATATACCCCCCATACACACCACACTACATCCAGAAATGTATATACCCCCATACAGTTCACACTACACCCAGCAATGTATATACCCCCCATACACACCACACTACATCCAGAAATGTATATACCCCCCCCCCATACACACCACACTACACCCAGCAATGTATATACCCCCCCATACACACTACACCCAGCAATGTATATACCCCCCCATACACACTACACCCAGCAATGTATATAACCCCCCCCCATACACACCACACTACACCCAGCAATGTATATACCCCCCATACACACCACACTACATCCAGAAATGTATATACCCCCATACAGTTCACACTACACCCAGCAATGTATATACCCCCCATACACACCACACTACATCCAGAAATGTATAAACCCCCCCCCCCTACACACCACACTACACCCAGCAATGTATATACCCCCCCCATACACACTACACCCAGCAATGTATATACCCCCCCATACACACCACACTACACCCAGCAATGTATATACCCCCCCATACACACCACACTACACCCAGCAATGTATATACCCCCCCCCCCCATACACACCACACTACACCCAGCAATGTATATACCCCCCATACACACTACAACCCAGCAATGTATATACCCCCCCCATACACACTACGCTACACCCAGCAATGTATATACCCCCCCCCCCCATACACACCACACTACACCCAGCAATGTATATACCCCCCCCATACACCACACTACACCCAGCAATGTATATACCCCCCCCCCATACACACCACACTACACCCAGCAATGTATATACCCCCCCATACACACCACACTACACCCAGCAATGTTTATACCCCCCCCATGACACACCACACTACACCCAGCAATGTATATACCCCCCCATACACACCACACTACACCCAGCAATGTATATACCCCCCCATACACACCACGCTACACCCAACAATGTATATACCCCCCATACACACTACACCCAGCAATGTATATACCCCCACCCCATACACACCACACTACACCCAGCAATGTATATACCCCCCATACACACCACACTACACCCAGCAATGTATATACCCCCATACACACCACACTACATCCAGAAATGTATATACCCCCATACAGTTCACACTACACCCAGCAATGTATATACCCCCCCATACACACCACACCCAGCAATGTATATACCCCCCCATACACACTACACCCAGCAATGTATATACCCCCCCATACACACCACACTACACCCAGCAATGTATATACCCCCCCATACACACCACGCTACACCCAGCAATGTATATACCCCCCATACACACCACACTACACCCATCAATGTATATACCCCCCCCATACACACCACACTACACCCAGCAATGTATATACCCCCCCATACACACCACACTACACCCAGCAATGTATATACCCCCATACAGTTCACACTACACCCAGCAATGTATATACCCCCCCCCCCATACACACCACACTACACCCAGCGATGTATATACCCCCCATATACACCACACTACACCCAGCAATGTATATACCCCCTATACACACACCACACTACACCCAGCAATGTATATACCCCCATACAGTTCACACTACACCCAGCAATGTATATACCCCCCCATACACACTACACCCAGCAATGTATATACCCCCCCCATACACACCACACTATTCCCATCAATGTATATACCCCCCCCCCCCCATACACATCACACTACACCCATCAATGTATATACCCCCCCATACACACAGCAATGTATATACCCCCCCATACACACCACACTACACCCAGCAATGTATATACCCCCCCCCATACACACCACACTACACCCATCAATGTATATACCCCCCCATACACACAGCAATGTATATACCCCCCCATACACACCACACTACACCCAGCAATGTATATACCCCCACCCCCCATACACACCACACTACACCCAGCAATGTATATACCCCCCCCCATACACACCACACTACACCCAGCAATGTATATACCCCCCATACACACTACACCCAGCAATGTATATACCCCCCCATACACACTACGCTACACCCAGCAATGTATATACCCCCCCCCCCATACACGCCACACTACACCCAGCAATGTATATACCCCCACCCCCCATACACACCACACTACACCCAGCAATGTATATACTCCCCCCCATACACACCACACTACACCCAGCAATGTATATACTCCCCCCCATACACACCACACTACACCCAGCAATGTATATACCCCCCATACACACTACGCTACACCCAGCAATGTATATACCCCCCATACACACTACGCTACACCCAGCAATGTATATACCCCCCCATACACACCACACTACACCCAGCAATGTATATACCCCCCCCCCATACACACCACACTACACCCAGCAATGTATATACCCCCCCCCCCATACACACCACACTACACCCAGCAATGTATATACCCCCCCCCCCCAATACACACCAAACTACATCCAGCAATGTATATACCCCCCCATACACACCACACTATACCCAGCAATGTATATACCCCCCCCCCATACACACCACACTACACCCAGCAATGTATATACCCCCACCCCCCATTCACACCACACTACACCCAGCAATGTATATACCCCCAACCCCCATACACACCACACTACACCCAGCAATGTATATACCCCCCCATACACACCACACTACACCCAGCAATGTATATACCCCCCCCCCCCATACACACCACACTGCACCCAGCAATGTATATACCCCCCCATACACACCACACTACACCCAGCAATGTATATACCCCCCCATACACACCACACTACACCCAGCAATGTATATACACCCCATACACACTACACCCAGCAATGTATATACCCCCCCATACACACCACACTACACCCAGGAATGTATATACCCCCCATACACACCACACTACACCCAGCAATGTATATACACCCCATACACACTACACCCAGCAATGTATATACCCCCCATACACACTACGCTACACCCAGCAATGTATATACCCCCCCTCATACACACCACACTCCACCAGCAATGTATATACCCCCACCCCCCATACACACCACACTACACCCAGCAATGTATATACCCCCACCCCCATACACACCACACTACACCCAGCAATGTATATACCCCCACCCCCATACACACCACACTACACCCAGCAATGTATATACCCCCCCCCATACACACCACACTACACCCAGCAATGTATATACCCCCCCCCCCATACACACCACACTACACCCAGCATTGTATCCCCCCCCTACACGAATGTCCCTCAAACCCCCTATACATTTGGTGCTATTCCCATCCACTAAACCCCCTCCATGCAGTCAGTGCTTCCCCATAACTTGAACCCCCTCCATGCAGTCAGTGCTCCCCCATAAACTGGACTCCCTCCATGCAGTCAGTGCTCCCCCATAACTTGAACCCCCTCCATGCAGTCAGTGCCCCCCCATAACTTGAACCCCCTCCATGCAGTCAGTGCTCCCCCATAACTTGAACCCCCTCCATGCAGTCAGTGCCCCCCATAACTTGAACCCCCTCCATGCAGTCAGTGCTCCCCCATAACTTGAACCCCCTCCATGCAGTCAGTGCCCCCCCCATAACTTGAACCCCCTCCATGCAGTCAGTGCTCCCCCATAACTTGAACCTCCTCCATGCAGTCAGTGCTCCCCCATACACTGAACTCCCTCCATGCACCCAGCAATGTATATACTGCCCCCCCACTTTAAACTCCCCCATATACATTTGGTGCTTCTCCCATACATTGACCCCCTTCTATGCAGTCAATGCTTCCCCTTACACTGAACTCCCTCCATGCAGTCAATGTTCTCTCATACACATTGTGCTCCCCCATACATTGCACCCTCCATGCAGTCAGTGATTCTCCACACGTTGTAGGTCCTCCACTTCTCTCTCCCCCCCCCCCCCATATATAATGTTCTACAAGTAGTCAGTGTTTCCCCCATACATTACCACACACACATAATGTATAATTGAAGCTCACCTATACTCTGCCCCCCTCCATGCAGTCATACATTAACCCCCCCCCCCCCCCTAATATATTTGAGACCCTCCCATACACTCGGTGCTCCCCGGTTCCTCTCACCGGCTCCTTGTGGCGGCAAATCCCCCGCGGCTCCTGACTGACAGCCCGGGCCTGGTGACGTCAGTGGAGGGGGCGGGGTCTGTTTGTCTCTCTCCTGAATTCCCTCTCTATACAATATATGGGGGTCAGTGATCTGTATGTGACGTCACGTGTGTGCTCCACCCATCCCACCAGGAGGTCGCTGAGGGGTCACCAACTATCACTGTACAGAATACAGATACATTGTATACAGAGAATAATACTGATACATTTATTCACCCTCCCAGAGTGCAGAGAACTCCTCCCACCATTTCTTCCATAGTAATTATAGAATGTGTTCCTCTTCTATACATCTAATCATATTCTAATGGGGGGAACAATGAATGTTATGAGTGTTATTATCATTCGGGTCATGTAATATGTGTAATATGAGTAATATGTGTATTGTGTGTATTTTATGTGTATTGTGTGTATTATGTGTTATATGTATATTGTGTGTATTATGACTAATATGTGTATTGTGTATATTATGTGTAATATGTGTAGTATGAGTATTATGTGTAATAGTGTGATATATGTGTAATATGTATATTGTGTGTATTATGTGTAATATGTGTAATACGTGTATTATGTGTATTATATTTTATTATGTGTAATATGTGTAATATGATGAGTATTATGTGTAATATGTGTAATATGTGTAATATGTATATTGTGTGTATTATGTGTGATATGTGTAATATGTATATTGTGTGTATTATGTGTGATATGTGTAATATGTATATTGTGTGTATTATGTGTGATATGTGTAATATGTGTAATGTGTATATTGTGTGTATTATGTGTAATATGTGTAATATGTGTAATGTGTATATTGTGTGTATTATGTGTAATATGTGTAATATGTGTATTATATTTTATTATGTGTAATATGTGTAGTATGAGTATTATGTGTAATATGTGTATTGTGTGTATTATGTGTAATATGTGTAATGTGTATATTGTGTGTATTATGTGTAATATGTGTAATATGTGTATTATATTTTATTATGTGTAATATGTGTAGTATGAGTATTATGTGTAATATGTGTATTGTGTGTATTATGTGTAATATGTGTAATGTGTATATTGTGTGTATTATGTGTAATATGTGTAATATGTGTAATGTGTATATTGTGTGTATTATGTGTAATATGTGTAATATGTATATTGTGTGTATTATGTGTAATATGTGTATTATATTTTATTATGTGTAATATGTGTAGTATGAGTATTATGTGTAATATGTGTATTGTGTGTATTATGTGTAATATGTGTAATATGTGTAATATGTGTAATATGTATATTGTGTGTATTATGTGTAATATGTGTAATATGTATATTGTGTGTATTATGTGTAATATGTGTATTATATTTTATTATGTGTAATATGTGTAGTATGAGTATTATGTGTAATATGTGTAATATGTGTATTGTGTGTATTGTGTGTATTATGTGTAATATGTGTAATATGTATATTGTGTGTATTATGTGTATTATGTGTAATATGTGTAATATGTGTAATATGTGTAATATGTGTATTGTGTGTAATATGTGTAATATGTGTATTGTGTGTATTATGTGCAATATGTGTAATATGTATATTGTGTGTATTATGTGTAATATGTGTAATATGTGTATTACCGTATATTTTATTATGTGTAATATGTGTAGTATGAGTATTATTTGTAATATGTGTATTTTATGAGTATTATGTGTTATATGTGTATTATATGTAGTATGAGTATTGTGTGTTCTGTATTACAGTATGTGTAATGAAGGGTGTAATACTGTGTGTTGGTAACGTAGATATTTATTACAGGTACGTCCTACTTGGAATTTTTTCATAGACCTCGTGATCCTTTATTTGGGGGGCTGATGGAGTCCAAACCAGATTTTTATTCATGGATCTTGTCTCACTTTAATACCGGGCATGTCACCCCCTTCCTGCCCGGACCAATTTTCAGCTTTCAGCGCCGTCATGCTTTGAATGACAATTGCGCGGTCATGCTACATTGTACCCATATGACATTTTTACCATTTTATTGAGACAGATGGAGCTTTCTGGTGGTATTTAATTGCCACAGGTTTTTTTTTGTCTTGTTTTTTAGCTAAATAAACGAGAAAAGCCTGAAAATTTAGAAAATAAAAAAAAAGGTTTTCTTAATTTTTGTTAAAAAATTTAGTAAATAAGTAATTTTTCTCCTTCACTGATGGGCACTGATGGGGCTGCACTGATAGGCGGCACTGATATGCAGCAATGATAAGTGGCACTGATGAGCAGTCTTTATGGGCACTGATATGCAGCACTTATCGGCACTGATAGGTGGCACTGGTGGGCAGCCTTTTTGGGCACTGATAGGTGGCACTGATGGGTACTGATAGGTGGTACTGATGGGCAGCCTTCATGGTCACTGATAGGCGGCACTGATATGCAGCATTTATAGGCACTGATAGGTGGCACTGATATGCAGCACTTATAGGTGGCACTGATGGGCAGCCTTTATGGGCACTGATAGGTGTCACTTATATGCAGCACTGATAGGTGGCACTGATGGGCAGCCTTTATGGGCACTGATAGGTGGCACTGATAGGTGGTACTGATGAGCAGCCTTTATGGGCACTGATAGGCGGCACTGACATGCAGCACTGATAGATGGCATTGATGGGCAACCTTTTTGGGCACTGATAGGCAGCACTGATGGGCACTGATAGGTGGTACTGATGGGCAGCCTTTATGGGCATTGATAGGCGGCACTGATGGGTGGCACTGATGGGAAGCCTTTATGGGCAATGATAGGCAGCACTGATAGGTGGTACTAATGGGCAGCCTTTATGGGCACTGATAGGCGGCACTGATATGCAGCATTTATGGGCACTAATAGGTGGTACTGATATGTGGCACTGATGGGCACTGATAGGTGGTACTGATGGGCAGCCTTTATGGGCACTGATAGGTGTCACTGATATGCAGCATTTATGGTCACTCTAATGCAGCACGGATAGGTGCCACTGATGGGCAACCTTTATGGGCACTGACTGGCGGCACTGATGGGCACTGATAGGTGGTAGTGATGGGCACTGATAGGTGGCACTAATGGGAAGCCTTTATGGGCACTGATAGGTGCTACTGATATGTGGCACTGATGGGCACTGATAGGTGGTACTGATGGGCAGCCTTTATGGGCACTGATAGGTGTCACTGATATGCAGCATTTATGGGCACTGATAGGTGGCACTGGAATGCAGCACAGAGAGGTGCCACTGATGGGCAACCTCTATGGGCACTGACTGGTGGCACTGATGGGCACTGATAGGTGGCACTGATGGGAAGCCTTTATGGGCACTGATAAGTGGCACTGATGGGAAGTCTTTATGGGCTCTGATAGGCGGCACTAATAGGTGGCACCAATGGGCACTAATAGGTGGCACTGACAGGCATCACTGCTGGGCATTGCTGATGGGGCTGCACTAATAATCATTGCACTGATTATCAGCACAGACCCCCCCCCCCCCCTATAACCGTCTCTCCTCTACTCACGCTCTGTCAGTGTGAAATGTGCACTTCAGGGGCGCCTATTTACAAAAAAGTTGATTGTGCTACACGTTACATGTCACTGCACACGCGAGAATGAGATCAATGATTCTTCGCCCTTTATTCACGGTTCACTCTAAACAGTGATACTTGTAGGAGCTTTTAAAGCGCCACCTATGGGAGATATAGGGGACTGAGGTTTGTTGCTGTTTTAAAGGCGCACGCAAATTTAAGGTTTGACATGTGTAACCACATCTTTTACATTTTACCAAAAATTGGATTATTTATTGTGTTTCAACGCCCTAAAATTTACTTTTATTGAATTTTTACTGAAATTTTACATTTCCTAAACCAATGCTCTAATATCGTGCGACGTAACAAATTGGAACTACCACTATTTTGTTCTCTAGAACAGGGGTCCCAAAACTTTCTAAACAAATGGCCAGTTTACTGTCCTTAAAACTTTAGGGGGGCCAGACTGTGGCCAGTGGGAGTAGAAAATGTCCTGGTGTCAGTGGAAGTAAACAGTGTCTCCTCTTTTGTATTAGGGGGAGCAACTGTGCCCCATCATTGTTGTCAGTGGAAGGAATGGTGTACCATCTTTGGTACTAGGGGGCAGAAAAGTGCCTCATTGTTGGTGCTATTGGGAGGAATAGTGGCCCATCATTGGTGTCAGTGGGAGAAATAGTGCACCATCATTGGTTTCAGTGGGAGGAATGATGCCCCATCATTGGTGTCAGTGGGAGGAATAGTGGCCCATCATTGGTGTCAGTAGGAGGAATAGTGCGCCATCATTGGTGTCAGTGGGATGAATAGTGCCCCATCATTGGTATCAGTGGGAGGAATAGTGCCCCATCATTGGTATCAGTGGGAGGAATAGTGCCCCATCATTGGTGTCAGTAAGAGGAATAGTGCCCCATCATTGGTGTCAGTGGGAGGAATAGTGCCCCATCATTGGTGTCAGTGGGAGGAATAGTGCCCCATCATTGGTATCAGTGGGAGGAATAGTGGCCCATCATTGGTGTCAGTGAGAGCCCTTTTCCTGGCTGTCATCATTACATGAGTGGCAAAAAACGATTCACCTGCCATGCGCAAGGCGCTGAGAGCGTTCCGGATGTAGAGGTGCATCCAGCCTAAGGGGGTCTGACAAACCATGTGTAGCGGGTGTTTGAATTTATGTGAGGACTCTGGTGGTGTGAAGTTCCTTGGGGCCTACAGGTGGCGTTGTTGCCTTGGGCCGGAGCTGAACTCACACCGCAAACCGTGCCTTTTTGTCCTCCCCTGGAGCTGGTACAGCAGGGCGGGGAACCCGCTGTGACGCAAAGGGAGAGGTCATAAAAGGGGTGGACGCCCTGATTTTAGGGAGAGAGTCGGAGGACGCGGCCGCACCCAAGCACCTTCAGCTTGGGTGCTGGAATTCCGGTGTTCCAGGCCTAGGTGCCCTTGGCCTATCTGGAGCGGAGATGGAGTTCATCTCAGGCACCTTTAGCCTGGGGTGAGGTACTATGGCGGATGCCTGGGGCTCAGTACCTTCGACTGAGTTCCGCGAGGGTGGAGGAATCCGAGGGGGCCCTAACGCCTTGGGTGCCCGTGTCTGAGTTTGTGAGGACTGGTGTGCGGAACTTCTCTGGAGAGTCCAGCGCAGCATCGCTGGTGACGGAGAGGCCTTCATTTCTCCCTTGGACGGATTTCTTCCCCTGACAGTGGCAAAGTGAGAGAAGGTAATTCACGTTCTATATTACCTAGTCAGTGGCAGTGACTATTCACCACTGGTGACAGCACAGTGGGCAGCAGCAAAAAGGGAAAGGATTGTGCCTCTATCTGTCCCCATTTTCCAAAGGAGAAAGATTGTTTTATTGCTTGGCAAGAAGAATAAAACTGAGTTGTACCTATTCACTGTGTGGAACTTGGGTTACTAAAGCAAGGGAGTCAGGGACGAAGGACTGGATTTGACTCTAGGACACCTACACAAAAGCCCAATCTTCTGGCCTTCACCTCTTAGTTATGGAGGACATGGGCCGTGGTGTGTATCATCTCTCTCTCCCAGGTACCCCTAGACAACAGCCATAAAACCGATAAAGAAAGGGAGAGGGGTGAGGCCGCTACACATGTATTTGGAGCCCTGATATTTTCTGTTCATGAGGTTGCTGGCAGTCTTTAGGAAAGATTCCTGCCCCGGGTGAAATTCTATAATACCCTCTGCACCTGGTGAAATACTCTGAAAGCAGCCCCCCAATACCTGCAGACCAGGACTTCTAACATTGCTACCCTTACCTGTGAGATAATTGTTACAAGCTTCATATCACATTTTAAAGATATGATGTCAACTTCATACACACCCTAATAATCTCTCACCAACTCTTGGGCAGACCCCCTTAGGCTTGATGCCCCTCCACCTCCGGCACTCTCTCATCACCTTGCACATGGCCTCTTGTGGGCCGCAAGCGGGTCGTTTATTGCCGCTCCTGTAAAGATGACAGCCAGAAAACAGTGCCGAATATTAACCTTGATTTGCTCTGGTTGGTGTTTAGTGTTTCCATCTTTGAAATGTCCCTATTCCCCCCCAGGAAGATGCTGATCATTATAGTCGAAACACGTTGGGATTTTCTTTAAAGGCAGGAGTACCACTTTGGAAATTCCCATACAAAGTTTGTTACCGGCCACTGTCAGGACAAGGACATAATTTACTGTAGTTGGGGTTAAACATACCAGAGCTCATATTTGAAAGAGTATTGTTTCTCAATTTTAAAGTGATAGTAAAGGTTTGTGGTTTTAAAAAAAAATAACAAACATGTCATACTTACCTCCGCTGTGCAGTTGGTTTTGCACAGAGTGGCCCCGAACGTCCTCTTCTGGGGTCCCACTGCGGCTCTCACGGCTCCTCCCTGCAAGACATAACCCCCCTCTGGGAAGCTCTTTTCCCGAGGGGGTTAGCTTGCGGGTGCGCTCCCGTGTGATACAGTCGGCGGCCATAGCCGCCGAGTGTATGACTCAGCCCTGCCCCTGACGTGCCGCACCATTGGATTTGATTGACAGCAGCGCGAGCCAATGGCTGCACTGCTATCAATCTATCCAATGAAGAGCCGAGAAGAGCCGAGAAGCCCGGGCAGCGATCGAGCGCGTTCGCGACGCAGGACTTTCCAGGGCTCAGGTAAGTAAACGGGGGGGCTGAGGGGGCGCTAATCGTCTGATGTTTTTTCACCTTAATGCATAGAATGCATTAAGGTATCAATAAAAATTGTTCACTTTGTTCACTCTTTGGCGCATTATCAATTTTTTTGCTGCACAAAAGCCCTTGGGAGAAACTGTATTGTGTTTGTAATACTGTGAATATACTTACAGTGCCTCGAAAAAGTATTCATACCCCTTGAAAAAAAAAAGTTCTTTAAAAATGAATTCGGAACGAAACTAATTGCACATGTCTAATAAATCTGATTCACCTATGGGCACTGATTAGGCGGCACTGATGAGGAGGCACAAATATGCACTGATATGTGGCACTGATAGGTCGCACTGGTGGGCATTGATGGGTGGCACTGGTGGGTGGGACTGATGGGCACAGATAGGCGCACTGGTGGGCACAGATAGGCGGCATGGATAGGCGGCACTGATGGGCACTGATGGGTATTGATGAGTGTCATTGATCGGCAGCAGCGATGGGTATTGATGGGCAGCAGTGATAGCCTGCACTGACTGGCATCACTAATGGGTACGGATTTCTGGAACTTGTGGGCACTGTTTGCACTGGTGGGCACTCACTTCTGGCACCATGGGTGCTTTATCGTAATCAGGGCACTGATGATCAGTGCCCTGATCACATCCCTAGATGTCCTCTGTGAGGAGATGCCGCTGATCGGCTCTCCTCTCCTCACACTCTGTCAGTGTGAAGCAAGGAGCGCTGATTACCGGCATCTCCGTGTTTACATGTGACCGGCTGTGATTGGACACATCCGATTCCGATCACATGGTCAAAGAGCCGCGGCTCTTTACAGAGATTGGGGTCGCGCCGTCCACCCAGAACGAGAGCCGCCCCGCCCCGCCATCAAATTACGGCGGGGCAGGCGGCAAGTGGTTAAGAATGAACGTGACAGAAAATTCAAAATGTTGGCTTGTCACCAGAACAGGAATAGAGGGAAAATCTTCCAATGGGGACACTAGTTCTGGTGACAACCAGGGATTCCCTTACTTTAGAGGGATTTCCTCACTTCCTGTTTTGGCTATGCTTTGGCTATTCACTTTCACTCCTCAAGAGTGAAAGTGAAAGAAATTCCTACATTTTGGCTTGTCTCCAGAACAGGAAAAGAGGGGAAATCTTCCAATGGGAACACTAGCTCTGGTGGTGTTTCGTCAGATTAGGCGACCCTTGTAACAGAAGTGACATTCCATCACGGCCATCTTGGTACACCCGCACTTAGCCACACTAAGCCTACAGTCTGAAGTCGTCAAGCAGACATCTTTTTACACCCACCAAATTCTTGCATTTCACACTTATTTTTACCGCTAAACTCAGCTCATATCGTAAAATACAGTATTTAGAAGTCCGTGACACTGTTTTGATGTTTCATTTTAAAAGCATCGGTCTTCTGTCAGATTATCAAACGTGTGTGCTTTTAAAATTCAACATCAAAACAGTGTTACGGACTTCCAACTACTGTATTTCACGATATGAAAGTTTAGTGGTAAAAATAAGTGTGACATGCAAGAGTTTGGTGGGTGTAAAAAGATGTTCACTTGGCGGCTTCAGGTTGTAGGCTTAGTGAGGCCGAGTGTGGGGTGTACCAAGATGGTGGCGACAGATCGTCACTTCCATTATGAAATCTGACGGGTCGAATAATCTGACGGAACAGTGGCAACCAGGGATTCCCTTTCACTTCCTATTTTTTGCTATGGGAAGTAAAGAGAAATCTCCCCTATGTCCACCACAATATCGCAGTCCCGCTAAAGGTCGCTGATTGCCGCCATTACTAGTATTAAAAAAAATTCAATTCCAGTACATATCCTATAGTTTGTAGACACTATAACTTTTGCGCAAACCAATCAAAATACGCTTATTCTGATTTTTTTTTTTTTTACCAAAAACATTTAGCAGAATACATATTCTCCTCAATTTATGATTAAATTAGATTTTTTGACATTTTTTTATTGGATATGTTTTATAGCAGAAAGTAAAAAATATATTTTTTATTTATTGTCAGTCTTTTTTGTATATAGCACAAAAAAAAACAAAAAAAAAACAAAAACACAGTGGTGATCAAATACCACCAAAAGAAAGCTCTAGGATATAAAGGATATACATTTTATTTGGGCACAGCATCGCACGACCGTGCAATTGTCAATTAACCACTTCCCGCCCAACCTATAGCAGAGTGACGGCCGGGAAGTGGTTCTGTTATCCTGACTGGGCATCATATGACGTCCAGCAGGATAACATGCCGTGGGGGCGTGCAGCACAGCAATCGCTAATGCGGCGTGTCAGTCTGACACGCTGCATCACCGATCGTGATATGGAGCCTCTGTCAGAGGCTTCTTACCACGTGATCAGCTGTGACCAATCACAGCTGATCATCACGTGAACCAGGAATAGGGTGACCACATTTCCAAACTACCATTCAGGGACACCCTCCCTTCCCAAAAATCAGCTTGTGCTGTAACGAATCACACCACAGTGATTGGACACAAGAGGCGGGATTTAAGATTTCTCCAATCACAAGCCGGGGGCGGGGATTGTGCTCCTCCAGGCATTCCCGGCCAGGACAAGTACTGTCAGTGAGTAGAGCGGTGATGTGGCGGCCTTTTTTGGGGGCACCAGATTGGCCCGGGGGGTGGCTGTGTCAGTTTCATTCCGGGACACTGTATTGTCCTGGAATAAATGTGCCCGGGACAGACCTGCAAAATGTGGGACTGTTCCGGGCAATCCGGAACACGTGGTCACCCTAACCAGGAAGTGCCGGTAAACGGCATTCCTCAGTTTGCGCTGACAGGGAAAGCCGATCGGCGGCTCTCCCTGTCGGGGGGGGGGGGGTGGTCTGTGCTGATAAACGGCACATTGATTATCAGCACAGCCCCCTCAAATGTGCCAATCAGCTACTAATCAGTGCCCAGCAGTGCCCCAAAAATAAAGTCTGCAAGTGCCCACCAGAGTGCCAATCAGTGCCCATTACAGTGCCCAGCAGTAACACCTGTCGGTAACACATCAGTACCTCATCATCAGTGCTGCCCGGGCAAACCGGGACATGTGGTCACCCTAATCAGTGCCCATCAATTCTACATTTCAGTGCCCATCAGTGCAGCCTCATTAGTGCCTGTCAGTGAAGGGGGAAAAAAAATTATGACAGAAACTAGGAAAAACTTTTTTTCTTTCAAAAATATTGGTCTTTTTTTAGTTTGATTGGCAAAAAATAAAAACCCCAGAGGTGATCGAATACCACCAAAAGAAAGCTCTATTTGTAGGAAGAAAATTACACAAATTTAGTTTGGGTACAGTGTAGCATGACCGCGCAATTGTCATTCAAAGTGCAACAGCGCTGAAAGATGAAAATTGTCCTGGGCAGGAAGGGGCGAAAGTGCCTGGTATTGAAGTGGTTAAAGTAATGCAGTGCTGTTTCGCATAAAATGGCCTGGTCATGAAGGTGGGGTAAATCTTCCAGAGGTCAAGTGGTTAAAGGAGACATTTATTATTAATATTAATATTTTAACAGGCTGTCCCCAGCAGCAGTAGGAGTAGTTGGGCCCCCCCTGGTGTCCTTCTCACACTGTGGCAGTGAGGTGACATGAGTCAGTGTTGTTGTTATTGCTCAGGGCGGGTGCACCAATATGGCTGCCCACCCTGCTCCAATCAAGCAGCGCTCCCGCCATCTTGGTACTCCCAGCTTGGCATCGCCATAGCGACGGGAGCCCCGGGGCCGGGAAGTGACATCGGCAGTGCTCTCGCGAGAGTTCAGTCGGCCATTTCTCCATTGATTGCGTCTGCTGCTGGCAGGGTGTCCGCTCAGCATGTACCCCGTGTGACGCCGCCCGCCGCCCGGAGAATGGTGCCAGGAGAGGACGGCCAGCCCGTCCCCCGAGAGGTGAGGAACCCTGACACCCTGGGGGCCCCCCGGACCAGAGGAGGGGTCCCCCAGGCCTGACAGCACTCTAAGGGCCCTGATCACCGTCACTGGGGCCCTGATCAGCATTGTCATCTCTGGGGCCCCTTGTCATTAGGGGGCTGATGGTTCTCACTGATGGGGCCCTCAATATTATGAGGATCTCAGGGGCCCCTTATCATTGCCAGTGAGGGCCTACTATCATAAGGGGCCCATGTGTCATTGTAACCCTAGGGCCCCTTGTTCTTCATTTTGGGCCCCTCAACATTATAAGGATCTCAGGGACCACTTGTCATCCTAGGGCCCCTTTTCATTGTCAGTGAGGGGCCCATCTGTTCCTGTCATCCTTGGGGGGGCCTCCTGTCATAGGGCTGATGGTTCTCCCGGATGGGGCCCTAAACATTATGGGGATCTCAGGGGCCCCTTAGCATCATTGCCAGTGAGGGCCCACCATCTTAGGGGCCCCCTCTGTCATTTTAGCCTTAGGGCCCCTTGTTCTTCCTGTTAAGCCCCTCAATATTATTAGGATTTCAAGGGCCCCTTGTCACCCTAGGGGCCCCTTATTATCATTATGATTTAGGGGCCCATCAGTTATGGTCATCATTGGGGCCCTCTGTCATTTTAGGACCCTTTATCATTATTAGGCTCTCAATAGCCCCTGGTCATCCTAGGGCCCCTATTATCATTGCCAGTGAGGGTCCACCATCATAGGGGCCCCTTATTGTAGCCCTAGAGCCACTTGTTCCTGATAAGCCCCTCCATATTATTAGGATCTTGGTTCTTACTGAAGGGGCCCTAAACATTGAGGATCTCGGGGGGGGGGGCCCTTCTCATTGCCAGTGAGGGCCCACCATCATAGGGGCCCCTTATTGTAGCCCTAGGGTCACTGGTTGTTCCTGATAAGCCCCTTAATATTATTAGGATCTCAAGGGCCCCTTATCATTATGATTTAGGGGGTCATCATTGGGGCCCTCTGTCATTTTAGGACCCTTTATCATTATTAGGCTCTCAATAGCCCCTGGTCATCCTAGGGCCCCTTATCATCATTGCCAGTGAGGGTCCACCATCATAGGGGCCCCTTATTGTAGCCCTAGGGCCCCTTGTTGTTCCTGATGAGTCCCTTAATATTATTAGGATCTCAAGGGCCCCATATCATCATTGTGAGTTAGGGGCTCATTTGTTGCAGTCATCATTGGGGCCCCCTGTCATTATAGGGCCCTTTACCATTATGGGGATTTCAGGGGTCTCTGGTAATTTTAGGGCCCCTTATTGTGAGTTAGGGGCTCATCTGTTGCGGTCATCATTGGGGCCCCCTGTCATAGGGCCCTTTTATCATTATGAGGATTTCAGGGCCCCTTATCATTGCCAGTGAGGGTCCACCATCAAAGGTCCACCTCATTGTAGCCCTAGGGCCCCTTGTTCATGATAAGCCCCTCAATATTATAAGGATCTCAATAGCCCCTTGTCTCCCCAGGTCCCCATCAGTTGCTGTCATTCATTGGGGCCCCTGGTCATCTTAGGGGATCTTTATCATCATTGTCAGTAAGGGCCTACCATCTCAGGGGCCCCTTATTGTAGCCATAGGGCCCATTATTCCTCCTGATAAGCCCCTCAATATTATTAGGATCTCAATAGCACCTTGTCATTGTCAGTGAGGGCCTACAATCTCAGGGGCCCCCTTGTCGTCATATGGGTGGTCATGTCCTTTAGAGCCTTTTAGTATTAATACACGGGCCCTTTGTTGTTATGGGGCCCCTTTTTTAATAATTTGTCAGTGGTGACCCCCCCCCCCCCCCCCTATTATCACCTCTGCTGTAATCACAGGAGCCCCAATCATCATTGTTTTTAGCATACAAGACTTTTATTTTTATTTTTTTAAAGGGGGTTCGTTTCTGTCATCACAGGGGCCCCTATGCATCATTGGGCCCTTTATCATTGTTGTCAGTGAGGGCCCCTATCATCATCAAAGTCCCTTTTTTTTATTTTAGCATTGACCCCTCACCGCTGTGACCCCTTATAATTGTCACCTGCTGGCGTTGTCAGATGAGAGTTGATGCCCTCCAGCCGCTCAGGAGGGGGAAAGTGCTGAAGCTTTGCGGTCACGTGACCCTGTCACGTGACCGTGTCACGTGACCACACAGAGGAACTTTAGATAGTTGCAATTTATTATTGTATGCAGGGAAATGGGAGGGGCAACATTTTAATATTTGGTGTATTGTGTAGTCTTTCCTTCTACTTTAAGAGTTTCTTGGTTAGCTATCCGCACATCCATCAAATCCCCGTAACATATTTCCCGTGATCGTCGGCTCCATCTAGTGGTATCTTCCCGAGATCATTATTGCAGGAAAAATACTACATTATGACCACTATGTGGCGATGATGGTCAAAGGAAATAGACATTTTAGTCACGTTATGGCGACCGTATGTATGAGGCTTTATTTTATAAATAAGAAAAAGACTTTATGACCACAGGCGCACCAACTTAACCACTTCAATACAGGGCTTTTTGTACCTATTCAATACCGGGCCTATTTTGGCACTTCTCTCCTACATGTACAAATCATCATTCTTTTGCTAGAAAATTACTCAGAACCCCCAAACATTATATATGTTTTTTTTAGCAGACACCCTAGGGAATAAAATGACGGTCATTGCAACATTTTTTCTTGCACAATATTTGCGCAATAATTTTTCAAACGCCTTTTTTTTTTTTTTTTTTAAATGGTTTCATGAATTAAAAAATAACAAAACAGTAAAGTTAGCCCAATTTTTGGGGAACATATGAAAGATAATGTTACACCGAGTAAATAGATACCTAACATGTCACGCTTTAAAATTGCGCACACTCATGGAATGGCGCCAAACTTCGGTGCTTAAAAATCTCCATAGGCGACGCTTTAATTTTTTTTTTTACAGGTTACCAGGTTAGAATTACAGAGGAGGTCTAGTGCTAGAATTGTTGCACGCGCTCTAACGCACGCGGCGATACCTCACATGCGTGGTTTGAACGGCGTTTACATATGTGGGCGACTTACGTGTGCATTCGCTTCTGATCACGAGCTACCGGGGACAGGGGCGTTTTAATTTTTTTTTTTTATTATTATTTATTTATTTATTTAACTTATTTATTTTTTTACAATGATTTTACTTTTTTTTTTTTTTTTTTGATCACTTTTATTCCTATTACAAGGAATGTAAACATCCCTTGTAATAGGAATGTGTGTGACAGGTCCTCTTTATTGAGAGATGCGGGGTCAATAAGACTCCACATCTCTCCTCCAGGCTGGAAAGCATGAGATCAGTGAAAATTTTTTCACTGATTTCATACTTACAGCCGCAACGGCGGCTTTGTTTACATTTTTGAGACCCGGGCGTGACGTCATCTCTATGCTCATCACGTGACTCCACCAACGATGCCGGAAGATTCGCTCCGGGTCCCCGATCGCACGGGGGAGCCCGGAGAAGCACCGGATGGCGGCGGGAGGGGGGGTGTCCCCTCCCGCTGCCTATAAGAACGATCAAGCGGCGGAACCGCCGCTATGATCGTTCTTATGGTGCACAGAATCGCCGGCACTTCAAAAGGATATCTGAATGATGCCTCTAGCTGCAGGCATCATTCAGATATCCCCCTACAAAGCCGAGGACGTCATATGACGTCCACCCAGGATGGGAGATCCCATCTGTGGACGTCATTTGTCTATGGCTGGGTAGGGAAGTGGTTAATATTAGCACCACATCCCTTGATTAATTAGATAGAGATGAAGAAATTGGGGTTTTTAAGGTGCAGAAATAAAGTGAAATAGTATCAACTATAATATATAAAAAAAATATATATTTTAAAGAGCAAGTAAAAAATTGTTAAATAACAATTGACAAGTACATATCAACAAAGTTTTATGGATACAGCACGGTAGAATGGAGTCCCCAACATGTTTCGCCCATATGTCGGGCTTCTTCAGGGGATGCTGTCCAATTAGAGGTACAAGTCTTCCATTGAAAAAAGACATACCGTATATACTCGAGTATAAGCCGACCCGAATATAAGCTGAGGCACCTAATTTTACCACAAAAAACTGGGAAAACGTATTGACTCGAGTATAAGCCTAGGGTGTCCATGTGCATGCCTCACTTTGCCTCACTGTGTCTGTGCCTAGACTGACGTTTAACATGGGAGTCTATGGAAGGGGTGCCTGGTTTGAAAAATCGGTGCTCCCCGGCCGTAGGTCCCCCAGACAAAAAACTTTGCTCACTTGTAGAGGAGAAATGGGGCTACATGTGTGCCAAGTTCCGGGTCCAGGAGACCTACGATCGGCCGGTACCGGGTCCCCAATATCACCGGAGAAATTACCGTTTAACATGGGAGTCTATGGAAGGGGAGCCCGGGTTTGAAAAATCGTTGCTCCCCGGCCCTAGATCCCCCCGGACAACAAACTTTGCAAACTTATATAGGAAGAGTGAGGCTACATGTGTGCCCAGTTTGGGGTCCAGGGGACTTACGGCCGGCCGTTACCGGGTCCCCAAAGTCCAGGAGATCGGGCGCAAAAAGGTGACTCCAGTATAAGCCGAGAAGGGCATTTTCAGCACAAAAAAAATGTGCTGAATTACTCGGCTTATACTCGAGTATATACGGTACATATAATGACATCAACGGTTCCTTTTAAGATCCTATATCACATACATAGTTCTTTATTTCTTTTAAATACATAACGACTTAATACATACATGTGCATGTTCAGTTCCGGGGCAATGCTGCTTACCAAGGTCTCCTGAGAGGTTAATCAAATCACTACAAGGGGTCACAGGTGTCTATCTGTATCGGGGAAACCGTGTGCTACGGAACTGAACATGCACATGTATGTATTAAGTCGTTCTATATTATTTTAAACAAATAAAAGACTATGTATGTGATTTATGATCTTAAATCAGGGATATGCAATTAGCGGACCTCCAGATGTTGCAGAACTGCAAGTCCCATGGGGCATAGCAAGACTTTTACAGCCACAAGCATGACACCCAGAGGCATGATGGGACTTGTAGTTTTGCAACAGCTGGAGGTCCGCTAATTGCATATCCCTGTCTTAAATGAACCGTTGAAGTAATTATCATATGTATGTTTTTTTTTTTTTTCAATAGAAGGCGTGTACCTCTAATTGGACAGCATCTCCTGAAGAAGCCCGACATATGGGCAAAACATGTTGGGAACTCCATTCTACAGTGCTGTATCCATAAAACTTTATTGATATGTTCTTGCCAATTGTTTTAACAAATTTTTATTTGCTCTTTGAAATAATTTTTTTTTATATATTTTATAGTTGATACTATTTCACTTTATTTTTGAACCTTAAAAATCCCAATTTCTTCTTCTATATCTTATTTTATAAATAGTCTGTAAAATATAAACACCCTTAAAACAGTTTTTTTTTTTTTTTTTTTTCTTACACTTTTCTGTAAACCAGTTTTAAGGGTGTTTATATTTTACAGACTATTTATAAAAAAAATAAGATAGAGAAGAAGAAATTGGGATTTGTAAGGTGCAAAAATAAAGTGAAATAGTATCAACTATAATATATATATTTCAAAGAGCAAATCATTTTTATTTTTATTTTTTTAAACCATCGACAAGTACATATCAATAAAGTTATGGATACAGCACTGTAGAATAGTGTTCCCAACATGTTTCGCCCATATGTCAGGCTTCTTCAGGGGATGCTGTCCAATTAGAGGTACACGCCTTCTATTGAAAAAAAGACATGCATATGATAATTACATCAACGGTTCATTTAAGATCGTATATCACACGGTTCTTTATTTGTTTTAAATAATACATATGTGATATACGATCTTAAATGAACCGTTGATGTAATTATCATATGTATGTCTTTTTTTCAATAGAAGGCTTGTACATCTAATTGGACAGCATCCCCTGAAGAAGCCCGACATATGGGCGAAACATGTTGGGAACTCCATTCTATAGTGCTGTATCCATAAAACTTTATTTATATGTACTTGCCAATTGTTTTAACAATTTTTTTATTTGCTGTTTGAAATTTTTTATATATATATATATATTATAGTTGATACTATTTCACTTTTATTTTTGCACCTTAAAAATCCCAATTTCCTCTTCTTTATCTTATTTTATAAATAGTCTGTAAAATATAAACGCCCTTAAAACAGCTTTTTTTTTTTTTTTTTTCTTTCTTTCACTTGTCTGTAAACCAATCACAGTGCGCTATTCTTGTTGGATCCAATGATCGATTTATAGATTTGAGCATTTGAATAGATTTTTTGTCATTAGTGTCATCCGGGATCGCACTGTCAGACCGGAGAGAGGTGTATTGTGTTTTTCAGGTTTTCTGTAAAGCATATAAAACACATGACCCCCAGGCTTGATTTTGTGATTGACCAGGAGGTGAAGGGGGCGGAGACGAGACCACAGTGCTGGTATTGAGGGACCTGTAGTCCGGAGCGCTCCTCTAATCCCCGGCATGTAGAACGATTTCCAGGACACGGTTTGTCTGCGTTCCGGCGATCGAGTTTTTAAGGAATATTTGCTGTAAACGTTTTTTTTATATTTGCCCCCCGGAGTGACACTTCAAGATCATTGGCTGGTTGTGCGTGTAGATTGGCGCTTCGGTTTTATACCACCTGACACCTTCTTATGTTCTATTTAAATGGCCGATTTATTTTTAGCAGAGTCAATCATTTCCTATTTATAGAAGGAGATTTTCTAGGAAGGATCATCCATGTGTAGGGTTGGCCCGGAGTCCGGCCGGCGGTGTCCGGTGTCTTCTGGTAGCCTGGAGATACCGCAAGGTGCCGGCTTGTGTCTTCTCTGGGGCCCCGGAACCTGGATAGCTCAGTATGCAAGGAGCACCCCCCACTCCCAGTGACCCACTCAATGCTCTGTGCTGGGGACATTACAGAACTGGAAGTGGGGATATAAATTCTTGTGGCTCCCGGGGTGGATTTGGAGAAAAGTTTCAAGCTGGAACCTTGGGGGTGCCGGCTGTTAAAGGGGAAGTACGGTGTATTTTTTAGCAGCTTTGTCTTTCCCAGTAAAATTGTGAGACTTTGTTTGAAAGGGAGAACAGCACTCTAGAAATATAAAAATGTATAATAAAATTAAAGCATATGTAAACTCAAGAACAGAAATGTCCATATATTGCAGCTTCAATGTACTGGTTGCATTAGTTTTCCTTTCTTAGACTTTTTTTCTCCTTTATTTTCACCTGTAAATATCACACTTCCTGTCCTTATTCCATTACTGGATACAAACACACTGCACTTCCTCGTTTTTGTTTTTTCTTTCCTTTTTTTTTTTTTTTTTTTTTTTTTTATATTCAACAAGCTTTATTGTAAGTAGTACTCATAACCCAGACTGTAGCACATCACTTCACCGTCAGGCCAGACTCTCCCCTTCTCCCCTCCATGCGGTTCTCCCTGATTGGGATTTTATTCGTTTACACAGCGCTTTACAATCTAAAGGGGGACAGTACAAGTTCAATACAGAAGGAATAGGAGGGCCCCGCCCATGGAGCTTACAATCTAAAGGGAGGAGGAAGTGGTACAAAAGGTATGGGCTGCAGGGGATGATTTGATGGAGGTGACTCACTACCGTTCTTAAGTGGAGGAGGGATAGGCTTCCCTGATTAAGTTTTCAAGGATCACCCAAAGGCGGAAAGGGTAGGAGCTGACCAGACATACTGGGGTAGGGAGTTCCAGAGGATGGGAGAGGCTTTGGAGAAGTTCTGGAGGTGAGCGTGGGATTTTGTTATGCTACATAATGGGAATGGAGTAGAGGGGGTTCGCAGAGACTCAGCAGGTTGCCCTTAAAAGGCAAAGTGTCAGTTACTTTAACCTCACAAATAATACTGTATGTGGAGTCACAGAGGTAAACGTTCACCCCTTCCTGCCCAGGACAATTTTCAGCTTTCAGCACTCTTACTTTGAATGACAATTACTAAGTCATGTAACACTGCACACAAACTACATTTGTATTTTTTATATATTTATACAGATCTTTCTTTTGGTGGTTTTTAATCACTGTTGGTTTTTAGTCTTGTTTTGCTAAATAAACAAAAAAGACCAAAAATTTTAACGTTTTGGAAAAATAGTACATTTTTTTTTATCCTTCCCCGATGGGCGCAGGTGGGGCTTCCCCGATGGGCGCAGGTGGGGCTTCCCCGATGGGCGCAGGTGGGGCTTCCCCGATGGGCGCAGGTGGGGCTTCCCCGATGGGCGCAGGTGGGGCTTCCCTGATGGGTGCTGGTAAAAGCAAACTCCCCCATCCTTGCCTTATTTTGCTGAGAAATCACTTTGAACCCCCCCCAGCATTTCTGAGTGTGGCCATCTTAAGTAAGGGCAGACAATTCATGTACCATTTACTTCCTGAAGTCCATCTGCCCTTAGCTCGGGCATGAGGATGCACTTCGCAGAGAAAGCCCCTCTTCCTCTCCTGGAAATGTATGACGTAATTTGCCTAGGCATGGAAAGCAGGAAGTAACTGAAGAAATGTGAGGAAAAAAAAAGATATAAAACAAGTAGATATAATATACCTTCCTATCTAATTACTAATGCTAGCAGCATGAGGATTAAAAATAATCAATGTTGATTGAGAGAGTGAAGTTCCGCTTTGAGTTACAAAAGTTTTAAACTGCATGTGCAAGACAAAGTTCAACCCCCGCCAACTGATCACTGGATCATATATTTTTTTTTTTTTCACTTACCTGTGACTGTGGTCATGCGATACTCCAGTTCCAGACATTCTCTTCTGTTTACTGCCTGTGGGGTCCTCCTATGGGTGTCCACGTTGCTGCCTGTGGGGTCCTCCTATGGGTGTCCACGTTGCTGCCTGTGGGGTCCTCCTATGGGTGTCCACGTTGCTGCCTGTGGGGTCCTCCTATGGGTGTCCACGTTGCTGCCTGTGGGGTCCTCCTATGGGTGTCCACGTTGCTGCCTGTGGGGTCCTCCTATGGGTGTCCACGTTGCTGCCTGTGGGGTCCTCCTATGGGTGTCCACGTTGCTGCCTGTGGGGTCCTCCTTTGGGTGTCCACGTTGCTGCCTGTGGGGTCCTCCTTTGGGTGTCCACGTTGCTGCCTGTGGGGTCCTCCTATGGGTGTCCACGTTGCTGCCTGTGGGTGTCCACGTTGCTGCCTGTGGGGTCTTTCTTTGGGTGTCTACGTTGCTGCCTGTGTGATGTGGACACTTCTTGTTGGCTGTCCAGTGTCAGGGACCTCTCAGGATCCAGAAGAGGGGTCTCTAGGGGATCTAGTGGTCCCCTGCACCCAAACACATGGCAGTGAGGGATCTAGAGAGGGGTCTTGTATACTTTTCATTTAAAAATGTCTTTTAAATTCCCAGAATGTCCATTTTTTTTTTTTTTTTTTTTTGCGCTGATCAGTGGAGGTCAAATAGAAATGCGTTTTTTGTCTGCAGTAATGAGAAAATCCAAAGGAGCAGAATGGGGGAAATTTTCTCAACCAAATTTCTTACTGTGAATGTCGTTTTGGTTCCAGGAAGTCCATTCCATGTTTTCCAAAATCGATTGTTCAAATGAAATGAAATTTTGAAGCACTTTTGAGCGCTATTCATCAAGTCTTCCAATGTACTGAGATTATTAGTATGAATGTCTGTAAGAAAATATACTTGTGTGTGTGTGGCCAGATTTATGCCACACGTGAATAGCGATCTGTACCCCCCCTCTGAAGGGTCGTCTCCACCATCTGGGATGGAGAGGCGTTCCCTGCAGGAAGCCTATTGAAATCAATGACAGATGGGGGGAGGGGGGGGGGGCTGGACGGACCTTCATGCCTCTCCTGAAGTGCACATCATACAGGTCCGATGGATGGATGGATCAGAATGCAGTCTGTGTGCGTCCTGATCCATGCATTGGACCCACACCGATGTCCAGCTTGGGACGCTCATGGATGTCTGTGCAGGGAGCCCAGAGTGCGATTTATAACAGAAACCAAAGATAGCTGTGCAAGATCACCGGGTATTTCTGAGCAATTAAAGGGACAGACTACAGCCCCCCCTCCCTCCCCAACATCAGAACACCTCTACACTCACCGGCCACTTTATTAGGTACACCTCGCTAGTCCCGGGTCGGACCCCCTTTTGCCTTCATTCTTGGTGGCATAGATTCAACAAGGTGTTGGGAACGTTCCTCAGAGATTTTGCTCCATAGTGACATGATGGCATCACACAGTTGCTGCTGATTTGTCAGCTGCACATCTATGATCCCAATCTCCCGTTCCACCACATCCTAAAGGTGCTCTATTGGATGAGATGTGGTGAGTGTGTAGGCCATTGGAGGACAGTGACCTCATTGTCCAGTGGTGAGATGATTGGAGCTTTGTGACATGGGGCATTATCCTGCTGGAAGGAGCCATCAGAAGATGGGGACACTGCAGTCATAAAGGGATGGACATGGTCAGCAACAATACTCAGGTAGGCCGTGGTGATTAAACCATGGGGGGGCCCAAAGTGTGCCAAGAAAATATCCCCCACACTATTACACCCCCACCACCAGCCTGAACCGGTGATACGAGGCAGGGTGGATCCATGCGCCAAATTCTGACCCCACCATCTGAATGTCGGAGCTGAAATCCGACTCATCAGACCGGCAATGTTCTTCCAATCTTCTATTGTCCAATTTTGGTGATCTGTATGAATTGTAGCCTCAGTTTCTTAGCTGACAGGAGTGGCACCCGGTGTGGTCTTCTGCTGCTGTAGCCCATCTGCTTCAAGGTTGGATGTGTTGTGCGTTCAGAGATGGTATTCTGCATACCTTGGGTGTAATGAGGGGTTATTTGAGTTACTGTTGCCTTTCCATCATCTGGAACCAGTCTGACCATTTTCCTCCACACAACGGCTGCTCACTGGATATTTTCTCTTTTTCCCACCATTCTCTGTAACAGGGCTTGACAAATTTGCTTGGAATCTATGAGCCAGGAACGCGCCCTGTCCCGCCGAGCTTGCGCGCAGAAGCGATCGCATACGTGAGTAGCGCCCGCATATGAAAGCGGTGTTCAAATCACACATGTGAGGTATCGCCGCGATCGGTAGAGCGAGAGCAATAATTCTAGCCCCAGACCTCCTCTAACTCAAAACATGCAACCTGTAGAATTTTTTAAACGTTGCCTATATAGATTTTAAAGGGTAAAAGTTAGTCGCCATTCCACGAGCAGACGCAATTTTGAAGCGTGACATATTGGGTATCAATTTACTCGGCTTAACATTATCTTTCACAATATAAAAAAAAAAAAATTGGGCTAACTTTACTGTTGTCTTATTTTTTTTTCCCCAAAAAGTGCGCTTGTTAGACCGCTGCGCAAATACGGTGTGACAGAAAGTATTGCAACGACCGCCATTTTATTCTCTAGGGTGTTAGAATAAAAAAATATATAATGTTTGGGGGTTCTAATTAGAGGGAAGGAGATGGCAGGGAAAACAGACAGGGAAACTCCATTAGCATTGCTGGCTGTCATACCAACGGCCACCACAAGATGGCGCTAGACCACAGAAGGAAGCAAAAGGCCTGCAGAAGGCCGCAAAGCCGCGGCTTCAATTACCGGCCGGCGTGGCCCGACGCGATCCCGCTGCGCGGAGGAGGGGGGGGGGGGGCACGGAGACACAGGATACCCCAGCTGTGCTGCCCCAGGCGCCAGGTCGCTAATTCTAGTCGCAATGGCGACCTGGCGCCCAGGGTTTGTCGAGCCCTGCTCTGTAAGATGGTTATGCGTGAAAATCCCAGTTGATCAGCAATTTTTGAAATACTCAGACCAGCCCGCCTGGCACCAACAACCACTACGCCACATGCAAAGTTCCTTCAATTCCCTTTCTTCCCCATTCTGATGGTCAGTTTGAACTTCAGCAAGTCTTCTTCACCACGTCTAGATGACTTAAGTTCACACTCTTGCGATGCGGGAAGCAGTACAATTCCAGTGCCGGTTCCCTCATCACATCCCCCCAGCAGGCAGTTCACACTGCCCTCTGCAAATCGCTGCGGGTGTCAATACAAAGTTAATGTCACCCCCAGATCGGTTTGCAGAGCGCAGTGTGAACTGGAGATTTGGATCGCATGAATATGAACAACCATGTGATCTGATTCCGGGGGGGGGGGGGGGGCTCCCAGCTCCTTCCTTGTGCGAATCTAATGCGAGTTCAGCCATATAAACTGTATGGCTGAATTTGCATTGCACAGAAATCGCATGTGATCGGCGCAGCGATGCGGGTGCGAATCACATGCGATGTCTGTGTGAACCCAGGCTCAACGCCTTGAGTTGCTGCCATGTGATTGGCTGATTTAGCAATTTGTGTTGCCAAGCAATTGAACAGGTGTACCTAATAAAGTGGCCGGTGAGTGTAGGTGATGTCAATTTAAAGTGGTTGTAAACCCACTTTTTTTTTTTTTTTTTTTTTTTTTTTACAACCTGCAAGAGAAAGGCATAATGAGCTATTATGACTAGCATAATAGCTCATTATGTTCCACTTACCTTAGATCTGGGCCCCCGAAGCCGTCCTCGTCCCTCTGTTCAGCCGCAGACATCACTACGGCGATAGCCGGAATGGTACTTCCGGGTATCGCCGCATCAGCCAATCACAGCGCCGCTCCGGTGCTGTGATTGGGCGGAGACGTCACTCTGCGCATGCGCGCGGGAGGCGTCCCACTCGGCTACGCCCAGCGATTGCTGGGAAGTAGCCGAGTTTGTGAATGGGATTAACCCCATAAATGCGCCGTTGTCTACGGCGCGCATGCGCCGTAGATAGCGGCGCTTGTCATTTTAGTAAATATCTCCTAAACCGTGTAGGTTTAGGAGATATTTCTTGCACCTACAGGTGAGCCTTAATCTAGGCTTACCTGTAGGTGCAAGTTGAAAAAGTGGGTTTACAACCACTTTAAATTTTAATGTACACTTTACATATTGTGTATATATCAGGTGTGTGTTTTTTTTTTTTTTTTAATTGATCTAAAATAAATGATGTGGGATCCCCTCCAGCCCTTCGCACACATCAGTGTCTGATCCCCTCTGATCCCCTGTGATCAGGACATGGAACAGATCACAGACGTCATTTTTGTTTGTTGTCAGTCTGTGGCTCCGCCCCCTTCTCTGCACTTCCTGGAACTGTGACGCCTGCAATCGCTTTCTGTGAGGAGTTTAACCGTCTGCTGCCCGCCGCCATCAGTGGCACCATCAGTGTCTCAAATGTTTAATTTTGTCTCGGTGATGATGTCATACGTCGCTTGTGACGGGACAAGCCGTGTCATTTTCTTGTATTTTAGGATCTTCAGGGAAAGCTGTGATGATGAATGCACTCGCTTTCCAATCAGAGGATCTCCAGCGCCCGCAGCCTGTTTATCTTTTCATACCCGCCCTATTTACAGGAGCCCCGTCATGTAGATCAATGCTGACTTGTGTTTTTAAAGGTCACGTTTTTAACATAAAGGTCATCATGTTGCCCTGCCTCACCCTCCCCTCCCCCCCCACCTTAGAATTTAACGCTTTTTTTTTTTACTTCTATCATTGACTTCCACATTTCCTGCCTAGGCAAGAACTGTTTTTTATTTATTTTTTTCCGCGCCCCCCCCCCCCGTGTGCAGAAATGTGTCGCAGTGCTTTGAGTCCTGAGTCGGCACAGCTGCGCACATGCTGGTTTCTCCATCCACCTGCACATGTGCAAAAAACAGCTATAAGGGCCCCAGTTCATACCATAGACATGCAGTCTGGATGCGTTCCAGGGGATTTTCTGCATGTGCGTTTTTGATGCAGTCCAGTGCTTTTTCCCCCTCCTTCTTCTTTTTTTTTTTTCTTAACCCTAAGACCCCTTTTCACACTGAGGAGTTTTTCAGGCGGTTTAGCGCTAAAAATACCGCCTGAAAACTCCTGCAGTCTCAATGTGAAAGCCCGAAGGCTTTCACACTAAGGCGGTGCGCTGGCAGGACCGCTCCAAAAGGCCTTTGGAGCCGTGAGAGGAGCGGTGTGTTTACCACTCCTCCACCGCTCCTTCCCATTGAAGGTAATGGGGAAACCGCGGTAATGCCGCCGGCAATGCGCCTCTACAGAGGCGCATTGCGGGCGGTATTGACCCTTTTTTGCTAGCAGGGGTTAATACCGCACCGCTAGCGGCCGAATACCGCCGCAATTCCGACGGTATAGCGGCGCTATACTGCCACCGCCCCCACCGCCCCAGTGTGAAAGGGGCCTAAACAAGGACAACTGTGTTGCAGTGCGTTTTTGGTACATTCCGGTGCGTTTTTGATGCGTTTTACTGCGGTCCAGTACAGTTCTGTACATAAAAAATGCAGCATGACCAATTTTTCTTTTTTTTTTCTTTCTGAAACGCATTGGAACGGACTGCAGTGGTGTGAACTATGCTATTGGAATTAATGTGATCAACTTTCCTTGCGTTTTTCATGCAAAAAAAAAAAAACGCACCGCACCTGGTGTGAACTGACCTTTAGAGAAAGTTACAAACCTTACCTGTCTTTGTACAAATGTGTAGATGAGCTCTGCCAGGACCTTTTAAAGAGGGACTGCAGTCTGCTCACATAATTTGTAATAAAAACATCTTTGCCATTCTGAAGCTTCCCTCCAACCACTTTGCATATTATTTTATATATACTGTGATTCTGTACTTGCCAAATATGCTGCAGAAATATCCCTCCACTGAGTCTGGCTGCAGCCATTTCAACTGTGGGCAGCTGAAGCTGCTGCCTGTGTTTACTTCCTGGATTTACACAGACGCACACCTCCAGCTCTGCAGCTCTCATTGGCCCTCCTATGACTCACCCCCCCTCCCTTCCTGGCAAACTCTTACAAGAGAGAAAGCTGTTCATGATGTCATAAGCCTAGGCTAATGACCAGACAAGGAACAGGAAGTGGGCTGTGTAAGGGATATACTGGCAGAAAAAAAATGGTGGTCCTAGTGTTATGGCTGATCGATGTATGTAGAATCATTAGGGAATAGTCCCTGTGTGGTGCATGTGACAAATTATTAGGAAATATTCCCCAACCCTGCTTGGGATCTATAGCAATATTCATCTTCTCTTGGGTTGAGCGCTCTGGTGGTAAGCCTGCAGCTTATTCCTGATCCGCCTGCCTTGTGGCTGCGACGTCTAGTACTTGGATGTGGTGACACAGGCTAAATATACGCCTGGTGTCACCTGCCTTGTGTGCTGATGGATCCAGAACGGTTGGAATGTCGGAGCGCATGCTGGCCGCACTCTCCATCTGCTGGAAATCTTCTGTCTTCACACAGCAGCCATGTGCCTGTGTGCTGAATAAGAACATTTGAAGGGGAACATTGTGCGGTTTATTGTTGGATGTGCAGGATCTGAAGATCACGTGATCTGTGATGGATTTCGGTCATTTTTTTTTTTTTTTTACTAAAACCAAAAGTCACTTTCATTTTGATTTTAAAAAAAAAACACACACACACACACACTACCCCATGGACATCCACATGTATAATTGGATGCGTAACTTATGCCAATCAGTGCCCACAAATGGGCACTGACTGGCACCATCTTGGCACAACATTTTTTTGTGATGCACAGCAATGCCACCCACCAGTGTCATCAGTGCCATCTATCAGTGCCCTTCCGTGCCGCCCGTCAGCGCCGCCTTATGAGTGCCCGTCATCGCCGCCATATCAGTGCAGCCATGTCAGTGCAGAAGAAAACATACGTATTTACCCAAAAAATTAACAGAAACAAAGAAACACTTTTTTTTTCAAAATTTTCGCTCTTTTTTAATTTATTTATTTATTTTTTTATTTTATTTTTTTATTTGTTGTGCAAAAAATAAAAATCGCAGAGACGATCAAATACCACCGAAAGAAAGCTCTATTTGTGGGAACAAAATGATGAAAAAAATTGTTTGGGTACAGTGTAGCATGACCGCGCAATTGTCATTCAAATTGCGACAGCGCTGAAAGCTGAAAATTGGCCTGGGCAGGGAGGTGTATAAGTGCCCGGTATTGAATGGTTAATTCCAGCCTTTAGTCCAGGGATCCTCAAACTACAGCCCTCCCAGCTGTTGCGGGGCTACAAATCCCATGAGGCATTGTAAAACTCTGACATTCACAGACATGACGGCATGATGGGAATTGTAGTTCCTGAACACCTGGAGGGCCGTAGTTTGAAGACCCCTGCTTTAGTCTGTTGGGATTTGTCTTTACTAACTTTGCACATCTAGACTTTGCAATATTTGCCGCTCTTCTTTGCAGAACTACTCAAGGCCAGTTAAATGTGTTTTAGTGACCATTTGTGGGCTGCAGTCTTCAAGTCATTCCACAGATTTTCAATGGGGTTTAAGTTTGGGCTCTGACTAGACCATGCAAGGACATTCACTCTTTTCTCCTCCAATCACTGTGATAATTGTTGCTGTGTGATTTGGGTCATTGTCATGTTGGAAGGGAAACCTTCTTCCCATTGACCACTTTCTGGCAGAGGGCAGCAGATTTTTTCCTCAGGAATTTTGATTTGTATTTTGCCCCCATCCATTTGTCCTTCTATCCTGACAGGTGCTCCAGTCCCTGCTGCAGAGAAACGCCCCCCATAGCAGGTTATTACCACCACCCCTCCAAAACAGGATATTACCACCTCCGTGCTTTACTGTAGGAATGGTGTAATTTGGATGGTGAGCTGTATTGGATTTCCGCCAGACAAATCGTTGTGTGTTGTTGCCAAAACATTAATTTCTCTTATCATCCATGGACTGACACGGTGTCTCTTTACACTTTACACGTGGGTTATGTCCCTGCTTGCAGGAGAAGACCTAGGCAGAATGTGAGATGTTATACATACATTCTAAACAGCCAGAGCTGAACAGCCCCACCCAGGGGGCGGTCCCTCCGGGCATAACCCTCCCACTACAGTCAGCAGACTTCAGTTTTTTTCTGCCTAGCAGAAGGAGAAGACGTGGCTCTCTCAGGAGCCAGTCTCCTGACCTATTTTATTCCTTTTTGGAATTCTTTTTTATTTTATTTTTGAGAATCTTCTATCAACTGTCGGCTGGGCAACAGGTTGGGTACAAGATATCCTCGTAGTCTTCCCTGTCCGACCATCGAGCGTGCTGATCCTCGCCTTCTGTGCATGAGACTCAGTTCACGACAGGCCCCATGACTCCAGGGGTGGCCGGGTTTGCTTTCATGCTCCCACGGTCCTCTCAAGACTGAACAGCTCCTGACTGACTGTATCTTTCGCGGTGGACCGGGCCGACAGCTACTCAGTACTGCACTGTGATAGTCCTGTCAGAAACACACCAGTGGGTCCCTCAGGGGACGGGTAAGTAGTCTCTCCTGCCTGCAGGTGAGTACAAAAGGCTGTGTGTTTCTCTGTGGGGGATTTTCCCTGTCTCCCCCTGTATTTTATTGTCGCTCTCTGTCACCATTACTGGCGCTGGCTGTGTGGGGTGCTTGGGGGTCACACTGTTCTTGGGGGGCTCATGCTGGTCTGCAATGTATGCCTTGGGGCTTTTTTGTGTGGGTTTTTTTTTTTTTTGGGGCCTGAGCGCCGAGTGGCGCTGTGCGTGTGTGCTGTTTCATTTTAACTGCGACATGGCGGCCATCTTGCCGCGGATCGCCTCAGTGAAGTGTGGCGGCCATTTTCTTGTAGCCCGCGCGCTTTTCAGCACTAGTTTGGCCTCTAGCGCTGCTGTAGCAGCGCGAATCTCCTCACAGTCTCCTCACAGCTTACCAGCGCTGACACAGCGCGGTACAGACAGCGGAACTAAGCGGTCCCTGGTCCGGTTTGGTGAGTCCCCTGGGCGCCCCCTCCTCAGTCAGCACAGCCTGTGGGTGGACTTTTTATCTGAGAGAGTCTCAGGGAGGGACAATATGGAGTCTGTGTCACCAGCTTCCCCCAAATAATGTCAGTGGCAACAGGCAGTGCTTCAGCACTGCGGTCCCTATGGACCTGTTGTGGGCAGCCCTGGAATCAATTTCTGACCAGGATGGGAGCTGTGTGCAAGCGCAAGATGCAAAAAGGCGCCCTCTCCCCACTTTATCTACTCGAGGGCAGTACGCTGATTCAGATATGGGCCTAGCCACTATCGCTCAGGACCCTAGTTCTGAATGTATGGATGGTTTTGAACAGGACATTCCTTATGAGGGAAACTCCAGTTCTGAGTCAGTAAATGACAGGGCGCTTGTTAGTGTGCTCATGACTGCGGTGAGGGACACTCTCAAGCTCAAATGCTGCGGATACAGAACCTCAGGCGGATACAGTCTCCTTTTGGTTCTTTTAAGGCCAGGCCTTCTAAAGGGGTTTTTTTCCATTGTACTTTCTTTGACCAGCTCATTGATAAGGTCTGGGAAAAGCCGCAGAAGAATTTTTTTTTTTTATGGTCCCGCGGCGTTTGTCTATCAGATACCCCTTGAAGATGCCCTACTTAAAAAGTGGGCTTCTCCCCCAGGGTCGACCCTCCAGTCGCCCGGTTGAACAAGGCCATCACTCTCCCGATGGAGGGGACTCCTGCATTTGAGGACCCCACTGACAGGAGGTCAGAAGTGGTGAGCAGAACCATGTTTGCCTTGTTGGGATCCGCCCTACGACCTGTGGTAGCGGCGACCCTTGTGTCTAAAACACTTACAGGTTGGGCAAAAATGTTGCACCTAGCTGTACAGGAGCATATTCTTCCTCCAGACACAGTTGCTCTGGCCCACCAACTGATTCAGGGCCTGGTTTCTGTGTGCGACGCCACGCTGAACGCGGCCCCTTTAATATCCAGGGCCTCTGTCTCGGCGGTGGTATTGCGTCGTTTTATCTGGTTGAAATGCTGGTCTGCTGACCTAGCCTTAGGAAGCTCCTGACGGATCTACTATTTAAAGGCGGTAGACCTTTCGGTGCTGCTCTGGATGACATCGTCATGGATGTCACGGGAGGTAAACGCACTCTTCTTCCTTAGACTAGCAAGGGTGAGGAGGCCCGCCGCAAACGGGGGCCTTCCTTCCAGCAAAACGGTTTTTTTTTTCGTCAGTCAGAGTCCACAGGTAGGCCCTCTCAGACTGACGGCAGTGCGGCTGGTGGGCACAAGTGCCCCTGGGTGCGTAAGCCAAACAAGCGGCTCCCAAGCCCGCCTCCGCGTGAAGTCTTGCCTCCGCCCGACTCTGGGGTGGGGGGACGACTTTGCAGGTTCACGGATCGGTGGACCTCCCGAATCTCCGACTGGTGGGTGTGCGAGGTGGTCACCTCAGGATATAGGATAGTATTCCGATCCTGGCCCCCACACAGATTCTTTCCCTTGAATCTTCCTCTCCTTCCTACCTGTCGGGCAGCCCTCTTGGGGGCTGTACAGGATTTGATCAGGTCCGGAGTGATTGTGCCGGTTCCGTCACAGGAGAGTTTTCAGGGATTCTGCTCGAATCTGTTTGTCGTCCCAAAAATAGGACGTGGTTCGACCTATCCTGGACCTCAAGGCCCTGAATGCCTTCGAGAAGGTGCAGAAATTCCGCATGGGATCCATTCGCACGGTGATCGCTACACTCCACCAAAGGGATTTTCTTCTGGCGTCCTTGGACTTCAAGGACGCCTACTTGCATGTTCCGATCTGCGCAAGTCACCAGAAGTTTCTGCGCCTTGCGATCAGCGAAGTCCACTATCGATTGTGGCTCTTCCTTTCGGCCTTGCCTCGGCACCAAGGGTGTTCACCAAGGTGCTTGCTCCGGTTCTAGCCTTCTGTTACAGCGAGGTATTGCTGTCGTGGGCTATCTGGACGGTCTTCTGCTATGAGCAGAAAGTGGCTCAGACTTAGAGGAAAGGTGACTATCGTCAATTAAACCCTCAGGGACTTCGGGTGGTTCCTGAACATTCAGGAGTCAGTCCTGGTCCCGACTCAGGTCTGGAGTATCTAGTTCTGGTTCTGGACTCCTTGGAGGCAAAGGTATCCTACCTCTGGAGAAGTTGCTGACACTTCAGTCTGCGGTGCGGGTGCTGACATCCCGAATATGGTTGTCAATCCGTTGTTTGCATGAGAGTCCCGGGACTCCTGGTGGCCTCCTTCGCGGCCATTCCGTATGCCCAATCACACACCAGGGCATTGCAGAAGGAGATCTTGTCCACCTGGGACAAATCCCCGTTGTCCTTGGATCTTCGGATCCAGGTGATTCACCTGGTCAGGGCATCCCTGACATGGTGGTTGGGACCCTCGGCTCTTCGGTCCGGAAAGTCGTTCCCCTCCCATCCAAGGGACGGTACTCACGACGGACACCAGCCTGACGGGCTGGGGTGGAGTCTGGGGAGTCCTGTCCGCTCAAGGCCTTGGACTCCGGACGAGCCCGTTTACCAATCATTGTTCTGGAAATACGGGCCATCAGACTGTGTCTCTCCTCAGGTCGGAGAGAGTACGGGGTCGCTCCATCAGGAGCCAGTCGGACAACGCCACGGCGGTGGCGTATGTAAACCATCACGGGGGGACTTGGAGCTCAGCTGCGGCTTCCGAGGTAATCCGTATCCTGAAGTGGGCCGGAAGAAACGTGCCGGCTCTGTAGGGGCGGACTATCTGAGTCGCCAATCGCCAGACGCCGGACCAGGAAGAGTGGTCCTTGCATATTTCAACTCCTTTGCCGACGGTGGGGCACGTCGGATGTGGACCTGTTGGCCTCTCGACTCAGTCGCAAGGGTCGAGGTTGTGGCCAGATCCAGGGATCCTTGGGCGATGACTCGGATGCGTTGGTGGCCCCATAGGGTCCTTATCGCCTGATATATACTCCGGTGATCCTAATTGTTCCGGATTGGCCTCCAGCGTCACTGGTACGCTGATCTGGTACGTCTCGTTGCGGACGTTCCCTGGCGGTTGCCGATGAGGGAGGACCTTCAGTCTCAAGGTCCTATGTTTCATCAGGCTTACAGTCTCTGGCTTTAACGGCAGAGCTGTTAAAAGCCAGGTGTTGAGGGACCGAGGTCTCTCGGACTCTGTCATTTTGACCATGTTAAGGACACGGAAGTCTTCCTCCCAGGCAGATCTATCACCGTGCCTGGAAAGCTTATATCGCCATATGCAAAGCGCTGGACTGGCGTCCTCGGACGTATTCCGTCCCCAGAATCTTGCATCCTCTACAGTGTGGAGTGACCCAAAAGCTTGCTTTGAGTACCATCAAGGATCAGATTTCAGCCTTGGCCGTCTTCTTTCAGCGACCTCTAGCGGGTCATTTCTTGGTTAGCACCTTGTGTTGGGGGTTCGCCATGTGCTCCCTCCTGTCAAGCCTTCTCTCCCACCGTGGGATCTGAATTTGGTGCTCTCGGTCCTCCAGGAACCTCCTTTTTGGGAATATCCGGGATATTCCTCTCTTGTCTTGGCTCAGAAGGTGGCCTTTTAGTGGCAATCACTTCTGTTTGACGAGTGTCTGAGTTGGCGGCTTTGTCCTGCAAGTCGCCATATTTAGTCATCCATAAGGATAAGGCGGTGTTGCATCCGCGACCTTCCCTTTTGCCAAAGGTGGTGTCTACCTGTCACCTACATGAGGACATTGCCCTTGTGTCCTCACCCATCGCATCCCAGAGAGTTTGCGCTGCACATATTGGATGTGGTACGAGCCTTACGTGTGTACCTGTCTGCTACTGCTTCTATTCGAAGTCCGACTCACTGTTTGTGACTGTCTCTGGTCCATAACAGGGCCAAGCGGTTTCGTCTGCCATCATTTTTAGGGGAATCAGACGAACCATCATTCAAGACTATGCTCTCAAAGGGCGGGCGCCTCCCTTTCCGGTTACGGCGCATTCCACCAGAGCAATTGGTGCTTCCTGGGTTTTCCGACATCAAGCGTCGGTTGCACAAGTGTGCAAGGCGGCGACCTGGTCGTCTGTTCATACCTTTTTAAGTTTTTTTTATAAGGTTGATGTGGCTGCATCTTCGGATGCTTCCTTCGGCTGCAGGGTGCTGCAGGCCGCTGTTTAAAGTTGTGACTCCTCCGTTGAGGAGATCTGCCTTCTTGGAGTGAAAGTTTGGTTTTTCCATTTATACTGCTCCCATCCCTCTTGACACTGCTTTGGGACATCCCACGTGTAAAGTGTAAAGAGACACCGTGTCAGTCCATGGATGATAAGAGAAAATAGGATTTTTTGTACTCACCGTAAAATCCTTTTCTCTGACATCCATGGACTGACACGGCACCCACCCTTCCTTTTAAGTTTGTACTGCTTTGTTACGAACTGAAGTCTGCTGACTGTAGTGGGAGGGTTATGCCCGGAGGGACCGCCCCCTGGGTGGGGCTGTTCAGCTCAGGCTTTTAGAATGTATGTATAACATCTCACATTCTGCCTAGGTCTTCTCCTGCAAGCAGGGACATAACCCACGTGTAAAGTGTAAAGAGACACCGTGTCAGTCCATGGATGTCAGAGAAAAGGATTTTACGGTGAGTACAAAAAATCCTATTTTTTAGTCTCACCACATGGGAAAAGGTGTTCTGGTCAGATAAGACCAAAATGTAACCACTTCCCACCCGGCCTATAGCAGATTGATGGCCAGGAAGTGGTTCTGTTATCCTGGCTGGGCGTCATATGATGTGCAGCAGGATAACGTGCCGGTGCGCAGCGCAGCAATCGCGGCGTGTCAGTTTAACATCGCATCACCGATTGTGATAAGGAGCCTCTGTCAGCGGCTTCTTCCCACGTGATCAGCTGTGGCCAATCACAGCTGATCATCGCGTGAGTTAGTAAGTGACATTCAACAGCATTCCTCGGTTCGCGCTGACAGGGAGAGCCGATCGGCGGCTCTCCCTGCCAGAAGGGGGGGGGGGGTCTGTGCTGATAATCAGCACAGCCCCATCAGATGTGCCAATCAGTGCCCCAATAATAAAGTCTGCCAGTGCCCACCATAGTGCCAATCGGTGCCCAGCAGTAACACCTGTCTGTACCTCATCAGTGCCCCCTCTGTGCCGCCTATCAGTGCCCCTCAATTCTACAAATTGGTTCCTCCTAATCAATGCCCGTCAGTGAAGGGGAAAACAAAATTTTATGACAGAAATAAAGTAAAACTTTTTTTCTTTTCAAAAAATGTTGGTCTTTTTTTTTTTGTTTATTAAAAAATAAAAACCCCAGAGGTGATCAAATGCCACCAAAAGAAAATGATAAACAAAAATTGTTTGGGTACAGTGTAGCATGACCACGCAATTGTCATTCAAAGTGCGACATTGCTGAAAGCTGAAAATTGTCCTGGGCAGGAAGGGGCGAAAGTGCCCGGTATTGAAGTGGTTAATTATTTGGCCTCAACATCAAACAATATCATCAGTTTTTTGTGAATTTAGAAGATGGGGGACCACTTCATGAGTAGCGGGCTGCATTCAAACTGCATGTTTGAAGAAATGTTGTCAGTCTCTGTACATACGGTAACTGTAATCCTTTAAGATGAACTCTGGGAAAAGTAAATATTGTCTGAACTCATTCCTCATGTGTATTCTTCTCGGTGAGCTTTGTTTATTTCTTCCAGATCTGTGCAGTAATCCAGTGTGAGACTTTCCCCTCCTGTAATAAAGACCGCTCACTGCTGCTCTATCCTTGTGCAGGGTGACTGGTCTTGTCTCCGCCCCCTCCTATGTTTTCTGCAGGCAGCCTGTAGTGGGTGGAGCCTGCTGGGCCCCGTTCACATCTCTACTCTTTTTTTGTGCAGGGTGACTGGTCTTGTCTCCTCCAGTCCTGTGGTTTTCTGAAGTGGGTGGAGTTTGCTGGGCCCCTCCCCACAGCTCTGGTCTTGTCTCCGCCCCTTCTGTGGTTTTCTGTAGTGGGTGGAGTTTGCTGGGCCCCTCCCCACAGCTCTGGTCTTGTCTCCGCCCCCTTCTGTGGTTTTCTGTAGTGGGTGGAGTTTGCTGGGCCCCTCCCCACAGCTCTGCTCTCACCTTGTGCAAGGTGACTGGTCTTGTCCCTGCCCCCTCCTGTAGTTTGCTGTAGTGGGTAGGGCCTGCTTGACTCCTCCTCCCAAAGTTGTGTCTCTGGCCCCCCCGTAGTTTTCGGCAGGCAGCCTGTAGTGGGCGGAGTCTTCTGGGCCTCAAGCTGGTGGTCATATTCTAGTAGATTTTTTAACAAACATTTGTTTAAAAAGTTGTACAAAAATTCTTGGTATTTTCACCAACTTAGCAAATATATTACTCTTTCGTCCATGGACCGACACAGCTTCTCTATTGACAAAGTGGGTATTATCCGTTAATTAGGAGTGACTAGGCAGAAAAACTTGTAAAAAGTGTTGCATCACACCTTCTACAGTACCGCCCAGGGGGCGGACCCTCTGGGTATACCCTCTCAGTCTGCATCTTCGCAGATCAGTTTTTTTCTGTCTAGCAAGGAGTAGGACATGGCTCCCTTTGGGCCCATTGGTCCGGGGGAAAAAAAAAAAATATATATATATATATATATATATATATATATATATATATATATATATATATATATATATATATATATATATATATATTTTTTGCTACATTTGTTGTTTCCTGCGATCTTCGATCAACTGCCGACTGGGTGACAGGCTGGATCCTCGATCCTTGTAGTCTCCCCAGTTTCGGCCATCGAGCGTGTGCCGACCCTAGCTACGCGCTGGGTTTTCCACGACATGCCCGTCGCTCCACGGGTGGCCGGTGAGCTTACGCTCCAGGGCCTGCATCGGACCGCTCGGCTTCGGCTGACCTTACGGCCGAGTCGCAGCAGCCTGGCCGGTGAGCTTACACTCCAAGGCTTGCATCGGACCGCTCAGCTTCGGCTGACCTTACGGCCGAGTCGCAGCAGCCTGTCCGGTGAGCGTCACGCTCCAGGGCATACATATGATCGTCCCTTCTGGGTCCAATCACAGCATGCCTGGCCAACAGTCACCTTCCGTGCGCGGACGATGATCTGTTTGGAATGTCTTCCAGCAGAATACATGCAGGATAGGTAAGTAAAACTCCCCTGCCTCGGCTGGGTGATTTAGCTGGACATTCCTGGAGAGATCAAGTAAGTGGTTGTGGCCCCTTTCTTCCCTCTCTCCCTGGGCTTCTAGCTAAAGGGTGCTGGGGGTCCCACTGGAGCGGGGCTGGCTGTAACTAACATTTAAAAGAAATGTCATTTTTTCTTACCTGTGTTTGTGTCCTTCCTCCTCCATGCTGTCGGCGGCCATTTTGAGGTGGTCCATGCCAAGTTTGGCCTCTTGTGACTGCCCGGCGGCCATCTTCCTGTGGTTCGGCCACACCCACTGGCCCCTATCAGCTGATCGGCGGCCATGTTTGTCCACCCTGGATGCAGATATTGCCGTTCGGCGGCCATCTTTTTGTGGACTATGGCTGCTTGACCTCTATCTTCTGTCGGCGGCCATTTTCTTAGAGCCCACATTATCTTCCATACAGACGTTTTTGGCAACCATTTTTCGAGAGCCTCCGGCCTCTAGGGTGCATTACACTGGCGCGAAAATTCACACAGGAAGTGCTGATAAAAGAAGCAGACTGACACAGCAGCAGTGGGACAGCATCACAGGCGCAGCATAGCAGTACCTATCCAGGGTGGTGAGTCCTCTGGATGACCCGGCCTCTCTGCAGCACAGGAGGGTGGCCTATTGATATCTTGCCTGGAGCCCTGTGAGTGTCAGCGTGTGGTCAGCATGGCATCTGAGCCAGATGTCTTCTCCCCTGAAACACCAGATTTAGCAGCTGGTGCCCCTGAGGTGTCTATGAACGCTATGACTGCAATCCTAGAGGCGTTTGCTGCCAGGGTGGAAGCAGCACACGGGAATACAGGGGGTAGTAAACGCCCCATCCCCTGCAAGCTTCTGGGGATAATTCTGGTGCAGAACCAGGTCCAGCTACGGCTCGGGGCCCAGATTCTGACGCATCAGGGACTGCAGACCGTGACCGGACAGTGAGAATGACTCAAAGTCTAGGTCAGTACGCGAGACGGCTTTGGTATCTGACCTTATTACTGCAGTGCGGGATATGCTAAAATTGGAAAATACTGCAGAAGCAGCAGAGACTCCGGTCCACTTGGGTTTCATAGACCTGCCCGCACTGCTAAGGTGTTCCCTTGTGTGTCTGTTGATAAACTCTTATACAAGGAATGGGAGAACCCACTGAGGGTCTTTACAGCCCCAAAGAGGTTTGCGGTACGGTACCCCTTTTGAGGAGAGTTTTCTGAAGAAATGGACCTCTCCCCCCTATAGTGGACCCTCCGGTGTCCAGACTTAATAGAGCCACCACAATTCCTGTAGAAGGGGCTCCTGTTTTCTAGGACCCTGTGGATAAGAAGGCTGAAGCACTCGCTTGCTACCTATACTCAGTGGTAGGCTCGGCAGTACGCCCGGCATTGGCGGGGGCCCTAGTGTCTCACACACTTACTGAATGGGCAAGATTGCTACTCCAGGGGTTAAGGAGTGAGATGCTCCTCCTGATGAGATAACATTGGCCGACCTGTTGGTCCAGGGCCTTAGGTTTGTCTGCGAGTCAGACATGAATACTATTCCCCTGCTGTCTAAAACTTCGGTTTATGCAGTAGCAATACGCCGCCTGATCTGGCTAAAAGGCTGGTCTGCGGACCAGACTTCCAAGAAAGCCCTGTTGGATCTGCCTTTTAAGGGCGACAGACTTTTTGGGGCTTCTCTGGATGACATTATCAAGGATGCCACAGGAAGTAAAAGCACTTTGCTTCCCCAAATTAGCAAGGGTAAGGGGCCACGCCAAGGGCAAGGGCCCTCCTTTACTGCACACAAGTGGTTTTTTCGTCCCCCTAGGGCGACAGGGAAAAGACCCCAGGCCGATAAAGCGCCTGCCCAAGGACAAAAGCGTCCCTGGTCCCGCATACCCAATAAGCCTGCGGACAAATTTGCGTCCGCATGAAGGTCCACCCCCACCCAGCTCTCGGGTGGGGAGACGTCTTCGCAAATTCGCGACTCAGTGGACAGCACTAATCTCGGACAGGTGGGTTTGCAAAGTAATCTCCTCAGGCTACAAGATAGAGTTTCTCTCTTATCCACCGGACAGATTCAACACCTCCAATCTCCAGCTACTACCGACCCGTCGGGAGGCCCTGTATGGGGCGGTCCAGGGTCTACTGGAACGCGGGGTAGTTATTCCAGTTCCAGAACTGGAACGGGGTTTTTACTCAAATCTGTTCATTGTGCCGAAGAAGGAGGGGGTTCGTCCAAGCTTGGATCTCAGAGCCCTCAATTGCTTTGTGAAGGTACAAAGTTTTCGGATGGAGTCGGTTCGATCTGTAGTCACGGCTCTCCATCCGGGGGACTTTCTGGCCTCCTTGGACATCAAGGACGCATACCTGCATGTCCCCATATACTCCAGACACCAGAGGTTTCTGTGATTTGCTATCGGGAAGGACCACTACCAGTTTGTGGCCCTCCCGTTGGGCCTTGCCTCAGCACCCAGGACGTTCACCAAGGTGCTCGCTCCGATTCTGGCACTTCTAAGACAGCGGGGTATCGCTATCACAGGCTACTTATACGACCTTCTGCTGAAGGCCCCTTCAAGCTCAGAATTAGAGGTAAGCGTGTCCATTACCTGTCAGACTCTTCGAGACTGTGGTTGGATACTAAACACGCAAAAGTCAGTATTGGTGCCCACTCAACGCCTAGTGTACCTGGGGTTGATTCTGGATTCCTCAGAGGCAAAGGTATTCCTCCCTGTGGAGAAGTTGCAGACCCTCCGGGCTGCAGTACGGCAGCTGACTTCCAGGAATTGGTCAACACTCCGTTTTTGCATGCGAGTGTTGGGCCTCATGGTAGCCTCCTTCGAGGCGGTCCCATATGTTCAATACCACACTCGAGTGTTACAGAAGGAAGTTCTGTCCAGATGGAACAGATGCCCTTCATCTCTGGATTATCAAATCCGAGTGAGCCACCTAGTCAGGAGATCCCTGGTATGGTGGCTGACAGCACCGGCTGTAATGGCCGGGAAGTCATTTCTTCCGGTTTACTGGATAGTGATCACGACTGACGCCAGCCTTACAGGTTGGGGGGGAGTCTGGGGTGTCCAGTCAGTGCAGGGTCACTGGACCCCAGAGGAAGCCCTCCTGCCGATCAATGTCCTGGAGATCCGGGCGATCAAGCTGTGCCTCTTCAAATGGTCTCAGACTGCAAGGGCGTCCAGTCAGGATCCAGTCAGACAACGCCACAGCAGTGGCATATGTCAATCATCTAGGAGGAACAAGAAGCTCAGCTGCAGCATCGGAGATCGCTCGCATCCTGAAGTGGGCAGAGAGGAGCGTACCGGCACTGTCGGCCGTGTACATTCCGGGTGTGGAAAACTGGCAGGCGGACTACCTGAGCCGCCAGATGCTGGACCAGGGAGAATGGTCCTTACACCCGGAGGTGTTCCAACTCCTCTGCCAAAGATGGGGCACACCAGATGTAGATCTTCTGGCTTCCCGACTCAATCGGAAGGTATTGAAATTTGTGGCCCGGTCAAGAGACCCATGGGCAGACGCAACGGAAGTACGTCTGGTAGCAGACGTCCCCTGGCGCCTACCACTACGGAAGGACCTGCTATCGCAAGGTCCCATATTCCATCCTGCTTTACAGTCATTGGCTTTAACGGCATGGCTGTTGAGAACCAGGTACTGAGAGACTGGGGCCTGTCAGACTCAGTAATCTCTACTATGAGAAGTGCTCGAAAACCGTCCTCTAGGAAGGTCTATCACCGCACTTGGAGGGCCTACATCTCCATGTGTGAGGAAATGAAATGGCATCCGCGTACCTATTTGGTTTCCAGAATCCTGCTGTTTTTACAGCATGGGGTGGACCAAGGGCTTGCCCTAAGTACGATTTAAGGGACAGATATCTGCCCTGGCTGTCTTTTTTTCAGCGACCCCTGGCGACTCACTCTCTCGTGAGTACATTTGTGCAGGGGGTCCGACAGGTGGCCCCTCCGGTCCGTCCCCCGTTACCTCCGTGGGACTTAAACCTGGTCCTCTCTGTGCTTCAGAAGGCACCGTTTGAGAATATTAGAGATATTCCCCTGTTGACACTTTCTCAGAAAGTGGTCTTTTTGGTGGCTGTTACGTCAGTTAGACGAGTCTCTGAGCTGGCAGCCTTGTCCTGCAAGGCTCCCTATTTGATTTTCCACAAGGATAAGGTGGTGCTGCGGCCGCAGCCTTCCTTTCTTCCGAAAGTCGTTTCGGCTTTTCATCTCAACGAAGACATTGTACTTCCATCCTTGTGTCCTCAGCCGTCGAATCCTAAGGAGTCGGCGTTGCATTCCTTGGACGTTGTCCGAGCTTTGAGAGTATACCTATCTGCTACTTCCCTGTTCCGGAAGTCAGACTCACTGTTTGTTTCGGTGGCTGGTCCCAAGAAGGGCCAAGCAGTCTCATCGGCCACCATCTCTAGGTGGATCCGACAGATGGCAATCCAGACTTACGCCTTAAAGGGTCAGGCGCCCCCCTTTCCTGTCACGGCGCATTCGACCAGGGCAATAGGTGCCTCTTGGGCTTTCCGACATCAAGCGTCTGTTTCCCAACTATGTAAAGCAGCGACTTGGTCGTCCGCTCACACTTTCACAAAATTCTACAAAGTTGATGTAGGTGCATCTTCGGGTGCCTCTTTCGGCCGCAAGGTTTTGCAGGCGGCTGTTTAGAGTTGCAACTCCTCCGTTGGAGGAGTGCTGTTTTGTGTTTGGGGTGAAGTTTATTTTTATGCTGTTACCACCCCTCGTTTTTTCTCTGACACTGCTTTGGGACGTCCCACTTTGTCAATAGAGAAGCTGTGTCGGTCCATGGACGAAAGAGTAAATAGGATTTTTTTACTCACCGTAAAATCCTTTTCTCTGAGTCCATGGACCGACACAGCACCCACCCCTCCTTTTAAGTTTGTACTGCTTTTTGACGAACTGATCTGCGAAGATGCAGACTGAGAGGGTATACCCAGAAGGTCCGCCCCCTGGGCGGTACTGTAGAATGTGTGATGCAACACTTTTTACAAGTTTTTCTGCCTAGTCACTCCTAATTAACGGATAATACCCACTTTGTCAATAGAGAAGCTGTGTCGGTCCTTGGACTCAGAGAAAAGGATTTTACGGTGAGTAAAAAATCCTATTTTTCGAAGGTACTTCACAATTTTAATTTGATTTTTAACATTCGATTTTTGCAGTAAATGGACTTTACTGATTGAAAGTCACGTTCGCTGTTAGAATTTTGGTGGTTCTGGCCACACCCCCTTACCAACTTTTTCTTAACTCCTGCACAACTTAGATACTTACCTACCCAGTGGTCAGAGAAGGAGCCACTGTGGGGCAGAGAAGACAGTTGCTCTTTAAAAAATATGATTTAAATCAAATCCACCCTGGGCACATGAGTTCTGTCCTCCTCCTACCACTTCTGGGGGGGACGACGCTGCAGGAGAGGTGTGAGGGCCGCATGAAATCACCTGGCAGGCTGTATTTGGCCCGAGGGCCTTGTGTTTGACACGCGTGCCTTGGACCAGTGGTTCTCAACCTCAGTCCTCAAGTACCCGCAACGGGCCAGATTTTCAGGTTTTCCTTTACTTTGCGCAGCTGCTTTAAATCAATATTAATGACGTGGTATTGATGAGAGCTGTTTTATCTATCAATACCGTGTCGTTGATATTGATTTAACCACTTCGCACCCGGGCCAATTCTGACACTTCACTCCTACATGTAAAAATCCTCATTTTTTTTGTTAGAAAATTACATAGAACCCCCAAACACTATATATGTTTTTTTAGCAAAGACCCTAGAGAATACAATGGCGGTCATTGCAACTTTTTATCTCGCACGGTATTTGCGCAATAATTTTTCAAACTGATTTTTTTTTGGGGGAAAAAAAAACGGTTTCATGAATTAAAATATTAAAACATTAAAGTTAGCCCAATTTTTTTGCATAATGTGAAAGATGAAGTTACGCCGAGTAAATAGATACCTAACATGTCACCCTTCAAAATTTTACACGCTCGTGGAATGGCGCCAAACTTCGGTACTTAAACAACCTCATGGGCGAAGATTTAATTTTTTTTTTTTTACTGGTCACATGTTTTGAGTTAGAGGAGGTCTAGGGCTAGAATTATTGCTCTCGCTCTAACGTTCGCTGCGATACCTCACATGTGTGTTCTGAACACCGTTTTCATATGTGGGCGGGACTTGCGTATGCGTTCGCTTCTGCGTACGAGCTACCGGGGACTTTACATTTTTTTTTTATTGATTGTTAATTTTACGTTAAACTTTTAACTTTGACACTTAGGAATAAAAGTGATCTTTTTATTTTTTATTTTATTTTTTATTACAAGGAATGTAAACATCCCTTGTAATAGGAATAAGCATGACAAGTCCTCTTTACATTGAGATCTGAGGGTCAATAAGACCCCACATCTCACCTCCCTAGGCTGGTAAGCCTAAAATAAGAAAAAAACGATCACCGCTTCCTAGCCGAAGCGGCGCCGTTTTTTTGAATGCAGAGGCCGGGCGTGACGTCATAACATCGCGCCCGGCCTCCGAACGATCATAGAGACTCCGGCGACCATCTCGTCCGCCGGAAATCTCTATTGTAAGAAGCCGGGGCTGGCGGATCCTGTCACCGACTCACCGATTGCACAGGTGAGTTGGTAGAAGCACTGGAGGGCGGCGGGAGGGGGGGGATGTCCCATTTCGCTGCCTGTAAGAACGATCAAGCGGTGGATCAGCCGCTATGATCGTTCTTACGGTTTACAGAATCGCCGGCTCTAAAAAACGATATCTGAATGATGCCTGTAGCTGCACCCATCATTCAGATATCCCGGCTCAAAGTCCAGGACGTCCATGGACGTCTTTAGGCGCGAAGTGGTTAAAGCAGCTGTGCAAAGTCAAGGAAGAAAACCCGGCCCTGTTGGGGGTACTGAGGTTGAGAACCACTGGCCTAGGCGAATGAACGACTGTTTGTTTTTTTGTTTTTATCCCAACATATTGATTTATATTATTTTGCAAAGCGCTTGTTGTGCCTTTTCTTTATATTTTACCTAAAACTAAACAATCGTTTCTGGGTGGACGTCTCCTTTAAGTTTGAACATTGCCTTGGAGTTTCCATTCTATGGTTTGGTCAGTATGAAGCAGCTGGCAGCGTACGGCGTACCACCTGTCAGGCATCCTATGTGTGGCTGACAGCTGTCATAACTGTCACTCCCCCCCAACTGTTGTGTTTGTAGGTCAGTTGTACATTCGCTGGGCTGCTGGATGCTGGACATAGTGATCGCTAAACACGTGGAGGGGGGGGGGGGGGGTCATAAAGTGGCCGTTGTCCTCTGACTGCTGCATCACCTCTTCCCCCTGATCCCCCTTCTCTATCGGGAAGGGCAGACTAGTTCAGAGCGAGTTTGGGGGTGACCTTATCTGTGCTATTTTTTTCATTCCCCATTCTCCTCTATCCCATCCTACTATGCATTTCATCCCTTGTGAAGATCAATATATTCACCTAAGTTTCTCCAGCAGTCTCCTCACCACCCAGTTCCAAGTAGGGGAGACAAGACTGTGTGCCCCCCAACAAAGGTATTCCACAGGTTTTTTTCTTGTGTGACAGGTTCACTTTATATACAGTGCCTTGAAAAAGTATTCATACCCCTTGAAATTTTCCACATTTTGTCATGTTACAGCCAAAAACATAATTATTATGAATTTTTATTGGGATTTTATGTGATAAACCAACACAAAGTGGCACATCATTGTGAAGTGGAAGGAAAATGATAAATGGTTTTCAACTTCTTTTTTTTTTACAAATAAATATGTGAAAAGTGTATTTCAACTTTTCACATATTTATTTGTAAAAAAAAAAAAAAAGTGTGGCGGGGGGGGCATTTGTATGGCGCCCCCCAGAGTCAGTACTTTGTAGAACCGCCTTTCTCTGCAATTACAGCTGCAAGTCTTTTTGGGGGTGTCTCTACCAGCTTTGCACATCTAGAGAGGGACATTTTTGCCCATTCTTCTTTGCAAAATATCTCAAGCTCTGTCAGATTGGATGGAGAGCGTCTGTGATCAGCAATTTTCAAGTCTTCTCACAGATTCTCCATGTGATTTAGGTCTGGACTGTGACTGGGCCATTCTAACACATGAATATGCTTTGATCTAAACCATTCCATTGTAGCTCTGGCTGTATGTTTAGGGTTGTCCTGCTGGAAGGTGAACCTCCGCCCCAGTCTCAAGTCTTTTGCAGACTCTAACAGGTTTTCTTCTAAGATTGTCCTGTATTTGGCTCCATCTTCCCATCAACTCTGACCAGCTTCCCTGTCCCTGCTGAAGCAAAGCATCCCCACAATATGATGCTGCCACCACCATGTTTCACGGTGGGGATGGTGTGTTCAGGGTGATGTGCAGTGTTAGTTTTCCACCACACATAGTGTTTTGCTTTTAGGCCAAAAAGTTGAGTTTTGGTCTCATCTGACCAGAGCACCTTCTTCCACATGTTTGCTGTGTCCCCCACATGGCTTCTCACAAACTGCAAACAGGACTTCCTATGACTTTCTTTCACCAATGTCTTTCTTCTTGTCACTCTTCCATAAAGGGCAGATTTGTGGAGAAGCACGACTAATAGTTGTCCTGTAGACAGATTCTCCCACCTGAGCTGTGGATCTCTGCAGCTCCTCCAGAGTTACCATCTCTGATGAATGCTCTCCTTGCCCGGCCTGTTCAGTTTAGGTGGACGGCCATGTCTTGGTAGGTTTGCAGTTGTGCCATACTCCTTTTTCCATTTTCGGATGATGGATTGAACAGAGCTCTGTGACCTGTTCAAAGCTTGGGATATTTTTTTATAACCTAACCCTACTTTATACTTCTCCACAACTTTATCCCTGACCTGTCTGGTGTGTTCCTTGGCCTTCATGATGCTGTTTGTTCACTAAGGTTTTCTAACAAACCTCTGAGGGCTTCACAGAACAGCTGTATTTATACTGAGATTAAATGACACACAGGTGGACTCTATTTACTAATTGGGTGACTTCTGAAGGCAATTGGTTCCACTAGATTTTAGTTGGGGGGTATCAGAGTAAAGGGGGCTGAATACAAACCCCCACCCACACTTTTCACATTTTATTTGTAAAAAATGTTGAAACCCATTTAGAATTTTTCCTTCCACTTCACAATTATGTGCCCCTTTGTGTTGGTCTATCACATAAAATCCCAATAAAATACATTTACGTTTTTGGTTGTAACGTGTCAAAATTTGGAAAATTTCAAGGCATGGTACATAAAATTTTAGGTATATATAGTCAGCTGAAGATTTTTTGGTTCCGGGGATTCGCCAGGACCAGCAGCGTTATGTTGGGCAGCACCCGGCGGTGTGACGCACTCTATTTGGTTGTATAAATAAGCATCTTAAGCTGACATCGCTGAGTCATCAGTGTTGATCTGGGGAGTGCGGCCGATTCAGTCACGGGTCGGTGTAATCTGCACTTGTCTCTTCTTCAGACGAATGGATGTAATCGCGTTATGTAATTTGCCCTTTTTAAAGGCATATTCCACTTTTTGCAAAAAATTTAATAAAATTTATTATAAAAATAAAATTATTGCACCCACTGATTAACCGCTTGTTGACTGCATACTGTAGATATACGTTGGCAAGGTCAGAGTCTCGTACCTGTATATAATTCTGCACTGCTGGCGACCTGCTCTCACTGTGATTGGACACCGCAGGAGCCAATCGGCAGGTCCGGTGGACCTAAAGTCAAAATGTAAACAAGGCAGATCACCGTTCTGTTTGTAGGGAAGATGGAGATCCTGTGTTTGTACAAAGCAGGAACACAGAACACCCCTAACATGGCGATTTTTAGAATATGATTCTCAGCTTATAAGGTGCAAGTAGAAGGGATGGTGGAGGATTAAGATGGGTTAATTTACAACTGTAAGACACATTTTTATTGGCAGGGGAGGGTCGGAGGCTGCAGACGTGGCGCAGGGGAGGGTCGGAGGCTGCAGACGTGGCGCAGGAGAGGGTCGGAGGCTGCAGACGTGGCGCAGGAGAGGGTCGGAGGCTGCAGGCGTGGCGCAGGAGAGGGTCGGAGGCTGCAGACGTGGCGCAGGAGAGGGTCGGAGGCTGCAGACGTGGCGCAGGAGAGGGTCGGAGGCTGCAGACGTGGCGCAGGAGAGGGTCGGAGGCTGCAGACGTGGCGCAGGAGAGGGTCGGAGGCTGCAGACGTGGCGCAGGAGAGGGTCGGAGGCTGCAGACGTGGCGCAGGAGAGGGTCGGAGGCTGCAGACGTGGCGCAGGAGAGGGTCGGAGGCTGCAGACGTGGCGCAGGAGAGGGTCGGAGGCTGCAGACGTGGCGCAGGGGAGGGTCGGAGGCTGCAGACGTGGCGCAGGGGAGGGTCGGAGGCTGCAGACGTGGCGCAGGGGAGGGTCGGAGGCTGCAGACGTGGCGCAGGAGAGGGTCGGAGGCTGCAGACGTGGCGCAGGAGAGGGTCGGAGGCTGCAGACGTGGCGCAGGAGAGGGTCGGAGGCTGCAGACGTGGCGCAGGAGAGGGTCGGAGGCTGCAGACGTGGCGCAGGAGAGGGTCGGAGGCTGCAGACGTGGCGCAGGAGACCTGTAGTCTCTATAGTTTGTATAACCATAGAGCTAGATATAGATCGTAGAGCACTTTCTGGGTCCAGCACAGAGTAGCGGGTCTTTAGTTGGGTTGGTGGACAATCTGGAAATCTCGCTCCCTCATTTATCGACTTCAGTTTCAATCTATTCTGATCGTCTGATACAATTACTGATTGTCTAGGAAGGTTGCGCCTGTTTCCTTGGTCTGATGGTCGGTGGGTTTGGTGCTCCTCCCGGTCACGTTGCCCCTTCGGTGATAATAGAATTGGGAGTCTGAAGTTCATTGTGAATATTAAGCAATGCGGGAGGTCTTAGTACAGTAATACGTCTTAGTGAGCCTGGGCCGGGATTATCTCCTGGTCTCATGTGACCCCTGCCGAAGAATCCGACCGAGCGTCATTCTCTTCACTTCTGTCCCTCGCCGTTCAATCCTCCCTTCAGTCTTCCCCTTAGTCCTGCACAGTTGTATTGGCTCCTCTCCTGGACTGAATTGGCATCCTCTGATTTCACTGCACACTGCGAGCTTCTCACAATGTGCATTAGAAGCTGCAGAAAGTCAGACAGAGCCCCGCCTCTTTTCCTGGCTGGAGGACGTCCAGCATCATCAGTCTGTCCTCCCCAGCCTGACTGTCCTTGGCCCCGCCCCTTTTATTCATTGGATTTGTTTTTTCAGTCATGGGGGCTCAGTATCACCTGTGGGCGTTGCCTATGCAAATACATCCGGTCTAGGAACGCCCACTCCTCCAGACTGACTCGCATCCTTGCATCAAGACATGTTTGATATTTGCATAACTCCTCCCATGAGCCCACCCACTGCTTACATCAGGGGCTGGTATTTTTCGTCAGATATGGCGACCCATCAGAATTGGTAACAGAAGTGACGTTCTGTCGCCGCCATCTTGCTACACCCGCACTCCTCCACAGTAAGGATACTCTGAGAAGGGGGAAAGCGGACATCTTGTTACACCCACCGGAATTTTGCATTTTACACTTGTATTTAACAGTAAAGTGAGTTTATATAGTGAAATCCAGTACTTGGCACTCCGTCTGACTGTTGTTGTTATTATTATTATATACAGGATTTATATAGCGCCAACAGTTTGCTCAGCGCTTAACAAAATTTGATGTTGAATTTTAAAAGCAGCGACAAGCCTGCTCATCACATACGTTTGCTTATCTGATGATGATTAAAAACTTTGGGTACAGTGTTGCATGAGCGTGTAATTGTCATTCAAAATGCGACAGCGCTGAAAGCTGGCCTGGGCAGAAAGGGGGTCAAAGTGCCCAGCATTGAAGTGGAGATATTCAAATAAATATATATATATATATATATATATATATATATACACATACACACACACACAGTGCCTTGCGAAAGTATTCGGCCCCCTTGAACTTTTCATCCTTTTGCCACATTTCAGGCTTCAAACATAAAGATATAAAATTAAATTTTTTTGTGAAGAATCACCAACAAGTGGGACACAATTGTGAAGTGGAACAGAATCTATTGGATATTTTAAACTTTTTTAGCAAATAAAAAACTGAAAAGTGGTGCGTGCAAAATTATTCGGCCCCTTTACTTTCAGTGCAGCAAACTCACTCCAGAAGTTCAGCGAGGATCTCTTAACCACTTAATGACCGCCCACTGTAAATATACATCGGCAGAATGGCACCGACAGGCAGAATCACGTACATATACGTGATTGCCTTTGTATAGTTGGGGGGTCCGATCGGACCCCCCTTCTTTACAGTGGGTGGTCGTTTTACCTTCGGGAGCGATCCGGCATGAGGGGACGGCCGTTTGATTCTGGCGCCCCCCTCTCGATCGCTCCCGGCGAATGAGAGAGCTTCCCCTGCCTGTGTACTGTTTACACAGGCAGGAGGAAGTGATGTCATCTCTCCTGCGGCGCTCACATATACCGAGCGCCGTACAGGAGAAGATGCAGGTTAGTGCACAAAACAGCACACTGACACCAGGACACATAGGTACATAAATCGCCCCCCCAGATCACCCCCCAGCCCCCAGTCACAGTGTCACTGATTGCAGTGACCATTTATTTAGTGATCACTGCAATCAGTGACATTTGTGACTGTAAAAGTGTCAGTACATTTAGTTTTAGGTCCAGTGTAGCCCCCTAACCCCCCCTAATAAAGGTTTAACCCCCTGATCACCCCCCAGATAACCCTTTCACCCCCTAGCACCGCCGTCGCTAAGCGATCATTTTTCTGATCGCTGTCTTAGCGTCGGTGATGCAGATCGGTAGCCAGTAATTATTTTTTTTAGGTTCGCCGCAGGTTTTTATAGCGTCAGGTACCCCCATATATTACCTAATAAAGGTTTTAACCCCCTAATTGCCCCTAGTTAACCCTTTCACCAGTGATCAATCATATAAGTGTTACGGGTGACGCTGGTTAGTTAGTTTGCTTTTTATAGTGTCAGGGCACCCGCCGTATATATAACCCAATAAAGGTTTAACCCCCTGATCGCCCGGCGGGTGATATCAATTAGGTTTTAGCGTCAGAGAGGGTCTGCGTCACACCCCAGGCAGCGTCAGGTTAGTGCCAGTAGCGCTAACACCCACGCGTTAAGCATACACCCCCCTTAGTGGTATAGTATCTGAACAGATCAATATCTGATCTGATCAGATCTATACTAGCGTCCCCAGCAGTTTAGGGTTCCCAAAAACGCAGTGTTAGCGGGATCAGCCCAGATACCTGCTAGCACCTGCGTTTTGCCCCTCCGTCCAGCCCAGGCCACCCAAGTGCAGTATCGATCGATCACTGTCACTTACAAAACACAACACACATAACTGCAGCGTTCGCAGAGACAGGCCTGATCCCTGCGACTCCAGTGCTGTAGGAGGTGATTTCACCACCACAGTTAAAAAAAAAAAAAAGCATATATGCCGAAGCATTGGGGCAGCAGGGGCGGAGGAGCGATTTTGCTCCTAATGCCGCGTACATACGATCGAAATTCCGACGGAGGCTTGCCCGTGGAAAAGTCTGACCATGTGTACGCGGCATAACTTTTGCGAGAAGATGCCCCCATGCTTCGGCATATATAAATGGTGCATGTATGCCCATCATTAGAAGTGGGTGGATGAAGGGCGGTATTCTAATGGTGGGCATACCCACCGATCAATCTTTTTTTTTTTTTTTCGTTCAGCCAACAGGCTGCATGAAAAAAAAGATTACAATACATGTCCAACAAGGACCAGCAACGTACTGGTATGTTGCTGGACTTTGAATGTTTATACCAGATTGATGCCTGCGGGTTTAGGTATCATCTTGGTATAATTTTTTTCAGCCAGCGGCCGGCTTTCATGTAAAAGCAATCCTAGTGGCTAAATTAGCCTCTGGACTGCTTTTACAAGCAGTGGGAGGGAATGTTCCCCCCCCCGGATATAAAAAGCGCCATTGGGAAAGCATTTTATCACACCGATCTTGGTGTGGTCAGATGCTTTGAGGGCAGAGGAAAGATCTAGGGTCCAATAGACCCCAGTTTTTTCAAAAAAGAGTACCTGTCATTACCTATTGCTATCATAGGGGATATTTACATTCCCTGAGATAACAATAAGAATGATAAAAAAATAAATAAAAAATAAATATGGAAGCAACAGTTTAAAAATAAAATTAAAAAAGCAAAATTAATAATAAAAAAAAAAAGCACCCCTGTCCTGCCCTGCTCTTGCCCAATGGCGAACGCAAGCGTCGGTCTGGCGTCATATGTAAACAGCAATTGCACCATGCATGTGAGGTATCACCGCGAAGGTCAGATCGAGGGCAGTAATTTTAGCAGTAGACCTCCTCTGTAAATCTAACAGGGTAACCTGTAAAGGCTTTTAAAGGCTTTTAAAAATGTATGTAGTTTGTCGCCAATGCGCGTTTGTGCGAAATTTTAAAGCATGTCGTGTTTGGTATCTATGTACTCGGCCTAAGATCATCTTTTTTATTTCATCAAACATTTGGGCAATATAGTGTGTTTTAGTGCATTAAAATTAAAAGTGTATTTTTCCCCCAAAAAATGCGTTTGAAAAATCGCTGCGCAAATACTGTGTAGAAAAAAAAATGCAACACCCACCATTTTTATTCTGTAGGGCCTTTGCTTTAAAAATATATATATAATGTTTGGGGGTTCAACATAATTTTCTTGCAAAAAAAAATATGTTTTCATGTAAACAAAAAGTGTCAAAAAGGGCTTTGTCTTCAAGTGGTTAGAAGAGTGGATGTAAGCTTCCTAATGTTGTGTATAAAATGCCAGAACAGTTCAAAACCCCCCCAAATGACCCCATTTTGGAAAGTAGACACCCCAAGCTATATACTGAGAGGCATGTCGAGTCCATGGAATATTTTATATGTTGACACAAGTTGCGGAAAAAAGCCAAATGTTTTTATTTATTGTTTTGCACAAAGTTGTCACTAAATGATATATTGCTCAAACATGCCATGGGCATATGTGGAATTACACCCCAAAATACATTCTGTTGCTTCTCCTGAGTACGGGGATACCACATGTGTGAGACTTTTTGGGAGCCTAGCCGCGTACGGGACCCCAAAAACCAAGCACCGCCTTCAGGCTTTCTAAGGGTGTAAATGTTTGATTTCACTTCTCACTGCCTATCACAGTTTCGGAGGCCATGGAATGCCCAGATGGCACAAACCCCCCCAAATGACCCCATTTTGGAAAGTAGACACCCCAAGCTATTTGCTGAGAGGTATTGTGAGTATTTTGCAGATCTCGCTTTTTGTCACAAAGTTTTGAAAATTGAAAAAAAAAAGAAAAAAAAAATGTTCTTTCTTCATTTTCAAAAACAAATGAGAGCTGTAAAATACTTACCATGCCTCTCAGCAAACAGCTTGGGGTGTCTACTTTCCAAAATGGGGTCATTTGGGGGGGTTTTGTGCTATTTTGGCATTTTATGGCCTTCGAAACTGTGATAGGTAGTGAGGAGTGAAATCAAAAATTTGCGCCCTTAGAGATCCTGAAGGCGGTGCTTGGTTTCCGGGGTCCCGTACGTGGCTAGGCTCCTAAAAAGTCCCACACATGTGGTATCCCCGTACTCAGGAGAAGCAGCAGAATGTATTTTGGGGTGCAATTCCACATATAACCATGGCATGTGTGAGCAATATATCATTTAGTGACAACTTTTTGTCTTTTTTTTTTTTTTTTTTTTGTCATTATTCAATCACTTGGGACAAAAAAAAAAAAATATATTCAATGGGCTCAACAGGCCTCTCAGCAATTTCCTTGGGGTGTCTACTTTCCAAAATGGGGTCATTTGGGGGGGTTTTGTACTGCCCTGCCATTTTAGCACCTCAAGAAATGAGATAGGCAGTCCTAAATTTAAAGCTGTGTAAATTCCAGAAAATGTAACCTAGTTTGTAGACGCTATAACTTTTGCGCAAACCGATAAATATACGCTTATTGACATTTTTTTTTTAACTAAAGACATGTGGCTGAATACATTTTGGCCTAAATGTATGACTACAATTGAGTTTATTCCATTTTTCTTTTAACAAAAAGTAGAAAATATCATTTTTTTTTTTTTTCAAAATTTTCGGTCTTTTTCCCGTTTTTATATCGCAAAAAAAAAAAAAACATCGCAGAGGCAATCAAATACCATTAAAAGAAAGCTCTATTTGTGGGAAGTAAAGGATGCAAATTTTTGTTTGGGTACAACATTGCATGTCCGCACAATTTACAGTTAAAGCAGCGCAGTGCAAAATTCTGAATTCACCTCTGGTCCTTTAGCTACCAAATGGTCCGGGGCTTAAGTGGTTAATGATCCAATGTTGTCCTAAATGACTGATGGTGATGAATAGAATCCACCTGTGTGTAATCAAGTCTCTGTATAAATGCACCTGCTCTGTGATAGTCTCAGGGTTCTGTTGAAAGCGCAGAGAGCATCATGAAGACCAAGGAACACACCAGGCAGGTCCGTAATACTGTTGTGGAGAAGTTTAAAGCCGGATTTGGGTACAAAAAGATTTCCCAAGCTTTAAACATCCCAAAGAGCCCTGTGTAAGCTTTCATTTTGAAATGGAAGGAGTATCAGACCACTGCAAATTAGGGTTGTCCCGATACCGATACTAGTATCGGTATCGGGACCGATACCAAGCATTTGCGCGAGTACTTGTACTCGCGCAAATGCTCCCGATGCTTCACCCGATACTTTTTTTTTGTGGCCGGAGAGGGTGGGAGGAGTCAGTGGCTGGGGAGGGCGGGGGAGTGCGGGCGGAGTCTGGCTGGAGAGGGCGGACAGAGTCTGTCGACAGAGCTAGTGCAGGCGGAGTTTGGCTGGAGAGGGGGCGGGCTGAGTCTCTGAAGGAAAGTGTGGGCGGAGTCCGGCTGGAGAGGGCGGGCACAGTCGATGGACGGAGTCCGCGGGCGGAGAGCGAGTCCCTCACCTGCAGCTGAACTTGGTAAGCTGGCAGGGGTGCAAGGCGCAGCCGCATCAGGATCGGTGACCGGTGCTGTCACATTCGGTCGCCGTCAGCGGCTGAACGTCCCCACGCCCATCTTGGTACACCCTGCACTTGGCTGCAGTAAGCAGCAGCAGACATCTTGTTACACCCAGCCCGAGCTATATGGGCTGGGTGTAACAAGATGTCTGCTGCTGCTTACTTCAGCCGAGTGCAGGGTGTACCAAGATGGGCGTTGCAGCAGTTTTTTTTTTTTTTTAAATCCTGTGTCATTTTTCTTCCCCACAGCATTTCAGTGCCAGCCACCTATCAGTACCCACAAGTGCTACCTATCAGTGCCACCTATTAGGTGGCACTGGTAGATGGCACTGACTGCACTGATAGGTGTCACTTATGGGCACTGATTGGTGACACTTGTGGGCACTGATAGATGGCACTGATTGCACAGATAGGTGGCACTTGTGGGCACTGATTGCACTATCAGTGCCCACAAGTGCCACCTATCAGTGCCATCTATCAGTGCCCACAAGTGCCATCTATCACTGCCCACAAGTGCCACCTATCAGTGCCACCTATCACTGCCCACAAGTGCCACCTATCAGTGCCACCTATCACTGCCCACAAGTGCCACCTATCAGTGCCACCTATCACTGCCCACAAGTGCCATCAGTGCCCATAAGTGCCACCTATCAGTGCAATCAGTGCCATCTATCATTGCCAGCCACCTATTAGTGCCCATCAGCGCCAGTCACCAGTCAGTGCCCATAAGTGCCACCTGTCAGTGCCACCTATCAGTCCCCATCTTTCAAACTGTCACATGACATTGAAAAAAAAGTATCGGTAATCGGTATCGGCGAGTACTTGGAAAAAAGTATCGGTACTTGTACTCGGTCTCAAAAAAGTGGTATTGGGACAACCCTACTGCAAATCTACCAAGACCTGGCTGTCCCTCTAAACTTTCAGCTCAGACAAGGAGAAGACTGATCAGAGATGCAGCCAAGAGGCCCATGATCACTCTGGATGAACTGCAGAGAACTACAGCTGAGGTGGGAGAGTCTGTCCACAGGACAACAATCAGTCGTACACTGCACAAATCTGGCCTTTATGGAAGAGTGGCAAGAAGAAAGCCATTTCTCAAAGATATCCATAAAAAGTCTCGTCTAAAGTTTGCCACAAGCCACCTGGGAGACACACCAAACATGTGGAAGAAGGTGCTCTGGTCCGATGAAACCAAAATCGAACTTTTTGGCCACAATGCAAAACGATATGTTTGGCGTAAAAGCAACACAGCTCATCACCCTCAACACACCATCCCCACTGTCAAACATGGTGGTGGCAGCATCATGGTTTGGGCCTGCTTTTCTTCAGCAGGGACAGGGAAGATGGTTAAAATTGAGGGGAAGATGGATGCAGCCAAATACAGGACCATTCTGGATGAAAACCTGTTGGAGTCTGCAAAAGACCTGAGACTGGGACGGAGATTTATCTTCCAACAAGACAATGATCCCAAACATACAGCAAAATCTACAAAGGAATGGTTCACAAATAAACGTATCCAGGTGTTAGAATGGCCAAGTCAAAGTCCAGACCTGAATCCAATCGAGAATCTGTGGAAAGAGCTGAAAACTGCTGTTCACAAACGCTCTCCATCCAACCTCACTGAGCTCAAGCTGTTTTGCAAGGAAGAATGGGCAAGAATTTCAGTCTCTCGATGTGCAAAACTGATAGAGACATACCCCAAGCGACTTGCAGCTGTAATCGCAGCAAAAGGTGGCTCTACAAAGTATTAACGCAAGGGGGCCGAATAATTTTACACGCCCCACTTTTCATTTTTTTTCTTAGTTTAAAAAAGTTTCAAAAATCCAATAGTTTTCGTTTCACTTCACAATTGTGTCCCACTTGTTGGTGATTCTTCACAAAAAATTAAAATTTTATATCTTTATGTTTGAAGCCTGAAATGTGGCAAAAGGATGAAAAGTTCAAGGGGGCCGTATACTTTCGCAAGGCACTGTATGTGTGTGTGTGTGTGTGTGTGTGTGTGTGTGTATGTATGTATGTGTATGTATGTATATGTGTGTGTGTATATATATATATGTGTATATATATATATATATATATATATATATATATATATATATAAACTTTTTAATTAATATCATGCATTTAAATGACTATACATTTATTTTCAGCCATTTTCTGCACCTTTTGAATCTGTGTTAAAAATCCTGCATTTTTGGTGCATATTCGGTCAGTTAAAAAGAAAAACGCACCAAAATGCACCTACCATTGAAATGCATTGAATACACAGCAAGAACACATCAAAAATGCACCCGTGTTGCGTTTTTGATGCATTTTTTTGAGTCGCATGACCTTTTGATGAAAACGCCACCATAAACACGGTAAAATCCCAGGTGTTGTCGGCTCTTTTTTTTTTTTTTACTTCTGTCACAATGCTAAAAAGCCTATTTTTGGTGGTGCATCAATCATTTTTCAGTTTTTTTTTTTTTGTTGTTTTGTTTATATAATAAAAAATATCCCAGAGGTGATCAAATACCACCACAAGAAAGCTCTATTTGTATGAAAAAAATATATAAATGTCAGTTGGGTACAGCGTTGCATGACCGCACAGTTACCAGTTAAAGTAGTGCAGTGCTAAAAAGCATAAAATGGCCTGGTCATAAAGGGGGCAAAAACTTCCAGAGGTCAAGTGGAAGTTTTGGCGTTTTAAAGTGATACTAAAGCTTAAATTTTTTATTTTTTTAAATAACAAACATGTTATTCTTACCTCCACTGTGCAGCTTGTTTTCCACAGAGTGGCCCCGATCCTCGTCTTCTGGGGTCCCTCAGCGGCTGTCTCGGCTCCTCCCCCCTTCTGATAACCCCTCTGGGAAGCGCTCTCCCAAGGGGGGGGTTACCTTGCAGGCACGCTCCCGAGTCCTGTATCCGGCGTCCATAGCCGCCGACTACAGGACTCGGCCCCGCCCCCGGCTCTCGCTGCTATCAATCTTTTCAATGAAGAGCAAAAAAGCCCGGGCAACGATCGAGCGCGTTTGCGACGCGGAACTTTCGAGGGCTCAGGTAAGTAAACCGGGGTCTGGGGGGGCCGGTAATAGTCAGATGTGTTTTCACCTTAAAGAGGAAGTAAACCCTCGTAAATATATATATTTTTTTTAAAACTAACCTGCAAGAGAAAGGCATAATGAGCTAGTATGCACAGCATACTAGTTTATTATGTGTCACTTACCTGAGATAGAAGCCCCCAAAGTCCGCCTCGGTCCGTCCACCGCCATGTCCCCTCCTCGCTAGTTCCGGGTATCGCCACTCTGATTGGCCAGAGCGGCGATGATGTCACACGCAGGCTGTCAAGGTCCCATTCATAAAAACCGGCAATGACCCCGGCCCGCTAGTGCGCATGCGCGTGACATCGGCGCTATTTCTAAAAGCGAATATCTCCTTAACCGTGTAGGTTTAGGAGATATTTCTTGCACCTACAGGTAAGCCTTAATCTAGTCTTACCTGTAGGTGCAAGTTGCATAAGTGGGTTTACAACCACTTTAATACATAGGATGCATTAAGGTGAAAAAACATGAACTCTTACAACCCCTTTTTACATATACTTTTATAATTAAATTCCATCTGTGATTTTCAAATTTGGTGGACAAGCTCTTCTGGTATACACAAGCCTATCTGACCTATTTGTTCCTCGTGATGTTCTAATGAAACGCCGGGACTGATGGCATTTTATACCCGCCGCTCTCGTCATTGGGGCCTCTAATTCTCCTTCCTTGCAGCGTGAATTCCTGTGCCTTGACCAGGTGACGTAGGGTATAGTGGATGTTATATTGCAGCTCAAAGTCTTACTGATAAGAATTGAGTAAGAAAGTTTCTCAGAAAGCAGGAAGTGGTTGTGACTTTCAATTCTGAATAAAGTCACAGAAAAGACGGTCATTTGGATTTAGCCGGGCGCTGGCGTTGGCTACAGGGGCCCCCCTTCCGTGGTCCTGGGATTAGGAACGGTCTCTGGAGCTATGAAACATGTCAGCGTGGTCTGCTCAGAGCTGGGTGGAGGGTGTATCTACCATAAAGGAAAGTGCTGAAAAATCTGCACATGACTCAAAGCTCGGGCTCCTCCATGATCAGGTTCCTGGTCAACCTGTTTCAGTCATGCTCCAAATCCAAAGGTGAATTCCGAATCCTCAGCCAGGTGAGTCGTGACCGTGAGCTGAAGATTAATACAGACATTTGTTTGTTCTCTCTGTGGGTGGTGTTGATAAAGTTTTTATTCAAAGATTTTGCTTGTTTTCCTTACTAAATCAAAGTGAACCTGTCATGTTTACCAAGGTGTATAAATTAAAGCAAATTTGCCCAGGAGTACCTTTTGAGAAGACTTTGGGTGTAGGATGCAAGGTTTTTTTAGAGGTTCAAAACAGAATTTAAAGATCCTTTTATATCCTTGGACAGGAGTGACAAGTTCATTTGTCTGCAACCTTCCTCCTCTATCCTCCTGGGTGCTCATTTTAAGGAATTTGTATTGGATGGAGAATGCGGGGTCTTTAAAATAACTGGATTATGTGGAGCAGTCTGTAACCCTAACCCTTGTTTAATAATAAATTGCTTAATCTCCCAACCTTAAAGCGGGGTTCTGGTAGGGCTGGGAAAAAAATCGATTTTAATCTTGAATCAAGTTTTTTGAGTTCAAATCGATTCAGATTTGAAGAAAATCGATTTTTTTTTTTTTTTTTTTTCCCTTCAGAGTTTCCGTAGCAGGGCTGCAAGGGGTGTATCCGGAATGGCACTGGGCGGCGTTACCCCAATTACATCTACTCGCCGCAGCCGCCACGAGTAGATGTATTGTAACACTAACTAACCTCAAGCCGCCGTCTGCCTACCTGATCAGCGTGTCATGCAGACAGACGGCGGCCATTGCAGTGTTCAAAAGCCGCACCTCCCGAGTCCTCGTCTGTGATGGGCGGAACACTCAATTTCACAGCAGGCAGTGTTCAGCCTATCACGGACATCCTCTCATCCTCGTCTGTGTTATGAGGATGAGCGGATGTCCATGATAGGCGGAACACTGAATGCTGGGAAATTGAGTGTTCCGCCTATCACAGACGAGGAGGAGGCGCGGCTTTTGAATACTGGAATGGCCGCCGGTGTAGCAGTAAAATCCGTAACCCACGAAAATCTGCATCAGATACGGGCACATTGAGGCATTGGGCACAGTGAGGCACGGGCACAGTTCAATTCAACTAAGAGGAACCTCAGTTTTTGTTGTTTTATTAGCTAAATCCAAATACAGTATTAATAATTTGGATGTTTAACAATCTTTGTTGCACACTGACTTTGCAGTTAGAGAAAGGGTTTGCCTTTGCAATTTTGTTTGTTGATGCACTTTAATATAATAAAAAAAAAATCGAATTGTAAATCAAGTTTTTTTTTTTATTTTTTTTATTTTTTTATAAAAAAGCGCAGATTTTTTTGGGGGGGAAATCGCCCAGCCCTAGGTTCCGGGCATAACTTTTTATTTTTTTTGCAAGCTAAAATTAATCACATTAAGTAGTCCCTATAATATATTATAATGGCTCCCCAATCGTTCCAGAAATCATTGCAAACACTTGCCTTATATCCTCCAGCTCATGTTGTGGCCATATCCATCATATGTGTGGGCATGTGAAGCCCAGTTCAATTTTCTTCCTGGTTTTCAGGGAGAGGTGCATGCTGGGCGATTTTTAGGCACAGTAATGCCCAGAGACTCCTGGGAAATGAGTGTCATCATTTCCCAGGAGGCAATGGGATCTTAGAACAGGAAGTTGAACCACCTAGAACCAGGAACTAAGCAGATTACGAAATCTACCTAATAACAGCCAGATAGAAGTGAGTAAAAAAAAAAATATATATATATATAATATATAATATAATAATTTTTTTTTACATTAAAGGCAGGCTGTTAATAGAAAGTCAATTTTTAGGGTGGAACTCCGCTTTAATGCTAACCTTCCCTGGATCCACGACCTTCACTGTAACCCTCCAAGAAACAATCCTTGTATATCCCAACCCTCAAGTTAACCCTCCCTTGATTCCCAACCCTCATTGCAGCCTTCACACTGACCTACCCTGGTAACACTCATAATAACCCTTCTTAAAACTGTTCTTGGATGTCCCATGTTTTACACCTTTTGTCCCTGAATTGCTAGCCCTCCCTGTAACACTCCATGAAACAATCCTGGGATATCCCAACTCTCATGCTTACCCTCCCTTGACCCCAAACCTCCTGACCCTCATCGGTACCACTCACAGTAACCCTTCTTAAAATGGGATTTGGATCTCCCAGTACTCATACCTATCCTCCCGGGACCCCCAGCCCTCATGCCAAACCTCCTTGGAGCCCCCAACCTTTTTTTATTAAAAATTTCTTTAGATCTCTCTAACTGACCCTCTCTTGTAACCCCAACTAACACTCATGCCACCCCTCTTTGAGTCTATATTTCTTTTTTTTCTTTTATCAGGGTATAGAGGTGCATCATTACATTTTAAAAGACAGCAAATAACTCATATTGTACTCATTCTTCAAATTTATATTCATTTCCCTGTATAATTGGATCAAAGGGGCTTATTTATTCCATATATTTTCCTCCGTTTTAATATGTTATGCTTGCCTCTTCTCTCCGTAACCCCATTTTCCTCTATCCCTGTTTTCTTTTCTCTATTTCCCTGTCCCTCCTCCTATCCCTTCCCCTAAACCCCGACCTCTTCCTTTCCTCATCTCCGCTAAGCGCAGGGAATTAAAAACCAAAACAAAACGCTAGTCTCCCCAGTTGTGAAGCTATCCGGGATACTCTGCCTTCCATCATTCCCTGCCAAGCCTTCTCTTCTCTTTACCCTCATAGTAACCTTTTGCCTTCTTCTGATTGTACAAATGGCGCCCATATTTCTTTAATTCGTTTTTTTCTGTCCAACGTCATGGGTAGAAGTTTTTTTCCATTATTCCCACTCTTTTCTCTTCTAACTTTATTAAGCCACTTCGAAATCGAGGGAGCTCTTGGATCCTTCCAGTTTATCGCGATGCAACTTTTTGCCGCATTTATCAAATGGCACAAAACTGAATTCATGTATCTTTTAAGTGGAATTTGTGTGTTATGTAACAGGGAAAAAAAAGCTGGTTCCTCTGGAATCTGGTATTCAATAAATGTTTGAGTAGTTCTATGTACTGTCTAAATTGCTCTCTTTGAGTCTTCCAACTATCACACCAACCTTCCTCCCTGGTCGGCCACCCTTCCTCCCCTCGGTAGGCCAACCTCCCAGGTCGAGTACCCCCCCACCCCCCCTTCTAGTCTGCTTACCCTCCCCAGATCTACCAACCCTCCCCGTTCTCACCTCTATCCTCCCTGAATCCTCAGCCTTCCTTGTAAGCCTCACAATAACCAACCTTGAAAAAAATCCTTGGATATCCCAACCCTCATGCTTTACCCCCCTTGATCCCCAACCCTCCTTGTAACACTCTGACCCTTACTGGTACGACTCACTCGAACCCTTCTTAAAACAGGCCTTGGCTCTCCCCAATTTTCACACCTATCCTCCCTGGACCCCCAGCCCTCATGCTAACCCTCCCTGGATTTTTTAAAAAAAATTGGGTATTCCTCAAACTGACCCTCCCTTGTAACCTCCCATTAACTCTCATGCCACCCCTTCCCGGTGTCCTATCGAAAAATGCACAGCCGGATGCACAGAACGGACCCTCAGAACAGCCGAGTTTAAGAGTAGCTGTGGTCTCGCGTTGCCGAGGCCCGTTCATGTAGGAGAAGGACGGATATTTACATGAAGGGGGTGGATATTTACATGATGGGCAGTGCTGGGGGCGGAGTTTTTATCACTGGCTAAACAAATCTGCTAAAGAAATCTTTAATATAGAAAAAGCCGCCCTTCAATTCACTAAACACGCCCCGCAAGCGTTCAAAATGAATAGCAGATAGATTTCTTTTGCAGATTTCTTTGATCATCGATAAAAATTCCGCCCCCCAGCACTGCCCATCGTTGAAAAATCCGACCCCTTCTTGTAAATATCTGCCCCTCACCTACATGAACGTGCCTGGGCCACGCGAGACAACAGCTGATTGTAAACTCAGCTTTTCTGCAGCTCCATGCGGCGCATGCGCAGTTCCATCTGGGCACTATTCAATAGCTGGGCACTTCTCGACAGAACACCCGGATCTGCCAACCCTCTCCAAATCTCACAATGCTCCTTGTAATCTCTGGACCCCCCCCAAATCCTGTCCCAGTGTCCCCTGCACAGAAAGATACCAGCACTGGGGGTCCAATTCTGCAATCTGCTGTTCTGCTCTTTTTAGTATGCTCGATGTACTTGATCAGTTTTTCTGCTATTCTGATCATTGCAAAGAGTAAGGTAACTTTTTTATGTGTAGGTTCGCTTCAATCTCTCCTGGTTAACTTTTATCGGGGACCCTTCTGGCCCTTATTGCAGGCCTTGAGCCAATGGTGAACTTCTAGCACGTCTTGACATTGGGGAAGTGGCAGGCCGTGTCGGAGATGAGAAGGTAGGCCGTCCTATCACATATACTGTAGTGTAATCACGCCGAGCTCTGCTCCTTGAATGACCTTTAGCCAGTGAGTTGTGAACACAGATTGGCGGCGGGTGTAATCTCGGATTTATTACCTCACAGGAGTATTCCATCGCAGATCTGGCTTCATCTCTTTTATCTGCAACACCCAAAGAGCCAACGTGAACCCCAAGCTGGTTTATAGAAAGGAGATCTTAAATTTGTATGCAAGGAAGGCTCTTTAATAAAATGTAATTTCCCTTTTTAGATGCATTCTTTTTTTTATTTATTTTTAAATGCTGCTAAAGGTATTTTTTCCATTTCTTAGCTTTCTCTCATTCATAGCACTTCTCCAAACTTCCAGCCAAGGAACATGCATTGAGTAATCACTGAAGCCCTGACGTCTGGACTACACGTTCCTTGATTTTTGGATGTAACCATGTTCTTTTTGGGTGCAGATCAGGCAACCAGCTGTCAATCGCAACCCCTGTCAGTATCCAGAGTAAGTCCCACAACCTGAGCAGAGACCGTCCCCGCAGTGAGTCTGAGGACCGCATGTGGTCCCTTGGCTCTACTTTGGAAACCCCTGAGCTGGATGGAATTTCTTCCCCCAACTGGACTCACTATGTAGTATTGGAAAAGGAGGACTGAGCCTTTCACGCGCGCGACCGCGGTGTCCCGCGGACTCCATGCCCGCCGTGTGGTCCTGCGAACTCCATGCCCGCCGGTGTCCCGCGGACTCCATGCCCGCCAGTGTCCCGCAATCGTGTCACAAAGCTAAAGAACAGGGAGATGTCAGTGTAAACACATCTCCCCGTTCTTCCTAGTGACATGTCACTGATCGCTGCTCCCTCTCGGGAGCACCGATCAGTGACGTGTCACTCGTAGCCACGCCCCCTAATGGTTAGAATAACTCCCTAGGACATACTTAACCCCTTCCTAGCCCCCTAGTGGTTAACCCCTTCACTGTCAGTCACATTCACACAGTAATCAGTGCATTTTTATAGCACTGATCACTGTATAAATGACAATGGTCCCAAAAATAACGCCAAAAGTGTCCGATGTGTCTGCCACAATGTCGCAGTCACGATAAAAATTGCTGATTGCCGTCATTACTAGTAAAAAAAAAAAAAAAATATTAATAAAAATGCCATAAAACCATCCCCTATTTTTTAGACGCTATAACTTTTGCACAAACCAATCAAACGCTTATTGCGCTTTTTTATTTTTATTTACCAAAAATATGTAGAAGAATGCGTATGGGCCTAAACTGAGGAAAACATTATATATATATATATATATATATATATATATATATATATATATATATTTATATTTGGGGATATTTATTATAGCAAAAAATATTGCCTTTTTTTCAAAATTGTCGCATTATATTTATAGCGCAAAAAATTTAAACGGCAGAGGTGATCAAATACCACCAAAAGAAAGCTCTATTTGTGGGGGGAAATAAAGACACCAATTTTGTTTGGGAGTCATGTTGCACGACCACGCAATTGTCAGTTAAAGCGACGCAGTGCCGAATCGCAAAAAGTTATCTGGTCAGCCAAATGTCCGGGGCTGAAGTGGTTAAAGTACATAGAAACCTTTTTCTTGGTAATAGTAAAGTCGGTATAAATATGGTGGTCATGTGATGACGGTGATGGGTGTATAAGAGGTATAATTGGCGTCCTGCCCCGGGTGTTGATGGTTCCAGGCTGATCTCAGTTTATTGTACAGAGGAAGGTGTTTTATGTGTGAATTGTATTTCCTTTTTCCTTATAAAGTTGTCAGTTAATGATTGATTTTTTTTTCCACCTGTGCTGAGGGGGGGATGGGATGTTTTTGGATTTACAGAGTGACGCTCCAGAAAAGTATTCTGCATTTATAGTCCCCTGGCTCTGCAGCCTAAGATCTCATACATACGGGGCGTTTGCCCATCTCTCCTAGACGCCTTTCCTCCTGGCGGCAGCGTTTTGGCAGGAAAAAATGCTTCACGCTTGCAAACGCATTAGGTGCTTCAAGCTTTTGGGCGTTAATTAACCACTAGCCCGCCCGGAAGATTTACCCCCCCCCACCAGGAATTTTTTTTGAGACCCGACACCTTGTTAATTTTAACTGACAATTGCGCGGTCATGCAACGCTGTACCCAAATAAAATGTGGATTTTTTCCCCCCCTACAAATAGAGCTTTCTTTTGGTGGTATTTGATCACCTCTGCGGTTTTTATTTTTTGCGCTATAAACAAAAAAAAAAGCGGCAATTTTTTAAAACAGAATTAATATATTTTACTTTCTGCTATAATACATATCCAATGGAAAATAATGTGAAATAACCAAATTCTGTTTATCAATTTAGCCAAATATGTATTCTGCTAAATGTTTTTGGTAAAAAAAACAACCCAATAAGCGTATATCGATTGGTTTGCGCAAAATGTTATTACGTCTACAAACTATGGGGAATGAATATGAATGAGATTTATTTTTTTATATACCGGTATATATTTTCGTTGGTTGCAGCCCTAGCTACATTGAAACCCCAGGCAGCGTGATCATTTCTGCCTGAGTCTTCTGCTTGACTATAGAACACCTCCCTCTGTTCTCTCCATAACATAAGGGGGATACGCTCTGTAGTTGTCGGGGGATAATATGAGCACCGGATCTGTCACATGCACTCCTAACTATGCCCGCAACTTTTCCACCCCTCTCCTCTATTCATAGAAGCCGTACTATAGCTTCCGTCGGTGAAAAGTGCTCTATGAATGAAGGAGAGGCAGTCCACCTGCTCCATTCATAGAGTGCTTTTCATTGATGGAAGCTATAGTACGGCTTCTATGAATGGAGGGGTGAGGCGGAAAGGGTTCGGGCACTCTAACGAGTGCCTGTGACATTACCCCCCCCCCGAAGCAGTAGAAGATTATGGCTGTGGGGGGGGTATGGGATGGGGGGCAGAGGACTTAGGATTTCACCAGAACAAGGGATACGTCTCATTTAATGTAAGTACTGTCCCTTCTGCTGGTGTGTGTGTGTGTGTGTGTGTGTGTGTGTGTGTGTGTGTGTGTGTGTGTGTGTGTTTTTTCCTTTTTCAATCCTGGTGATTAAAAACATCAATAAATGGTGTATTATATGCTGTCCATGCTCACTATGAGATTAATTTTCTGTATAAAACTTGGTTGATCCCACTGCTTTCTACCCCCCCCCCCCTTCTGTCCATGTCCCCAATTCAGCTAGGGATTTTGCAGCTGTGGTGGCAGCTCTGCACACGCTCCATTTTTTCAGTGAGTTTCTATGCTGAACATTTCCTCCCTATCACATCTGAGTCACTATAGAGTCACACATGTGGGCGTATACACAGTGGTAAATGACAGCCCACTCCCTCCCTCCCTCCTCCATGCCCACTAACCAGCTAAACAAAATGGGGGCCGGATATTACATGTAGATTGATGGAGGCTTCACCTCTCTCTTAGCCGAAGACACCGGCTGGAGGGGCGTGACATAGAAATCCGCCCGCACCATGTTATTTCCACAAAATAAGAATTTAATTCCAAATATATATTTGTATGGCAATTTAAAACCGTTTTATTGATATTCTTTTTACTCTGTAATCCAAAGGCTCCTGCTGCTTATGTTTCCCAGGCTGGGGGAGTCCTGGGTCATGTGACTGTTGTATATCATTTAGGAAAAATGTAATTGGATGGTGTGTGTGTTTTTTTTTTTTATTAAAATATTTACAGTGCTGTCATCTATCCTTTGCCCTACTTATTTTAATTGCAAAATAAAAAAAAAAAAAATTTATATATATATATATATATATATATATATATATATATATATATATATATATATATATATATATATATAAAAAACTTTTTGAGAATTTATACTCGGTAATGTTGAATGCTGTATTCTGTCCAATATCTGACGGGCCTCGTCTCTGTCCCAGGGGTTATTTTGGAGTTGCAGACAGAGTATCTTTAATGAAATGAAGAAGAAATTCTCGCAGGTATTCGGTTGTTGTGTTCCTGGAGCATGGCGTCCATATTGCACGGTGTTGAACACTAACATTTGATATACGGATTGTGCTGAACTAATATTGGCCTGGACTGTGTCTGATAGTCATATCAGGTTCATGAATAATGGAGTACAAAGTTGTATCGGAGAAAAATTATTGCTAAATCTGACCATACATTATACATTTTTATTTTTATTCAATTTTCTTTAGATTTACCTTGAACTGTGTAGTGTAAGGACCTGCCTGGTTGCATAGAAATTGAAAGTGTTTAGGTTTTGATTTCACATTATATGGCTTCAGTAAATCTAAAGGAAAATTGTATAATGTATGGCCAGTTTTGGGTTTACTGCATTTTGCATGCCATCTTTACTCCTGCCTACTTGCGCAAGTCCAGTAACTGGAAATTTGCATGTGCTTATTATAGTAGGTCTAACCAGTTTTGCCCTTTTTTAAACAGTGGCTGGCGTCAAGTTTGAAAAAGCTGTAAATTTTGAAAAAAACGTTTTCATCAGTACACCCCTAGAATAATTGCATCCATTCAATCCGCAAACTGCACAGGTTAGACAGAATATTCTAAGGGCCTTTAGATTCTTGCCTACTCATAAATATGTTTTGCCACTACCCTGCCTCTTACCGACTCCCACAGACTCTGTGCCACTGCCCTGCCTTTTGCAGTTTCTGTGGCCCTGCCCCACTCCTTGCCTGGTCTTGTAGTCTGTGCCCCTGCTCCACCTCTTGTCTGTGCCCCTACCGTCTCTGTGCCGCTGTTTCATCCCTTGCCTGGTCTTAGAGGGCTGTACCCCTACCCTGCCTTTTGTCTGCTCCTGCAGTCTCTGTGCCCCTGCTCCGCCTTTTGTCTGCTCCTGCAGTCTCTGTGCCCCTGCTCCACCTCTTTCCTGCTCCTGCAGTCTCTGTGCCCCTGCTCCACCTCTTTCCTGCTCCTGCAGTCTCTGTGCCCCTGCTCCTGCAGTCTCTGTGCCCCTGCTCCTGCAGTCTCTGTGCCCCTGCTCCTGCAGTCTCTGTGCCCCTGCTCCTGCAGTCTCTGTGCCCCTGCTCCTGCAGTCTCTGTGCCCCTGCTCCTGCAGTCTCTGTGCCCCTGCTCCTGCAGTCTCTGTGCCCCTGCTCCTGCAGTCTCTGTGCCCCTGCTCCACCTCTTTCCTGCTCCTGCAGTCTCTGTGCCCCTGCTCCACCTCTTTCCTGCTCCTGCAGTCTCTGTGCCCCTGCTCCACCTCTTTCCTGCTCCTGCAGTCTCTGTGCCCCTGCTCCACCTCTTTCCTGCTCCTGCAGTCTCTGTGCCCCTGCTCCACCTCTTTCCTGCTCCTGCAGTCTCTGTGCCCCTGCTCCACCTCCTGCCTGCTCCACCTCTTTCCTGCACCTGCAGTCTGTGCCCCTTCTGCTGGCCGTGCTCACTGAAATACAGCAAGGGGATGCTTTCATGAAAGGGGCGGGTATGATTCTAAGAGGCCGCACTCACTTAATAGAAGACATTTATGCTGCCCAGTGCTCAATAATAGACCCGCCCCTTTTCTAAAACCATCTGCCCCTTGCTGTATTGAGTTCTGTAAACACACCCCGCAGACGTGTAGTTTTATTGTGAAAACCATCCTCTCGAAAATTACTGCTCAATAATAGACCCGCCCCTTTTATTTGAGTGAGCACGGCCAGCGCTGTTCTCTCGAGATGGGTCCCCCATCTGATGGAACGAGCGGCGGGAGCGAGCGCCGTGTTAACGGCGCGCGCTCCAACAACAGCTGATTGAACAGATGTTTAGATTCGGAGATTTCCGTGATATCGGACAGCGCATGCGCAGTCCAACCCGGGCACTATCTGATCGGGGACCCAGAATGATAGGACACCGGCACAGCGTTAGTTTTTTTTATTTTTTTCTGCTTCCCATCTTGCTTTATCAAGAGCACATGTATCCCCCAATATTCCTTATAGCGCCTCCTAGTGTGTACAATGTATTGGCCCCGGGGTGGGTGCACAGTGTAAAACCTGAAGCTACATTGAAGTTTCTGATGACCACCTCTTCTGGACTGAAACGGCTTACTCTGATTTCACTGCACACTGCGAGCTTCTCACAATGTGCATTAGAAGCTGCAGCCAGGGAGAGCCCGCCTCATTCCCTGGCTGGAGGACATCCAGCATCATCTAGCGTTTTCTTCCTGACTGTCCCTGGCCCACCCTTTTCATTCATTGGATTTCAGTTCTTTCAATCATAGGAGGTTCAGCAGCAGATGTGGGCGTTGCCTAGGGTGGTCTGCGTGCAAATACCATCTGCCTAGGAACGCCCACTCCTCTAAAGTGGAACCCGCCCATCAAGGCATTTTTATATTTGCATAACTCCTCCCAAGAGCCAGCCCACCGCTTGTATCAGGGCTGAGGGCTCTGTAAAGCTGAGGCCGGGTGCTGTGATGTGTTCAGAAAGCTCTGTACAGCCCCCTGCTGACCACTGACCTTGTCTGCATTGCAGAGAGTAGCCTAGAGACCCAGTGATGACATCATGACATAATAATGTATATAGAGAATGTGGTAAAGTTGTATTAAAACTAAAAAAGTATGTTGATTGGTTAAAGGGTGGGTGGGTGACCAGGAAAGGCCAAATATAAGCCGCTTAAGCTTTAAAAACATATTTTTTGTAGAATACGGTAAGGATTTGACACTCTGCCAGCTGTCATTGCTGTCTAAATTCTCATTTTGTAGCTTTTCTTTCACTTCCTGTCCTGGAATTTGCATTGTCACCAAAGCAGGAAGTGTAAGGAAATCTGTCAAAAGGGTCATCAGACTAATAGAAACCTGGCAGGGGTTCTAGCCTTCTCTATTCTGCCTAAAACTAAAAAAATATATAATTATTTACACTTTAAATTGTTTCTGCTGGCAGCCTGTAAGTGCACAGAGCAACCAGTGCATGGCGCTGTCACGCCCCGTGCGGTAGATGTAGCCCCCTGACCTCTTTCTTTACCGTTTCTTCCAGATAGAGAATGCTGCCGATGAGCCACGAGTGCTGTGCATAGTCCAAGACACCACCAACTGCAAGACCATCAATGAACGAATCACTCTGAACCTCCCGGCCTCCACCACCGTGCACCAGCTCTTCAAGGATGTGGCTGGCAAAGTGGGCTACGTGAGCGGAACCTTCAGCCTGATGAGGGGGAATGTAGGCAGCACGGAAGACCTGGTGGGTGATCAGACTTCATCTATTCCTAAACTGATACCAAAACAGGGCTTGTGGTTTTTGGCCTCTTAGAATTGGTGCCTGAGTTTAGGGTTAGTTGGGCCCAAAATACTGACACCAGTATATTGTACATGAGTACAGTGGAACCTTGGATTACGAGCGTAATCCGTTCCAGGAGAATGCTTGTAATCCAAAGTACTCGCATATCAATGCGAGTTTCCCCATAGAAGTCAATGGAAACTAAAATTATTTGTTCCGCATTGCCTTCAATGGCATGTAATACTGCATGTGGCCGGAGGTGGGGGGGGGGGGGGGGGTGCCGGAGAGCCTCACTTGGAAAGGCTTGGGAACTGAGTATTTCTGAGCATTTCCAAACGGCCCCGATTGGCTCCGGCGCCCCCCCCCCACCTCAGGCCAAACTCGGTACTGCACATCACTGTAGCTTGAATCCTGCTGGTCTTGCGAGACAACACTTGCAAACCGAGTCAGGATTTAAAAAAATACAGTGCTCGTATTGTGAAACGCTCGTTAACCGCGTTACTCGCAATCCAAGGTTTCACTGTACTTTAACCAGTCTATGAATGTGTGGACAGGTGGTGTATATTGCATTGACACTATTGATTGTGTCCAGTGATTCCCAATTACAACCAAATTTAATAGCCCACAGGGGACCTAGCAGGACGCGACAGATCATTACTGTTTGCAATTATTTTTATCTCCAACCTTACATTAGATTTGGTGAAAAATGATTTTCCTGGCCACATACTTGATCAGTTCAAACTGGGCATATGACAAAATTAATCCCGGTACGCTCGCTTTCCCATGCTCCTTGGCCACCTTCAGGCTCTGTTGCTTTAATGAGGCTTCCAGGTATGAGGAGCTTGTGACCTCCTTCCCCCAACTATGTGACCATTTTCATGAAGTAACGTCATCCCGGGTAGGCTATGACAGCGCTACACTTAGGGCTTCTTCACACTAGCAGCTTGGGGGGTCTAAAACTCTAGCACTGAGCTGCATTTTTTTTTTGCCCCACAATCGCTGACCCCTTTAGCAGTAGAGGCAGATGGTGGGGGTGTACACGTGCCACGATGCTTTGTGTCAGGAATTATACTCGTGTTTTCAGTGGGTGTAGCGCCTTCAGAGCACAACCTGAATTTGGCTGCTCTGCAAGCGCCCTGCAACTAATGCAATCAAGGGGTTAAATCAGGCGGTGAGGAGGCGATACGACGTCTCCTCCCTGCCTGTCCAATGCCCTCTGAAGAACTATCTGTTCGCAGATCACTCTTCAGAGTGCAAAGCTCGTGTGAACAAGCCCTTACTCAGTGTGGACTCTGCACCCAGGACAGTCCGCTGGCAATGACATCACCCACTTTGTGACACCTTGACTGCTGCTCGCGGTGGACTCCTGCAGTGTGACTGTGCTCAGGCAACGATCTCATCACCCCGGTATGCTGTGACACATTTAGGGCCCTATCACACTGGAATGCAGTGCAGGAGAGCCATCGTGGCTTCCCGCACTGCATTCTGATCGCAATGGTATTGCGATCTCCTCCTGCAAGGTCAGTTCAAGTTTGCGCCCCCCCTGTGATTGGACACAGCGGATCACATGGTTAAAGAGCATTTACAGAGATTGGGTCATGCCGTGTCCTAGGAACACGCTGCATGACGTCCACCCCGTCCTCTGTCATTTGACGGTGGGTGGGCAGGCGGCAAGCGGTTAAATGTGGATTTGGTCTTTAAACAAAAAAAATAATAGTACTATAAAAATCATAGTACCAAAGCCTCCACTTTTTTTTTTTATTAGAAATACATTCCTTTTGACCCATTTATCAGTGGAAAGTTATTTCCAATGGTGTCTCGAAACATATTTTAATATTTTTACTACTGCAGCCCCTGGATTCTTTTGTGCCGCTACCCCAAACCTCCGGTCTGGGAGCGCATACTCTGGGAACCACCTGATCTTTGGGACTACATGTCCCATCAGTACTTGCCCCCTTGCACATGCATGCCCTGTCATTGACGTTCTTGTTTTTGGTATCTTGGGCTGAATGGGCATGTGTGGTACAAGCCGCGCCTGCATGTCAGGCCATTGTTCAGGAGGGCAGCATAGGACTCTGCAAGGCAATGTACCCTAAAACAGGAATGCTGGGGCAGAATCTGGGGCCAGGCTGAGTTGGCAAGGCAAAGGCAAGCCACACAAGGTAAGTGCTGAGGTCAGCGGCTGTGTCTTGTAATAACATTTTAGGGTTTTATTACATTTTTATTGTATGATGTACTTTTGGTTCATAGAATATTGTCACTGGGCAGAGTTTGCCTCTAAAAGATGGAGACAGATGGCGGGAAGGCGTTTTATAATTTTCTTAAGTCCAGTTGCCGTTTTCTTTTTCAGACTGAGCTGGATCACAGCCCGGATCAGTCTCTACTGGATGCCGGCTTTGAGGCGGGGAAGAAGAATTTCCTCCATATAACGGATAAGAACGGGGAGCAGCCGCAGCTGACATCGGTAAGATCCCACCTGTCTCTGTTACACCCCAATAAAGATCTATAAATCTTACCCTAAGTCTCTACATCAGAGGTTTCATGTAGGGGATCTTCTTCCTGATCAGACTGAACCCACACTCACCTCATGAATCCAATTCATCATACCTACAGAGTGTCTTTTCTTCATAAGAGGCAATCTGATATTCCAGCTGTCCTAAAAAAAAACTATGCCGAGTAAATAGATACCTAGCATTTAAAAAAAAAAATTTTGATGAGAGAGAGAGAGAGAGAGAGAGAGAAAATTTTATCTCTCTCCTCCATTAACAGAGAGAGAACACACGGGGCTGGGCTTCACAGTGACTGTTCACTGTGATAGCTAATCAGAGGCTATCACCGCGATCAGGTAACCAGGAATCGGGAGTTCCGGTTCCAGATTATTAGTACAGGGCCCAGACACAGCGAGTCCCGGTCTCCCAGCACAAAGGGAGATGCACAAATATGCGGCCCCACAGAAAAAAGCCCAGCGCATATTTGTGTACGCTCCAGAGGTTAAAGTGTTTTTGTAGCTCTCTGCAAAGATTTCCCAGGAAGTCACGTGTTGTCATTTGGATTGGAAATTAAGGGAAATTCCTCCAGCGGTTTCACAATCGTAAAAACATGGCAAAGGTTTTAACCATTTCCAATGCAAAAATTTAATTTCAGCGGAAATTTCACCTTAACCACTTCAATACCGGGGGGCATTTTCACCCCCTTCCTTCCCAGACCAATTTTTAGTTTTCAGCGCTGTCGCACTTTGTCGCACTTTGAATGACAATTGCGCGGTCATGCTACACTGTCCCCACAAATAGAGCTTTCTTTTGGTGGTATTTGATCACCTCTGCAGTTTTTTTATTTTTTGGGCTATAAACAAAAGAAGAGCGAGAATTTTGAAAAAAACACTATTTTTGACTTTTTGCTAGAATAAAAATCACAATTTAAAAAAAATTATAATAATTTTTCCTCAGTTTTTAGGCCGATACGTATTCTACATATTTTTGGTAAGAAAATAAAACGCAATAAGCGTATATTGATTGGTTTGCGCAAAAGTTATAGCGTCTACAAAATAGGGGATAGAATTATGTTTTTTTTTATTTTTTTTTTTTTACTAGTAATGGCGGCAATCTGCGATTTTTATTGTGACTGTGACATTGCGGGGGACACATCGGACACTTTTGACACCATTTTGGGACCATTTGCATTTATACAGCGATCAGTGCTATAAAAATGCATTGATTACTGTATAATGTGACTGGCAGGGAAGGGGTTAACACTAGGGGGCGATCAAGGGGTTAAATATGTTCCCTAGGGAGTGATTCTAACTGTAGGGGGAGGGGACTCACAAGGGGAGGAGACCGATCTGTGCTCCTCTGTACTGGGAACACACCATCGGTCTCCTTACCTCTGTTTACACACACACAGATCCACAGTCCTGCTGTATTCGCGGGCGATCGTGGGTGCCCGGCGGACATCGCGGCCGCCAGGCACACGCACCGGGTCACGCGGCGGGCGCGTGCGCCCCCTAGACGACCGGGAAGCCCAGCCAGGATGGGAGATCCCTCCTGCGGACGTCATATTACAATAGCCCAGTATTGAAGTGGTTAAACATTTGTCTCTCACTTCTCCGCTGCTGCTCCTTGCACCCATCCTGGCCCCGGCACTTGTGAGTTATTTTCTATGGTCGGACCTCTTCAATGAGAACCGTGCGGGGACTGAAAACATGGAGGCAGAGAGGAGCACCAGAGTCAGTTCTTCTTAAGCCAGTGAAAGGTGCTAAAGAGTGTTAAGCCAGCCATAGATGGATTGAATCTCAGTTGGTTCAGCAGGTACCGGCCAAGATTTAATCAGTCTACGGGCAGGCTGGTTGTACTGAAGTCATCCATTGATGGACTTCAGTACAACCAGCCTGTCAGATTTTTTTTTTTTCATGCGATCACTGCCAGCGGATATATCCACCAACAGTGATCATTGTGTTCTGCCGGCAGGGAAGGCTCCCCCCCACCAGCGAAACACTATAGTGCTGTGGGAAGGATTCCCCCCCCCCCCATCAACACTGAGCAATTTGAATAATTTCCCCATTAAACACAATCTATGGGCTGCTTAAAGTGGTTGTAAACCCTAGGAGACAACTTAATCTTATCATTTAGCCCCTAACACAGGCAGCTGCGTACTCACATTTGTAGTTTCACAAAAAATCGTCTTAAGTTTTGATGACGTCACCCGCGATTGGGGCTTCTGAAGAAAGCCGTTTATTTGTTTACTTCTTATCCAGAAATCCCTGTGAGATCTTCTCCTCTGCTCGGCACAGAGGAGAAATCTCACCATATTGCACTCATTCTCTGCTTCCTGTTTCTCCCCCATGTGACTGAATAAGACGTCACACAGGGGAGTGAATCACAGCAGCCGCAGACGCATGGGTAATGTGTCAAGGTTGCCGCGGTAACGTCATTTGAGAACAAGGCTTGGTTACGGTGCATGCGCGAGATTTCGTACAGGATAACACTAAGGGCGGAAGTGACGTCAGAAAAGGATTCAATGAACAGAAGTTATAATGGCGCGGTCAGTACCTGGAAATACACAGAACTAGAACATCTAAAAAAAAAAAAAAAGGTATTTACAGGCCTCGGTTTTGAATTCTATATGTTAAGCATTGCAATTAGCTTGGGTAACGTAATAATTGAAAATCAGCATGGGTTTACTTCCTCTTTAACCATTTTATAACCGTGCTAAAGCCGAAAGGCGGCTACAGTGCAGCTCTGTTCTGGAAACAAACCCCGTGTGATCCCTGTGTCCTTTTGCACACAGCTGATCGCGGTAGAGGGCCAATCACAGCAGCCCTTTACCATGTAAGCAGATGTGTCCAATTACAGCTGATCACATTATAAACAGACTTGCCGGTTATCCGCAGTCCTTTCCCTAAGCGCTGTCACAGCACGAGGGGAGCCAGTAACTGGCAAGTGTGATGGGACATTTTACACTGCCAGTCAGGTATCATCGGGGCCCGTCGGTGCAGCCGCCGCCGGGGGCCTGTCGGTGCAGCGTCTTCGGTGCTCATTGGGGCCCATCTGTGAAGGAGAAAAATTACTTATTTGCACAATTTTATAACCAAAACTCAAAGTTTGTTCTTTTCCCAAAATGTTTGCTCTTCTTTTTTCGTTTGTTTAGCAAAAAATTTAATTTAAGTGGTTAAGTTACACATTACACCAACTCTGCAGAATTGCCGACTTCCTGGAGTCTCCTGTCACACATCTGTGACCAGAGGTCTCTTGATAAAGACCTGGGAATTTCCCCCATATATTTGTCCTTTTTTACTGACCTACAAAAAGGTCGCCAGCCTGTAACCAACACTGAACTGTAACAAAGCAAAACCTCCACCAGTGGGTGAGATAAATCAAGGACGTATGCGGAACAACAAAGGATTTCTTTATTTGAACATGAGAAAAATTGCGCTTTAAAATGAACCTACCCTCCACCATTTAACCCCTTGCCAACCGGAGCAATTTTTTAATTTTTACATAGGTGAAAAATGTGCAATTTAAAAAAAAAAAAATGTATTTTTATTTTAGTTTTTTTATCATTTTAACTGCATTGCTATCACAAGGGTTGAACAACCCTTGTGATGGCTTTGGACAGTGACGGGTATCTTTTTTTTTTTTTTTTTTTTTTTTTCTGCATGCTTTATTTACAAAGTCGTTTCCATTTTTAGACAGACAGTAAAAACAAACAATTTACAAGCCAAAGAAAAAAAACAAGAAAAACAGGTAATACAGCAGCAAACCACTAAGTATCGGGTGCAATGGGAACCAAACTACGACAATATTCAAAAGTGTGGGCCCCATGACACCTACGTCATAGAAACAGGAATTCGACAGGTACTTTTTATGCAGACATCGGGGGACTATTAGGCCCCTGATACCCTGTCCTTCAAAAGCATCTGATCAAACACAGATCGTGATTGGTCAGATGTTTCTGGGGCTGTAATGGCCGGGGAAATAAACCGCACTAAAACTGGAAGAGGCTAAATCCTTGTCTGCCTTTCTCTATCTCCTCTGTGGTCAACCCCACCTGGTGGAACGGTACTCCTTCCTTCTTTTTTTTTTTTTTCTTTTCTCATTTTGGTCCCATGCATACTGGGCATCTCCCTGTCATTCTGCTCTGTCACCTATCAGCATTATCCTTGTTGGCGCACGAGCACTGCTGCACAACTGATTGGCTCTGTGTGCTGCTTCTATCTCCCCGAGTTTAGTCCCTAATTTTTAGTAGATTGTAAGAGGCTGATACTGGGTAAAATTCAGGTTCTTACACTGCTGGTATTAAGAAACATTCCGCCCTGGTTCACACTTGTGCGTTTTGACATGTCAAATCAGCGGCATTTGCCGGCAATGGCACCATCCTAATCGGTGCGACGTTGCATCCGTGGCGCTGCACTGATTTCAAAAAGTAGTTTCTGTACTACTTTTTTACGATTTTTCAGGCCGCGATTTACATTGACATCTGTGCAGAAACCTGCACAGATGTCTCTGAAATCGTGGCCGAAATCGGGACTGACAAGCGGGAGTGAAATCGTGCGAGTTCAGCTGAAAGCCGGTTTGGCTGTACTTCTGGGGCCCTCCAGCTGTTGGTGGAACTAAATTTTCCCATGAGGCATTGCAAGGCTGGCAGTTACAATTACCCCCAGAGGCATGATGGGACTTTTAGTTCTGCAACAGCTGGAGGGCCCCCAGGTTACCTACCCCTGCCCTAGGGAATAAAATGACGATCGTTGCAATTTTTTATATCACATTGTAATGGTCGTTTAACCACAAAGGGGTTAATATGGATTCTACTACTGTTCCGAATTGTAAAGGTTAGATAACATTGCATGCATGCTGAAAGCAAGACTCAACACGTCCGTGTAGAACCGTTACTTCCGTATCTAACGATTTATTACAGGCAGTACTAAACTTTTTACACATAGCATGATACGTCACTATTATGTTAATATAAACCTGCAAACCACATCTGATTGGCTGATATACAAGAAGAGTACAAAAATGTGATGATCAATCTTGGTTGTCCCTCTGATTTGTCTTCATTTCCGCATTCCAAAGATGTGTGGGAGAAGGGGGCATCCGCCATTTTCTGTCTTCAGTCTTTTCGGTGGGAGGGGGTGTATTAGAAACTGATTTGAGTAAGGAAGGATTACAGCAGTGGTGTACATAAAAAGAAATACAGACTTTATAGTATAGTAAAGATGCATAGAGAATAGATATTTTCTAACATTATGCTCATCACATTCCTTCACAACATGGTGTTGGGGGAAAAAATACACTTTAATGAATTGAAAACACAATATATACCCAATTTTTTTGTAAAGTGTGAAAGATGATTTTAATGCCGAGTACATAGATATCTAACATGTCACTCTTTTTTAAATTGCGCACGCTCGAAGAATTGCGACAAACTACGGTACTTAAAAATCTCCATAGGCGATGCTTTAATTTTTTTTTTTTTACAGGTTACCTATTTAGAGTTAGAGGAGGTCTAGCGCTAGAATTTTTGCTCTCACTCTAATGTTCATGGCGATACCTCGCGTTTGGTGAAAATACCGTTGACATATGTGTGCGTTACTTACGTATGCGTCCGCTTCTGTGCGTGAGCATGGAGGGATAGGGACTTTTTTTTTTTTTCTTATTTATTTTACTTGTTTAAATTCTTTACACTTCCTTTTAAAATAAAATAAAAGTATCTTTTTTTCCTATATACAAGAAATTTAAACATTCCATGTAATAGAAATAAGAATGACAGGTCCTCTTAAGACCCCAAATCTCTTCTTTACCTTTTTTTAAAACAAAAGATCAAAAAACAAAAAAAAAAGTTTTTTTTTTTTTTAATTCTTAAGCAAAAAATAAAAAAACCCAGTGGTGATTAAATGCCACCAAAAAACAGCTCTATGTGTGGGGGAAAAAAATTTATAAAAATTTCATATGGGTTCAGTGTTGCATGACCGCGCAGTTGTCATTCAAAGTGCGACAGCGCTGAAAGCTGAAAATTGACCTGGGCAGGAAGGGGGAATAAGTACCGGTAGGCAAGTGGTTAAAGAGCTGAATCCAGGCCTTTCTTAGTAAAGTTGTTGCTTATCCTCTGATGTAGGATGAATCGGGCACAGCAGACAGCAGCGGTCTCGATGACAGCACGCCGGAGAAGTTCATTGGACCTCTTCCCAGGGACGGCTCTGTGGGCTGCACAAGTGACTACGTCAGTCAGAACTACTCCTATTCATCACTGCTCAATAAATCGGACACTGGTATGTGTCCTCCCTCCGCTGACATCCCATGGCGTCCTTCTCCACAACGAGGAGGCGATGTTTGTCCTGGTCCTGACGTTTCCTACTGTTTTCACCTCTCTCCTTCCAGGTTACGTGGGTTTAGTAAACCAAGCCATGACCTGCTACCTGAACAGCCTTCTGCAGACACTGTATATGACCCCGGAGTTCCGCAACGCTCTCTACAAGTTAGTATTGGGCAAATTGTGTGTGTGTTTTTTTTTTTTTTTTTTTTATTTTTATTTTTTTTTAATAGTGATAGTCCAACAACATGGCTAATTTTTCTGACATGGGGGATATTTACTAAAACTGGTACACACAGACTCTAGTGCACCTGTGCATAGTAACCAATCCGCTTCCAGGTTTTATTGTCAAAGCTTAAGGCTCCTTTCACACTGAGGCGTTGCAATAATGCGCTAAAAATGATTAGCGCTATTACGGCGTTTTTTATACCTCATTTTTAACGTGTTTTTGCGGTAAAAAGGATTATTTGGTATCCCTCAATCCTCCACTCTACTGCGGTCATGTGACCTTCCCACAGCTTCTGGGCGTTTTTACCGCGGTACTCATTTATTTCAATGGGGATAGGCATTTTTACAGCGCTATTTTATGCGCCCCAAAGATGCTCCAAAAAAGCTGTTTGTGGGATTTTTCCCAACGCACAGCCAGCACAACGCCTCAGTGTGAAAGCCCTCAGGGCTTTCACATTGAGAATGCTGGGGCAGGATTATTTCAGGCATTTTTACAGCGCTATTTTTAGCGATAAAACGACTGAAAAAACGCCTCAGTGTGAAAGGGGCCTAATTGAACAAGGTGATTTGGTTGCCATGCACAGCTGCGCCAGATTTTAAATGCTCTTGTTTTAGTAAATCTTCCCCCACTGTTCTCTTCGGAGTTACCCTTAATGCACCCAGTGGGTTCCTAGTCCTTTTAGCAACTTCTTTTCGTTTGTGTTAATGGGAACATTTTAGTATGTTTCCATATTTTGCTCAGTGCATGTCCTGTTCCATTAATACTCATTTAAAGCTAAACTCCGGGATAGGCAAATGTTGTGTAAATCTTGTCTCCACCCCCTTCTGTAGTTTTCTGCAGGTCTCTAGTAGTGGGTCAAAAGGGGGGTGGGGGGGAGGAGTTTGGGACTTTAAATGAGGCGCATATGTGGTGCACCTCCATCCCGAATTCAAAAAAGTAAATGGAAGTTTGGGACTTTGAGTGAGACTGTAGACATGGTGTAGGTAAAAAAGGTACATGTTTGTTCAAAATAAACGCATGAACATCTCCACACAGAAATCACATGGAAGGAAAAACATTCTGTTTGATGCGATTCCCTAGAGTTACACACACATAAGTATGGGTATGCACAATACAAGCAACAAGGTACATCAGTGTGTGACCAGGTGCCACATAGTGATCCGTATGGATAATGGAATACATTTAGTGAGTTACATATGTACAAATATCGCATGGCAACAAGCGCTAAAAACATGAAAAAATTAGCATATAAAACCAGTAAAAGCATAAGTAAATGATTGTGTTGTCAACTGAGTTGATGTGTTTTCTGATTCCCAACGCGTTTCGTGTGTAAGTTACACTCTTCAGGGTCTAGTGCTCAGGACATCTAAAAAATATATAATGAAGTGTAAATGACTAAATCTGGTTGCTGGTCAAAAGAAATAGATGATGGGACACAAAAGCCCAGCTTGAGTACTTACATGGAATCTGGTACAATGGGTATGGTGCATTTGGAGCCCTGACCAAAAATAGGTCCGTCATGGGAGCTGAGGTGATATATGGCCGCACTTAGGCGGGGGGTGTACTATCGCAGCTCTCTCAAGGACACCGGAACATGCAGTGTTGACGTTTATAAAAAAAATTGAACCAAAGGTGGCTGCCAAAGGCAATCTAAAAAAATACGCAAAATAAAAATGTCAAAACATGTTCATGCCCGGTGGGGGAAGGACCACAATGGGGAAATAAAAGGTAAAATGACCTGATGCTCAAATCCCAGGAGTCCCAAAAATGCAGGGACCGATCCATGAACCATGGTGCTGTATGGCGTCTCAGAATAGTGGTGGAAGTGTGTTTGGGGAGGGTTCATATAAGAGCACTCCACACAGGTGCAGGCTAATGATCACCAGCATTGTGTAGGCAATAGAGAACACCCCCCACACGCAGGTGCAGGCTAATGATCACCCGCATTGTGTAGGCAATAGAGAACACCCCCCACACGCAGGTGCAGGCTAATGATCACCAGCGTCATGCAGGCAAAGCGTAAGACAGGAGGAACCCCCGACGTGGGTGGGGGGACACCCACAGAGGAGCTCGTGTCTCCAAGCTACGCCGGCTGAGATGGATGAACGCATGCTCAGTGTCATGACGCCAACATGTGACGTCCCACGCTGAGCGGGACGCATGACGCCGATGCGCTGTGTGCCCGGGCCCCACCATCACACAACCCACCGCCCGTATGGGTGGGGGAAGGGGGACAGCGAAGCGGATGCGCAGAGCGCATCGCAGCTCCCAAATGACAATAAAAAAGCCAGGGACATGCATAACACCAAACCCCAATCCCAGAACCGTGGTAAAACGCATGTATGCTGCCCATTCTCATGGACATGGATGAACCATGTCCTTGGAGAGCACAGCCTCAATAAGGCACATTACCTAATGGGGCTTGGCAACCTAACACCTGGGTGGCAGGGGAAAACTGCCTACCCTGTCTAACAGTCTCCATCCCTATTAGAAGAACAAAAGGGGGCGGGGGGAGTTTGGGATCCCTAATTCGAAAAAGTCCCAAACTTCCATTTACTTTTTCTAGTAGTGGGTGGAGCCTGCTGGGCCACTCCCAAAGCTCTTCTTTTTTTTTCTCTCTCCCTTTCCCACTCTCCCTCCCCTTGTGAAGGGTGACTGGTCTTGTCTCCGTCCTATACTGTGGTTTTCTGCAGACAGTCTGTAGTGGGTGGAGACTGCTGGGTCACGCCCACAGCTCTGCTTTTGTGTTAGGGTGACTGGTCTTGTCTCCACCCCTTCCTATAGTGCAGGCATGTCCAAAGTTCGGCCCGTGGGCCAATTGCAGCTCACGGTCCGGTTTTGAACGGCCCACCAGGTTATCTAAACATATACCGTATATCTTTTGTGGCCCCTGACAATCTCCCAGCGCCGGGGCCACAGAAGATATATAGGTATTAGGCTGGCTGCCTCGGAGGGAGGAGGCGGGACGAGTGCCGTGCACACAGGAGGATTATTTCCTGTTTACACTGCAGCCTCTGCTAATAGGAAGTCCCGTCTCCGGCCATTGGACGACTGTTCTGTCCATCAAAGGAGGCGGGACTTTCTCTTAAAGAGGCTGCTGTGTAAACAGGACATTCTCCTGGATATCTTTTGGCGCTCGTCCTGCCTCTTCTATGTCCCCTCCAAGGCTGCACTGATGGCAATGGTGGGTGCCGCATTCCTGGCAATGGTGGGTGCCGCATTCCTGGCAATGGTGGGTGCCGCATTCCTGGCAATTGGGGGGTCTGCAGATGAGCACTGACCCTTATTTTGCTTCACAAATCTTTATTTAAAATTTTACGTTTTTTTTTTCCTGAAACTTCCCTCTTAAAGTGAAGGTGCGTGTTATACGCCAATAAATACGGTATATGCAAATACGCCCAAGCTCATCTCTTTACTCACACACAGCCACAAAGGCAAGAGAATTCTTGTTTGGCAGTGTATTAGTGCTCGAACGAACACACTTAGACCGAATTTTAATGGTTCACAGAATGTCAGGCCAAATGGTCGGCCCTCGAGCACGTTCACGTCATCAAATCTGGCCCTCTTTGAAAAAAGTTTGGACACCCCTGCTATAGTGGAGAGGGGCCTGCTAGCCCCTCCCACAGCTCTTTTCTCTCTCCTTGTGCAGGATGACTGGTCTTGTCTCTGCCCCTGCTACACACAGAATCTGGTACGGCTGTGCATGGTAACCAATCGTGAAGCCTTGACAATAAAACCTGGAAGGTAATTGGTTTCTATACACAACTGCACTAGATTCTGCATGCACCGGTTTTAGTCTCCCGCACAGAGTCTCCTCTGTCATAAAAGCCTCTCTATCAGCTCTATAAGTGTTTTTTGTTTTTTTATTTTGGTTTACTTTCACTTTAAAGTGATTGTAAACCTTCCTGTTTAAATGTATTTTTTTTTTTTTTTAAATAACAAATGTCATACTTCCACTGTGCAGCTCGTTTAGCACAAAGTGGCCCTGATCCTCCTCTTCTGGGGTTACCGCGTGGGCGCACTCCCAAGTCCAGCATTTGTGTCCATAGACACGAATGCCAAACTTGGCCCCGCCTCCCTCCAGCCGCCCGCGTCATTGGATTTGATTGACAGAAAATGGCTGCGCTGATATCGGTCTATCCAATGAAGAGCTGGGACTCCGTGCAGAGAGGGAGAACGTGTCTCCGCTGAGGGAATTAAGGGGCTCAGGTAAGTAAAACTGGGGGCGGGGGGCTGGTCACTGAGGGTTTACAACCCCTTTAAGGTGTTTTATGCCACTCCTAAAATTCACTTTTTTTTTTTTTATAATAATGAACACAAACGTGGATTTTTGATCTCTATTAATCTGCTTGATGTTTAGCATTAACATGTTGTCCTGACAGGTGGGAGTTTGAAGATCCTGATGAGGACCCAGTAACCAGCATCCCCTACCAGCTGCAGAGGCTCTTCGTCTTATTACAGACCAGTAAAAAAAGGGCGATTGAAACAACAGACGTGACGCGGAGTTTCGGCTGGGATAGTAGTGAAGGTAAAAAGGAAAACTTTGATAAAGCATACATTGTTAGAGGATCATGTCTGCTTAGCATACCCTAAGCCCTGACTATTGTTGTGTTTGACAGCCTGGCAGCAGCATGATGTGCAGGAGCTCTGCAGGGTCATGTTTGATGCTCTGGAGCAGAAATGGAAGCAGACGGAGCAGGTAAGTGTCCCTGGAGGGGGGGGGGTGTTGACTGCTGAAGATATACATTGCTCAAGTTGTGCAGTATGTTCCTTGTACAGCTCCTCCCCTGAGTAGGGCTCAGCCTCCTCTTTCATAGAGTGCATTCATATCATAAATCTGATTGCTTAAACACTTGCCGACCCCCCCCCCCCCCCACAGTACATTTACTGCGTGGGCGGGGCGTTGCATGCAGGCACAATGACGTAGATGTACATCATTGTGCCTGCTCGGGCTTATCATTTTTGGGAACCAGTGACACCAATACAGTGATCAGTGCTAAAAAAAAAAAATGCACTGTCACTGTACTAATGACACTGGCTGAGAAGGGGCGATCAAGTATCTGCCTGTAACAGAGATATGAGCAGAAAGCTATCCTGAGAGTCAGGAGGAGCCCGACGACGTACCCACGATCTTCTGATCAGGCTCCTTAGAAAAAAATCAAATAAATGCACATTTTATTGCGGTGCGATTCCTGTGCGAATCACATGCAGCACTGCACAAGTGTGACCCCCAGTCTTAAGACTGTATTTTGAGAGATTTAGCCTGAAGCACAAGTGAAACTGTTGCCTTTTTTTTTTTATCTAAGAACCCCTGTCAGGTTTTTATTTCAGTGCGTGCCCCACTGGGAGATTTCCCATCACTTCCAGTCTCAGCTGGAATGGGAATTGAGGAATCTCCCCAACAGGGAGCACAGGTGGCAGTAAAAACCTGACAGAGGGTCTAATTTATTAGTTGCCTGGTCCAACCAGAACAAGTTTTGCAGGAATTCCCCTTCAATCTGTTGCAGTTTTATTTTTTTGTTTATTTTTATTGACAGGCCGACCTCATCAATCAGCTGTATCAGGGAAAGCTGAAAGATTACGTTCGATGCTTGGAGTGCGGCTATGAAAGCTGGAGGATCGACACCTTTTTAGACATCCCTCTTGTCATCAGGCCGTATGGCTCCAGCACAGCGTTTGGTAGTGTGGTATGTAACTGTAATGTGGGGTTTCTCCATACATGGTGCTGATGTTAAAGATGTCATCTGAAAGTCAACTTTTAGTTTTGGGAGGAGTGTGATGCAAAAAAAATAAAAAATTGCCTCATCAGTCCCGGACTTTACATCAGGGGTCACAACTGTTTTTCACTGAAGGGCTGGATTCAATGTATGTGAATGCATGGAGGGCCACATACACCTGCTAATGAAGATGATAATAATCCCCCTTTACATTACACAGCACCTGCACCTCTGGACCCCTTTACATTACACAGCCCCACACCTCTGGACCCCTTTACATTACACAGCCCCGCACCTCTGGACCCCTTTACATTACACACCACCCTGCACCTCTTGACCCCTTTACATTACACACCACCCTGCACCTCTTGACCCCTTTACGTTACACACCACCCTGCACCTCTGGACCCCTTTCCATTACCCTGCACTTCTGGACTTCTTTACATTACACAGCCCCCTCCACCTCTGGACCCCTTTACATTACACAGCCCCGCACCTCTGGACCCCTTTACATTACACAGCACCTGCACCTCTTGACCCCTTTACATTACACACCACCCTGCACCTCTGGACCCCTTTCCATTACCCTGCACCTCTGGACCCCTTTACATTACATAGTCCCTGCACTTCTGGACTCCTTTACATTACACAGCCCCCTCCACCTCTGGACCCCTTTACATTACACAGCCCCCCCCACCTCTGGGCCCCTTTACATTACACAGCCCCCCCTGCATATTACACAGCCCCCGCAGCTCTGCCCGTTCCTCCCTTGCCCCTTGCAGAGAGGGAGACTGAGCAGGAAGCTGAATGAGAACGGGAGAGCTTCCGCAGTTCATTTTTTCATATTAACAAGCTGGTGATTGGTTGGTAGGACCATCTAGCAACCAATCACCTGGAAAGTTAACTCTGGAAGCTTCCACTGTCTTATCAGGGCTGCTGTGTGGCTCTTCTGTGTTCTCATTCAGCTTCCTGCTCTGCTCTTACTTAAAATGCCGACCCCTGCTTTATACTAATTGCATTGTCATTATTGGCCTGACGTTGCACACTGGCTGATATGCCAGTAGGGTACCAATGTCAATCCCTCTTTTCATCACAGTACTCAGGTCTGACACTTGGCTGCTCAGGCACTGATCAGTGCATTGTGGGAACTCGAAAAGCCTGGCCGCTGACCAGGAGGTGGGGTATTGTAGGGAAGGTAAGTACAGCCGCATTTAGGTGAACCTGTGCTTTTCTCATGGAGGATAAAGCGACAGGTTCTCTTTAATTTAGCTTTTACAACAATGTATACTCTTCTTTCGCTCCTCCTCCTCAGCCCCCGGGAGCCAAGAAATGACCTGTGTATGCTACAAATCTCTGGAGTCATAGCTTTTAATGGACTGTGGACTCCCCTGTGACCGTTCTAATTGGCCCAAAGTGATCACATGCCTCTTCATACCCAAAAGTATCCTTTGGCCTCCCTGCACTGACCAGAGCGACAGGGGAGGATATGCTGGAGAGGTGCAGTGAGATTAAAAACAGATCTGTTATGTTACTCTTAATGGTCAAAGCACAAGTTCACTTTAAAATCCCTATGCATGAAGGTGAAAAAACATCCGACAATACCGCCCCCGTTTTACTTACCTGACCCCTCGAAAGTCCCGCGCTCGTCCCCGTCCTCCTCCTCGCCGTTCAGCCTGGCCTTTGATTGGCTACTGTGGATAGATTGAAAGCAGCGCAGCCATTGGCTCGCGTTGCTGTCAATCACATGCAATAACGCGGCGCACCGGGGGGCAGGGCCGTGTGATACAGCCAGCGGCTATTGGCGCGTTTACTGTATCACTGGAGCGCACCCGCAATCACTCACCACCATGCGAGCTCGCATATAGGTGGTGAGTGATTGCGGGGAGGAGCCGAGATAGCTGCCGAGGGACCCCAGAAGACGTGGATCGGGGGCCACTCTGCAAAACGAGCTGCACAGTGGAGGTAAGTATAACATGTTTGTTTTAAAAAAAAAAAAATATAGAAAATTTTGTTTACAATCCCTTTTTAAGGTTTGGAGGCTGACGTTTGGTAACTCGAACCTTCAGCTCCCTCCACATCTTTTCTATGGGATTAAGGTCTGGAGACTGGCTAGGCCACTCCGGGAACTTAATGTGCTTCTTCTTGAGCCACTCCTTCGTTGCCTTGGCCGTGTGTTTTGGGTCATTGTCATGCTGGAATACCCATCCATGGCCCATTTTCAATGCCCTGGCTGAGGAAAGGAGGTTCTCACCCATGATTTGATGGTACATTGCCCCGTCCATCGTCTCTTTGATGCGGTGAAGTTGTCCTGTCCCCTTAGCAGAAAAACACCCCTAAAGCATAATGTTTCCACCTCCATGTATGACGGTGGGGATGGTGTTCTTGGGGTCATAGGCAACATTCCTCCTTCAAACACGGCGAGTTGAGTTGATGCCAAAGAGCTTGATTTTTGGTCTCATCTGACCACAACGCTTTCACCCAGTTCTCCTCTGAATCATTCAGATCTTCATTATCAAACCTCAGACGATCCTGTACATGTGCTTTCTTGATCAGGGGGACCTTGCGGGCGCTGCAGGATTTCAGTCCTTCCCGGCGTAGTGTGTTACCAATTGTTTTCTTGGTGACTCTGGTCCCAGCTGATATCGACAAGATTCTCCCGTGTAGTTCTGGGCTGATTCCTCACTTTTCTCATGTTCATTGAAACTCCACAAGGTGAGATCTTTACATGGAGCCCCAGACCGAGGGAGAGTGACAGTTATTTGTGTTTCTTCCATTTGCTAACAATTGCACCAACTGTTGTCTCCCTCTCACCAAGCTGCTTGGCGATGGTCTTGTAGGTCATTCCAGCCTTGTGTAGGTCTACAATCTTCTCCCCGACGTCCTTGGACAGCTCTTTGGTCTTGGCCATGGTGGAGAGATTGGATTCTGATTGCTTTTGTGGACAGGTGTCTTTTTTCTTTTTTTTTTTTTATACAGGTAACAAGCTGAAATTAGGAGCACTCCCTTTAAGAGAGTGCTCCTAATCTTAGCTTGTTACCTGTATTGAAGAGAAGGGAGCCAGAAAGCTTGCTGATTGATAGGGGATCAAATACTTCTTTCACTCATTAAAATGAAAATCAGTTTATATCTTTTTTGAAATGTGTTTTTCTGGATATTTTTGTTATTCGGTCTCTCACTGTTATAATAAACCGACCAATAAAATTATAGACTGATCATTTCTTTGTCAGTGGGCAAACCTCCAAAATCGTCAGGTGATCAAAGAGTTTTTCCCCTCGCTGTAAGTCAACGCTTGGCGTCATGTTATATACGTCTGTTAGTATTCAGCCTTTTTTATAAGCACGATTTGTGTTTTGTTCTGCCAGGAAGAAGCTCTTCATGCATTCATCCAGCCTGAGACTCTTGACGGTCCCAACCAGTACTTCTGCGAGCGCTGTAAGAAGAAGTGCGATGCCAGGAAGGTAGGGTGTGTGTATGGTGGGGAGGGGGGAGGAAGGGCAATCTATATTTATTGGCCTTTGCTGGTTTCTGGTGTCTGTCCCATTTAAAGTGGTAGTAAACTGCCTTGTGTGTTTGTTTTTTTTAAACGTGCAAGGCAAAGTTATAATGTCCTAGTATATATCACATACTAGCACATTATGTGAAACTTGCCTTTAATGCTGTCCCAAGTCGCAGGACAAGTCACACACGTGTGAAAGGGGCCTAAAACAGTCATTTTCATTACCGGATATCAAAAATAGGAGATCCTGGGCCTCTTATGCATCTGTCCCATGAGAGTCTGACCTGAGATCTGCTTCTCTAGGGCCTGCGCTTCCTGCACTTCCCATATCTGCTGACTCTGCAGCTGAAGAGGTTCGACTTTGATTACACCAGCATGCACCGAATCAAGCTGAACGATCGGATGACCTTCCCCGAGGAACTGGACATGAGCCCTTTCATTGATGTTGAAGATGAGGTAATCTGATTGATCTGTGTTGTTGGGGGGAGTTCTGTGGATTTAGTGTCTTAAAGCGGAGTTCCGCTGAAAAAAATAAGTCGGCAGCTACAAATACTGCAGCTGCTGACTTTTAAAATAGGAACACTTACCTGTCCAGGGCGTCCGCAATGTCCTCACCCGAATCCGACCTGTCCCTTGGCTCCCGGGTGGAGGCCGCGGCATCTTCAGTAAGGGAATCGGCAAGAGAAGCCTCGCGGCTTCACAGCCTGATTCCCTACTGCAAATGTGCGAGTCGCGCTGTGCGTCCTGAGTGGTCCCTGCTGTCTTCTGGGACCTGCGTGTCTCCCAGAAGACAGTGGGGTGCAGGAGGGGCCAGGCATGGCATAGATCACTGCAGATACTGCAGCGATCTATCGCCAGAAGTGGGAGCAAATACCTGGATTAGACAGGTATCTGCCCCCCCCCCCAAAAGGTGCCAAATGTGACACCGGTGGGGGGAGGAATCCGATCAGCGGTTGTTCTATTTTTGGGTGAAACTCCGCTTTAAAGATGTGTTTTGTGTTTTGCAATAGATTCTTCCAGTGCAGGTCTGTGCTGGGAAATAAACAATCGTGCAACTGATAGACCATCAGATATTCTACTTGTGTCACCCAAAGCTGTGAAAAAATGTCTGTGGGGACAAAGCCTCACAATTAAGAAAGGTTGTCACTCTGATTTTAAAGCCTGAGGCAATTTTCTTTCCTTCAACGACGAGTTTATTCCCCCCCCCCCCCCATCAGCGCAGTCAGTGTTGACAGGGGGGAATTCTTCCCATCGAGCTATTGTGTTCTGTCGCGGGGAGCCTTCCCCACCGGCAGAATGCAGTCGTCTCTGCTTGCCGCCAGCAGTGATGGAGCAAACAATAAATATAATCTGACAGGCTGGTTGTACTGAATTCGATCGATGGATCAACTTCAGTACAAACAGCCTGCCCATAGACGGATCTAATACGGCCGGTTCCTGCTAAACCAGCCAAATTCCGATCCGTCTATGGCCCGCTTAAAGTATAACTAAAGGCAAAACGTTTTTTTTTTTTTTGGGCTTTAGATAGAGTGGAGAGGGATTAGAACACCTGTCAGTTTTTATTGCTGTCTGTGGCCCCCCGTTGGGAAGATTCATCCTCTGTGTCTTGTTTACCATTATCATTGAAAGTTAAAGTGGTTGTAAAGAGAATTTTTTTTTTTTTCTTTTAAATAACAAACATGTTATACTTCCACTGTGGAGCTCGTTTTGCACAGAGTGGCCCCGAACCTGGTCTTCTGGGGTCCCTCGGCGGCTGTCTCGGCTCCTCACTTCAAGAACTTAACACCTTCATGCAAGCAAGTTTGCATAGTGGTGAGTTCTTGCGGGCGCGCTCCCGTGATACTGGCGGTGGCTATAGCTGCTCACTGTATCACTCGGTCCCGCCCCCCAGCGTCATTGGATGTGATTGACAGCAGCGCGAGCCAATGGCTGCGCTGCTTTCAATCAATCCACTCTATCCAATCAACGACCAGGCTGAGCGGCGAAGAGGACGTCGGGGGCGAGCGCAACAGGTGAACGGGCTCAGGTAAGTAAAACGGGGGGGGGGGGGGCGGTATTGTCGGATGTTTTTTCACCTTCATGCATAGGATGCATGAAGGTGAAAAAAAACGTAACTTTTTAATGTCCTTTTAAGTAAAAGAAAATCCCAAATTTTGGCTTCTCCCCAGAAAAGTAATAGAGGGGAAAGCTTCCAATGGATTTTGTAGGGATTTCCGCTCACTTCCTGTTTGGCTATGGGACGGGAAGTGAAGGGAAATCTCTGCAATGGGACGTAGATGGCAAAATAAAAATCTGACAGGGGTTATAACCATCCCTTACTTTATCCGCAATAAAAAAAAAAACTTTTGCCTAGATTTCTACTTTAACTCCAGAAATACTTTGACTTTATGTTAATTTTGACCAGGCTGGCCCTAAGAATTTCCTTTACTAATTAATTCACTGACTGTTGGCGCTGTATGTAGCATCAGCCACACACATTATACAGAGCTGCGTTTTGGGAGCAGGACAGGGACTTCCCATCCCCTTCCCAGGACAAAATTGCGTCAGGCTGAGTGCTGCTGAGACATACATATGATGCCATGTATTTTTATCAGTGAATATAAGGCTTCCTCTGATTGGCTGAGGTGGAGAGGCGGGTGGATGTCTTGATCCCCACCTCAGCCAATCGGAGGAAGCGGTTTATTCATGCATACAAATGCAAGGTTTCCTGTAAATTGCTAAGCAGCGTTCAGCCCGACTTGATTTTGTTCTGGGGAAGGGAAAGGTTCGGCATGTGGCCATTTTATGCCCTTTGTTCCCTTTTTTTATGAATAACAACAGAACTTTACAGCATCACAAAAATCCTCCCCCATCATCTTAATGGATGACCCCCACTCTGCATTTCCTGTGTGATGTACAGTATCTCACAAAAGTAAGTACACCCCTCACATTTTTGTAAATATTTTCTTCTATCTTTTCATGTGACAACACTGAAGAAATGACACTTTGCTACAATGTAAAGTAGTGAGTGTGCAGCTTGTATAACAGTGTAAATTTGCTGTCCCCTCAAAATAACTCAACACACAGCAATTAATGTCTAAACCGCTGGCAACAAAAGTGAGTACACCCCTAAGTGAAAATGTCCAAATTGGGCCCAAAGTGTCAATATTTTATGTGGCCACCATTATTTTCCAGCACTGCCTTAACCCTCTTGGGCATGGAGTTCACCAGAGCTTCACAGGTTGCCACTGGAGTCCTCTTCCACTCCTCCATGACGACATCACGGAGCTGGTAGATGTTAGAGACCTTGCGCTCCTCCACCTTCCATTTGAGGAGCCCCACAGATGCTCAACAGGGTTTATTTAGGTCTGGAGACATGCTTGGCCAGTCCATCACCTTTACCCTCCGCTTCTTTAGCAAGGCAGTGGTGGTCTTGGAGGTGTGTTTGGGGTCGTTGTCATGTTGGAATACTACCCTGCGGTCCAGTCTCTGAAGGGAGGGGATCATGCTCTGCTTCAGTATGTCACAGTACATGTTGGCATTCATGGTTCCCTCAATGAACTGTAGCTCCCCAGTGCCGGCAGCACTCATGCAGCCCCAGACCATGACACTCCCACCACCATGCTTGACTGTAGACAAGACACACTTGTCTTTGTACTCCTCACCTGGTTCCTGCCACACACGCCTGACACCAAATAAGTTTATCTTGGTCTCATCAGACCACAGGACATGGTTCCAGTAATCCATGTCCTTAGTCTGCTTGTCTTCTGCAAACTGTGCCCTGACAGGCTGACCCCACCCCTTCAACCTCTGCAGCAATGCTGGCAGCACTCATACGTCTATTTCCCAAAGACAATCTCTGGATATGACGCTGAGCACGTGACCTCAACTTCTTTAGTTAACCCATGGCAAGGCCTGTTCTGAGGGGAACCTGTCCTGTTATACTGCTGTATGGTCTTGGCCACTGTGCTTGGCCATCGTGCTGCAGCTCAGTTTCAGGGTCTTGGCAATCTTATAGCCTCGGCCATCTTTATGTAGAGCAACAATTATTATTTTTTCAGATCCTCAGAGAGTGCTTTGCCATGAGGTGCCATGTTGAACTTCCAGTGACCAGTATGAGAGAGTGAGAGTGATAACACCAAGTTTAACACACCTGAGAGCTTGTAACACTAATGAGTCACATGACACTGGGGAGGGAAAATGGCTAATTGGGCCCAATTTGGACATTTTCACTTAGGGGTGTACTCACTTTTGTTGCCAGCGGTTTAGACATTAATGGCTGTGTGTTGAGTTATTTTGAGGGGACAGCAAATTTACACTGTTATACAAGCTGTACACTCACTACTTTACATTGTAGCAAAGTGTTGTCACATGAAAAGATGCAACAAAATATTTACAAAAATGTGAGGGGTGTTCTTACTTTTGTGAGATCCTGTAGCTGTCCTCTTCTGTGTAATCATGCCAACTTGTTTCCTCTTTGTAAGAAGTCTCCTCAGACAGAGAGCTGCACAGACAGCGGAGCAGAGAACGAAGGAAGCTGTCACAGCGATCAGATGAGCAATGACTTCTGCACTGATGACGCCTTGGATGAGGGAATCTGTCTAGAGAGTAACAGCAGTGTGGAAAAGCTGAATAAGTCCTCCGAGAAGGTAAGGTACCGACATCAAAGGAAATTAGGTTTGCAAAATATTATGCAGCTCCGTACCTCTTGATTATACAGGACAGAACATAAAGGAGAACTCTATGCAAATACTAAAGACACAAATTAATGCAACTCCATATTCATTAGACTGTTAAAGTGGAACTAAACCCTCCGATCCTTTTCAGCCAAGGAAGCTGCCATTTTGGTCTCTGTTTGATCTGCAACTGCCATGGTGCTACACATGTGATCCATTATGACACCAGCCATTTGATGGTTTGACAGTTGGGTTGAGAACACAAGCAAATGTGACAGTTGGCATTCCTGGCATGCTGAGAATGTAACTGTTTTTTTTAATCCATTTAATGGATGGGTTTAATTCCACTTTAAAGATGATCACAATGTTTTAGTGAACTTTAACCACTTCCCATAGTCATGACGTCCACAGGTGGGATCGCCCATCCTGGATGGGCGTAATGATGTCCTCGGCTTCCTGGCGGTATAAGGGGGCGCACACGCACCGCGTCACTCGGGAGTCGATGTGCATGCCCGGCCGCCGCGATTGCTGGTGACAGAGCAGGAATGTGGATCTGTGTGTGTAAACACACAGATCCACGTCCTGTCAAGGGAGAAGAGACAGATCGTGTCTTCCTAGTTTATAGGAACACTGATCGGTCTCCTCCTAGTCGGTCCCCTCCTCCCCCCAGTTAGAATCACTCCCTAGGTAACACATTTAACCCCTTGATCGCCCCCTAGTGTTAACTCTTTCCCTGCCAGTGACATTTATACAGTAATCGGTGCATATTTATAGCATCTGTGTGTGTGTATATGTATATATATGTGTGTGTGTGTGTGTGTGTGTGTGTATATATAATATATATATATATATATATATATATATATATATATATATACACATACATACATACATACATACATACATACATACATACACACTTTTACTAGGGGATGAGATGATGTGTGTAATCACAAAGCGAGCTGGCGACGGCTCGCATGCGAGCGCCCTACCCGAAAGATTTGGGTTGCATATATATACGTGATTCGGCACAGAGGTGCCACGCCTGTTGCAGTAAAACTGTTATAGGGCGGACCTTAAGTGGTTAAATCGTATCCACCCATAAGTGAAACATTCATTTTGCACTAACTTTCTTTTGATATCTTAAAGCTGAATTTCAGGAATTAAGTCTAGCGAAGTACACCTGGGTTTAGTTCTATTATTTATATCTGACAGCTTTATAGTACTCCCGGAAGACGGCTATCTCTGTAGTTCTGGGAGAGGGACGCTAATCCCTCTGACCTCTGGATCTTTGGCAGTAGAGCTGTTACAGCTGCTATGACCACCCCTCCCCTCCTCCTGCCCAATTACAAAAGCCTTGGTATTATGTGAACATATTCACACAATACAAAGGCTTCTGTGAATGGGAAGAGGAGGGGCGGGCTTGGCAGCTGTGTGGGTTTCACTCCGCTCAGATCCAGGAGTGTCTCTCTCTGGGAGAGCAATAAACCTTTCAAATGTAAATAATAGACACAAGTCCGGGAGATGTCATGCAGCTTTCAGCCTTAATTTCATTTTTCGTTTCTATCTCCTATTGCAGAGATTTGTATTTGTTTTTTGTTCTCCTTGTACCACATATTAAAATGTACACAAATTTGCTTTTCTAGAGTTGTTTGTATGAACTTTTTTCCGTGATGGTCCATTCAGGCAGCGCAGCGGGCGGACACTACTATGCCTGCATCAGGTCCTTTTCTGACGACCAGTGGTATAGTTTCAACGACCAGCATGTCAGCCGGGTGAGTTACCAGAAGTACAAACAAATGGCCACTGCCCCCACCTATGACTGGCCTTTGCAGCAAGGAGCACATGGAAGGGCAACGCATGCAAAACAAAACCAAAGAAATTCCAAGCTCAACTTACCGACCAGCCTGCAACCAACAGAGTTATCCTGTCTAACAGTTTGCGTTTAAAAACTGGTTTAGTTTGCACACATTTGCAAATACATGTGTAAGCTACAGAGTCTGCTCAAGGCACCCCAATATTACAACTGGGGTGCCTTGATAGGGCTCTGTAGCTTACGGATGTATTTGCAAATGTGTGCAAATTAAACCTCTGTTTTTAACGCAAACTGTTAGACAGGATATTGCCCTTGGTTGCAGGCTGGTCGGTAAGTTGAGCTGGGAATTTCTTTTGGTTTTGAGTTACCAAAAGGTCCTGTTGTCTGGCTACTGAAAGCCACCATCTAGGCTTTGAAATTCAGCAGAGTCCTCATTACTTGTAATTAGTGCAAACACACAATAAAGATTATGTGGCTCAGTATGAAGTATGCTTTCTTTTTATTGTAGTAAAAAAAAAAAAAAAAGTATGCTTTCTTGGTGTTTAACCACTTCCAGCACAAGGACGTCTTTGACTTTAAGTTTGGATATCTGAATGATGCCTGCAGCTGCGCTTGGCGAACTGGAGAAAGAAGCCGCCGGACGTTGATCATAGAGATTTCCGGTGGCCAAATGGTCCCCAGTCCTCTCTGACCTTCGGAGGCCCGGGGCGCGACGTCATGACGTCACGTTCGGCCGACGGTATTAAAGAAAGCTAAGAACTCGGCTGGAAAGAAAGAGATCGTTCCAGCCTGGAGGAGAGATCTGGGACCCCAGATCTCTCCATAAAGAGAACCTGTCACGCACCATTCCTATTACAAGAGATGTTTACATTCCTTTTAATAGGAATAAAAGTGATCCAATAAAAAAAATTTTAAAAGAGAAAGTCTAAAAATAAAAAAATAAGTAAAATAAACAATAAAAATAAATAAATGTTTTTTTATTTTTTAAAGCACCTCCGTGTGCTAGCGCACAGAAGCGAACGCACACGCAAGTCGCACCTGCATATGTAAACGGCGTTCAAATCACACATGTGAGGTATCGCCTTGTGCGTTAGACCGAACGCAACAATTCTAGCGCTAATAACTCCAAATTGGTAATCTGTAAAAACGTTGAAAGCATCGCCTATGGTGATTTTTAAGTACCGAAGTTTAGCGCCATTCCACAAGTGTGCGCAATTTTAAAGCGTGACATGTTGGGGATCTATTTACTCGGTGTAACTTTAATCTTTCACATTATACAAAAAAATTGGGCTAACTTTACTGTTTTTTGTTATTTTTCTAATTTATTAAACTGTTTGTTTTCTTCCCCAAAAAAAAAAACGCGTTTGAAAAATTGTTGCTCAAATACCACGTGACATAAAAAGTTGCAACGACCGCCATTTTATTTCCTAGGGTTTCTGCTAAAAAAAAAAACATATATAATGTGTAACGGGAAGGCCCGGGGAACCCAGAATCCCTTAGAAAGTATGAGATACCCTTGCTTCAGCTTCCCCCAATGCCTCTTATGTGTAAACCACCCTGTGTCCCTATTAGGGGCACAGGGTGAAGGAAAACCCCACTATGATCTGTGCTAATCAGATTCAATGCTGTATATATATTGTATACATATTGGGTATATACTGTGTGTGGGCTGTTTATGTAATACTTGCTGTGATGGTGTGTGATTTCATGCTATTGTCTATTGTGGCTTGTGGGAGTGAAGCCTGTAATTATAGGTTGTGGAACTAGCAGACAGACAGGTTAATTGAAGAGATGCTGAGGTGTTACCGGTCTGCTTATGTAATGCTAATGATCCTTTCATTGTGTGAAGTCTTTTGATAATGTGGACTGGGAGACAGAAAGGGCATGTGTCTGAGCCATTCACTGTAGTTAATTGGCTCATGTAAATTGGGTCTGGTCAGAGGTGTATGATGAGAGGAGGGTCAGAAGCTTCTCTCTGTGGATATAAAAGTTGTAATGTTTTGCAATAATAAAGTCAGTTCATTTTTGGAAAGCTACATAGTGGGTCTCGTTCTTTTGGAAGGATGAATTCCTATGGGAAGTGGTCGTCTGACTGTGGAGGATCGGCAGTGAATTTGTGTCCAGGAGAGGGAATATCTTTTAAATGGCGTTTAACCCCTTTCATATTTGGGGTGCCGTTACATAATGTTTGGAGGTTCTGAGTAATTTTCTAACAAAAAAATTATGATCTTTACATGTAGGAGAGAATTGCCAGAATAGTCCTGGTATGGAAGTGGTTAAAGAGGACCTGTTGTCTCTCCTTCCCCCCCCCCCCCCCTTAAAGCGGAACTAAAGTTTCACTCTCACAGGAGGGGAAGGGAAATCTCTGCAATAGGACATCGATGACAGGGGGAAAAAAAAAAAACCTGACCAGGTTATAACCCTCCCTTACTCTATCCAAAAATGGGGGGACAATTATTTTTTTGGGCTATAGTTCTACTTTAAGGCTTTATAACCGCTTTAAACAAGCTTGTCAGGTACGTCTGAACTAACAAAACGGCAACACCTTGTGAATGAAATGCCTGTTCATTCAGGCATACATTACATGCAGTTACTATTGTCAAATTTGGAGGTATTGCTGGGGATTCTGATTGGGAGTCGAGAAGCCCTGACGCCTCTTGATTGAACATTCTCCTTATACCCCCCCCCCCATGTTCTGCTGTTATTGGGCTTGGTCATACCTCTCATTTATCCCTGCTGCAATGATAAGGGTTGTATTTTGGTAATACAGATAACCCAAGAGGACATTAAGAAAACCTATGGAGGGTCGACAGGAAGCCGAGGATACTACTCCAGTGCCTTCGCCAGGTATGTACAATGCTTTCTTCTGATAAAAATGTATCCACCTCCGTCAAATCATTAACCGGGAAAGTGTTAGAAACTGCTGCTGTATAACCATTCTTCTTTCCACAGTTCTACCAATGCTTATATGCTCATGTATCGGCTGAAGAATCCTGCCAAAAACGCAAGTAAGTGGGGATTAGTGTCTTGTATGTTACCTTGTTGGAAGGTGTGGTGTTACTTTAGTGGTTTGTGGGTAAAGCATCGGCTGTGGGAGGTTTCGCAGAAAGTTGAAGGCTTTCTGCACACTAGTGCAATCTTGGACATCGCATGTGTTTCGCTCCGCATTGCTGTGCAGATCACATGCGATGTCTGTGCGATGCAAATTCAGCCATACAGATTGTAAAAAAAAGTCCAATTCGCACACAAAAAAAAAAAGATTATTGGGTATTTTTAATAAATAATGAAAAATGTGTCTGTAAATAACGCAAAAATAAAAATAACACTTCTAAATGCAGCAAAACTGACGTTTTTAAACGTCGGATACTATCTGTCAAGTTAAATCGTTCAGGAGAGGTTGTAAAACGTCCCATGTACATTAAAGTGGGGTTCCAATCACATTTTTCATTTTTTAAAAGCATGTTATTTCAGCATTCAATACAGTGGTACATATAAGATGACTTACTATTTTAAAAACCGCCACCAATCTGCCGAGTTACTGCAAAAAGAGACTTTAAAAAAATCTTTGCTCAAGTTTTCATTTTGCTTGTGGGCATGTGAAGCCCACAAGCATTTACTTCCTGGATTGTATTGACGAGTGATTCTAGCCATAGGGGAAGCACACTGCATCCTGGGAAATGATGACACACATTTCCCAGGAGCAGTTGGGAGCTGAGGGAGATGTCAGAATCCGAGGTGATTCAGAAGGCAGATTTCGTGGGACCGCATAGCAACAGGTACTTCCAGGTTTTTTTTTTTGTTTTTTTTTTTTAGGAGAATAATAGGAGATAATAGGAACTCCGAGATATATATGGTTCAATATGTAATGTACGGACACTTATATGTTATATGATCAGGAGGCTGTGTCCTCCACTGGTATGAGCTAATTATGTATCTTGGTGGGCTGAGTTCAGATCTTTTGTTCTTTTGATATTTAATTTTATTTTGAAAAACTAATAAAAAAGCTATATTTGGAAAAAAAAAAAAAAAAAAAAAAAAAAAAATTTGAATTTTTTTTAGGCTATTATATGCACAATAATGCTATTTTGTATTTTTGGTGGAAACTCCACTTTAAGCCTTAGTGAATTGACCCCTTAGTATTTTTTTCCCCCAGTGAATACAAAGCATTCCCTGCTTGGACAAGGTGGAGCTCATGACATCATTGCTTCTTCTTTCCACCTCGTCCAGTCAGAGCATTCCTTGTATAGATTGAAAAATACAGTGCTTGAGATTCTAGTGTCCTTTTGTAATACAAAGGAATAAAGAATAAATGACCAAAATCAAAGCTTGACGTTGGCTACTAACTAAATCTCTGTTGGAGGACCTGAACTCTGTAGGCTGTGCCAAAACAAAGGCAGGCAGAGGGCGACGGACTAGTCACCAATATTGCCTGGGGTCTTCCTGCAGCTGAACTCTTCCTCATTACTGATGAATTGTTCTGCACTGTCTTTGTGTGGAGGCGGCCATCTTGGTAGAAGCAGAACTTTGCTTCCTCTTATTAGAGCCTCGAGCAAGGAGAGCAGCCCAGTAGTGACCTCCCCAAATCTCACTTTAATTTCACATTTGCGTTCTACTCGGTGATTCAGAAGGTGTAATGAGACATCTCACGTTTTTTGCTCATGTTTTTTCCAGAATTCCTGGAGGTGATCGAATTTCCGGAACACATCAAGCGCTTGATGCAGAGAGAGAAGGAGCAGGAAGAAGAGGAGAAACGCCAGCGAGAGATCGAGCGGAATACTTGTAAAGTACGGCCCCCTGTCTCTGGCTTCCCCCCCCCCCCCCCCCGATTTTATGACCGGTCTGTGGTCTCCATCCCTTGTAATGATCCCCGTTGTGTTTTCAGTTGAAGCTCTTCTGCATGCATCCGGTCAAGCAGATCCTGATGGAGAACAAGCTGGAGGTACACAAGGATAAGACCATGAAAGAGGCCGTGGAGATGGCATGGAAGGTACTGCACACTGTAGATCGCAGATTTTCAAATAAAACTCCACTTTTAACCACTTCCAGACCGTCCGTCGTCGTTATAAGTCAGTACTTTGACGTTGAATACCATTATTATGGCAGCAGATAGCTGCCATATCCCCGGTATTTTTAAAAAGTGCGGGCGGTCCGCTTTCAGATAAAAGTGGTCTCTGCGGCGGATTTGCCACAAGGTCACTTTTATCGGTGGTGGGAGAGGTGCCCACCCCCCTCCCAACGTATCCCAGTCATCTCCGCCACTTCCTGGAGCCGCCGGTAGCTGTGGAGATGATCGGGTCCTTTCCACTGAGAGGCCTGGAGCCGAGTGAGGGAAAGATGGCTCCCACTCGACTCCATACCATTGGATGATTTTATTGCGTTTAGGTATTAATGTGAGATCTGAGGTCTTTATGACCCCATATCTCACATTAAAGAGGTCCTGTCATGCTTTTTTTTTTTTTTTTTTTTTTCTCTATCACAGGGATGTTTACATTCCTTGTAATAGGAATAAAAGTGATCCAAAAACTTTTTAAGGGGACAGTGTAAAAAAAATTAAAAAATATAAAGGGCCCCATCCAGCCGTGTTTGTGCGCAGAAGCGAACGCATACGTAAGTCGCGCCCGCATATGTAAAGTGTGTTCGCACATGTGAGGTATCACCGCAATCGTTGGAGCGAGAGCAATAAATCTGGCGAAAGGCCTCCTCTGTAACTTAAAGCTGGTAACCTGTAGACATTTTTAAACTTCGCCTATGGACATTTTTTTTTTTTTATCAATAACTATTTTATTTATAGTTATACCAGATACAGTTTAAGTACATTGGTCTTACAACAAACAGAATAAGCGCTTTCTCTCCTGGGTTACATAGTTGTGAGAATTCCTGAGCGTGTAAGCACTGTACATCTGCTATCTATGCATTTTACTGATCCTATCAGGTTATCCTATCATTTACTTAAAGTGCTATCAACCAAACCTTCGAACTAATATAGCTATCAGATACACAAGTACATGGGTCCCATAAGGACTCCTATAGAAAGGGAAAGAATAAGCAACGTTTTGGACGCCTGGATCCATATGACCCTCCATTGTTCCACGGGTATCTCCTCTCCCAGAGCCTTCTCCCACTTGATCATATACTTGTGTTTGCCCATTGAGTCAAAGGGCCTCTCATTCAATATTTTGTAGCCTATGGACATTTTTAAGTGTCAGTTTGTCACCATTCCACAAGCGGGTGCAATTTTGAAGCATTACATGTTGGGTATCAATTTACTCTGCGTAACATTATATTTCACAATATAAAAAAAAAATGGGGCCAACTTTACGTTTTTTTTGTTTTTTTTTTTCTAAATTCAAAATGAGTGTATTTTTTTTCCCAAAAAATTGAATTTTGTAAGACCGCTGCGTAAATACAGTGTGACACAAAGTATTGTATTGTTTACATAGGCAGATCGCCATTCTGACTCTCAGCCTAATGATCGGTGGGTGCCGGCGGACATCAAGTCTATGGTACCCGCAGATCAGCTTCTGCTGTGTATAATCACAGCGGGAGCAGGTTGCTGGTGGTGCGCATGCGCACCCCAGACCTGGCAGTGCAGGATCACGTACTAGGTACATATATGTAAGTTATACGGTCGGCAAGCGATTAATAAAACGATGAACACCCTCGGCCTTCATTTAGTCTGCAGGTTTCTCCAAAAGTATCTCCCTAAATATGGAACTTCTGTTGCTAGAGATGCCTGTAATTTCACTTCAGGCTCTGTACTAACATCCATGCAAAGCAGGTTGCTGGTCACGTGAGCGGGGAATGAGATTTTAATGCACAAGTGTCGCAAAGAAATTGCAATTTAATTTTTTAGAGTGTGGAAACTCAGTGCGTTACTGCTCAACACAGGGAGATGAGTGCTTCTAATCCTGTAATTGGTATTAGTCTGTTCTTCTTTATACATTTCTGTGCTGTCTCTTCTGGTGTTAATTACCCCTCAGATGATGTATGTGAGTGTGAGAATCTGCTTTGTGTATGTGAGGAATTAGGAGCTCAGGGAGAGGACATATGGAGGCTAAACACACAGGACCCCTAATGAGCTTAAGTCCTACAAGTCCAAGTGTCCAAATAGCAGCCAAGAGGCAATATAGAAGTACATGCCTCAGCAGTCCTGAATGGTACACAACAGTGATAGAACTGCAGCTTCTAGGAAATGTTTAGGCTGCGTTCACACTGGCTGCGATGCGGGAACCACAGCGATTCCTGTACAGGTTCCCACGTTTTTCCACTGCTCTCTGCTGTGGGTGTCAATATAAAGTTAACCACTTCTCTACTGTGCACGAAAACCCCCTTCCTGCCCAAGCCATTTTTCAGCTTTCAGCGCTGTCACACTTTGGGAGCCACGTCGCACGACCGCGCAATTGTCATTCAAACGAAATTTGCGTCCTTTTTTTCCCACAAATAGAGCTTTCTTTTGGTGGTATTTGATCACCTCTGCGGTTTTTATTTTTTGCGCTATAAACAAAAGAAGAGCGTCCCGTTTGGAGAAAAAAAACACTATTTTTTAATTTTTGCTATAATAAATACCCTTTTTTTTTTTTTTTTAAATAAAATTTTCCTCAGTTTAGGCCGATACGTATTCTTCTACATATTTTTGGTAAAAAAAAAATCGCAATAAGCGCGTATTGATTGGTTTGCGCAAAAGTTATAGTGTGTACAAAATAGGGGATAGATTTATAGCATTTTTATTTCTTTATCGTACACCACGGGACACAGAGCTAGTCATTACATAATGGGTTAAGGGTCACCAGCGGTGATTGGACACTGGCACAACCAATGGAAGACAGTTCCCCTCCATATAACCCCTCCCATCAGGGAAGTACCTCAGTTTTTTCGCCAGTGTCGAAAGGTGTTGGACGCGTTAGGAGGTGCTAAAGGAAAGCTCTACCAAAGAGACCCTCTGGGGGTAAAAGAGCTATGCTTTCGGATCCATCCAAGACGCCTACAAAGGAGCTGAATCTGGATGGGATCCGGGCCTCATCCATGAGGCGTCGCCTGTAATGTCTCTCTTCGGAGAACTGGGCTCTAAGATCCAGCACTTTCGCTATTTCGCTATAAAGTCCTGGTAAGAGTCTTGTACAAGGCCCAGGGGAGAGGTATCCTTTAAATAGGAACCCATATCCCTGAAGGTTGGCACACATAGCCCACCGTGAAGGGTGAAGTTTGGTATCTGTCTGAAAACTTTCAGCAGAAAAACCTGCGGCGTGGATAAGGTGAGATTAGAAGGTCCATAACTAGGTTGGGACCTTTTTCAAAAAGTGGATGTCTTCTTTTTTTCCACCACTGGGGGGAGTAAAGAGCTGAATATACTCACCTCACTCTGTTCAGTGTCGGCTTCGGCGAAGTACACTGCTCGTCACCTCCGCTGCTGAGCTTGCTGGGGCACCCCGATCCTCCTTTCGGTGGCCGACCAGACACCTGCAGATGCAGGTAAGTGGGAACAAGGGCTGATGAGAGTCCTCTCTCACTATGGCCACCGCCATAGCGCTAAGGGCCGCGCGCGGGAGCGCGCTTTATCGGAGGGGGGGGGCGAAGGCGTGCGCGGGCACGTGGCGCGCGCAGGCACAGAAACGGCGCCAAATTTAAAAGACTGTCAGTGTGAGAAGCACTGCAGCAGCAAGCAAGCTCGTTAGTTCTCTTATTCCTGGCAGAGAAACACAGCAGCTATACAGGGACGTAAGACTCCATGTGGTTGGATTGGGTACTTCCTAGAAGACATCCATGTTATGCATAGTTATGTGTTAAAAGTTGCATACTTAATGTATTTGCTAAACTGAACACGGTAGTATATGCATTTAGGTACCTTGTATTTTGTCTAAACAGTAAGCCTTCCAGGGGAAGTAATACGGACAAAAAGAGATAAGAAAGCACCACCGCCTGAGAGGAGGCTCTAACTGTGCTGACTCGGTACCTTTCTCTCCTGTGTTGCTAAATGCACCTGTTCAGGATGAGCCATTACCTCTGTCAGGTATGGCGGCTTCCCCAGTGAAGCCTGGGCCTGTATATGTCACTGAGGACACTTTATCAGCTGCCCTAAATAATCTGGAGGAAAAAATTGCTACCTTAATCGCTAAATCCTCTAAAAAGGGACAATAAGCGAAGCAGGTCTCTTCCAGTATTGGACCTCCCTTCAGAAGTACCTGAGGGAGGAGGATGAGGAGGAGGAGGCTACATCAGCAGAGGATGAGGAGCCAGATTTTAAGGTCACAGGTACAATGCTATAGCAGTGCATTTAAGTTAACCTCTGCGGAGGTAACGGAATTACCTGTCTCCTCCCTAGGGTCATTAAGATCCCTGCAAGGTGCATGCTCCTTCCCGGTTCATCCGTTACTAGAGGATCTAATATACGCAAACTGGCAACATCCAGATAAGCGTTTCTCACCTCCAAAAAGGTTTAACATTCTTTATCCTATGGGGGAATTTTTTTTTTTAAAGAAATGGAGCCTGCCTGCGGTAGTTGCGGCTATTTCTTGTGTAAATAAAAACCTGACATGTCCGGTGGATAATGTACAAGGGTTTAAAAGATCCTTCTGAGAGGAAGTTGAAATCCTCCTTCCTTTTGGCTGGCTCAATTACCCAACCTGCAGTAGCAGCAGTCGGTATGTGTCAGGTCATCAGCCAACAGGTAAAGCAGGGGCTGAAGGAACTGCCTTCAGAGCAGGCTAGAAATTGGGAAAATTTGCCTAAAGCCTTATGCTTCACAGTGGATGCCATGAGAGATTCTATCATACAGGCATCACGCCTTACACTCCAGCTGGTACAGATGCGCAGAGTACTTTGGCTTAAGCATTGGTCAGCGGAGACCCCATGCAAAAAGCTGTTGGCAAGTTCCCGTTCCATGGCGAACGCCTATTTGGGGAAGATTTAGAAAAATATATACAGAAGATCAAGTGGTAAAACGACTTTTACCTGAGAGAAAGAAAAACAAGAGATCTTGTTTTAAACGCTCTCTCCCCAGCTCCCGGGAAATCTGACTCCAACCAGTGGCGGCGGCCTGTTTTAGCCGCTCACAAAAGCCAAGGGGCAAGCTCAGAAGAACAAGAAGCCGTGGGGTGCAAGAGCTAATAAGCAAGCCCCCAAAGCCTCTCAGTGAAGGGGCGCCCCCGCTCGGCCGAGTGGGAGGAAGGCTTTGTCAGTTCTGAGCGACTTGGTGGTCAGAAATCCAGGACAATTGGGTAGTATCCACAATATCCTCAGGGTACAAACTGGAATTTCGAGAGATCCCATCTTCTCAATTCCGAGGTTCAAGACTCTCCAAGGATCCACAAAAAAGAGAATCCTTCTTCAAAGGTTTGAATCACTTAATGGCTCAAGGGGTAGTTACAGACGTACCCCAAAAAGAGCAAGGTTCAGGTTTTTACTCAAACCTCTTTGTGATTCCAAAGCCAAATGGAGATGTCAGACCCATCCTGGATCTAAAATCCCTAAATCGGTTCCTGAACGATCGCCATTTTCGAATGGAAACGATCCGATCCGTGGCCGCCACTTTAAAGGGCGGAAAATTCATGGCGCCCATAGATATCAAGGACGCACATTTACACATACCCATCCTCCCCGCTCACCAAAGATTCCTAAGGTTTGCGGTAGAAGATCGCCACTTTCAATTTGTGGCTCTGCCGTTTGGTGTAGCCACCGCGCCCATAGTATTCACAAAGGTGCTAGCTCCTCTGTTAGCGAACCTAAGAACACGGGGCAGTGCGGTAACAGCCTATCTGGATGATCTACTAGTAATAGATCAGTCAAAGGACGGATTGGGTCACGCTGTACACACTACAGTAGGATACCTGGAGCATTTAGGATGGATTATAAATTTACAAAAATCCTCTCTCCAGGCCCAAAGAAGGATAGGGTACCTGGGCATGATCATAGATACAGCCCAAAACGGGGTATACCTGCCAGAACCGAAGATACAGTCTCTGAAAGACCTGATCCACAAGGTCAAAGCAAACAAGAGGCCGTCTATTCGCCTTTGCATGAGACTATTGGGAAAGATGGTAGCCTCCTTCGAGGCGGTCCCTTACGCCCAGTTTCATTCGAGACTACTTCAAGGCAATATTTTAGCTTCCTGGAACAGGAAGAGCCAAGCTCTGGATATACCCATGCGCCTGTCCTCACAAGTACGCCACAGCTTCGATTGGTGGCTAGAAGCCAGGAATTTACGGAAGGGAAAGTCCTTCCTCCCAGTGGCCTGGAAGGTGGTATCTAGGGATGCCAGCCTATCGGGCTGGGGTGCAGTATTCGAGGAGGCTTCTACCCAGGGAACCTGGGCCAAGACTCAGGGGATCCTGCCCATCAATGTGCTAGAGATCCGGGCGGTATATCTAGCCCTCAAAACCTGGACATACAGGTTACAGGGCTACCCAGTTCGGGTTCAATCCGACAATGCTACTGCAGTAGCTTACATCAATCACCAAGGAGGCACCCGCAGTCGGGCAGCCCAAAGAGAGGTGAACCGGATCCTGGCATGGGCAGAAGAGCATGTACCTTGCCTTTCTGCAATCTTCATTCCAGGGATAGAAAATTGGCAAGCAGACTACCTGAGTCGTCAGCAGCTGCTACCAGGAGAGTGGTCTCTTCACCCCGAGATCTTTCAGGCCATATGTCTGAGATGGGGAAACCCAGATGTAGACCTGCTAGCTGCCAGGTTCAACAAGAAATTGGACAACTTTGTGTCCAGAACGAGAGATCCTCTAGCCTACGGGACAGACGCTCTAATAATACAGACGCTCTAATAACTCCATGGAATCAGTTCTCACTGATCTATGCATTCCCTCCGATCCCTCTTCTACAAAGACTGCTTCGCAGGATCAAGGAGGAGGGAATACCAGTAATCCTAGTGGCCCCAAACTGGCCCAGGAGGCCTTGGTACGCCGAGATTGTAAAAATGGCGATAGGAAGGCCCTGGAAGTTTCCACTTCGACACGACCTGCTGTCACAGGGTCCAGTATTCCACCCTTCCTTACAAAGGCTAAAGTTGACGGCCTGGCTGCTGAGACCCACATTTTTAAAAAGAGAGGGGTCTCTGGTCCGGCTCTTTCTACGCTCATTAATGCTAGAAAGCCAGCCTCCAGACTCATCTATCAGAGAGTCTGGAGAGCATACGTTTCCTGGTGTGAATCCAGATGTTGGAATCCTCAGAAGTATGAAATAAGTAGGATTCTTGCTTTTTGCCAGTTAGGAGTGGATATGAATTTAGCCCTTAGCACCATCAAAGGGCAAATATTGGCTCTATCAGTCTTCTTTCAGAGACCATTGGCATCTCACTCCCTAGTTCGGACATTCATTAAGGGGGTACTGAGGATAAATCCTCCAGTTAGGACTCCCTTGTGTCCATGGGATTTGAATTTGGTATTGTCAGTGTTGCAAAAGCAACCTTTTGAACCTATTCGCCATATTCCTTTAATTATATTGAGTAGGAAGTTGGCCTTTCTGATTGCTATAGCTTCTGCTAGGAGAGTATCAGAGCTAGCAGCTCTTTCTTGTAAAGAGCCTTATCTAATTTGTCACAAGGACAAAATCGTACTACGACCCCATCCGGCTTTTCTACCTAAGGTGGTGTCGGCTTTTCACTTGAATCAAGACATTGTTCTGCCTTCCTTTTTTCCAAACCCGCGGACGGCGGGGGAAAAATTATTACACTCTCTAGATCTAGGGAGAGCGGTAAAGGTGTATCTGCAAGCAACCGCTCAGATACGTAAAACAGATGTTTTGTTTATTTTACCAGATGGGCCCAAGAAGGGCCAAGCGGTATCAAAATCCACCATTTCCAGGTGGATTAGACAAGTAATTATTCAAGCTTATGGTTTAAAGAACAGGACTCCTCCTTTTCCTGTTAAGGCGCACTCTACCAGGGCGATAGGTGCTTCATGGGCAGTGCACCACCAGGCTTCGATGGCTCAGATCTGTAAAGCTGCAACTTGGTCTTCAGTCCATACATTTTCCAAATTCTATCAAATAGATGTGAAAGGACATGAGGATTCCGCCTTTGGGCGAAGTGTGCTGCAGGCAGCAGTATAGGGCTTCTGGTCCGCAAGTGGCCTGTGTTGATCTGTGTCTCCCCCCCTTCATATGAGCATTGCTCTGGGACGTCCCATTATGTAATGACTAGCTCTGTGTCCCGTGGTGTACGATAAAGAAAATAGGATTTTTATAACAGCTTACCTGTAAAATCCTTTTCTTGGAGTACACCACGGGACACAGAGGTCCCCCCCTTCTTATGGGAACCTTACTGCTTTGCTACAAAACTGAGGTACTTCCCTGATGGGAGGGGTTATATGGAGGGGAACTGTCTTCCATTGGTTGTGCCAGTGTCCAATCACCGCTGGTGACCCTTAACCCATTATGTAATGACTAGCTCTGTGTCCCGTGGTGTACTCCAAGAAAAGGATTTTACAGGTAAGCTGTTATAAAAATCCTATTTTTTTTATTAGTAATGGCGGCGATCTGCGATTTTTTATTTTTTATTTTTTTTATTGTGACTGCGATTATTGCGGCGGACACATCGGACACTTTTGACACATTTTTGGGACCATTCACATTTATACAGCGATCCCTGCTATAAAAATGCATTGATTACTGTATAAATGTGATTGGCAGGGAAGGGATTAACCACTAGGGGGCAGGAAGGGGTTAAATATGTTCCCTCAATGTGTTCTTACTGTGGGGGGAGGGGACTGACTGGGGGAGGTGACCGATGGTTGTCCCTATGTACAAGGGACACACCATCGGTCCCCTCTCCCTCACAGGACGTGGATCTCTGTGTTTACACACAGAGACCCACTTTCCTGCTCGTTTCCCGGGCAATCGCGGGTGCTCGGCGGCAATCGCGGCCGCCGGGCACACGCACCGGGGCCTTGTGAACGCGGCGGGCGCGCGCCGCGCGCCGCTGGCTTCAAGCGCGCGCCTCCTAGCTCGTTTTAAAGGGAGGACGTCATATGACGTCCTCCCAGAACGAGAGTATCCTCTGCCCGCCATCAATTGACAGTGGGCGGGGGACAAGTGGTTAAAGCGTAGTTCCGCCTAAAAAAAAAAATGAAATAAAAGTCAGCCGCTACAAATACTGCAGCTGCTGACTTTTAATATTAGGACAATTACCGGTCCAGGGCACCCGCAATGTCCTCACCCAAAGCCAATCTGTCCCTCCGATCCCTGGTGGAGGCGCCGGCATCTTCAGTAAGGGAATCTGGAAGTGAAGCCTTGCGGCTTCACAGCCTGGTTCCCTACTGCGCATGTGCGAGTAGCGCTGCGCGTCCTTGCTGATCCCTGCTGTCTTCTGGGACCTGTCTCCCAGAAGACAGCGGGGGGGTGGAGGAGGGGCCGGAGGCATCTGCCCCCCCCCCCCAAAAGTGGCCAAATGTGACACGGGGGGGGGGAGGGGGACCGGAAAAGCGCAAGTTCCATTTTTGGGTGGAATTCCGCTTTAATGACATCTCCCCCCCCCCAAAACGGTTCACAGAATGCAGTGCGGAGTGTGGAATCCGATGGAATCAGATCGCATGCATGGTTCTGAACACCCCATGTAAATATCTCCTAAATGTGCCCCGTGATGTCATCGGCGCATGCGCTGTGAAGAAACAGCACGGAGGGCCGTTTCTTCACAGCGATGTGCCGTACACGAGTGCCGTGACTGTCGGCTCCCGCACGCACGCTTTCGATTTGTCTGCAGCAATATCACAATTCCGCTACAAGTCACTGATCACTGACATTACTAGTAAAATAAATGGCATAAGTGAGATGCGCCGTGCCGTACACGCATTACGCGTGGGAGTGACGTCATGCGACTCCCACCAGTCACAAAGCCGGAGTCTGCGGCCCCGTAAGAAAGAGGGGCGAACATGGATGCGGGCTTCGTTTGCAGGTGTCACATAATGGGCTAGTATGCGATGCATACTAGCCCATTATGCTTTAACTTTGCAGGGAACAAAAAAGGAAGTAAAACCCATCAAAGTTGAAAAATTGTGAGAAGGCTTTTTACTGCAGGATAGACATTCTATTGTTTTTATCCTCCTCTTGCATGTATGCTGAGCTGCGCATGCACACCTTGGTGCTGCAATGAATAAACTCCCTAGTGCATGCACAAGAGGTACACCATTCACTATCGGCAACTCAAGGCAGCTGAAGACCCAACATCTCGGATGTTGCGTCACAGGAACTGAGGGGAGTAGTTGCAGATTTTGCAAGACTTTAGGGACTCACAGGCAGGAGAGGGGAACCAGTGTTAGTCCTGATGGCTAAACAGGGGAGGGTCTGCACGGGGGTCTGCTTTTACCTCCCAGCCCCATGCCAGTAAAGCTTATAATGGAGATGTGCGAGAGAACATTGATCTGTCTGCTGTATGCAGGGAGAGGAAAGTTTGGGTCTGTGCCCCGGAGATCTGGGTGGAGAAGGGTCGGGGCTCTGAGATCTGGAAAGCAGTAACAGGACTGCAGAGATCGTAGTGTACATCGCTGGTTACTGGATTGACTTTTATTTTTTCATTTTTCAGATAATGGATTTGGAAGGAGTCATCCCTTTGGATTGCTGTCGGCTGGTAAAATACGATGAATTTCATGACTACTTGGAGCGATCGTATGAAGACGAGGAAGATCGGCCAATGGGATTGCTGCTGGGCGGGGTCAAGTCCTCCTACATGTTCGATCTGCTACTAGAAACTAAACGGCCAGACCAGGTGTTCCAGTCCTACAAACCGGGTGGTGAGTGACCAGTCTGACGTGCTCCACTTATGACGGTTGGGGCTGCATCAAGGCCAGATTGCAGCTTCACCGATCTAAATAATCATTCTGTCTAGGCAAGTGAAACACAGGCCTGTGTTATCGACTATGATGCCCAGGCTACATAAAGCTAAGTGTGTACAAATCCACTGCAAAGTATTTAAAAACCTTGAAGCCATTTGATAACCCTTAGGGCTGGTTCACACTCGATGGGAATTCGCACCGCATCTCAATCGCAAACCTGTTCACGTGAACTGATTGCGGAGTGTATGTTAATGGCACTTTGCAATCAGTTTGCAAAATGCAGTGCGATTTGCAGAATTGGATCGCATGAGTGTGAACACCCATGTTACCCGATTCTGGTGAGGACAAAAAAAGGGTCCTGCACAAGTTTAGTCCGAATGCGATGCGAATTCAGCCATACAGTTTGTATAGCTGAATTTGCGACGCACAGACATTGCATGTGATCTGCACAGCAATGCGGTGCAAATCACATACGATATCTGGCATCGTACTAGTGTGAACCGTGCCTTAAAGTGAAAATTCACCTTTGCCCAAAAATCTGTAAGGTGACCTTACACTGGACCCACCCTGAGTCCCGCAGTACCTGAGTCCCGCAGTACCTGAGTCCCGCAGTACCTGAGTCCCGCAGTACCTGAGTCCCGCAGTACCTGAGTCCCGCAGTACCTGAGTCCCGCAGTACCTGAGTCCCGCAGTACCTGAGTCCCGCAGTACCTGAGTCCCGCAGTACCTGAGTCCCGCAGTACCTGAGTCCCGCAGTACCTGAGTCCCGCAGTACCTGAGTCCCTACTGAGAGATTAAGCCGCAGGGATTTTAAATCCCTGGCCAGTGAATCGGCGTCCCGGTGTCAGACTGTGGGACTCGGGTATAGTGGGACCCAGGGGGGGGGGGGTTGGGTTGGTCCCACATATACCCAACATATATGCATGTACGAATGTACATGCATGCGTCGGAGGCGCCTACATGTGAAAATATTGAGTGAGGGTAATATTTCTAACACCAGACCTCCTCCGTAACACTGAACTGAGGACCTATAGGGGGCTTTTGGAGCGTAGCTTATGGAAAATATAGGGTACTGAAGTTTGTTGCCATTTTAAGGGCGCACACAAATTTAGGGTTGGACATATTGGGTGTCTGTTTACTCGGTACAACCTCATTATTTTTTTTTTTTTTTTAGATTTTACCAAAATTTGGGTAGTTTATTGGAACTACCACGGTTTTATTTTCTAGGGTGTCTGCTTTTAGAAAATATATAATGTTTGGGGGTTTTGTGTGATCTTCAGGCCAAACATTTTTTTTTTTTAACGTGTGCAAACAACGCTAAAAAACAGCGAAAAGGTTTAGGACATTTTTTTTTTCTTTTTTTTTAGTAAACTTTTGGTTACTAGTTTTTATAAGTTTTTTGCTTTTGTCACTTGTGCTGGATATGTAAAATCTTTATTGTGACTGTGCAGAGGTGATGGTGAAGGTGTACGTGGTGGATCTGAAGGGAGAGACGATCGTCCCACCGGTCAGTGTTCGCGCTTATCTAAGCCAGACAATCCAGGAGTTCAAGCAGCTCATCTCCAAGGTCAGAATTGGTGGAGTAGTAGTTCTTCAGATTGCAATGTTCAGTGTCTTTATTCCTGTACTGTGTCCACATGCTAAACATCGCATTCTCTGAGCAAATGATCTTCCGATACATCTAGCGGGGTGGGGGGGGGGGGGGTTGGTCATCTGTGTGTGTGTGTGTGTGTGTGTGTGTGTGTGTGTGTATTGCTGTTGTGTTATGCTGGGGGTTGCAGTGATGTCTTTAATATTTTCTCATTCCCAATTGTCTCTTTATATGACAGACCATAGACTTGTCATGGGATCCTATGCGCATCGTTCTGGAACGCTGCTACAATGACCTACGACTGCTCAGCGTGCCCAGTAAAACACTCAAGGCGGAAGGATTCTTCCGAAGCAATAAGGTGAGGTCATGTATGTATGTATATATGCCTACTCACTAGCCACTTCCCAACCAGATATACTGCGGCAGGTTGGCTCCCCTGCGTGAATCGATGTACCGGCACGTCGGTCCGTGCAGTAGCTTTTGCGGCACGCTCGCCTGCGTGTCCGGCCGCCTTGAAGTCCACCGGTCACCCGCGATCGCAGGAAAGAGCCAGAACTGAGATCTATCAATGTAAATAAGCAGATCACCGTTCTAACAGGGGAAAAGTGAGAGATCTGCTCTTCCTAGTGATCAGGAACGGCGATCTCTCTCTTCTCCAAGGCAGCCCATCCCCCATACAGTTAGAAACACCTCCCAGGGAACAAAGTTAACCCTTTTGATAGCCCCCTTAGTGTTAAACCCTTCCCTACCAGTGTCATTTTATACAGTAATCGGCACATTTTTTTTTTTTTTAAAGCACTGATTGCTGTATAAATGTCACTGGTCCCAAAAAAGTGTCAAAAGTATCCGATCTGTCTGCCGCAATGTCGCTGTCCCGCTAAAAATCGCTGATCACCGCCATTACTAGTAAAAAAAAAAAAAAAAATAATGCCATAAAATATTCCCTATTCTGTAGACACTACAACTTTTGTGCAAACAAATCAATATACGCTTATTGCGACTTGTTTTTTAAACCAAAAATATGCAGCAGAATACATTTTGGCCTAAAATGATGTATCCTAGCAGAAAGATAGAGAGAGAGAGAGATATATATATATATATATATATATATATATATATATATATATATATATATATATATATATATATTTTTTTTTTTTGGGGTTTATAGCGCAAAAAATAAAAACCACAGAGGTGATCAAATACCACCAAAAGAAAGCTCTATTTGTGAGAAAAAGAGGATATAAATTTTGTTTGGGTACAACGTCGCATGAACGTGCAATTATTGTCAGTTAAAGCAACGCAGTGCCATAAAAAATGGCCTGGTCATTAAGAGGGTAAATCCTTCCGGGGCTGAAGTGGCTAGTGTCCAGCCTGCGGCCCGAGGACCACATGAGTCGCTTTGGTATTTGTTGTCCAGCCCTTGGACGCCAACAGTCTGCAGTCTTTACTAGCTCTACATGTCCCAAGTTTCTTACTGTCTTCTGCAGCATGTCTCCAGTCTCAATCCAAACCTGCAGCACAGTGTTTTTCAACCGGGGTGCCAAAGGGAGTCCTCAGGGGTGCCGCAGCAACAGCCCTATTTGAGCAATCCTGTTATCTCCTGTGATAGAGAAGGGAGAGAGCTTAAGTAATCGTAAAGGCAGAAGGTTTTTATCTTAATGCATTCAATGCATTAAGAAAAAAAGCCTTCAGTGTGCAGCAGCCCCCCCTAATACTTAACGAAGCCCATCTCGATCCACGTGTGCCTCGGCCAATCCGGGACTCTCCCTCCTGATTTGGTTGAGACGCAGCAGAAGCGCCATTGGCTGCTGTCAATCAGTCAGCCAATCAGGAGAGAGCAAGGGTGGGGCCAAGCCGCTGCTCCATGTCTGAATGGACACGGAGCTTCGGCTCGGGTGCACCCATGGCAAGCTGCTTGCTGTGGGGGCACTCGACAGGAGAAAGGGGCCAAGAGAGCCGGTGAGGGACCCGATGAAGAGGAGGATCCGGGCTGCTCTGTGCAAAACTATTACACAGAGCAGGTAAGTATAACATGTTTGTTATTTTTAAAGAAAAAAAAACGAGACTTTAGTATCACTTCAGCCCACACCTGCTCCCTGCCTTTTCCTCCCCTCTGTACTATTGTCCACAAAACAGAAAGCTGTGCAGGCCGGCCGCCCGTATCCTAGCAATGATAATGTCATTGGTTGCCAAGGACATGTCGGGTGGCCCGTACGGCTTTTTGTTTTGCCGGCCAATGTGCATGGGGCCTTAAGCATGTTTTGAATGCCCGATTCATACTTTTTTTTTTTTTGTATGCAGGTGTTTGTCGAGAGCTCGAACTCCACAGACCACCAGCTGCCGTTTCCGGAGTCTCACCTGTGGAAGCTTCTTGATCGTCATGCTAATACCATTAGACTGTACGTGTCCCTCCCAGAGCACGCCCCGGGCCCTCAGGCCCTGCGCTCCTCCTGCACGAAGCCTTGCAGGGACTCCGAAAGCCAGGCGACATTCTGCGAGAGGGGGAAAGGAGACGGGCAGTCCGTGGACGCCATTCTGGAAGAAAGCACTGAAAAACTCAAGTCTCTGTCCCTCCAGCAGCAGGAGGAAGGGGGGAACGGGGACAGCAGTAAAAGTACAGAGGGCAGTGACTTTGAAAACATTGACTCTCCGCTGAACGAGGCGGATTCCTCAGGGTCAGCCGACAACAGAGACCTGGAGAACCGGATTCTCCCCGCCGACTCTGAGAATAACTTCCAGTCGGAAGAGCGATCGGACTCTGATATTAATAACGACCGGAGCACTAGTTCTGTGGACAGCGATATCCTTAGCTCAAGCCATAGCAGCGACACCCTGTGCAATGCGGACAACGCCCCCATACCACTAGCCAACGGGCTTGACTCCCACAGCATCACCAGCAGCCGCAGATCCAAAGCCAACGAAGGCAAGAAGGAGACCTGGGACACGGCCGAGGAGGATTCTGGGACGGACAGCGAGTACGACGAGAGCGGGAAGAGCCGAGAGGAGACCCAGTTTGTGTATTTCAAAGCAGAGATGCATTCTGGGGAGGAAGGATCTGGGGAAGGGCAGAAATGTACGTTTCGTAAGTTTGTGCACCATGGAGAAAGGAGTTCTTTAAAAACGTATCTTGGATTTTGACCAAAGCAATATATTTCTGAGGTGCGTTCTCTGACTTGTACAAACCTGGAGACAAATGGCGCTTTTTATGATTATTGGGCAGCTTATTCCTCTGGTAGCAAAGTTATGGATCTATTCTTAGAAGAGAAGTATGGGCTTTTGGGGAAATAAGTAAAAATTATACTGCCCTAGGCCAGCAAACCTCAGCACCCAAGATGTTTTTGAACTACATTTCCCATGATGCTCCTGCACTCTGCAGTGTAGTTGAGCATCATGGGAAATGTAGTTCCAAAACATCTGGGGTGCCAAGGTTTGCCATCACGGAGTCCTAGGTGGATGCCGCATTGATCCTTTGCTGCATCTGTCCCCTGCTGGCTCTGCGCAGAGAACGGAGCAATCAAAGACCGCGATCGATCAGTTCCCCCTAGGGTTGCCACATCCCTTTAATCCAGGACGAACATTAATTACACAGGTTCTGAGGCTGATTCAGGTGGTAATTAAACTCGGTGTCTTTTATCTGCATTAAATTAGCCTCAGAACCTGTGTAATGTGTGTCCTGGATTAAAGGGATGATGTGGCAACCCTAGTTCTCCCCCTCTGCTCTTAGCAGGGCTGTGACTGCCAGGCTCTGGCTCTCTGCTCTGCCCCTCCAGCGCTCACTGGAGCGCTAAGCCGTGGAGGGGGCTGGAGTGGCTAGCTCAGGCTCTCAGCAGATCGCTAAAAAGCAGAATCAGGTTTTGGTACAGGGTTCTGGGTGGATCCCTAGACCGGCTCTGTGATGTCAGCCAACAGCCAACTTCAACCCGCTGTCAGCTGAAAATGGGTCACAAGGCTGCAGAACTAATTTCACTCCTGTGATCCATAGAAGTATAGCCAAAAAAGCTTTGACTATACTTGTCCTTTAAGCCCTCTCCTATTCAGTCTATACCATGGTGGGTGTTTTCTTATTGGTTCACTGCAGCCCAGAAGTGAGATTGTGTTACATGAGGCATTAAAGCGGAAGAAAAGGCAAATCCTAACTAGCATTAATCCTACTCTCAGCCACATTCTAAGCCTAATCTTTTTAGCCCTGTTAAGAAAAAAAGACTATCCTTACTTGTTCTGCAGCCGCTCCGGTGTCCAGCAGCACCCTCTGTGTACCTGGGAAGTGAATGTCACCCATAGCGATACTATATGGGGGTTCCATTGTCGGCTGCCCCCTACTACACACTGCTCCTGAAGCCTCTGATGCCAGCTCAGTGTGGGACCGACCAGAGCGGCTGCAGAACAGGCAAGTATAGTGATTTTGTTTCTTTACAGGGCTAGATAGATGTGGCTGAGAGTAGAATTTGAGTTTGGAATTGCCTTTATTTCCATTTTTAAGGCCCCTTTCAGATGGAGCAGAATCCATTAAGCGGATCCGCCTGCTTAGCAGGGGATTTCTGTTAATCCCCGCGGAGCAGTGAATGTCAGGTCCGTGTCCGCTGCGCTGTGCAGAGAGGAGAAGTGCACAGCCCGCTGTTCTCTATGGGGCAGTCGAATGGAAATGGACCACCTGTCCCTTTCCCATCCGACTGTCGATCCCGAACCGTCTTGTTTAAATCGGATGCCGGTGGGTGCCCAATGACATCCGCTGCTCCATAGAGAACAATGGGTGGTCCGATTGGTAAAAGGGGCCTAAGAGGTTTAAGCTGAGGGTACCAGGCACTCATTGTGTGGCATCACATGTTTGTATCTTATAGAGGAAGTAAACCCTGATGGGGTTTACTTCCTCTTTGTTTCCCTGCAAAGGTAAAGCATAAAGGGCTACTATACATCGCATAGTAGCCCATTATGTGACACTTACCTGCAGGAGAAGCCCGCAATGTCCCCGTCTTCCTCGCTAGCAGCGAGCGTCCCATTCTTCACCCCTCTTTCTTCTGGGGCCGCGAACTCCGGCTCTGTGACTGGCCGGAGTCGCGTGCTGTCACACCCGCGCAGGAGTCGCCACTCACGGCATGACCCGAGCTAGAAAAAGCCCAGCGTGCCCTTTCTAACTCCGGCGCATGCGCAGAAGAAATCGCTGCACGGCGATTTTGCAAATATCTCCTAGACCGTGTAGGTTTAGGAGATATTTCTTGCACCTACAGGTAAGCCTTAATCTAGGCTTACCTGTAGGTTAAAGTGGTTGTAAAGGGTTTACAACCACTTTAAGGTATCCCAGCAAGTTCAGACTTAGATTGTGGATGTGTGGGATAACCCATCTGACCTTTGCACCTTTTATTTATTTATTTATTTATTTATTTATATATATATATATATATATATATATATTTATTATTGTATATTTTTGAGATTTGGTTTTATATGATGAAGCGGTGCTCAGGAAGGCTTTTTCTCAGCCAATCAGTCTTTCACTGATTACACCAAAGTGGAGTCGGCTCGCTGTGGATTTCTGTACTGGGCACGTTGTCACAGCTCTTCTTGCTGTCTTGGGCCTTGTTCACTGTATTGTGTATTTAAAGTGTTACTAAACCCACAACAGTAAAATCAGTGTGTATATGCAGTAAAGCACGCTTGTTATACTCACTGTGGAACCTAAGGGGTTAATCCTCTGCATTATGTAAAATGGCTGTTTGATCCTGTCTTCTCTGATCCTCCCCTTCTTCCACAGTCCCCAATATATCTGCTGATAGAACAGAGTCTATGGAGTTAGGCTGCACATGCTCAGTTTGGTGTGTCATGCTAGAGAGTTTTTTTTTTTTTTCCTTGGGAGGATGCATGTGATCAGCACAGGGCCAATCAGCACTGTCCAAACAGAGGGTCAGGGGTCATGCAGCCTCATAGGGCAGTCAGGGGAGAATGAAAACTCCTCCTACAAGCTTTAACCAGACACTGATAGAAGTCCCAAGACTGCTAAATACTGCTGATGAAAAAGGGATTTAGCAGTTTATATTTACTAAAAAAATTACATTTCCATGTTCTGTGTACTGTGGGAGACCAGATGTAGTGACTGCAGGCTCCTGGGTTTAGTAACACTTTAAAGAAGAGCTTTTTTTAAAAAAATATGATGCCTGATATTGCTGATGTATCCTGAAAATGCCAATGGCCTGGCCAGCTGATGATCTGCTGGCTTTGTACTTTGACCCAAAGTGGAACCCCAGCTTAAACTTTCTAGTTTTGAATAGGGAAGGGTGACAGTCTGATTCATTTATTTTAATTGCATCTGCACCCCCATGATTGGCCGGAGCCTTGATGACGTCACTCCCGCACAGGAGCCCTCAGTGTCGGCACAAAGCTCTGAAGATCCGGCAAGATATGGACACTTTGTAGCAAAAACACTGTAGGCCAGGGGTGCCCAACCTTTTGAAGAGCGAGGGCCACTTAAGCGACTTGGTAACCGGTCATGGGCCACAATGAGCGGAGCAGGCGCATGACAGGTCCGTGTCCACTCTGCATATGCAAAGCAGACACAGCCCACTCTAGTCCTTCTTTTTCTTTTTTTTTTTTTTTTTTAGCGGATCAGATATGAGGTAGGGGGATGTAAACGGACATCTGCCACTCCTTAGAGGTGAATGGAGGGTCCGATTGGGTCAGACTGATCGTGTGAAAGGGGCCCAAGGCTGCTTTCACACTGATGTGCTGAGATTTACCTCCACCGTGGGTGCAGTGGACCTTTTGGCATTCCTGCCGGTTAGCTGCACTTTGCTATAGACTTCTATTATATTCTGCAGGTGTAGTGCACTTTCAGAAAGTGCACCAAACTCCCAGGTTATAACAGAAGTCTTTGGCTCAGTGCAGGTAACCTGCAGGTGCACTGCTCTGCACCTACCGACCAGTTTGATAGCAGCCCAGTAACCACTGCAGAACAGATATGTCTATATGTATATGTATATGTATATATATATATATATATATATATAATATATACATACATACATACATACATATACATGCATACAGTGATTTTAGTAATAAATGTACCTTTAATAACAGTATTCTATTCCATTCCAGAGCAGGAGGTCGCGGGCCACATCAGAGGGCTCCGCGGGCCACTGGTTGGGCACCCCTGCTGTAGGCCAACGCAGGACCACTCCTCCAATCCATCATGCCTCGGTTTTCTGCTAGTGTTCTAGGAGGATGGATATCTTTTCTTGAGCTCTGCAATGTTAAAGTAATATTTACCACTTGCCGACCACCCTATAGCAGGCAGTTTTACTGCTACAGGGCGGCCTCACTGCGCAGGATCGTGTGTGTAGAGAGATAGATAGATAGATAGATAAATCTATCTATCTATCTATCTATCTATCTATCTATCTATCGGGAGGCATGAGTGCGCGCCCCTGGAAGCTTGCTCCCGCTGTGATTCTAACGGTGCCCGCTTGATCGGTACAGAACAGCAATCTGCCCGCTATAAGTCACTGGTCGCCGCCATTGCTAGTAAAAAAAAAAAAAAATTATAATCTAATCAACTTATGCTTATTGGATGTTTTTTTACCAAAAACATATGGCAGAATACATATTGGTCTATTTTTTAAAACCTTTAATTTTTTTTCCTTTTTTTTTTTCGATTTTTATAGTAGAAAGTAAAAAATATATTCTTTTTCAAACCTGTCTGTCCTATTTTTGTTTATAGCGAAAAACCTAAGAAACGCATAGGTGATCAAATACCACCAAAAGAAAGCTCTATTTGTGGCAAAAAAAAGAACGTCAATTTTGTTTGGGTGCCACGTCGCACAATCGCGCAATTGTCCGTTAAAGTAACGCAGTGCCGTATTACAAAAAAATTTCCTGGTCAGGAAGGGGTGGGGTAAAGGCAATTTTCTTTTATAAATAACAAACATGTTACACTTGCCTGCTCTGTGCAGTGGTCTCGGGTCCCCTGCCAGCACTCCTGGGCCCTGCCTCCTGCTGAGTGCCCCTACAGCAAGCAGCTTTAGAATAGGGGCACCCAAGCAGGCTGGCTCCTGAACCGCTGCTCTGTGTGTCCATTCATGCCAGGCCTGCCCCCTCTCTCTCCTCATTGGCTCACTGGCTGTGATTGACAGCAGCGGGAGCCAATGAGGAAAGAGTCCCCGGACAGCTTAATGTCTCGTGCACATCGCTGGAGGAAGATCGGGCTCAGTTAAGTATTGGGGGGGGGGGTGACTGCTGCACACAGAAGGTTTTTTACCTTTGCGCATAGAATAGCATGAGAGCACACCTGAGAACACACTGATCAGTGCTCACAGCCATTGGCCTGGGAGGAGACCTATCGCTGTTCCTACTTAGTAGGAACAAACAATCTATCTCCTCTCCCCTGCCAGAACACACACAAATTCCCGTTCTGGCTCTCGTGATCGCGCGCCTGCTATGGCTCTTAATGGGGCTGACAAACCACTTTGTCAACGTAAATGTGCGAGAGTCGGTCGGCAAGTGGTTAAACTCTGCTAAACTGGTTTGATAAAATGCAGCTTAGGTGAGTTTTTACCGCTGATTTTCTCCTGTAAGGAGAAACAGCGTTTAAAATAAACCAGTGTGCATGAAGCCTTCTTCTACGGACTTGAAAGACTTTATGGCGCAAAGCACCCTGCTATTTACTGACTCGGATCATAGACGCCACAAGCGCATGTCTGCGTCCTGTCATGCAGGTTTTTAATCTGGTTTGCCCGTGACTTGGAGACGGTCTGTCTGATTCTGAGTCGCTCCAGTCCATGGCTGATGAGTCTACAGCCGTGGCCAAAAGTTTTGAGAATGACACAAATATTTGTACAAAGTCTGCTGCTTCGTGTTTTTAGATCGTTTTGTCAGATGTTACTATGGGATACTGAAGTGTAATTACAACATTTCATTCGTGTCAAAGGCTTTTAGTGACGATTACATGAAGTTTATGTAAACAGTCAGTATTTGCAGTGCTGACCCTTCTTTTTCAGGACCTCTGCGATCCTCCCTAGAATGCCGTCATCATCTTCTGGGCCACATCCTGACTGATGTCAGTCCCCCCATTCTTCCATAATCAATGCTTGGAATTTGTCAGAACTTGTGGGGCTTTTTTTTGTTCATTCGCTTCTTGAGGATTGACCACAAGTTCTCAATGGGATTAAGGTCTGGGGAGTTTCCTGGCCATGTCCAAGATTGCTCAGGAAGTCCATCTAAGCTTATGGTCTAAAGCAGTGGTCTCCAAACTGTGGCCCACAGGTCAAATGTGGCCCTTTTCTTGCCTTTATCCGGCCCTTTGGGTACTGTTCCTCTCACTGATATGAGGCACTATTCATTCCACTGACACCAACGATGAGGCACCAATCCTTCCAATGATGGGGGCACTATTCTTCCCATTGACACCAATGAAGGGGGCACTATTCTTCCCATTGGCACCAATGATGGGGGCACTATTCTTCCCATTGGCACCAATGATGGGGGCACTATTCTTCCCATTGGCACCAATGATGGGGGCACTATTCTTCCCATTGGCACCAATGATGGGGGCACTATTCTTCCCATTGGCACCAATGATGGGGGCACTATTCTTCCCATTGGCACCAATGATGGGGGCACTATTCTTCCCATTGGCACCAATGATGGGGGGCACTATTCTTCCCATTGGCACCAATGATGGGGGGCACTATTCTTCCCATTGGCACCAATGATGGGGGGCACTATTCTTCCCATTGGCACCAATGATGGGGGGCACTATTCTTCCCATTGGCACCAATGATGGGGGGCACTATTCTTCCCATTGGCACCAATGATGGGGGGGCACTATTCTTCCCATTGGCACCAATGATGGTGGGGCACTATTTCTCCCACTAATACCAATGGTGGGGCACTATTCCCCCCCTACTAATACCAATGGTGGGGCACTATTCCCCCCCCCCACTAATACCAATGGTAGGGCACTATTTCCCCCCCCCCCCACTAATACCAATGGTGGGGCACTATTCCTCCCACTAATGCAAGACACTATTCTTCCCACTGACATCAACAATGGGGCACTATTTTTCCACCGACTGACACCAATGGTGGGCACTATTTTTCCACCGACTGACACCAATGGTGGGGCACTATTTTTCCACCGACTGACACCAATGGTGGGGCACTATTTTTCCTCCGACTGACACCAATGGTGGGGCACTATTTTTCCTCCGACTGACACCAATGGTGGGGCACTATTTTTCCTCCGACTGACACCAATGATGGGGCACTATTCCACCGACTGACACCAATCAATGATAAACTTTTTCTCCCATTAAAACCAATGATGGGCATTTTCTACTCCCACTGGCCACAGTCCGGCCCCCTTAAAGCCTGAAGGACAGTAATCTGGCCACTTGCTTATAAAGTTTGTAGACCCCTGAACTACAATGCTGGACAGTCAAGTTGTTTCCTACTCTATCTGATCAAAGTTTAAGTTGAGTGGAAAATGGGTAGACAGTTTGGCACATTTTTAATTTTCTAGATGTAATCAAAATGCCTGAAATGAGTCGGACAATGAAATCTGTGCATGTGTGGGGTCGGCTTTGGGCTAGGTTCTCACCTATTCAATTGGTGCAATTCCCACTTATGTGCTCAGAAGCCTATTCATTTGAATGGGCTGCTGTACCGGCGAGACAAGCATGAAAAAGGTCACTGCATCTTTTTAAAATCGGTCGCATGGAAATTGCACGGTGCAGCACCATGCGATTTTATTGTTTTCAGCAGCGTGAGGGTGCCAATAAGAATCAATGACACCCCCACGCATCGGCTAAATAGCAGAACAGTTTTTGCCTGCGGGTTCAGGCATGTATGCTATTAACATGCATTCCCATACCTGCATATATGTGGATCCAGCCTTATAGAGTACTCCAATGATCTGTTGGGGGTGTGATTAGACGTGTGAAGCCCAGAAATGTGTTGTTTATGTTCCTGACCCGGCTCGTCTCTCTGCAGGTTTATTGGTGAATGTAGATAAAAGAATCACCCTCTCTGCTTTCAAACAGCAGCTGGAGCCTTTTGTGGGGGTCCCCTCCTCCCAGTTTAAAGTCTTCCGGGTCTACGCCAGCAATCAGGAGTTTGAAAGTGTGCGCCTAACCGAAACGCTCTCCTCCTTCTCCGATGACAACAAGGTAGGAAGTTGGTTAAATGTCTTTTTTTATGTTGCAGTTTCCATTTCAGTCTGTGGGTTGCCACAAAAAAATAATAGACATCTGCCCTTGAAACCATGGCAACGGTACTCATTGAATACTCAGGATTTTCTAAAATGTCACCCCCTGCTACTGTCATTTTCTCACCACCCCTCCCAGAAATGCTCATGGCTTGATGTCAGTTTATAGACTTCCTGCTGAAAAGGATGTGACATCCCCGGCCAAATTCTGGTCTTCTGCACTTCCATCTTTGGTCATGCCAAGTGATCGCATCTGGGCATGGGGGTGCCACATTTCCTATTGCAGCCCTTGGACTGACTGTGTGATCATAGTAAAATCACACCCTTTAAGCGCTCATGCATAGGCAGTGGCGGCTAGTGATACATTTTTTTTGGGGGGGCAGAAAACGGTGCGATCACCCTCCAAACATCAGGGAGGTCAGGTCGTCCGTAACACCACCTCTATCGGCCAGGTAGCGCTTTCCTCCAGGGCAACGGGTGGCGGCTTCCGCCCTGCGTCTCCTCCTCGGCCAATTGGACCGTTTCTCCTTTCAGCCAATCGGGAAACGTGTCTCGGACCCGCTTCCTGATTGGCCGGGAGGAGAATCAGTGTGACAATAATTAATATTCATTCGCTATTGTCACACAACTGGGTGGGCTCAGGACGCAGTGCTCTGCGCCAGAAGCCCACCTTTTTTTTTTTTTTATAAAAAGCCTATTAGAACCTCAGGCTCTAATTATGTGCTTTTAAAAAAAAAAAAAAATCCTTATTGGAATCCATGCGTCCGTCCGCCCTGCATTTAGATTAGGGGGCCGGACACATGGTTAGGGGGAGGGCCGCCACTGTGCATAGGGATGCAGGGGTAGTGGGGTGCCATGTTAACGTGGCTCTAAAGGGTGAAGGTTTGCATTACCTTAATGCATTCTCTGCACTAAGGTTAAGAAACCTGAGTGCAGCTCCTAGCCCCCCCCCCCCCCCCAACTACCCAAGCCCAATCTCTATTCAGTGATGTGCACAAGAGCAATGGCTCTCTCTGCTTTCCCCCGCCTTATAGGCTCAGAGACAGCCGCAGGAGCCATTGGCAGTGAGAAGGAAGTGGGGGGCAGGGCTGAGCTTCGATCTCTGTGCCTATGGAGACACACAGCTGGCTTGAAAGTGAGCCCGTCCAAATCCCCCCCCCCCACTTTATTTTTTTAACTTAAAAAAAAGAAAAAAAATTCCCCTGATGTGTTGCAGAGCCTTTGTTTAGGAAAAGGCTTTGTCACATTTTTTGCTTGTTCTTGTATTTCTAGATCACCATCCGGCTGGGAAGGGCCTTGAAGAAGGGAGAGTACAGAGTGAAGGTGTTCCAGCTCCTAATAAACGACCCAGAGGTAGGAGCGCTACACGGAGACCTCCTGACCCCGCAGTGCCGCACCTGCATGGAATATTCATCCTCTGCATTTCCGGTTTGTTTTGCAGCCATGTAAGTTCCTGCTGGACGCCGTGTTCGCCAAAGGCATGAGTGTCCGACAGTCCAAGGAAGAGCTGATTCCTCAACTCAGGGAGCAGTGTGTCCTGGACCTCTCCGTGGACAGGTACCTACCCTTCTCTCAAGGCTTTCCGCTCCATTGTGTCTGGTTCAGGCATGCACATGGGCTAAAAAAGTTTTTGTAATGAGTAGTTTTTTAAAATATAGAATAGGCTAACCTGTCATTTGGAGATGTTTCAATCACAGATGGACCGTCTTAAGACAAGCCACTTGGTCTCTCTTTTTTGAAAATAACACAGTGCTCTGTTACTCTGGTGTTATAGGTACCCTGTGTATTAAATCCTCCCTCCAGCCTTCTCTTCAATCTTGCACAGTTGTAGCGGCTCCTCTCCTGTACTGAAATGGCTTCCCTCAATTTCACTGCACACTGTGAGCTTCTCACAATGTGCATTGTCTACCAATTTCTAGGCGCTATCAACTTGTAATTTAGGGTCTGTAGCCAAAAACATGAAAATCACTAACTAACTAACTCAGCTGCTCAGACTATTCCACTAGGAGTTGTGGAATGATAATCAAAAAAAAAAAAAACACAAACCAGAGCGCTATATGGAAAGTGACCACAAGATGGTGCTGTAATGCATCGATATATTAGTTCTCTGTAATAGAATCTCCCAAATCAGACAATGTATACGAATAATCAATAAGGTAAAAAGTTTATTCAAAATTGATGGCAGTAACTGAGCAGTGATTAGAGGATTTTGTCACACTGCTAAAGGTGGAATCTGTCTCTACATGAGTCGCATTTTTGTTTGTATGGCTCCTTTTAAGTTTTGAGAGAGTCACATCTAAATGTCTGTTTTCTGTAGGTTCCGCTTAAGAAAAAAGACCTGGAAGAACCCCGGCACAGTATTCCTCGATTACCATGTCTACGAGAATGAGATCAGTATTTCAAGCAACTGGGAGGTCTTCCTTGAGGTCCTGGAAGGTAAAGTGTGTGTTCTGATTTCTGGAGTCTCAGCCTAGGTTCACACTTTTGCGATGCGGGAACCGGTGCGATTCCATCGCTGGTTCCCGCATCGCATCTCTCCCACAGGCAGTTTACACTTCCTTCTGTGAACCGCTGCGGGTGTCAATACTCAATGTTAATGACACCCCCAGATCAGTTCACAGATCACAGTGAAAACACCCATGCGATCCGATTCCAGTGCGGGGGGGGGGGGGGGGGGGGGGGGAGTCCCTGCGCCTTTTTCTGTGCAAATCCAATGCGAGTTCAGCCAAACAAGTGTATGGCTGAGCTCGCGTTGCTCAGACATCGCCTGTGATCGGCACCTGCGGTGCAAATTGAATGCGATGTCTGAGATCGCACTAGTGTAAACCTGGGCTTGCGGATACTGAGAGAAACCTGACCGCCGGTGCAGCCTGAGTCTTCTGAAGAAACTAGTTGTAAGACTAATCCTGCTCCTGTGGCTTCAACCCATTCTGAATTTTTGACTTTACAGTCTACATTAGGGGTCTCCAAACTTTATAAAAGAGCCAGTTTACTGTCCTTCATACTTTAGGGGGGCTGGCCTGTGCCCAGTGGGAGTAAACAATGCCTGATTTTTGGTATTAGGGGAGAAGTTGGTGTCAGTGGGAGGAATAGTGCCCCTTTTTGTTGTCAATTGAAAGAATTACGCCTCATCGTTGGTGTCAGTGGAAAGAATAGTGCCCCAGTGTTGGTGTCAGTGGCAGGAATAACTCCCCAAGGGCCAGATAAAGGCAAGCAGAGGGCCGCATCTGGCCCCAAGGCCGCAGTTTGGAGACCATTGGTCTACATGAAGCCATAGTCAGTCAGACAAATCATATGAATAGTCAGCGCTGCAAGCCTTCATGGCTTTCATTAAGAGGTTTCTGAGTTTTACCTGTCAAGGGTCTGTAAATTAACCACTTGAAGCCTGTGCTATAGCCGAAAGACTGCTACAGCGTGGGCTTAAATTTCCGGGAGGGGGTACATGGATGTCCTGTGCTCGCACTGCCCCCTGCGGCGCACAGGCTTAGCTCTCTGTGTTTACAGAGTCCTTGGGACTCGGCTGATCGGAGTAAAGGGCTGATCCCGGCCCTTTGCCACGTCTTCAACTGTCAGCCAATGATAGCTTATTATGTAATGTCGACCGAAGCCAGTAATCAGCTTTTCTTTTCTTGCGCACGCTGACAACGTGGGGAGAAAAAACAAGCCGATTACTGGCTCATGTAAAAGGGACATCTGTACCACACAAACAGCCACTGCTGCTAAGCGGTGCCCACCAGTGCAACCTCATTAGTGCCTCCTTATCTGTGCCCATCAGCGCAGCCTCATCAGCGCAAATCAATGAGGGAGAAAAATTACCTGTTGGCAAAAAACTAAACTGTTTCTCTTCCCTTTTTTTTTTTTCTTAATTTCGGTCTTTTTTTGTTTAGCAAAAAATAAAACACCCAGTGGTGATTCAATGTCAACAAAAGAAAGCTCTATTTGTGTAAAGAAAATTTTGAAAATGTCATATGGATACAGTGTTGCATGACCGCGCAATTGTCATTCAAAGTGCGACAGCAATGAAAGATGAAAATTGGCCTGGGCAGGAAGGGGGTAAAAGTGCCTAGTAAGCAAGTGGTTAAGGAGCATATACTTGTTGCAAAATTGACATCTGATTTCCCTGTGATATCACATGCAGACAAGCTTGTGTTCTCTTCTAATTTCAAGTCCCCGTGAGTTTCTGCCTCTGGTGCCCATAGACCAAACTGGGGCCCGAGGGCCGGATGCGGCCCTTTGCCTTCCTTTATCCGGCCCTTGGGGCAGTATCCCTCCCACTGATATGAGACACTATTGTGACACACACAATGGAGCACCATTTCTCCTACTGACACCACTAATGGGGCACTATTCCTCCCTATGATACCAACGATAGGGCACGATTTCTTCCCCTAATACCATATGTTTACAAAACAGGAGTGCTTTATTGAAGGATAAGTACAGTACAGTAGGTCAGCATTACAGACTTTTGTCAAGTACAAAGGAGAACAATAAAACTTAGAAGTAACACCGTACAATCACTGAATACAATACATGGTATGTACACTGTTCGAACTCAAAATTGGATCTAGCCTAGCGAAACTTTCTGCAAGTACCAAATTGCGGACAAAAGAGAAAAAAGAGTAGACTCAGTTGGGAAAGAGACATAGCAAAAGCAGGATAACCCGACCTCAGATCCCCAGGGGAGAAAGGAAAAAGGGGAGGAGACGGGGGAGTAAAGGGGGGGGATGATGAGTGGGGGGGGAAGAGAGAGGGGGGGGGGACAGAGGGGGGCGATGACTCCGGGGGGGGGGAAGAAAAAGGGGGGGCGGAAGGAAGGCAGACAAGGAGGGAAGGGACAACACCCAGATAGCTCCAGAGCCTTTAGAATGTTGTCCAAGCCAACCAGACCCTGTCAAACTTCCAGGGACATCCACGACTAATGTATGTCAATTTGTAAAGAGGTAGAGCCGCATTGATTTTGCCCTCCCAGGAAGAGACAGAAGGAGGGGAGGGGGAAGTCCACTGACATAAGATTTCCTTTTTGGCATAAAACAGAAGGTAGAAGATCAGCAGTTTACTGTGATGGGACCTTTGCTCATCATCAATGATACCCAGCAAAGCTAATTCAGGCGTCATGGGGACAGACAGCTCCAGTCTAACATTTAATTGTTCAAATACCCCTGACCAGAAAGACGCCAGAGCAGGGCATGTCCAGAACATATGGTTGTAAGTGCCCTGGGTCGTCCGACACCGTGGGCATTGCGGGTCCCTATCTGGATAGATTCTGGATAAACGCACTGGGGTAAAGTAAACTCTGTGGAGGAATTTGGTTTGTTCAAGTTTATCACCCGCAGACACAGCCAGCTTAGGTCCTCTCTCTCCAGTGCCGGCAAGTCCGCCCTCCAAGCCTCCCAGAGTCTATCCATCTTGATGGAGTCAATGGGAAGCAAGGTGTTATAAAGAGCAGAGAGAGGCTTCTGTAGGCCATCACAGGAAAATAAGTCTTCCACCGGGTCTAATTGAAGACACGGGGGCGAGGGAAATTGGGCCCTAGCCGCATGCCGAAGCTGGGCATAACGAAAGTACATCCAGCCGGGCAAGCCATAGGTCTGGGTCAGCTGGGAGAATGTCAGCAAGACTCCCGCCGGCATAATATCTCTCAACGTCTTGATGCCATATTTCGCCCACACCTGAGGATCTGGCATGGTTCGAAAGTGAGGCAGATTAGGATTTCCCCAGAGGGGCTGAACCGGGGACCAGCGCCCCACCCGTGAGAATCTGCGCCGTGCCATCACCCACACTTTTAGCGTCGCCCTAGTCGGGACCGGCAGGTCCTCATAAGCTCTTGATCCTCTATAAGCTAGATTCTGGAGTGCCTGCAGGGAGCCCAGCCGGGCTGCCTCCACACAAACCGCAGCATTTGAGCGCTGAGCCCCAAACCACCAGTACGCAGTGACCAACATAGCTGCCCAGTAGTATACCCGTAGATTAGGAAGGGCTAGGCCCCCCAGGTGAGTAGGGGACTGTAAAGTGGCTCTCGCAAGTCTCGGGACGCCCCCATTCCAGACAAAGGAAATGATACACTTATCCACCTCCCGAAAGAAGGCCGCCGGAATCCATATCGGGCAATTCCGAAATAGATAAGTGAACTTAAGTAAGACAACCATCTTTAAGATGTTTATACGCCCAATCAAGTTCAGCGGAAGGCCAGACCAGGATTGACACCGTTCCCTCAGGAGCTGGAGCAATGGGAATATATTAAGTGAATAGTATCGGGCAGGAGTCCTAGCAACTCGTATCCCGAGGTATCTGAATTCCTCAACCCACTGTAACGGTGCGGAATTGGGCAGAACCTGAGTCCGATCATCAAGGGGAAAAAGGATCGATTTCGACCAGTTGATACGGATACCCGACAGGGACCCGAATTTATCAAACAGCTCCAGGGCCACGGTCAGGGATGGGCCTGCATCATTCAGATATAAGAGGGCATCATCCGCTTAGAGGGACAACTTCTCCTCCAGAGTATCGATCTGTAGCCCCCGGACTGCCAGAGACTCCCTGACCAAAATCGCCAGAGGTTCCAGCGCCAGGGCGAACAGGCCGGGTGACAAGGGGCATCCCTGACGCGTGCCTCTATGCAAACGGAAGGATTCAGAGACCCAATCATTGGTACGTACCCTGGCCCTCGGGGCCCTGTATAGTAGCTGAATCCAGCGCACAAAACTGGGACCGAAACCAAATCGTCGCAGGACGCCCCAAAGATACTCCCACTCTACTGAGTCAAATACCTTTTCGGCATCCAGTGAGGCAATCACTCGCGAACCGGCATTATCATGGGTTATGGACAGGTTTAGAAACAGACGCCTGATGTTAATGTCTGTACCCTTACCCGGCATAAAACCAGTCTGGTCAATATGTATCGATGTAGAAATTACCGACGACAGACGGGTGGCCAAAATCTTCGCCAGTATCTTTGCGTCCACATTGAGCAGCGAAATGGGCCTGTACGACGCACAGTCCTGGGGGTCCTTACCGGGCTTGGGGATCAAGACAATGATGGCTTCTGCCATAGACTCGGGTAAAACATCAGTTTCTGCGAGTTCAGAGAAAAGAGTTTGAATTCTAGGGGCAAGAAGATCTGCATGCTGAGAATAGAACTCCGTAGGTAAGCCATCTGCTCCCGGGGTCTTACCACTCTGGAGACCCCCAATCGCAGCTTGAACCTCCTCCAGAGATATATCCCCCTCCAATCGTGTCCTATGGTCCTCCGACAGGGCAGGAAAGGGGACAGCATCCAGATAGTCTTGGAGTTCAGATGGAGAGAAATAGAGGAGTATAGCCCCTGAAAAAACTCCAAAAATCTAGCACTGATGTCCTCAGGAGAGGACACCAATCGCCCCTGATTATCCTGGACAGCAGCAATATGCGTGGAGGCCATCTGGGCCCTAGCCAGCCAGGCCAACAACCGTCCATTTTTATTGCCGTGTTCGAATATTCTCTGCTAAGAGTGCAGCATAGATTTTTTTGTCAACCCAACATTGTGTAGGGAGAGATCCCGAAGGGCCCCCCGCCAGCGGAGGTGAGCCGCTTCACTGGGGGAGCGCACGTAGTCCCTCTCGCATTGTGCAGCCACCCCCTCCAAATTCTCCAGTGACCGAGAAGCCTCTCTCTGCAGGGAAGAAATTTGGGATATATATTCCCCCCTTATCCAAGCCTTGAAAGCATCCCATAATGTGGCCGGAGTAGCAGACTCCCCGTTTAGCATCCAATAATTACAAATACTTTCCACCATGGAGTCCTGCACCCTCTCATCCAATGCCCAGAACCTAGACAGACGCCAAAGTTTCAGGTTGGGGGGCCTAGCCAGGGAGACAGTGAGCTGAACAGGGGCATGATCCGAAATTCCACGGGGTAAATGCTTGGCCTCTCTAGTCCAGCACAATGCCCCTGGCAAGGCATATGCCAGATCTATGCGGGACAGGGCCCTGTAGGAGGCGGAGTGGCATGTGTACTCCCTATCCTGAGGGTGAAATTCTCGCCACACATCTGTGAGAGCAAACGTAGCTGCCCAGCTTTGGAGTTCTGAGGAAGGGCGTCCCATCGCATGCAGTCTGTCTAGGTCCTGTGATGGCACCATATTAAAGTCCCCAAGGAGAAACACTTCCTGTGTGTGAAACCCCATCACTATCTGCATAATATCATATAACAATTGGGCATTGGCTGGAGGTGGCAGATAGAGGCCCACCAAGACCATTTTTTTTATTATACAGCAAAACATGTATTATTACATAACGGCCCCCAGGGTCCGTCCGGACATCCAATACCTGGAGTGGGAGAGATCTGCGGATCAGAATGCTAACACCCCTGGCATAAGTAGAATAAGTGGAATGATAGTGGGCACCTACCAAGGCCCTCCGGAGACCGAGGATTCTGGTGCCCACCAAATGTGTCTCCTGGAGAATGCACACCTGAGGGTTGTATTTTTGCAGATATTTAAAAACTAGCGAGCGCTTGGTGGCCGAATTGAGGCCCCGAACGTTCCAGGAAACAATATTAATATTCGCCATAGCCCACTGGGTATAAAAAAAGGGGGGCCAATTCCGCAGATCCCCCCCCCCCCCCCAATCCAGGGAGCATACAATCCCAATGAAACACACACTGTGAGTAGCAAGTGCAGCACCATGTATAAGTACAGTAGGAACAGCAGCCTTAGAATTAAGCAACTCCTGAAAAACAAAACTATTAAAACATTCCCCAATTGTCTGCAATGGCAGAAACTTCCCCCCCACCCCACACCCCCAGCAAAAGACCGGTGATGCATCAATTCCCCTAACCCCAACAATAACATTAGTTCAGAGAGGGCGTGCACCGAACGCGAGCGATATCCTCCAAAAGATCCATAGAGATGCTGGTAAAAGCTAGCATAATTAGTCTCCTAGGTGAACCCAGGGGTACAAAACTTGGTTACTTAGAAAACATGGAAACATTTGAACAGTCGCTTGTGCCTCATGAGAGTGCAGCCCACAGAAGGGCAGCAAATTATGTATCCACCCGCCAGCCCCCAGCACAGACCAGCAAGTCCAGAACCAGGGACGGGAGGACCAGTAGTGCGCGGCGGCGCGCAGAGCTGCAGGGAGTCAAGTGCAGGGATGGTGGGAGGGGGGTGGCAACACATCCATGTAGCAGAGTTAGCCATAGGTCAGTCCAGCGTCTTCAGCAACGGCTGCACTCCCCCAACCCGCAGGCGGCGCCAAACGAGCGCGCCAAGGAGAAGTGTAGAGGACCCTCCAATTAATAGGAGCATAGCAACCAGTCACAGTTTCCCAGGGAGGTCCCCAACATCCCAGGTCCAAAGGCCCCCTAGATGGGCGATAAAAGTGGGGGTCCCACCTGCGCAGCTCCGCGCCCCCCACCATCCCAACATACTGTGTGCAGGAGTGAATTTAGTTCCAGAGCCGCGATCTACAAAGCAACATAGATCACAGTGGCAGTATATCCATGCACAGGCAGTTTAACATATTGTAGGCACAAGCGAAACATAAAGGCAAGGCAGAAAGGAGGGGCAGCTGGCTATCCATGAAGAGGAGGCAGCGACTCCAACCAGGCCGCAGCATCCCGGGGGGTAGTAAAAAACTTAACAGTCTCCCCATCCTGCACCCTCAGCTTTGCAGGAAAGAGGACACTGTATTTGATGTTCCTTGCCCGCAGCCCCCCCTTCACCTGGTCAAATGACCTACGGAGCTTTTGAGTCTCAGCCGAGTAATCAGGGAAAAACAATAAGTTGCCATTCTGAAATCTCAACTCACCCGCCCTGCGCGCCGCCCGAAGGATCTCATCCCGATCCCTAAAGTTGAGCACCCGAAGAATAAAGGTGCGAGGGCGAGCTCCAGGGGGTCCCGGGGTCAGAGGGATTCGATGAGCGCGCTCCACCGTAAAGTATGGAGAGAACTGCGCGTCCGGCAGCAGGTCTTTCAGCAGGCCTTCCACGAACACCGTCGGATTCTTCCCCTCCATGCCTTCCAGCAGGCCGAGAATCCGGAGATTGTTTCTTCTATTCCGGTTCTCGGCGTCGTCCACCTTGTACTCAAGGGCCCGCACCTTCGTCTGTAGAGTACGGAGAGACGCCGAGTGCTCCAGGACAGTGTCCTCCGTCTGGCCAGCCCGCTGCTCCACCTCCGTCACCCTCGAGCGGAGCTTGTCTAGGTCCTGCCGAACGAGGCCAACATCCATTTGCACGGCCTCGATCTTGCTGGTCAAGGTGGCCTGACATGTCGCAATTGCCGCCATCACCTCCTGAAATCCGAGCCGGGTCTCAAGCGTCGGGTCCTCCAGTTCCGTTTGCGACGCCATGCTGCGAGCTCTCTCAGAAGGGGTCACCATGTGCGCCACTGCCTGCGGAGCTATAGCCTCCGCTTGTTGTGGAAAATGAAGTCTCTTTCCCCTCTGCCGAGTCCTGTGGGACATCCGGAAATGGATCCGAGCAGTTAAGTCCCGGTAAAACAGGCAAGAGCAAGGATAATAGGAGAGTAGCCAGCAGAGCTCTAGATCAGGCTTCCTCTCAGATCGCCATCTTGGACACGCCCCCCTAATACCATATGTTTAGTCCCACTGATGCTAGGAAAATTTCCACCCCCCCCCTCCGCTGGCCAAAGTCCGGCCCTCCAAGAGTCTGAAGGTCAATAAACTGGCCCTTTGTTTAGAATGTTTGGAGACCCCTGCCATAGACCAATGATCATTTGTCTCCGGTGCCCAGAGACCCGTTACCCCAGACCACCGCCAATGCTCAAAGTCCATCTACCCCCATGCCCAGAGACTGCGTTTCCAGAGGCCCGTGAGGCCCCAGTGACGCCCGTCACCTGGAGCTTAGGACTGATACCCAAATACCGAAGGCCCACCATCAAAAGACCCATCACCTTCAGTGCCTAGACCAATAGCAGTACAACCACTGCTTCCCAGAAACTTGGTGTCTGCTGTGTTTCATGTCTTCTAATAGATGGAAAACCATTCTATTCATGTACTTGCTGATCTACCTCTCTCCCTGTGTTTTATGTTTTCTTGAAACAGAAGGTGAGAAGATGAAGTGCATGTCCCAGCTGTCCTTGCTGACAAAGAGGTGGAGGCCATCGCAACTAAAACTGGACCCCTTCCAGGAGATTGTGCTGGAGACCAACAGTGTGGATGAACTTCGGGAGAAGGTGATAATCACATCATTACAAGTCTTAAGCTGGATACACACTATACAATTTTCTTTAGATTTTTTTTTCCTTTTAGATTTACCAAAAACCAATAATATGAGGTCAAATCTAAACACTTTCAATTTGTATGCAATCAGGCCGGCCCTTCTACTACATAGCTGAAGGCAAATCTAAAGGAAATCGAACAGCAAAAGTTGAGTACAGGGGGTCCCCGAGTTACGAACGACTCCTACTTACGAACGGCCTCAAATGCCGGCCACTGGTGTTCTACGATACATTTCGAGCAGCTCCGACACATTCTACACTGCCGTACTACGCCCCAGATAACATAACAAGTGCCCGGAACATCCCACATCAATGCACAGGCGGCAGTTACAGTTACGAATGCAGTGTTCCGACCGGAAGTTACACTTACAAATGCAGTGTTGCGACTTACGAACAAACCTACAGTCCCTATTGTGTTCGTAACTCGGGGACCCCCTGTAGTGTGTATCCAGCTTTAGAGTCCGTGTTTCAAACATTGTTTGTTTTTTTGGTGGCTGCTAATGGGTTAGACCAGATCAGGAAGGAATTTTTTCCCTGCTGTAGCAAATTGGATCGTGGTTTTGCTGGGGGGGTTTTTCGCCTTCCTCTGGATCAACTCTGGGTGTAGTATTGTGTATATGGGATTGTATGATGTGTGTGTTTTTTTTTTTTTCCAACAAAAGGGGGTTAGCTAGATAAAAATACACAAAAAAAGAGAATTTACCTTTTTCTCCTTTTTTACATCATCAGTTCATATTCTATGACCGCAATTTGAGTTGCCATTTGAAGGTGAAACTGCTGAATATGGAGCTTCAGTTGGGGGAAAAAAAAGTACATCATTTTCATGGGTACCGGGATCTAGGATTCCAAAGTGGCCAGCATTCTGGGGTTCCGCTTTAACCAGTTCCTGTCCATGCTATAGCTGAAAGATGGCTGCAGCGTGGGCTTACAATGCTAGGAGGGTGTACATGGACGTCCTCCCGTGCCCCCTGTGGCACGCTCTGTGATCACTGAGTCCTTTGGTCGTTAACTACTTCAGCCCTGGAAAGTTTTACCCACTTCCTGACCGGGCCATTTTTTGCGATACGGCACTGCGTTTGATAAAATAACAATTACGCGGTCGTGCGACGTTGTACCTAAATAGAATGTATGTCCTTTTTTCCCCACAAATAGTTTTCTTTTGGTGGTATTTGATCACCTCTGTGGTTTGTTTTTAGTTTTTTTCGCTTTAAACAAAAAAAAAACTTTTTTACTTTCTGCTATAAAACATACAGTATCCAATAAAAATATGTAAAGAATCGTATTTCTTCATCAATTTAGGCCAATATGTATTTTCTTTCTACATATTTTTGGTAAAGAAAATCCTAATAAGCGTATATTGATTGGTTTGCGCGAAAGTTATAGCGTCTACAAACTATGGGATAGATTTATACTGTTTGGCGCAGTATATATGCAGTGGGCGGTCCTGAAGAAGTTAAATACCACCAAAAGAAAGCTCTATTTGTGTAATAAAAATAAATGGACATGTCATTTGGGTACAGTGTTGCACGACCGCACAATTGTCATTCAAAGTGTGAGAGCGCTGAAAGCTGGTAATTGGCCTTGGAAGTAAGGGGGTAAAAGTGCCCGGTAGGCAAGTGGTTAAATAGAAAAAAAAAGTTAAGCCAAATCTTTACAGTACAACTTTGATACTATGAAATGAATACAAAATACAAAAGGGAAAATGACTTTTTCGTACTTCTTTCAGATGTGTGAGATCAGCAGCATACCGCTAGAGAATTTGGAGTTTGCCAAGGTGAGTTTGTCTCCACCTCGTCCCCATAGTAGATCTTCACTCAAAGCATCTCATTTTTTGATCATTTAGTAAATACTTGCCTATAGACCATCTAGTAATTTGATGTTATTTAAAGTGGTTGTAAAGGCATCCGCCATCAGGAATTTTGGGGCCCCTTACACCGCTTCAGGCATGGGCCCCCTGGAGCAGAGGAGAACCGGGGGGGGTGGGGTGCTGCCGCTGCAAATTGAGAAGCGGGGGGGTGCCACGAATTGAGAGGTCGGAGGGGCTATGGGTGCTGACGTACTAAAAAAAAAGGGGGGGTTGCCATCCGGGCCCCTTTAAAAAAAGGTTTACTTTTGCCACAAGTATATGCTCCTTAAGGTTTGCCATCCGGGGACCTCCGTGCCTCTTTTAAAAAAAAATATATATATATATATAACAAAATAAAAAATGGGGGGGGGGGGGGTTACCATCCGGGGCCCTGGGGACCTCTGGGCCCCTTCCAAAAAAAATAATAATAATAATTAAAAAAAAGGGGGGGGGGGTTGCCATCCGGGCCCCTTACAGGTGTACTGCCTGTACCCCCTTGATGGCGGCCCTGTTGGGAGTACTCAACAGGAGGGAGGAAACAGGAGCACAGAAGAGGGACCCCAAAAGAGGAGGATCTGGGATGCTCTGTGCAAATCCACCGCACAGAGGAGGTAAGTATAACATTTTTGTTCTGTAAAACTAGACTTTACAATCACTTTACTATTAACCATTCCCTTCAGTCTGTATTGATTGTGGTTTTCTGCCAGAGTCTGTAGCCCAGTACACAGTGGCCAATAATTGTCCAGTTCATCGGGAACCGGTCGACTTTCGGTCAGCCAGTCTAATGACCGGCTTCTGTGGAACGGGCATGCTGGAAAACCAGCATTCACTCAGCGCTCGCAGCCAATGGCTCCCTCTCAGAATACAAAGCCCCCAGCAGGAGAGATCCTCACATCAGCGTGGCTTGTGTTGATCCTGGGACCTCTCAGGTTTTTTTTTTTTTTTTTCATTCATCCCACTGTTTGAATGAAAAAAAACATGTGTACTGGGTTTTAGCTCACCTATACTCCGGTGATACAGCCTCCGGGAGCTCCCCGCCCAGATGTGGATGATGTCACTCCCACGCATGCGCGAGAGTTCGGTCAGATTCGGCATTGCACCATTTGTACAGTGAGCTGCGCATGCGCGTATTGTACAGGGGCGGGTAAGTAACTTTAATGCAGAAGAGACAAAGCATGTCTGTTCTGCATTCAAAATTCCTGCCTGTTCACCTATTTTTTATTTTTTTTGGACCTAACGTTCGAACTTTAATATATGTGAACCAATCTCTGTTTTCGAACAAAAGTTTGATATAAAAATATCGGGGTGCATAGCAGTTTGCGGAGGGTTCATTTAGCATCTTCGGTGCTAACATGTGGTTAAACCCCCTATAGCACCTTTATTGTTTTCATATATTCAGACCGATCAGCCATAACATTACGACCTCTGACCGGTAAAGAGTAACATTGATTATCTGGTTACAATGGCATCTGAAAGTAGGTGGGATATATTAGGCAGCAAGTGAACATGTTGTCCCTGAAGCTGTTGAAGGCAGAAAAAATGGGCAAGTGGAAGGATTTGAGCAACTTTGACAAGGGCCACACTGTAATCGCTAGACGAGTAACTCCAAAACGACAGCTCTTGTGGAATGTTCCCGGTCTGCAGAAGTCAGGACCGACCAAATGAGGTCCAGGGAAGGAAAAGGCAGAAGGTGACCTGGTCTGATGAATCACAAGTTATTTTGCATCACGTGGATGGGCAGGTGTGTGTGCGTCACTTACCTGGGGGGGGGGGGGAGATGGCACCAGGATGCAGTCCAAGCGCCTTAAGGCGATTTAGTTTGCATTTGTAGCACTATACAAGTTACTCACTCACTCAGTATGGGAAAAAGGAAAACTGGCGAAGGTTTAAAGGATCTACTACTGGTGGTGCCAGATACCTTCAGAGGTCTAGCGGAGTCCATGCCTGGATGGGTCAGGATTGTTTTGGTGGGACAAGGGGGGGGCAATTCAATATTAGGTGGGCGGTCTTAATGTTATGGCTGATATTTATATATTTGCACAGCAACTAAGAAATGTCTGATTTAAAGTGCCCCCCCCCCCCCCCATCTGACTTTTTGAAATAACATTTGCCAATTCTTATATTTTATACCCTGTAGGGTCGAGGGACGTTTCCCTGTGACATTTCTGTCCTGGAGATCCATCAAGAGTTGGACTGGAACCCAAAAGTATCGACACTGAACGCCTGGCCGCTGTATATCTCAGATGATGGGGCCGTTATATTCTATAGGTACGCTGAGCAGCAACCCTCTGAATAAAACAGAACTGTGCACATCAATCTTACATAGCCCGCCTCCTGTGCCTGTGTGTATATCCATAAGGCTACTTTCACATTAAGACGTCGGCGGTAAAGCGCTGCTATTTTTAGCGGCGCTTTACCGCCCTCTTTGTAGCGCTATTCGGCCGCTAGCGGGGCACTTTTAACTCCCCGCTAGCGGCCGAAAAAAGGGTTAAAAACCCCCGCAAAGCACCTCTGCAACGGCACTTTGCCGGCGGTTCAGCTGCGCTGCCCATTAATTTCAAAGATGCGGCTAGCAGGACTTTTTTTTTACCATCCTGCCAGCGCACCGCTCTAGTGTGAAAGACTTCTGGCTTTCACACTGGAGTGAGAGAAGAGGCTCTTTCAGGACGCTTTGCAGGCGCTATTTTTTGCACTTAAGCGCCTCAGTGTGAAAGTAGCCTAAGGGTTTGAGATGTAGATGGTTTCTTATATTGGGCTTCTTATTTTCTAAGGCCGATTTCACTTGGGCTTTCCGATCAGGTCCGCCTGTCAGTTTTTCAGGCAGACCTGATTGGACGCTCCATGCACCCCTATGGAGCGGCGAATTTCAGTGGTGACATGTCCGCTGACATCTGCTGCAGTCCGATCCTGTCTGTGAAATCCAGACGGATGGAAACCCTTTTTTCCATCCATCTGGAGAATCGAATAGGATCGGATGAAAATGGACAGGTGGTCTGTCTTCATCCGATCTCCATAGAGGACAGTGGGGCTTTGACAAGTCTGTCTCTGCACAGTGAGTGGAGACGGACATGTCATCCGCCTGCTCAGCGGGGATCAGCAGATCGATCCCTGCTGAGCAGTGGAGTCCGTACACAGACAAACCCGTGTGAATGGGGCCTAAGTGTAGATGGCTTCTTGAATTCTAGGTGTGCCAAGCACAGTGCAGAGATTCAAACACAGCTCTGCTATACATGTATGCCATCGTGCCTGCATCAGACACGGAATACGGATTCCGACAGGCAGGGGATCACATGATCACATTGTAAACAAAGCTGTTATGAACTAATTCAGTCTTGACGGCTCTGCTTCCTGTACCAGTGAGCTGTGATTGGCCCACAGCTATCACATGGTACCTGGGCCAATCACAGCACCTTGTAGCATACGATTAGCTGTAGCCAATTCCTCCTCTGCACTTTAAAGTATCAAATCATACCAAGATCTGTATGATCAAGTTGTTTTTTTTTCTTCAAACCCATTAGGGTTTGTTTACAATTGCGAAACTGGAAGTGATGAAATGCTCCATTGCTTCAGGTTTTCTATACCATAGAGATGATCAGAGGGGTTCCGGACTCTGATCATCTCTATGGTCGGCTGATCACTCGGGTCTCCCAGTGCGTCAGAAGAGCCTGGGAAAGCCGCTGTGGGGGGGTAGGGCTGGGAAAAAAAATCGATTTTAATCTTGAATCGAGTTTTGAGCTCAAATCGATTTCAGTTTTGAAGAAAATCGATTTTTTTTTTTTTTTCTGAAAAAAAAAAATATATATATATATATTTTTTTCCTTCAAAGTTTCCGTAGCAGGACTGCAGGGGGCGTATCCGGAATGGCACTGGGCAGCGTTACCCCAATTACATCTACTCGCTGCAGCCGCCGTCTGCCTACCTGATCAGCGTGTCATGCAGACAGACGGCGGGGCGGCCATTGCAGTGTTCAAAAGCCGCGCCTCCCGAGTCCTCGTCGTCTGTGATAGGTGGAACACTTAATTTCACAGCAGGCAGTATTCAGCCTATCACGGACATCCTCTCATCCTCGTCTGTGTTATGAGGATGACCATGATAGGCGGAACACTGAAAGCTGGGAAATTGAGTGTTCCGCCTATCACAGACGAGGAGGAGGCGCGGCTTTTGAATACTGGAATGGCCACCGGTGTAGCAGTAAAATCCGTATACCATGAAAATCTGCATCAGGTACGGGCACAGTGATTGAAGCACGGGCACAGTGAGACACGGGCACAGTGAGACAAGGGTACAGTGAGACATGGACACAGTTCAATTCAACTAAGAGTAACCTCAGGATTTTTAGTTGTTTTATTAGCTAAATCCAAATACAGTATTAATAATTTGGATGTTTAACAATCTTTGTTGCACACTGCAAAAAACAACAAAAGGTCACAAACGCTAATTTGGTGGATAAAGAAAAAAATATAATGGATGATAATAATAATAATAAGAAAAAAATCCCAAATATTTTGGGAAGTACAAAGTATCCAAAAGGGGGAAAAAACAGGATCCAGCGCAGCAAGAAAAAATCCGTACCCAGAAGTACAAAATACACAACATGCACACAATATAATCCAGCGCTCATGGAACATACATTATTAACTATTGAAAACTCTTGAAGAATTGATAAAAAAGCTTAGTCCATTTATCACAATAAAGAGAGGGATCCAATCCCAAATGTGCAGAGGTCAAATTAATCTTAACTCTCCAGTTGCCAGTGGTGACAAACTTGTTAAACTTGCAGTGACATCCGTGGAGCAAGGAGGGGTTAAAAAAGTAAAAACAAAGCCTGTGGCATGATCTCCGTGTGAGCACAGTACCTTGAATGATGGACAACAGGCAGACCAGCGTGTGGAGGGCCCTCCAACCCAAAAGGATGCAGAGCCAGGATCGCAGCAAGGCTGGGACAGAAGGAATCACACACAGAGTTTCAAGAGTTTTCAATAGTTAATAATGTATGTTCCATGAGCGCTGGAATATATTGTGTTTGTTGCACACTGACTTTGCAGTTAGAGAAAGGGTTTGCCTTTGCAATTTTGTTTGTTGATGCACTTTAATTAATATAATAAAAAAAAAAATCGAATCGTAAATCGAGTTTTTTATAAAAAAATCGCAGATTTTTTTGGGGGGGGAAATCGCCCAGCCCTAGTGGGGGGGTAGGGGGTGATGGAACGTCCTTTCCTGCTGCTTGTTAAAGCAATCCAGCATCTAATAAGGCGCTAGAATTGCTTTTACAAGAAAGCCGGCTGAAAAAAAACAATACTGGGACCAAGCCTAAGGCTGCAGGCTATGTCCTGGTATAACCACTAGAAGTCTGTACGTTGCTGGTCATCAATGGTTATTATTATTATTATTATTAGCATTTATTTAAGGCCAACAATTCAGGCAGCTCTATGTCTCAGACCCTGCTTACAATCGAAGGTCCCTACTGTATCTCACCTACATACACAGGGTTAGTTTTCCTTCCAAATTCAAGCTCCTTGTAGATGTGTCCTGCCTGGAATTTGGTCTGAGGCCTCCCAGGGCTGCAAGGTAAAAGTGCTAACCACGGAGCTGCAATCTGTGCCCTTATCACATAATTAATATTCTCTTCTTCTCATAGGGATAAAACCGAGGATCTGGTCGAGTTAACGGACGAGCAGCGCAACCAACTGATGAAAAAGGAAAGCAGCCGGTTGCAAAAAACTGGACACCGCGTGACTTACTCCCCCCGCAAGGAAAAAGCCCTCAAAATCTACTTGGACGGAGCTACGAGTAAAGATGCCACTCAAGACTGACAGGCAGCCCGACGGCCCACCTTAGAGAGCCGTGATTAACACAGACACTGCCGCCAAGGAGTGCCTCTCTTAGCCCGGGTTCCACTTACCGAGTGTGAAGCTATAAAGAAAAACCAGCACTGATTGGTGGACTTGCACGGCCAATCAGCACCCTTGTTCCTTACGAGAAAACAAAAAAAAAAGTGGGGGGGCAATCACCGTTTGTGACTTGAGATCTTGTTTCTGCACTATGGTCGATTAAACTGTAAAAGAAAAAAAAAAAACGCTGAAAGGGATGTGCAAATAACAATAAAATTATAGAAATATATAGAGAAATATATTAAATTAAGTCGGGTGCATTGAAAATTCTGAGCTTCGTCTTGTTCAGGTAGGATGTGGGCCCCACATTGGCTTCTGGCTATTCAAAAAGAAAAATTCTTGTACAGTCTTTTTATTTTGCTGATAAACACATTACCTCATTGAACGCTAGATAAGTTTTTATGTACAAGTCTGAAAGCGAAGCACAGCACAAGAGAAAGGGAAAAGTTGTAGATTTGTACTGAATAGCAATCAGACTAAAGCCGCGTTCTCCACTGAATCGGCGCCACACGTTGCCGTATGCAAGTTGAGGTGGTCGTCCACTGGGCATGAAGCAAGAGGGGGAGCCATGTATTACGGCATTGCTATTGGGACAGTCGTCCGCTGGGCATTATGGTATTGAAAACAAGGCGGTTGTCAACTGGGCATGATGTAAGATAGGTGCCCCCCATTATGGTATTGAAATCAAAGCGGACGTCAACTGGGCTTGATGCAAGATGAGCGCCCTACATTACGGTATTGAAATCGAGGGTGGTTGGCGACTGGGCATGATGCAAGATGGGCACCCACCATTATGGCGTTGAAATCAACTGGGGTTGATGCAAATGGGTGCCCCACATTACGATATTGAAATCAAGGCGGTCTCCTATTACGGTTTTTAAATCAAGGTGATTGTTGACTGGGCACCCCCCATTAGGGTGTTGAAATTAAGGCGGTCGTCAACTGGTCTTGATGGAATATGGGTGCCCCCTATTATGGTATTGAAATCAAGTTGGTTGGTAACGGCATGGTATGCATGATGGGCACCCCCCCCCCCCATTAGGGTATTGAAATTAAGGTGGTCATCGACTGGTCTTGATGAAAGATGGATGCCGCCCATGGCCATATTGAAATCAAGGCAGTTGTAAACTGGGCATGATGCAAGATGGGCACCGCCCATTATGTTATTGAAATCAAGGTGGTTGGCGACTGGGCATGATGACCACCCTACATTACGATATTGAAATCAAGGTTGGTCGTCAACTGGGCTTGATGCAAGATGGGCGCCCCATATTACTGTATTAAGATCAAGGCGGTTGGCGACCAGGCATGATTTGCAAGATGGGCGCCCCCATTGGGGTATTGAAACCAAGGCAGTCATCCACTGGTCATGATGCAAGTTGGGTGCCCAGCATTACTGTATTGAAATTGGGACAGCTGTCTACTGGGCATGACGCAAGATTGGCACCCCCCATATTGCGGTATTAGGATCAAGGTGGGGGTCGGTAGCAATATAGAAAGTCCCAGGCCTCCCACAGCTTCCTAGCGGCCCCCAGACTCTAGAGCTGCAGGGAGTCTTGCTTTGCAATAGAGCAATCTCCTGTGTTTCATGGTAGTGTAAATAACTCCTCCCCCTAAAAAATAAATAATAAAAAGACCCCCTCCCCCCATTTCCTATTCCTAGATTTATCGCATATCAACACTGTGTACATTGGGGAAAAAATAAAAAAATTAGCTGCCTATTTAAGTTTTTTTTTTTGTTTCTTTACTGCTGTGTGACTATTCTGGTACTTAATTTTTATTTTTTAAGCACGGTTTTTTTTTTTCTTTTTGCTCCTGTTTTTAGTTCCCCTCCTCCACGCACACCCCACATTTTTAGTTTTTGATTTTTTCAGTAAAGACCCGACATTTGTGTCGACAGCTGACCAGCGCTGTACTCGGGATGTATGTCATGAAATCCATTTTTTTGTTGTTTTTTCAGTTTTTGATCTGTATAATTTTGCAAAATAAACCTTCACACGCGCAAACCACAAATGTAACAGATTCTCGCCTACCTTTTGGAAAATTGCCATCTAATTTGTAACAGATCGATAATGAGGTTTTGATAATTTTTTTCATGCCGCTGTTTACACAGATGAAACATGCCAATAAATTAAAAATGAGAAATATTTTTTTTCTGAGTGTCTTTTTTTTTGGGGGGGGGGGGACAGGGAGAAGTGTATGAGAAGTTTTTGGATGCAAGTATTTTGCATTTTTTTTTAATCTTTAAGGGCTCATTCACACTTGCTTTGCTCTCTGAATCAGTGGTGGCTGGTGCTGGAGGATTTTATGGGGGCGTGGTCGGGCCCCTCCAGGTCTGCGCTCCCCCTATGGGCGGAGCCCTCTAGCGATCACTGCTCCTCTGGTTCCCGCCGCTGCGGCTTCTGTGTTGACCTGGTCTTCTTTACGGGTCCTGGGTCTTCAGCCTTCTGTCCTGATTGGCTGGGGCAGGAAGCTGATGGTGAGTGTTGATTTGCTGATATCGCAGGGTGGGAGGGTTTTGGGCGCAGTGCTCTGCGCCCACAGGACAACATGAAACAGGCCAATTGAGGCCTTGGGCTCTGGTCACGTGCTTCTGAGGGGGTGATGGACCTGGTAGAGACCTGTTGAAATGACCCACACAGTGCATGGCTCGGCACATGGATTGTGGGCGCCTCTGCTCTGAAGAACAATCTATGTTCAGATCGCATTTGACAGGTGGGGAGGAAATGTTCTATCTGAAGGGCGACCTGAACATGGATTGTTCTTCAGAGCACTGGACCAACGGGTCTCTACCAGGTTTGTCACCCCCTCATAAGCACGTGGCCAAAGCCTGAGGCCTCAATTGGCCTGTTTCATGTTGTTCTCAGGGCGCAGAGCCCCAAACAAACCCCCCCCCCCCCACCTGGCGATTCCAGAGAATCAACACTCGCCATCGGCTTCCTGCCCCTAGAGGTCACAGCTGCCCCTGGTGCCCGACGCCGCGGTTTCTGTGTTGACCCGGTCTTCTTTCTGGGCACTGGGTCTTCAGCCTCCTGTCCTCATTGGCCGGGGCCGGAAGCTGATGGCGAGTGTTGATTTGCTGGTATAGCAGAGTGGGAGGGTTTGGGGCACAATGCTCTGTGCCCTGAGGACAACCTGAAACTGGCCAATTGAGGCCTTGGGCTCTGGTCACATGCTTGTTGGGGGATGACGGACCTGGTAGAGACTTGTTGGTATGGCGCCCCGCACAGTGCACGGCCACACACATGGATTGGGGGGGGGGGCAGCGCCCCTGTTTTGAAGAACAATCCACATTCAGATCGCCCTTCAGATAGCATTTGACAGGTGGGGAGGAGATGTTCTACCGCATCCTCACCGCCTGGTTTAACCCCCTTGAAACCCTGCAACTGCTTGCATTTCTAGTAGAGTGGTCCCATTCACTTGAAAGCACCTGCTGCAGCCATAAAGAAAAGCATGTACAGCCGTGGCCAAAAGTTTTGAGAATGACGCAAATATTAATTTTCACAGTCTGCTGCTTCAATGTTTTTTTTAGAGCTTTTTGTCAGATGTTACTATGATATACTGAAGTGCAATTACAACATTGTATAAGTGTCAAAGGCTTTTATTACATAATCAATCCTTGGGGTCAATCCTCAAGAGGCAGATGAACAAAAAAAAAAAAACACAAATTGAGACTCCAAGTTCTCAATGGGATTAAGGTCTGGGGAGTTTCCTGGCCATGGACCCAAAATGTAATTGTTTTGTTCCCCAAGCCACTTAATTATCACTTTTTTTGCCTTATGGAAAGGTGCTTCATCATGCTGGAAAAGGCATTGTTCCTCGCCAAACTGTTCTTGGATATTTTGGTCTCGGAGGATGTTTTTGTACCATTCTTTATTTGTGTTCTTTGGCAAAATTGTGAGTGAGACCCCTATCTTGGCTGAGAAGGGACCCCCACACATGAATGGTCTCAGGATGCTTTACTGTTGGCACGACGCAGGACTGATGGTAGCGCTTAGCTTTTCTTCTCCGGACAAGGTTTTATTTTGGATGCCCCAAACAATCAAAAAGGGGATTCATCAGCGAAAATGACGACCCCCTCCCCCCCCCCCCCTCCGCAGTCCTATCGTTGTACCGTTTGCAGAATGCCAGTCTGTCTCTGATGTTTTTCTTGGAGAGAAGTGGCTTCTTTGCTGCCCTTGATACCAGGCCATCCTCAAAGTCTTCTCCTCATTGTGTGTGCCGATGTCCTCACACCTGCCCGCTGCCATTCCTGAGCTCTGCACTGGTGGTGCCCCGCCTGAATCAACTGTGGGAGACGATCCTGGCGCTTTCTTGGGTGCCCTTAAGCCTTCTTCACAAATGAAGTGGAAATGTTTTTTCATGGTATTAAAGTGGATGTAAAGCCCCTCTCATCCTTTCTAAACTACTGCCATAGTGCTGATCTATAAGGATATATATGTCTCCTGCATGTATCCTTATCTGTCAAATGTCTCCCCTCTGTCTGTTATAAGACCTGAAAAACTGCAGATTCTGTGGGTGGATCTATTGTCTGGAGCTCGGTGGGTGGAGTTGTGATGTCAGTAGACTCCCCGCCCACCTCTACACTCCCCTTGTCCACATGCATTTTCTCCTGTGTATTCCTTCTGCTATGATCACTAACATCCAGTCAAAATCCAGAAAAGTAGCCACATGACCTCAGAAAAGGAGTGGGGGTGGGAATTAAAAAATAATGCCCGTCTAACGCTAGTGCACGAGATATGTAAATAACCTGTCACTCAAAGCAAGGGGGCGGAACGGACAAAGGTTTTTCTCTGTTTGTCCGTTTAATCTCACTGAACAATAAAAGAGGATTGCTCAGAGCTGGATTAACTCTTTTTGTGGCAAGACCTGGCACAAATGATAGGAAATCTTATACTCTACATTGTGACAGCAAAAAAAAAAAAAAAAAAGAGAGGGACTTTGCAATTTATCTGATCACTCTTCATGACATTCTGGAGTATATTCAAATTGCCATAAAAACTGAGGCAGCAGACTTTTATTTGTGTCATTCACAAAACATTTGGCCACGGCTGTATACACCCCAGCCAAATAAAGTGTATGATCTTTGGGTGCTTGAGAAAGGAACGCGCCTGTCACTCCACGCGCATGCTGGGAAACCCATTGCAGGACCCACGGTGACGACATCACGCCCATTGCGGTGGTGTACAAGCGCCACAGCCTCGGTCTTTCATCTCTCCTACCCAGCTTTCTAGATCCCTCACCAGAGATGGATTCAGAAAATATTAACTAAACCTGCTGGTTGACAGTTTGTTTTGGGCACCAGGTGCTTGCCGTACACCAGTGCTGTCATTAATCCTGCAGGGGGAGGAGGGCACCAGTGACACTGCCTGTAACACAAACTGTCTTGAGCTTAGGTGCGCTCACAGCAAAGAGGGAGATATCAGCTGAGCTCTGCTTGAGCTCCACAATACAAACAGAAGTTGAAAATCGGAGCACATGGTGTCGTTCCCCCCCCCCCCCCCCCCCCCCCTCCGATCCATGTAGTGGTTTGTTAAAAAAAAAAAAAAAAAATTCTTTAATGTCTGCTAGATGTAGCTGCCCCAGTGGTGGTGCGTCCATAGTGGGCGCAGGAGCGCCGCCCCCTCTCTCTCCTGCGCCCATCACTCACAATAACAATACATAGGTTCATGCATTGCAGGCTGTCCTTCAGAACTAATTATTCATCTCCTTGTGAGCAGCGTGGTCAGACAGCGGTGGGGGAGGGAAAAGTGGTGAGGCACTGGCACTGCCCCAAAGCATTCATCCCCACAATGTTGAGGGCATGTGGCCTGGTACAGGGCCGTCTTTAATGTTGATTGGACCTTGGGCAAAAAAAAAGTTCCTGGAGGGGGGGGGGGGGGGGGGGGGCCATGCAATTTTTCTCTCCACCTGCTCTGAGACATACAATAAATATCAGCTAGACTTAAAATCAGTTTACTGTATCAGATCAGGCAGTGATTGTGATTGGTTGCCAGAGGTTACAGCATATCATTACCACTCACTAACTGGTTGCTAGAGGCTACAGAACACATTACGGCTCGCTGATTAGTTGCTAGAGGTTGCAGAACATGATTTCTTCTCATGATTGGCTGCTAGAGATTACTGTGCAGTAATACTGCTCACTGATTGGTTGCTAGAGGTTACAGCACATCATCTCTTCACTGCAGATGGGCATGATATACATATGAATGCCGCCTTTATTTAAATATGTAAATAGCTGAGGCCGGCAGCTATTTACATATGAATGCTCCCGTTATTTACATACGAATGACGGTTATTTACATGTAAACACAGGGTCTGCAGGTGAGTCATCTGTACACAACAATAGGGCAGAGCTGGGCAGCATTAGTAGCAGCACTTCACACTGAGATATCAGGACACAGCACAGGACTAAAACTTCAAGGGACGAGGGAATTTAAACTGGGATGTATGAGGCAGCTACTTTGGGCCCCACAACAATGACAGGGCCCAGGGCAGCTGCCCCTTTTACCCTCCTTTAAAGACGCCCCTGGTATGGTTCAGGAGGGGGGCCGCTCTTCCAGCTGGAGGGCCGCCAGTTTGACACCTGTGCAGGAACGGAAGTCTCTTTTTTTTTTTCTGCTCTATTTTTGACTTGTATTGGAGTCTTTTTCTGCTATTACCAAGCTACTGGTCAAATCCAATATTGGAAATCCTGGAAGTGTCTCAAGTTAGCATGAAGCAAAATTTCAGAGACAGACTGAACTTTTAAAATATTTCAATAAGGACATGAGAACATTAAATAGATAATTTTATAATCAGCCAAAATCTACAACCGCTCTACATCAAAAGACACATGCAAACAATGAATTAAGAATATAAATTGGACACTTGAAGTTATTGCATTTCCATCCAGCAGAGGGCGACATCGACCAAACAATCCTGTCTGCTCAGCATAAGGCAACACTATACTACAAATTTAAGCTGCCCACATTTTAATCAAGATGGTGAATCCACAAGAAAGGAATAAAGGGAAATATCAAAAACTGTGAGAACTGTCTCACCCTGAGGTTCTAGCCAAGTAGTCTGGAGGATGACGTTCAGGCAGAGCCACAGAGTTAGCAACTCAACTTGAACCGTGACTCCTGCCATGGGCAGAGACCATGGAGGAGTTTTTTTTTTTTTTTTCCATTTCTCTTCAGTTTATGGAAGGACACAGCAGAGACCTGGAAGATCTGAACCGATGGGTTATAGTGCCACCTACAAGAGTATGGAATTAAGTGGTGGTCCTCAAAAGGTTTGATGGGTCAGCCCCTAAAAACTGGTTGAAGACCCATAGAGAGGCCTGAGATATCCACCGGAAAAAAAAAGAGGGGCGAGCCCCTTATAGTGTAGTATGTAACTGAAAATAAGGTTATTAATACAAAATTTATGTTTTTTTATAAGAAAAAAAGTAAACAAAAAATAGCTTTCATCTAGTTAGGTTGCGGTGACCCAGATGGATGGAACCACACAAACCTCGGTAGGATGCGAGTAGAGGGGGAAAAAAAGCCCCATCTCCACACGGGGTAAAGAAGGTCACTATCAATGCCTCGGGGGTCCCAATCCTGGATCCTTTAGAGCAGGGGTCTCCAAACTTTCTAAAGAAAGGGCCAGTTTACTATCCTTCAGACTTTAGGGGGGCTGGACTGTGGCCATCGGGAGTCAAACTTGTCCAGGTGTCCAGTGGGAATAAACAATACCATATCTTTGGTGTCAGTGGGAGGACTAGTGCCCCATAGTTGGTGTCAATGGAAGGAATTGTGCCCTTTTGATGGTGTCAGTTGGAGGAATAGTGCCCCACTGTTGGTGTCAGTTGGAGGTATAGTGCCCCACTGTTAGTGTCAGGAACAAAAATTATTCCCCATTGTTGGTGTCAGTGAATGGAATAGTGCCCCAAGGGTCGGATGAAAGCAAGCAAAGGGCCACATCCGGCCCCAGTTTGGAGACCCCTGCTTTAGAGCAGTGGTTCTGAACCTTGTCCTCAAGTACCCCAACAGGCCATGATAAAATAGCTGTCCAAAATGCCAAGCCATTGACTCTGATTTAACGCACCTGTGCCAGATAAAGCAAAACCTGCAAACATGGCCTGTTGAGGGTATTTGAGGACAGGGTTGAGAACCACTGCTCTGGAGCACATGAGTCAAGCGCAAGGCCTGCAGGCCGAATCTGGCCCTTCAGGCTATTTCATGTGGCCTTCGCACCTCTCCTGCAGCTGCGGCACCCCCTCGTCTCTGCCCCCACCTTGTCTCAGCAGTTGGAAGCAGAGATCAGGAAAGAACTTGAGATCCTGCGCTTCCCCGTGCAGCCGCAGAGAGGCTGATCTCTGCCTCCCCTGGTCTTAGCAATCGGCAGCAGAGAGGAAGACAGAACTCTTCCTACAGTTCCTGCAGCGCCCCCTGGTCTTCGCATTCAGCAGACTCTGGCAGCTGACTCCAGCCCTCCTCCGGTCCTTCTCCAGACCCTGCACGTTCTGCTTTCCAGCTCTTCCCAGCAACACCACAAGCTAAGGGGGCTGCACCGAGGTGGGGGACACTTGACATCTGATGTAAGGGTGGGGAGGTGCTCTGGACATCCAGTCTTACAGATACAACTGGCCATTTGAGGGCAAACATAATGTTGCTGTGGCCCACAACAAAGCAAAGTTTGACAGCCCTCCTCTGGAGGTTCCCTTCGGTGAGCTGAATGGCAGAGGTACCGATCACTGACTGTTCATTAGGACAAGGAAGGGGCCGGTTAACGACACATTTACTTCCCTGCTCTCCATCTTGACAGACCCCCAGCAGCAGCCAGTGGGAGGGGGAAACTCTGCAGTGCTTGGGGGGACAGGGAAGCACACAGGAGCCTGGGACAGCAGGACAGCGATAGGGAGGCAGGCATGTAGAGGAACCAATGCCCTCCTTTTCCCTCCTGCAGCCGCTGAATGTCTGTGGGAGGGAGAGGAGGAGAAGCAGGCATTCAGCAGCTGCATGAAGAGATCAGTTCCTCTACATGCCGCCACCCCTCCTATGCAGGCGTACATGGGGGGGGGGGCGCATGGGCCCCCTGGAGCATGGGGCTGGGTTTGCAATGGTGACCCCTCTATGTACGTCCCTGCAGCTAGCTCATGCTGTGTGTGGGATCGCCTACGAAAGCCCTATCCTGGACCCTAATGCAGCCTGTGGGAAATGACATGGGGGTCAAACATAGCTAAATGCAACTGGAGGTGACCTCTCAGGGGAACGGTACCCCCAACCCTCCCTTACTAAGGGTATATTTTGGCATTTATCTTTTTTTCCCTTTTCTTTTTTCCTTTACACTCTTGATTAAAATGTGGTCATAGGTTGACTTTAAAAAACAAAGATGAAATAAAATAGAGATTAAGCAGAAAGAGAAGGAAGCTGGAGTTTTATGTTATGAATGTCGGCAATTTAGCAATATAAACAGCAATTTCGTCCCGGCGTTTGGCAAAGCTGAATCTGAGGGTCTTCTCCCAATTGGTTCTGTCAATCTTTGGTCTATATTACCAACCTTCTCTCTTTCATTGCAGGCCAGAGTAGACCTCTATGTATATTCCCCACCTATAGGAGGATGGACGATGATAGTTGATTTTTGCTCCATTTCAAAGTACTCCTGTGCTTTGCCCACGTAGGACAAAGCAATGGTTTCCCTTTAATGGCGCTCCCATGGCTGCTCATATTTTAATTCTCTTTGATGCTTTGTTCACCATTGGGAGTAGGGAAAAGGGGTTGCCAGGGAACCAACAGCAGGAGAAGAGCTCTAGGACCCAGCATTTCTACCAGCACTTATGGCAGGAGAAGGACTTTAGGACCCAGCATCTCTTTCAGCAGGTCACATGGGCCTATATAAGGAAGTCTACTAGTGGCTTTAGTTGCTGGTTGATCTTCGGCTCCTCCAGTGCGTTATCTCTGTGATATTCCTGTTCCTGTGTCTCCTGTTACCGACCCGACTTGTCCTTGACCTGTCTCCTGTTTGCTTCCTGTGTTCGACCTCGGTTATTCACCTGACCACGTCTGCTCTGCTACCCACCCGGCTCATGACCTAGGCTTCCTTCTGACCATGCTCCAGTCTCAGCATTATCTGAATCCTGCTACACTTCATGGGCGCCACCTGTCTGCCGATTCTATGCCAGCATAGCAGCTGTACTCTGGAACCTCCTGCATACAGTCCAGCAGGCAACCCGTGCTACTTTGGGCCTGACCTCTCCTGTTTCCACCCTCAGGGGGCTCTGGAACTTAGCCGCAAGGGAAGCTCTCTCTCTCCATTGGCCTCTAGCACCAGGTATGTGATAGAGGTCCTGTAAAAGGTGCAAATCATGACTTGGTGATTACATGGGGCTCTCTCCCCACAGTGCTGGGTGCTGAGCAACCAATTACCAGCACCCTCATGTGGCAGGAACTGGAATGAGTCACATGCTCTGTCATACTTGAAAAACGGAGCAGCTGCATTATAGAGAACCAGTTGCCTTGACCTGCAAGGGCAAATCACAGGTACACGTTATCCAATTTTTTTAATCTAGTACTTGGTGGTTGGCTTTGGACGAGGAGAGGGGTCTGCTTGGCCTTTTGGCTAGGTGGACCTGAAACTAGGAGTGTTGCACCTTGGGAGGTCAGGGAAGGGTCCTTCCTCTTTGGGAGGGGACCACATTGAACACCCTAGTGCACTTTTTTGGTTCACTTTCGTGTTTTGTTTTTGTGTACCGCACCATGGGCTCGGAGAAACAACATTTTTCCAAATTATTCAATTTTCCAGCAACTAATAAACAGAGCATTGTCATAGAGAAAATCCCGAGGCTATAATTGGCAGCCAATAAATAGTTACAAACCCAGCCCTGCTAGGCTAAGACTATACAAATACAGACAGGCAGCTGGAAAGTTGTAGTACTTAAGCAGCTGGCAAATTCTTTCTATGTACATCAGTTGTACAATCCTCATTAAGAGCTATCATGTGACCAGGGCAGCCATCACACAATTTTTGGGGGCCCTTACACAGCTTTAGGCAGGGCCCCCCCTGGTGCAGAGAACCAGGGGGGGGGTGCTGATGGAAAAAAAACAAGTGTAATCTCTTCTCTCCTCTCGCGAGATGATAAGCGGGGGGCCCCTTGCAGGTGTAATGCAAGAAAAAAAAAACGGGAGGGGGGCCAGCCGGGCCCCTTACAGGTGTAATGCCTGTACCCCCCCTGATGGCGGCCCTGCCTGTGACAGATTAAAATCTGGGCTGGCTACTTTCTGCATATTAGGTATATCTTTTCAGAAGCATCCCCAACACCACTCTGAGGTCCCGCACCAAATTCCAGCCAAGGGTGGCGGCAAGACTTTGAGTTCCGTCACCCCCCCCCAACCCCCATCCCCTTTGCAATAGAAACAGATGTGCAGCCGCCCATCGTTTCTCTCTCTGCAAACAAAATATTATTGTGCAAACAACATAGAGTGATGCCACCTATTCCCACTGATGCATTTCGCCCCCTACTGGGGGCTTCATAGAGATTAAGAGAGAACTCTACAATTAAGCCCCAGTAGGGGGTGAAGCAAGTTAGAGAGGATTGAGTGTGGTGTGCCTGCTGTTTGCACAAGAAAGTTTTGTTTGCAGAAGAAGCAGTCTGCAGTTCTTTGTTTATATTTGTAGGCATTATTCAGCGCTCGATGTATCATTTCACGGGGTAAAGTGCCAAATGCCATAATTACCCCAAAATGCAACCCCTTTGAACTTAAACTAGATTTAAGCCATACACTCTTTGTAGTAGGTCAATTTGATGGCATGAGAAGGATCTGTGGTCAGAATGTGTCAATGATTAGAGAAAGGTACCCGTGTGTGTATGCGCCATGCCAACCAAAGCAATCGTTTCCCAGTTTCTCGTGATATAATGGAATTTTCCAGTTTGGAGAATATTTGTGTCAATTTCCGAGTGATCAGTTCTTCAATCCATACCCCCCTGAGGTCCCTAATTAATTAATAAGTCCTCTAGATATAGTCCACAAAGGGACGTTCAGAATCGATTAAATCTGTTTCGTCTTCGGGAGAGCTGGGATCGGCTCCGATTCCTGTGGGTGAAATATTGCCGTCTTCGTAGTTGATCTCCTCCATTGGCAAGGCGGTGAAAAATGGCAGGTTGATGGTCTCTTCCCTCTTGCTCTGCATGAGAAGTTCTTCACAGACAAGCGCAAAGTTGTCCCTGTAACAACAAACAAGTATAGGAGTTACGGCCTGGAAGTTTCCAGGATTGTGTGGGTTACAGAGGAAAGAACATTGAACAGAACATTGAGTAGAAGAGCGTCTTAACAGGTCTCTGCTTCATCAATATACATCAGTTTTACCTGTTCCCTATCTAGTCTGGCCACCAGAGTTGAGTGGTTCCATCCCACTATCTCACGTTGGCTTTATGGTAAGACATTAGGTTTCAATTAATTGGTGCCATTGGAGCCAAGGCTGGTACAAATAAGGGGCAAAGCATAGACCCAATAAGTATTATCCTAGTGGTTCAGAAGATACTTCAGGTATTGGCGTCAACAAGGTGGTGATGCCCTCTCAAAGGGCCAGTTTACGACACCTTGTGCTCCCAGAATATCCTCGGTGCTGCCGCCGTGAATTATTGAGGTCGTCTTGGGGTCTTTGGGTGCTGACGAACAAAAAAAGTCCAAAAAATAAAAAGGGGGGGTTGCCACCCGGGGCCCTGGGGACCTCTGGGCCCCTTACAAAAAAAGATAAAAATAATTTATAAAAAAATTAATAAAAAAAAAAATATTTTTATTTAAAAAAAAAGGGGGGGGGGGTTGCCATCCGGGGCCCTGGGGACCTCCGGGCCCCTTACAAAAAATAAATACAAAATAAAATACAATTATTATTATTTTTTTTTTATATAAAAAATACATAAAAAAGGGGGGTTACCATCCGGGGACCCCCGGGCCTCTGGGGACCTCTGGGCCCCTTACAAAAAAAAAATTATAAAAAAATTAATAAAAAAAAAATATTTTTATAAAAAAAAAAGGGGGGGTTGCCATCCGGGGCCCTGGGGACCTCTGGGCCCCTTAAAATAATTTGTATATATATATATATATATATATATATATATATATATATGTTTTTTATTTTTATAAAAAATACATAAAAAAGGGGGGTTACCATCCGGGACCTCTGGGCCCCTTAAAAAAAAAAAAAGGGGGGGGTTTGCCATCCGGGCCCCTGGGGACCTCCGGGCCCCTTACAGGTGTACTGCCTGTACCCCCTGATGGCGGCCCTGTTGACAGATAAAACCTCTCTTGAGCTGCTTTTTGTGTCCCTGTGGTCAAGTGAAGGTATATGTCATCAGAGAACCATCAAAGGTTTTAGAACTCTGCCACTCTATCCAAAGCTAAAAAATGGCTTAACCTAAACTCTAAAACCCATTGCCAGCCATATTTGAAACAACCACCATCCCTTTCACCCATTCACAATTTAAAAAAGACAACCCTTGCTGTCCCATTTTTTTACTAATCTGGATTCATCGTCCATCCAGCATCCCAGCATCTTCTCGTAGTAGAAACTGGTGACCCACCACTGCCGCCACAGCCAGGGCTCTCCACCAACCAGCCTGGTTGATGCCATTTGTTGTAACAACCCAATGGGAGGTGCTCTGGCTGGACCTTTACTGTACACCGGAGAACCTTTTCTCATGTTTTTTCTCACAGTGATAGTCAAAGGAGGCTACCTACCTCTGACCCTGGCAGATCAGTCCGCTGGCACAGGGACAACGGTTTAGAGGGGCGTCTGACTCCAGATCCCATGAAAATATATCGAGCAGTGAGTTTGGAGTCTGGCACTCCTCACCCTTAACCAGCAAAGGTGTGCACACTGGAAAGAGGAGACCTGAAAGACAAAGAAACCAGGCTTACAATTCAACACTTAGAGCAGCCATATTCAACCTTTTTACCCTAATGGAACCCTTCAAGTAATTTTCAGGTCTCAGGGAACCCCTGCTAAAACCACATTATTAAAGTGGTTGTAAACCCACTCTTTTTTTTTTTCCTTTTTGGCCAACCTGTAAGAGAAAGGCATAATGAGCTAGTATGACTAGCATAATAGCTCATTATGTACCACTTACCTTAGATCGGGGCCCCCGAGGCAGTCCGCGTCCCTCTGTCCAGCCGCAGACATCACTGCGGCGATAGCCGGAATGTTACTTCCGGGTATCGCTGCACCAGCCAATCAGAGCGCCGCTCCGGCGCTGTGATTGGCCGGAGCGGCGGGGACGTCACTCTGCGCATGCGCGCGAGAGTGTTTTCATTCGGTTACGCCCAGCGATTGCTGGGAAGTAGCCGATTTTGTGAATGGGATTAACCCCATGAATGCGTCGTTGTTTACGGTGCGCATGCGCTGTAGACAGCTGCGCCTGTCTTTTTAGTAAATATCTCCTAAACCGTGTAGGTTTAGGAGATATTTCTTGCACCTACAGGTAAACCTTAATCTAGGCTTATCTGTAGGTGCAAGTTAAAAAAGTGGGTTTACAACCACTTTAAGGGTCAGTGGGAAGAATGCTCTTTACATTGGTGGTCAGTGGGAAGAATGTTTCTTACATTGGTGATCAGTGGGGAGGATGATCCTTGCATTGGTGGTCAGTAAGAAGAATGCCCCTTACATTGGTGGTCAGTGGGAAGAATGTTCCTTACATTGGTTATCAATGGGGAAAATGCCCCTTACATTGGTGATCAGTGGGAAGAATGTTCCTTACATTGGTGATTAGTGGGAAGAATGTTCCTTACATTGGTGATCAGTGGGAAGAATGTTCCTTACATTGGTGGTCAGTGGGAAGAATGTTCCTTACATTGGTGATCAGTGGAAAGAATGTTCCTTACATTGGTGATCAGTGGGAAGAATGTTCCTTACATTGGTGGTCAGTGGGAAGAATGTTCCTTACATTGGTGATCAGTGAGAAGAATGTTCCTTACATTGGTGGTCAGTGGGAAGAATGTCCCTTACATTGGTGATTAGTGGAAAGAATGTCCCTTACATTGGTGATCAGTGGGAAGAATGCCCCTTACATTGGTGATCAGTGGGAAGAATGCCCCTTACATTGGTGATCAGTGGAAAGAATGCCCCTTACATTGGTGGTCAGTGGGAAGAATGTTCCTTACATTGGTGATCAGTGGAAAGAATGTTCCTTACATTGGTGATCAGTGGGAAGAATGTTCCTTACATTGGTGGTCAGTGGGAAGAATGTTCCTTACATTGGTGGTCAGTGGGAAGAATGTTCCTTACATTGGTTATCAATGGGGAAAATGCCCCTTACATTGGTGATCAGTGGGAAGAATGTTCCTTACATTGGTGATTAGTGGAAAGAATGTTCCTTACATTGGTGGTCAGTGGGAAGAATGCCCCTTACATTGGTGATCAGTGGAAAGAATGCCCCTTACATTGGCGATCAGTGAGAAGAATGTTCCTTACATTGGTGATCAGTGGGAAGAATGTTCCTTACATTGGTGATCAGTGGAAAGAATGTCCCTTACATTGGTGATCAGTGGGAAGAATGCTCCTTACATTGGTGGTCAGTGGGAAGAATGTTCCTTACATTGGTGGTCAGTGGGAAGAATATTCCTTACATTGGTGATCAGTGGGAAGAATGTCCCTTACATTGGTGATCAGTGGGAAGAATGCTCCTTACATTGGTGGTCAGTGGGAAGAATGTTCCTTACATTGGTGATCAGTGAGAAAAATGCCCCTTACATTGGTGATCAGTGGGAAGAATGTTCCTTACATTGGTGATCAGTGGGAAGAATGTTCCTTACATTGGTGATCAGTGGGAAGAATGTTCCTTACATTGGTGATCAGTGGGAAGAATGTTCCTTACATTGGTGATCAGTGTGAAGAATGTTCCTTACATTGGTGATCAGTGGGAAGAATGCTCCTTACATTGGTGATCAGTGAGAAGAATGCCCCTTACATTGGTGATCAGTGGGAAGAATGCTCCTTACATTGGTGATCAGTGAGAAGAATGCCCCTTACATTGGTGGTCAGTGGGAAGAATGCCCCTTACATTGGCGATCAGTGGGAAGAATGTTCCTTACATTGGTGATCAGTGGGAAGAATGCCCCTTACATTGGTGATCAGTGGGAAGAATGTTCCTTACATTGGTGATCAGTGGGAAGAATGTCCCTTACATTGGTGGTCAGTGGGAAGAATGTTCCTTACATTGGTGATCAGTGGGAAGAATGCTCCTTACATTGGTGATCAGTGGGAAGAATGCTCCTTACATTGGTGGTCAGTGGGAAGAATGTTCCTTACATTGGTGATCAGTGGGAAGAATGTTCCTTACATTGGTGATCAGTGGGAAGAATGTTCCTTACATTGGTGATCAGTGGGAAGAATGTTCCTTACATTGGTGATCAGTGTGAAGAATGTTCCTTACATTGGTGATCAGTGGGAAGAATGCTCCTTACATTGGTGATCAGTGAGAAGAATGCCCCTTACATTGGTGATCAGTGGGAAGAATGCTCCTTACATTGGTGATCAGTGAGAAGAATGCCCCTTACATTGGTGGTCAGTGGGAAGAATGCCCCTTACATTGGCGATCAGTGGGAAGAATGTTCCTTACATTGGTGATCAGTGGGAAGAATGCCCCTTACATTGGTGATCAGTGGGAAGAATGTTCCTTACATTGGTGATCAGTGGGAAGAATGTCCCTTACATTGGTGGTCAGTGGGAAGAATGTTCCTTACATTGGTGATCAGTGGGAAGAATGCTCCTTACATTGGTGATCAGTGGGAAGAATGCTCCTTACATTGGTGGTCAGTGGGAAGAATGTCCCTTACATTGGTGATTAGTGGAAAGAATGTCCCTTACATTGGTGATCAGTGGGAAGAATGCCCCTTACATTGGTGATCAGTGGGAAGAATGTCCCTTACATTGGTGATCAGTGGGAAGAATGCTCCTTACATTGGTGATCAGTGAGAAGAATGTTCCTTACATTGGTGATCAGTGGGAAGAATGTTCCTTACATTGGTGATCAGTGGGAAGAATGTTCCTTACATTGGTGATCAGTGGGAAGAATGCCCCTTACATTGGTGGTCAGTGGGAAGAATGTCCCTTACATTGGTGGTCAGTGGGAAGAATGTCCCTTACATTGGTGGTCAGTGGGAAGAATGTTCCTTACATTGGTGATCAGTGGGAAGAATGCCCCTTACATTGGTGGTCAGTGGGAAGAATGTTCCTTACATTGGTGGTCAGTGGGAAGAATGCTCCTTACATTGGTGATCAGTGGGAAGAATGTTCCTTACATTGGTGATCAGTGAGAAGAATGCCCCTTACATTGGTGGTCAGTGGGAAGAATGCCCCTTACATTGGCGATCAGTGGGAAGAATGTTCCTTACATTGGTGATCAGTGGGAAGAATGTCCCTTACATTGGTGATCAGTGGGAAGAATGTCCCTTACATTGGTGGTCAGTGGGAAGAATGTTCCTTACATTGGTGATCAGTGGGAAGAATGTCCCTTACATTGGTGATCAGTGGGAAGAATGTCCCTTACATTGGTGATCAGTGAGAAGAATGTCCCTTACATTGGTGATCAGTGGGAAGAATGTCCCTTACATTGGTGATCAGTGAGAAGAATGTTCCTTACATTGGTGGTCAGTGGGAAGAATGCTCCTTACATTGGTGATCAGTGAGAAGAATGTCCCTTACATTGGTGATCAGTGAGAAGAATGTCCCTTACATTGGTGATCAGTGGGAAGAATGTCCCTTACATTGGTGATCAGTGAGAAGAATGTTCCTTACATTGGTGGTCAGTGGGAAGAATGTCCCTTACTTTGGTGGTCAGTGAGAAGAATGTTCCTTACATTGGTGATCAGTGGGAAGAATGTCCCTTACATTGGTGATCAGTGAGAAGAATGTCCCTTACATTGGTGATCAGTGGGAAGAATGTCCCTTACTTTGGTGGTCAGTGAGAAGAATGTCCCTTACATTGGTGATCAGTGGAAAGAATGCTCCTTACATTGGTGATCAGTGGGAAGAATGTCCCTTACTTTGGTGGTCAGTGAGAAGAATGTTCCTTACATTGGTGATCAGTGGGAAGAATGTCCCTTACATTGGTGATCAGTGGGAAGAATGTCCCTTACATTGGTGATCAGTGGGAAGAATGCTCCTTACATTGGTGATCAGTGAGAAGAATGTCCCTTACATTGGTGATCAGTGAGAAGAATGTCCCTTACATTGGTGATCAGTGGGAAGAATGTCCCTTACATTGGTGATCAGTGAGAAGAATGTTCCTTACATTGGTGGTCAGTGGGAAGAATGCTCCTTACATTGGTGATCAGTGAGAAGAATGTCCCTTACATTGGTGATCAGTGGGAAGAATGTCCCTTACATTGGTGATCAGTGGGAAGAATGTCCCTTACATTGGTGATCAGTGAGAAGAATGTCCCTTACATTGGTGATCAGTGGGAAGAATGCTCCTTACATTGGTGATCAGTGGGAAGAATGTCCCTTACATTGGTGATCAGTGAGAAGAATGTCCCTTACATTGGTGATCAGTGGGAAGAATGTTCCTTACATTGGTGATCAGTGAGAAGAATGTCCCTTACATTGGTGATCAGTGGGAAGAATGTCCCTTACATTGGTGATCAGTGAGAAGAATGTCCCTTACATTGGTGATCAGTGGGAAGAATGCTCCTTACATTGGTGATCAGTGAGAAGAATGCTCCTTACATTGGTGATCAGTGGGAAGAATGTTCCTTACATTGGTGATCAGTGGGAAGAATGCCCCTTACATTGGCGATCAGTGGGAAGAATGTTCCTTACATTGGTGATCAGTGGGAAGAATGTTCCTTACATTGGTGATCAGTGGGAAGAATGCTCCTTACATTGGTGGTCAGTGGGAAGAATGTTCCTTACATTGGTGGTCAGTGGGAAGAATGTCCCTTACATTGGTGATCAGTGAGAAGAATGTCCCTTACATTGGTGATCAGTGGGAAGAATGTCCCTTACATTGGTGATCAGTGAGAAGAATGCTCCTTACATTGGTGATCAGTGGGAAGAATGTCCCTTACATTGGTGATCAGTGGGAAGAATGTTCCTTACATTGGTGGTCAGTGGGAAGAATGTTCCTTACATTGGTGATCAGTGGGAAGAATGTCCCTTACATTGGTGATCAGTGGGAAGAATGTTCCTTACATTGGTGGTCAGTGGGAAGAATGTTCCTTACATTGGTGATCAGTGGGAAGAATGTCCCTTACATTGGTGATCAGTGTGAAGAATGTCCCTTACATTGGTGGTCAGTGGGAAGAATGTCCCTTACATTGGTGGTCAGTGGGAAGAATGTCCCTTACATTGGTGATCAGTGTGAAGAATGTCCCTTACATTGGTGGTCAGTGGGAAGAATGTCACTTACATTGGTGATCAGTGGGAAGAATGTCCCTTACATTGTTGATCAGTGGGAAGAATGTCCCTTACATTGGTGGTCAGTGGGAAGAATGTCACTTACATTGGTGATCAGTGGGAAGAATGTCACTTACATTGGTGATCAGTGGGAAGAATGTTCCTTACATTGGTGGTCAGTGGGAAGAATGCCCCTTACATTGGTGATCAGTGGGAAGAATGTCACTTACATTGGTGATCAGTGGGAAGAATGTTCCTTACATTGGTGATCAGTGGGAAGAATGCTCCTTACATTGGTGGTCAGTGGGAAGAATGTTCCTTACATTGGTGATCAGTGGGAAGAATGCTCCTTACATTGGTGGTCAGTGGGAAGAATGCTCCTTACATTGGTGATCAGTGGGAAGAATGTTCCTTACATTGGTGGTCAGTGGGAAGAATGCCCCTTACATTGGTGATCAGTGGGAAGAATGTCACTTACATTGGTGATCAGTGGGAAGAATGTTCCTTACATTGGTGATCAGTGGGAAGAATGCTCCTTACATTGGTGGTCAGTGGGAAGAATGTTCCTTACATTGGTGATCAGTGGGAAGAATGCTCCTTACATTGGTGGTCAGTGGGAAGAATGCTCCTTACATTGGTGATCAGTGGGAAGAATGCTCCTTACATTGGTGATCAGTGGGAAGAATGCCCCTTACATTGGTGGTCAGTGGGAAGAATGCCCCTTACATTGGTGGTCAGCGGGAAGAATGCCATCCTTACCAACAGCTATAAATAGTATTGGTGTCAAACTGCTGACACCAAGGACAAGTGGCATTGGGCCTGGAACTTTGCAGGAACCATCAAATGGAAGGTCAATTAGCCACAGCTTAAGGCAGCCTTTTCAACCAGGGTGCTTGAGCTTTCTTCAGGGGTGCCTTGGATGCCTAAAAAATGATAAAAAAATTGTATACAAGCCAGCAGGGGGATAAAGCCCACCTTTTAGTTACACAAAGCCACAGGTTTTCATTATGCACCATTACGACTTTGCAGACACTGGCATCCTAGCAACCAATGACATCGTTAGTTAATAAGGAGGATTGCTGTTGCCTCCACAGCATCCTTGTTTGACCCTCCTGTGTCCCTTTCCCTCAGCACTGGGGTCACATTAGCTGACTGAAGGAGAGAAATTGAGGGAGAAGAGAAACATTGGAATACTAGTCAGTACAGGCGTGCAAAAGTGTATTGCTTTGAAAGAATAAATCACTTCTAACGTTGGGGGTCCTACGTGTGGATATTGCTGCATTGTGTAAAGGTATTAGAATAGTGTCTAACATTTTAGAACGGGGCCCCATGAGGCTGTCCATAATTTTAAAGGGTGAAGAAAGGTTGAGAAACACTGAATTAAGGAATCCCTTACAACATTTGGATGAACCCTGGTTGAGAATGGCTGACTTAAAGGGACTCTATCACCAAGATAAGTAAATAAATATGCAATACAGGTTTTTTTTTTCTGGGTGTAACCTATCAGACCATACTCATTTTTAACACAGAGGAACCCTTGAAGTAACTTTCCAGTCTCAGGGAACTCTTGCTAAAATTGACTATATTTACAACTCGTGACACATTAGTGTGATGGTCAGTGGAAAGAAAGCTTCTTGCACTTGTGGACATTGAGAAAAATGACCCCCTTCAAGATAGATAAAAAGGTCAATGGTTTCAGTGGGAACTTATCTGAGAGGCAGAAATTGCTCATTGCTCAAAGAACCTCTAGCAACCTCTGGAGGAACCCTTGCATTCTATGGAATCCTGGTTGATAAACCCTGGTCTAGACCAAACCTTATCAACCTTTTTACCCCAGAGGAACCTATTGGTGGTCAGTGGGAAGAATGCCCCTTACATTCATGGTCAAAAGGCCACCCTTCCCAAGAGTTTAAAAGATCAGTGGTATCACGCTGTTGGCTCTGCCAAGTGGCTTTGGACCAAGACATCACCAGATGGCAGGTCAATCAGCCACAGCTCTAGGAACCTCTAGCAACCTCTGGAGGAACCTTTGCATTCTATGGAACCGTGGTTGAGAAACCCTGGTCTAGACCAAACTTTATCAACCTTTTTACCCCAGAGGAACCCATTGGTGGTCAGTGGGAAGAATGCCCCTTACATTCATGGTCAAAAGGCCACCCTTCCCAAGAGTTAAAAAGATCAATAGCATCACGCTGTTGGCTCTGCCAACTGACTTCGGACCAAGGCATCACCAGATGGCAGGTCAATCAGCCACAGCTCAAGGAACCCTTAGCAACCTCTTGAGGAACCCAAGGTTTCTATGGAACTTTGGCTGAGAATAGTTGGTCCACCAATATTCATCCTTCCTTTTCCTCCATCCGAAGATGAGAGGAGAGGAAATCCTAACCCACTTAGTACAGGTCTGTAGCACCTCAAGTCTCTTTCAGTAAAGCCCAACCCTTTCCTAATCTATCCAAACAGAAAAAAAAGTTTTAGCTGAATCTGAGTACTGGGATACACTGAGTGGACGTGCGGACTTGAGCACAATTGAAGCATTTTTTTGGTTAGCAATTCACAGGTTGATTCTATTTGATGTCTGAGGTGTGCACAATAAATGATGACGACATTTCATATTGGGGGGGTAGATAGTTACTTGAATGTACGGCGCAGCAGAAGCCAGGGTCGCAGTCGCTCTGCTTCTCACAAATGGCACCGCTCTCCCCCTTCTCAGATTTCTTGCACTGACCCCAGATGCACAGCTGCCCGTCGCAGCATTCGCCGTCTCTGGTGCACTGCATGAGATAAGAAAAGAAAAAAAACATAACCCACCAATCAATTGTGTGCAATGATACAACTAAACACACTTCACTGTCTTCACATCTGCTAGGGGGTCTAGAGGTCCAGTAAGCTACTCGGGGGCCCAAGGAACAAGCTGCAGCCATGATAACATTTTAAAATGTAAAGTTTTCCCTTTATTAAACCCTGATGAAGATTATTATTTGGCCCCCGAGACCTGTTGAGAGAAGACTTTGGAGTCCTAAGGATTTTTAGTTTGACCTATTGCAGAGCATTGTTGGCATATCTGCACATGCTCAGTTTTCAGTGAGTTTCTATGCTGAGCATTTCCTCCCTATCACATCTGAGCAGCCCATGTGACTATAGAGTCACACATGTGGGCGTATACACAATGACAGGCCACTCCCTTCCTCCTCTTCCATGCCCACTAAGAAGATAAACACAATGGGGGGGGGGATATTACATGTAGATTAATGGAGGCTTCACCTCCCTCTTATTCTAAGACACAGGCTGGAGGGGCGTGACACAGCCTGTGCCTGGCAGAAATCTGCCCACACCATGTTATTGCCAAAAAATAATAAAGATTTGGTTATAAATATATATTTGAATGACAATTTAAAACAGTTTATTGATATTAATTATTTATTTTTACTCTGTATTCCAAAGGCTGATATTTTTTTATTTTGAACATGTGACCAGCAGCAGAGGACTAGATGCTCCTCCTGCTTATGTTTCCCTGCAGCCTAGCTGGGAGAGATCTGGGTCATGTGAGAGCTCCATATCGATTAGGAAAAAGGTACAGTCATTGTTCAGGTATTCAGACAGCCGCGGGTGCTGGCTGTCAGAATAAATTAGCCGGCATGCTATTGGGGGGATGGAGAAATCTATAGGTGCATAGCAATCCTTAAAGTACAACTACAGGCAAAAAATGTTTTAATATTGGATAGAGCAGAGTGGAATTAGAACCCCTGTCAGGTTTTTATTCCTGCCTGTGTCCCCCCATTAGGGTGATTCATCCTCTCTTTTTATCCTGTTTACCGTTATCAATGAGAATGTAAGTGAAAGAAAATCACAAATTTTGGGTTGTCACCAGAGCAGGAATAGAGGGGAAATCTTCCAATGGGGACACTAGTTCTGGTGACAACCAGGGATTCCCTCACTTTGGAAATCTGACACGGGTTATAACCCTCCCTTACTCGGTCCCAAAAGTTTAGTTCTACTTGATGACATAATTGAATTAGGGTTTTTCAGACTTTCGCAGAAACATTTGAACAAAAATCTAGCCTTAGATGTGTAGAACAAGCCTCGGTGTGCAGGACGTACCGCTTCCTGTTCCTTGCACGGTAGACATCTATAGACGAAGTCTGACAAATGACAGAAGCCGCCCAGACCGCAGTCCTCGTCCACAATGCACTCCTGGAAAAAAAAACAATTATAAAGAGATCAGACAGAGCAGGAAGTGGAAAGAAAAGTTACATTTAAATGTCTCCACTGCACTAAAAGATGGAAAATCCGCCCAAAGTAACTAAAAATCGACACCCCATATTTAACTTTTGAAATGTAACATTTTTTTTGGTTTTGGATGGAGTGGGGAAAGGAGAAACCCCGTCAGGGCTTTTTTGCCTCCCATCGAAGAGATTTTCTATATGGTAGACACAACAGGAAGTGATAAGAAATCTCCCCATCGTGAGGGAAATCCCCTCCTAGACAGTTGTCACTGTCACAGCTGGTTTGGCTAAAAGTGCACATGAGCCCCGAACAGGTTCCCACTGACAGCGGGAATGAAATTGTGCGAGTTCAGCTGAAATCACACGATTTCATTCCCTGCATGTCAGTCCCGACTTCGGGGGCAACTTCAGAGAAATCTGTGCGGGTTGCTGCACAGATGTCAATGAAAATCGCACTCCAGAAATCGCCAACAGTAGTACAGAAACTACTTTTGGGAATTGGTGCGGCGCTGCAAATGCAGCGTCGCACAGATTTGGACGCAAATCGCATGCCAAATCGCATCAATCTGAACCAGGGCTTAAAGAAGAATTCCAGGGGGAAAAAAATAAGTTTTCCCTACCCCCGCACGCTAGCGCTCTTGTGCATGGACTATTCCTGAATATACATACATACAGTGCCTTGAAAAAGTATTCATACCCCTTGAAATTTTCCACATTTTGTCACGTTACAACCAAAAACGTAAATGTATTTTATTGGGATTTTATGTGATAGACCAACACAAAGTGGCACATAATTGTGCAGTGGAAGGAAAATTATAAATGGTTTTCAATTTTTTTTTACAAATAAATATGTGAAAAGTGTGGGGGGGCATTTGTATTCAGCCCCCTTTACTCTGATACCCCTAACTAAAATGTAGTGGAACCAATTGCCTTCAGAAGTCACCTAATTAGTAAATAGTCCACCTGTGTGGAATTTAATCTCAGTATAAATACAGCTGTTCTGTGAAGCCCTCAGAGTTTTGTTAGAGAACCTTAGTGAACAAACATCATCATGAAGGCCAAGGAACACACCAGACAGGTCGGGGATAAAGTTGTGGAGAAGTGTAAAGCAGGGTTAGGTTATAAAAAAATATCCCAAGCTTTGAACATCTCACAGAGCTCTGCTCAATCCATCATTCGAAAATGGAAAGAGTATGGCACAACTGCAAACCTACCGAGACATGGCCATCCACCTAAACTGACCGGCCGGGCAAGAAGATCCTTCATCAGAGAAGCAGCCAAGAGGTCCATGGTAACTCTGGAGGAGCTGCACAGATCCACAGGAAAATCTGTCCACAGGACAACTAGAGAGCCAAGAAGAAAGCCATTGTTGAAAGAAAGCCATAGGAAGTCCCGTTTGCAGTTTAGGAGAAGCCATGTTGAGGACACAGCAATGTGGAAGAAGGTGCTCTGGTCAGATGAGACCAAAATTGAACGTTTTGGTCTAAAAGCAAAACGCTATGTGGGGCAGAAAACTAACACTGCACATCACCCTGAACACACCATCCCCACCGTGAAACATGGTGGTGGCAGCATCATGGTGTGGGGATGCTTTTCTTCAGCAGGGACAGGGAAGCTGGTCAGAGTTGATGGGAAGATGAATGGAGCCAAATACAGGGCAATCTTAGAAGAAAACCTGTTAGGCCTCGTACACACGGCCGATTTTCTCGGCAAGAACCAGCAAGAAACTTGCTGGCAGAGATGTCTTGCCGAGTAAATCGGTCGTGTGTACGCGGCTATCGGGTTTCTCGTCGAGAAAACCGACAAGAAACCTTGACGAGAAAATAGAGAACCTGCTCTCTATTTTCTCGTCGAGATTCTCCTCGGCATGTTTCTCGACGAGAAAAGTGAGTGTGTGTACACTTACCCGTCCTCCCGGAAGCCCGCGCATGTTCGAAATGAATTCGATGCATGCGCGGTAGCTTCCTAGGCATACGTAGGGTATACCAAGATGGCGGCGACGGCATCGAATGTGACGAGCGCATGCTCGTCGTAGTCGATGACGTCACCGCGTACGCTCCATTCAAAGAACCGCGGGTTCTTTGAAACGAGCGTGTGTACACTCGGCCGGGACAAGTTTCTTGTCCAAGAATCTCGTCGAAAAAAACGACATGTTTTTTTCAACGAGAATCTCGGCCGTGTGTACGAGGGCTTAGAGTCTGCAAAAGACTTGAGACCGGGGCGGAGGTTCACCTTCCAGCAGGACATCGACCCAAAACATAGAGCCAGAGCTACAATGGAATGGTTTAGATCAAAGCATATTCATGTGTTAGAATGGCCCAGTCACAGTCCAGACCTAAATCACATTGAGAATCTGTGGCAAGACCTGAAAATTGCTGATCACAGACGCTCTCCATCCAATCTGACAGAGCTTGAGATATTCTGCAAAGAAGAATGGGCAAAAATGTCCCTCTCTAGATGTGCAAAGCTGGTAGAGACACCCCCAAAAAGACTTGCAGCTGTAATTGCAGTGAAAGGCGGTTCTACAAAATACTGACTCCGGGGGGCGCCATACAAATGTACCCCACACTTTTCACATATTTACTTGTAAAACAAATTGAAAACCATTTATCATTTTCCTTCCGCTTCACAATTATGTGTCACTTTGTGTCGAACGTCTATCACATAAAATCCCAATAAAAATACATTTACGTTTTTAGTGGTAAAATGACAAAATGTGGAAAATCTTAAGGGGTATGAATACTTTTTCAAGGAATTGTATATCCAGAAAAAGTTCTTATTCTTTTAATTATTTACAATTTAAATTTTCTAGATCGTTTTTCACATATATATATTTTATAAAGATTGCAAACAGTATTTTAGAAGAAACAAAATAGCAATTGTTTATGACAGACAGTGATTTCGCGAAGTAAAGGATGTCCACCTTGTGGTGCGTGGCGGGAAATGCTGTGCTGGATAGAGAGCGACGTATTTATAAGCACAGGGGTTGTATGCATAAGTTTAATAAGATCTGGTCTTTTTGGTTATCCTCCCCATATCTAGTGTGGATGATCTCTTTTCTTCTAGCGATAGTATCTCTGCACTATGACGTGTCCATACTCCCCGCCCAAGGTTCGTCATATGACGTCATGGACTTTGAGTGGGGAAAGCTGGATATTGCCTGCAGCTACAGGCATCATCCAGATATCGTTTTATTTTCCGTTGGCGATTCTGTGCACCGTAACAACAATCATAGTGGCATTTCAGCCGCTTGATCATTCTTACAGGCGGTGAGAGGGGACGTGCCCCCGCCCCCCCCTCCCGCCGCCCTCTGGTGCTTCTCCCGACTCATGTGATCGGTAAGCCGGAGAATGAATCGGTTGCCGCCAGAAGTTTACCGTAGTGATTTCTGGTGACCAGATGGTCCCCAGTCATCTCTATGACCCTCGGAGGCCCGGGCGTGACGTTATGACGTCACGTCCGGGCCAGCGCGGGACGTTATGATGTCACGTCCGGGCGGAAGTAAACAAAGCCGAGGACGGGGCTGGAAAGGCAGAGAGAGTTTTTTTTTTTTTTTTAAATCTCAGCCTTTCCAGCCTGGAGGAAAGATGTAGGGTCTTAAGCCTCGAACACACGATCGGATTTTCATCGGACAAAGCGTAGGACTTTTGTCCGAAAGGGCATTGGCCAGGAACTTGTATTGCATACAAACGGCAAAGAATTGTCGGCCAACAAACAAAACAACGTGGTTTTTCAGCTCTTTAGCGCCAGCCTTTGGGCAACTTCTGCTAATGTTGTGTTATGGTGAGCATTGCTTCCGAGCATGCGTGTTTGTACTTTGGAGTTTTGTCCAACGGACTTCTGTACACACGATCGGATTATCCGACAACACACAATTGTTGGCGGAAAATTTTAAAGCCTGCTATCCCACATTTGTCCGCGGAAAATCCGACAACAATTGTCCGATGGAGCGTACAAACGGTTGGATTTTCCGGCCAACAGCCCTGTCATCACACAATTCCCGTCGGAAAATCTGATCGTGTGTACGAGGCTTTATTGACCCCAAGTCTCTCCATAAATGAAGAGGACCTGTCATGCACAATCCTTGTAATAGCAATATAAGTGATAAAAAAATAAAATGTTTTAAAAAAAAAAGTAAAAAAAAATAAAATAATTTTAAGCCCCCCCCCCATCCCCGCATGCTCGGGCACAGAAGCGAACGCATATGTAAGTCCCGCCCACATATGTAAACGGCGTTCAAATCACACATGTGAGGTATCACCACATGCATTAGAGCGAGAGCAATAATTCTAGCCCTAGACCTCCTTTGTAACTCGAAACAGGTAACCTGTCAAAATTTGCAAAGCGTCACCTATGGATAATTTTAAGTACCGAAGTTTGGCGCCATTCCACGAGCGTGCGCAATTTTAAAGCATGACATGTTAGGTATCTATTTACTCGGTGTAACATCATCTGTCACATTATGAAAAAAAAAAAAAAGGGCTAACTGTACTGTTTTTTTTTTTTTAATTCATGTTTATTTTCCCTAAAAAAAAAACACTATTAAAAAAATCGCTGTTCAAATACCGTGTGACATAAAAAGTTGCAACGACTGCCATTTTATTCCCTAGGGTCTTTCCTAAAAATATATATATATATATATATATATATATATATATATTTGGGGCTTCTGAGTAATTTTGGGGGTTCTGAGTAATTTTCTAGAAAATAAATTATGATTTTTACACGTAGAAGCGAAGTGCCAGAATTGGCCCGGATGGGAAGTGGTTAATTGAATCACTGACTGTTCTGTAATGACTGCTATATACTGGAACAAATTATTGTTATTGTTAATTTTTTATTTTTATTTAATATTATTATTTTTTTATTATTATTTTTGGTTTGTTCCGTATAGGTATTTGTGATGTGGTTTGTTTTTATATGTGTAAGAAAAAAAAAAAGAAAAAAAGAAAAATTAATTAAAAGGTATTTAATTTAAAAAAAAAAAAAAAAAAAAGACGTCCATTTTAGGTACCATGCATTTTGGCGGGCACGAATGCGCGCTCATTTGCCAGATACGTTGGGGGGGGGGGGGGGGGGGCACCTACAAGCATCTGCAAAAGGCAGCACATTTTTGAGAGGTGCGGGAAAACACAAAATTTTACATGGGGTGTACAAAGCCCCTAGGATTCCACTTTACATTGAAAAAAAGCGCAGAGGACGGGGGTTGGTCCTGACAGCTTTTGATTTTAAATTCTTTTGATTTTAATGGCAGCCGAGGGACGAATCTCATCCAGAGCAATGTTTACTGACGACGTCTTCCTGGATGGCTTCACCAGAACGAACGTTTCTCCTGCCAAATGTACAGACCAGCAGCTGTCCTGCTTATCATTAATACTCTAAGTGGCTTCATTAAGCAGGAGGGGCGAAGGATAAAAGAAATGAAGGCTTTCAATCCCCCCCGAGCGTTTCGTCTAATTGCCGGGGACAAAATGTACCAACTACCTTCAAAGTAATTAAAATAATTTGTGTTATCTTTTTTTTATTTATTTTTTTCGGATGCTGTCTCTATGGAAACGGTACTTGTTTAACAATCAGAAGACAACATTGTTGCACGTGTTTATCCCTGTGCGGAATTTTTGTTTATCGGTTTGTGAAATGTTTCTGGAAGCCATAAAAGACTCAAAGCCCAGAAGTTTAAAGGTTTAAAGTCATTTTTAAAATATTTTTTTTTAAACCTGCAGCTTTCATTCTAATAACCTCTGGGGATCCCATTATACAGGTTCTCATTCAGGAACTTCCTGTTACAGGGTGACAACACTTTGTCCCCGTCTCCCAAATGGGCCCCTGTGTTGTCACCCTGTTGCGCAGTCTTCTGATGGAAACTATACCAATACATCATCCAATCATCACACACAACACAGGCATGGCGGTCATCTGCTGGGAATTGTTACTTTGCATTATCGCTTAGATTGTTTCCAGCTCCGGCTGAGCTCTGTTTGGGATCCATAAAGCTGCTGACATTCTAAGCTACACCCACCGGCCACTTTATTAGGTACACCTGTTCAGTTGCTTGGTAACACAGACTGCTAATCAGCCAATCACATGGCAGCAACTCAATGCATTTAGGCCTCTAGACGTGGTGAAGACGACTTGCTGAAGTTCAAGCCGACCATCAGAATGGGGAAGAAAGGGGATTTCAGTGACTTTGAACGTGGCATGGTTGTTGGTGCCAGACGGGGCTGGTCTGAGCATTTCAAAAACTGCTGATCTACTGGGATTTTCACACACAACTATCTCTCCGGGTTACAGAGAATGGTGGGGAAAAGAGAAAATATCCAGTGAGCGGCAGCTGTGTGGAATAAAATGCCTTGTTGAGGTCAGTGGAGAATGGGCAGACTGGTTCCAGATGATGGAAAGGCAACAGTAACTCCAATAACCCCTCATTACACCCAAGGTATGCAGAATACCAACTCTGAACACACAACACATCCAACCTTGGAGCAGATGGGCTACAGCAGCAGAAGACCACACCGGATGCCACTCCTGTCAGCTGAGAACAGGAAACTGAGGCTACAATTGGCACAGGATCACCAAAATTGGACAATAGAAGATTGGAAGAACGTTGCCGGGTCTGATGAGTCTGGATTTCAGCTCCGACATTCAGATGGTGGGGTCAGAATTTGGCGCATGGATCCATCCTGCCTATTACTGGTTCAGGTTGGTGGTGGTGGTGTAATGGTGTGGGCCCTGTGGGGGATATTTTCTTGGCACACTTTGGGCCCCCCATGGTTTATTCACCACGGCCTACCTGAGTATTGTTGCTGACCAGGTCCATCCCTTTATGACTACAGTGTCCCCATCTTCTGATGGCTCCTTCCAGCAGGATAATACACCATGTCACAAAGCTCCAATCATCTCACTACTGGACAAGGAGGTCACTGTCCTCCAATGGCCTCCACACTCCCCACATTTCCATCCAATAGAGCACCTTTGGGATGTGGTGAAACGGGAGATTGGCATCATGGATGTGCAGCCGTCAAGTCTGCAGCAACTGTGTGATGTTATCATGTCACTATGGAGCAAAATCTCTGAGGAACGTTTCCAACACCTTGTTGTATCTACGCCACCAAGAATGAAGGCAAAAGGGACTAGCGAGGTGTACCTAATAAAGTGGCCGGTGAGTGTAGATTGATCTCTGTGCCTCACACCCTACAAACCAACATATCCGCATTCTATATGCAGAACAACAGCAGCCGGCTCCTGATATTATTGATGGAACCAAAGTAGCGCCGTCCCGGGTAATAGAAGATTCCGGAGAAGCCAGAGAGTGAGAAAACTGCTGCAATATGATAAACTGGGAGAGCGGGACTGGGAGCCGTGTGCTAAGGACAGGGAAATAATGGAGGAACAGTTATAAGATGAGAGAGAGAGAGGGTGAGAGAGAGAGGGAGAGAGAGATGGAAGAGGAAGAGAGGAAAAAGAGAAGGAGAGGGGAAGAGAGGAGAGAGAGTGAGGAGAGGAGAGAGAGAGAGAGAGAGAGAGAGGGGGGGGGGGAAGAGAGGAGAGAGTGTGAGGAGAGGAGTGAGAGAAAGGAGAGTGAGAGGGAAAGAGAGGAGAGAGAGAGTGAGGAGAGGAGAGAGAGATGGAAGAGAGAGAGAAAAGAAAGGGAGAGGGAAAGAGAGGAGAGAGAGTGAGGAGAGGAGAGGAGAGGAGAGGAGAGAGAGAGAGAGAGAGATGGAAGAGAGATAGAGAAAAGAGAGTGAAAGGGAAAGAGAGAAGAGAGAGAGAGGAGAGGAGAGAGAGAGAGAGAGGTGGAAGAGAGATAGAGAAAAGAGAGTGAAAGGGAAAGAGAGAAGAGAGAGAGAGGAGAGGAGAGAGAGAGAGGTGGAAGAGGGAGAGAGAGACAAGAGAGGAGAGTGAGGAGAGGAGAGAGAGAGATGGAAGAGGGAGAGAGAGAAAAGAGAGGGAGAGGGGGAGAGAGTGTGAGGAGAGGAGAGGAGAGGAGAGGAGAGAGAGAGAGAGAGAGAGAGAGAGAGAGAGAGAGAGAGAGAGATGGGAGAGGGAGAGAGAGAAAAGAAAGGGAGAGGGAAAGAGAGGAGAGAGAGTGAGGAGAGGAGAGAGAGAGAGAGAGAGAGAGAGAGAGAGATGGGAGAAGAAGAGAGAGGGAAAAACACAGGGAGAGAGAGGGGAGAAATGGAAGAGGATGATGATAGAGAGGTGAGGAGAGAGGAGGAGGGAAGGAGAGGAGAGAGTTGGAGATGGAGATGGAAGAGGGGAGTGAGAGCAGTAGAGAGAATGGAAAAAAGAATGGAGAGGAGATGGACAAGGGAGTAGAAGAAGGAGTGCAGAAGAGAACTAGAAGGGGGGAGAGAGAAGAGAAGGGAGTGGTAAGAAGAGGAAAATTTAGATAGAGGACAGAGAGAGAGGGGAAGAGGGAGAGGGAAGTAGAGTAGATGAATTGGAAGAGGAAGAGAGAGAGAAAGGTGAAGAGAGTGGTGAGAAGAGGAGAGGAGAAGAGGAGAGAGGAGAGGAGGAGAGAAGAGAGGAGGAGGGAGAGGGAAGTAGAGTAGATGAGTTGGAAGAGGAAGAGAGAGAGAGAGAGAGAAAGGTGAAGAGAGTGGTGAGATAAGGAGAGATGGAAGAGGGAGAGAGAGAAAAGAAAGGGAGAGGGAAAGAGAGGAGAGAGAGTGAGGAGAGGAGAGAGAGAGAGAGAGAGAGAGAGATGGAAGAGGGAGAGAGAGAAAATAGAGTGAGAGGGAAAGAGAGGAGAGAGAGTGAGAGGGAAAGAGAGGAGAGAGAGTGAGGAGAGGAGAGAGAGAGAGGTGGAAGAGGGAGAGAGAGAGAGAGACAAGAGAGGGAGAGGGAAAGAGAGGAGAGAGAGAGAGTGAGGAGATGAGAGAGAGAGAGAGATGGAAGAGAGGAGAGAGAGAGAGAGAGATGGAAGAGGGAGAGAGAGAAACGAGAGGGAGAGGGAAAGAGAGGAGAGAGTGTGAGGAGAGGAGAGAGAGAGAGAGAGAGAGAGAGGGGGGGAGAGAGATGGAAGAGGGAGAGAGAGAAAAGAAAGGGAGAGGAAAAGAGAGGAGAGAGAGTGAGGAGAGAGAGAGAGATGGAAGAGGGAGAGGGAGAAAAGAGAGGGAAAGAGAGGAGAGTGAGGAGAGGAGAGAGAGAGAGAGAGAGATGGGAGAGGGAGAGAGAGAAAAGAAAGGGAAAGGGAAAGAGAGGAGAGAGAGTGAGGAGAGGAGAGAGAGAGGGAGGGAGAGATGGGAGAAGAAGAGAGAGGGAAAAACACAGGGAGAGAGAGGGGAGAAATGGAAGAGGATGATAGAGAGGTGAGGAGAGAGGAGGAGGGAAGGAGAGGAGAGAGTTGGAGATGGAGATGGAAGAGGGGAGTGAGAGCAGTAGAGAGAATGGAAAAAAGAATGGAGAGGAGATGGACAAGGGAGTAGAAGAAGGAGTGCAGAAGAGAACTAGAAGGGGGGAGAGAGAAGAGAAGGGAGTGGTAAGAAGAGGAAAATTTAGATAGAGGACAGAGAGAGAGGGGAAGAGAGGAGATGGAAGAGAGGTGAGAAGAGGGAGAGGGAAGTAGAGTAGATGAATTGGAAGAGAGAGAGAAAGGTGAAGAGAGTGGTGAGAAGAAGAGAGGAGGAGAGAAGAGAGGAGGAGAGAAGAGAGGAGAGGAGGAGAGAGGAGAGAGGAGAGGAGGAGAGAAGAGAGGAGGAGGGAGGGAGAAGTAGAGTAGATGAGTTGGAAGAGGAAGAGAGAGAGAAAGGTGAAGAGAGTGGTGAGAAGAAGAGAGGAGGAGAGAAGAGAGGAGGAGTAGAGAGGAGAGGAGGAGAGAAGAGAGGAGGAGAGAAGAGAGGAGGAGGGAGAGGGACGTAGAGTAGATGAGTTGGAAGAGGAAGAGAGAGAGAAAGGTGAAGAGAGTGGTGAGAAGAAGAGAGGGGAGATGGAAGAGAGGGGGAGATGGAAGCGAGAGGAGTAGAGAGGGGAAAAAATCAAGGAGATGAGACAGAGGGAGAGGGGAGAAGAGGATAGAGGAGGGAAAAGAGAGAGAAGGAAGAGGGAAAGGGGGGGGGGTGGAAGAGAGAATTAGAGGGGGAAAGAGAAGGGAAAAAATAAAGGAGAGGTGATGGGAAAGGTATTAATAGAGAGAGAGAGAGAGCGAGAGAGCGAGAAGGAAGATAGGGAGAGAAGAGAGAGAGAGCAGAAAGAAAAGAGAAGGAATTAAAGGAGAGAGAGAGAAAGATAGGGGAAAAAGCGGAAAACAAAGGGGAGAGACTGAGGGGGAGGATAGAGAGGAGAGGAAAGCAGGGGAGATGTTAAAAGAGGAGGGAGGTGGGGAGATGAGAGTATGAGGTGGAGAGAAGAGGGGAGAGATGGAGAGCAAAGGAAGAGAGAGAAAGGAGGAGGGCATAGAAAAAATGGAGAGGTGAAATGGGAGGAGGAGAGGAGATGGGAAAGAGAGACAAAAAGAGGGTTGGAGATGAGGGGAGAGAAGGGGGGTGAAGAGGGAGAGGAGACAGAAAAGAAATGGGAAGGATGGAGAGGGAATAGAAGAAGGGTGAATAAAGGGAATAATGAGAGTAGGGAAGATGAGAGATGAGTCAGGGAGATGAAAGGAATGAGAGAGAGGAAAGAATGAGGAGAGAAGAGCAGGGAGGAGAAGAGTTCAGTATTTTCAATCAGTCCAGTGACGTTTGCCCCGGTTGAGGGAGAAGTAAAAGTATAACAACCCCACCGCTGCAAATCAGAAAGAAGACCCTGTGTAAGTGATATACAAATACGGCCGCTCCCATGGGCCCACATATAAATAAATCCTGTACAAATAAAAACATTTTTTTTTTTTTAAATCATTGATAAGACTAATATATTGATGACATTCACACACATCTACAATAAGCCCTAAAAAATGTGTTGGCTGAGAGTGACTGCCATGGCACAGCTGGCATGGCTCCCCCCGGTGGCCGTCTTCTCTCATCACAACAAGCTCCTGGGAACTGACAGCCCGGGAACTTTTCCAGGACAAATCCGCAGACTGGCTGTTCTTTTGTCACAGGAGATGAACAAACACAAGCTGGCACTTGCTGCAGGGAGATTACTGTCTGTTATCCCAGTCCTCCATTCCCCCATTACTGGCGCTTGGCTCGCTGCCTCTATTGTCACACTTCTACACTTTAATAAAAGGAACTGCAAGCTTTTTAGTGCTTTTTGCATCGAGTTTTATGATTAATGATGCAATTTTTTTACTAATATGGATCCTCTCGTCCTTACAGAGGCAAACGAAAAACAGTGGCTTCTCTACAGTCTTTAATGACATTAAATACCCACAATGACCCTGATTGTCATCTAAGCTGCCTAGGCTTTGAAGGAGAAGTATGGGATGGGTTAAATAACTAGTACATATCACATTAGTCACATATCGGCTAATCTTTTTTTCCTACCTCTTTTAGTTTTTACAGCATGTGCACATGAACTTTCCTTCAGCTGGCAAAAACAGCCCACTTTCAGTTTAAAAAGTTCTCAGGTGGTGTGAACATCTCCACCAACACACCAACACACCCCCTGCCTCTGTCCCCCCTCCCCTAAGAGACATGTCTGTGCTGATAGATAAGGAGGGAGGAGGGAGAAGGGAGAAGGGAGGGGGGAGCAGCTACGCTCTGTGAAGTCTCAGAAACAAGCAGAGGGAGGAGAGCCGACATCAATCCAGCAAAATGACAGGAAAGGGGGTGGATCCAGACTCTATATTCACACCATTGTCAGGATGATGCTGCATGAAAGACTGTAGAACCTCCCACAGGTATTTATCTTGATTTTAACAGAATGGGGGCACTTCTGAGAGGGCTGGGAGGGTTTATAGATATCAGCAGCTCACATAGAATAGATGTAAGCAAAAATAAAGGAAACCCATACTTATCTTTTAACTTGAGCTCCAGGCAGATACAAATGCTACAAATCAAAGCAGCTCTGTATTCATTAAAGTGGATGTTCCATGAAAATGGAAGGTCTGCTCTATGGCAAGCCCCCCACGCCCCCAAAAGTCAAATTGCCCACATAGGTTGTACTGGTAGTAATACCACCCCCCCCCCCCGAGGGTGGGCATGTACATGACAGCCGGGTTGCACAGGAAGTGGAAGCGTGACCATGGCCATCCCACATCTGAAAGTCTGCAGGAGCCCACTCAAGCAATGAAGATTTGGTTTTATTTCTGCGTGACACAAGATTTGTAAGGGAGTTCTGCAGAGTTCTGCTTTAACTTCATGTTGTATGTGAAAACCGTTCTCTTTTTAAAGCTGAATTCTAGATATGCATTAGAAGCAGCAAGTCAGATAGAACCCGCCTCATTTCCTGACTGGAGGACATCCAGCATCATCTAGCCCTTTTCCCATCCTGACTCTCCCTGGCCCTCCCCTTTTAGTCTTGCACGCTCAGTGTCACATGTGGGTGGTCTGCATGCAAATACAACCTACCTAGGAACACCCAGTTCTGTATACTGACAAATACCCATCAAAGTATTTTTATATTTGCATAACTCCTCCCAAGAGCCAGCCCACTGCTTGTATCATCCAACCCAGGGGTATTGAGTTAAAAATCAAGGCGGTCCGGTCACTAAAATTTTCCTCCAGCCGAGTTCCAAATATCAAGTTTGTGCTATGACTCAAAAAGTTTGTAGTCATTGTATGTCTATCAAAAAATTAGAAATGTATGTAGCGCCCTGCTCCCAATGAGTGGGCGCTATATGTTGAAATTTAGTTGTCTGGGCATTAGTTTGGCCCAGAGAGATTGTTTATTCAAATTGTGGCGCTTTCAGTACAGTTGGTTGCATGATTTCCCCCCCACCAGTGGGTGTCGCTGTCACCGCTGGTCAGGGTTGGAAAGGCAACAGGCTGGACGTATTGAGTACCTCTTTCCCAGCAGCATCCCAGGGGGCGTGGTGAACCCGCTGTGCATGCTGGGAAAGGGTATTTAAGTGACAGACGCCATTGGGGTGGAGGAGAATCGGGGGTCATGTTCTTCGATCCTCACCTGAGGGCCCTCCTGGCCTCAGGGATGTGTTGGCAGCTCCCGCCTTGGGGCCACGTTGGCCCGAGGCCTCGCAACTGAGATGTAGGCCCAGGAGTTGCTGGGGCCTGCTGATCCAGGGACGATCCTGTGTCACCTTGCCTGATGGAAGGGACCGAGCAATTGAGGACTCAATTGGAGGACGCATCCGGATCCCAAAAATCTACCTCACAGTGCTGCCGGAGCGGCTGAAAGATTCTGAGGGAGGTATCCCAGTGAGGGGTTATACAGGTCTGTGGCAGAGACTATTCTATTGATTGAGCTTCGCACCGGCTGCTAGGCCCGTGAGAGTGGGCCTATCCGGTGGTGGAGTCCAGCGTGGAGACAGTCGCTCCTCTGGACCTAGGAAGTTTCCGTGATTGAGAAGTAAGATACCTGAGTCCTCCCCATTCCTTTATCCCTTCTGTTGGAACGTTTTATTCAAATAAAACCCTTGAAAGAGACTCTGTGTTGGTGCAGACATTTATTATGGATGGACTCTTCGAGGAGAACCCCTGAGCTGAAGATTTGGAACAGTAAGGTAACGTGCAAAGACCCACAACTAAACCAGCAGCTCCTACGTGGGTACCGCTACATGTACAATCTCCATAGCATTTCAACAGTGTTTATCCCCCGTCAGAGTGCCCCTTTACATCAGGTGTGCCCATCAGAGTTCCGCTTTATATCAGGTCTGCCCATCAGTGTGCCCCCATAGATCAGGTTCCCCCATCAGAGTTCCCCTTTACATCAGGTCTGCCCATCAGAGTGCCTCCACAGAGCAGGTGTCTCCATCAGAGTTACCCTTAACTTCAGGTGTCCCTATCAGAGTGCCCCCATAGATCAGGTTCCCCCATCAGAGTTCCCCTTACATTAGGTGTGCCCATTAGAGTGCCCCCATAGATCAAGGTCCCCATCAGAGTTCCCCTTTACATTAGGTGTGCCCATCAGAGTGCCCCCATAGATCAGGTTCCCCTTTACATCAGGTGTGCCCATCAGAGTGCCCCCATAGATCAGGTTCCCCTTTACATCAGGTGTGCCCATCAGAGTGCCCCCATAAATCAGGTTCCCCTTTACATCAGGTGTGCCCATCAGAGTGCCCCCATAGATCAAGTTCCCCCATCAGAGTTCCCCTTTACATCAGATGTCCCCATCAGAGTGCCCCTTTACATCGGGTGTGCCCATCAGAGTGCCTCTTTACATCAGGTGTGCCCATCAGTGTACCCCTTTACATTAGATGTCCCCATTAGAGTGCCCCTTTACATCAGGTGTGCCCATCAGAGTGCCCCTTTACATCAGGTGTGCCCATCAGAGTGCCCCCATATATCAGGTTCCTGCCAATCAGAGTTCCCCTTTACATTAGATGTCCCCATCAGAGTGCCTCTTTACATCAGGTGTGCCCATCAGAGTGCCTCTTTACATCAGGTGTGCCCATCAGAGTGCCCCCATAGTTTAGGTGTCCCCATAAGAGTGCCTCTTTACATCAGATGTCCCAATCAGAGTGTCCATCCTTAAATTTCAGTTGTGAACCATCACTGTGCACGTGTAGATTGGTAGAGCCCATCTAAGTAAATGGTGTACCTGATGGATAAGTCCCTGTAGGCAGGCTGGCGGTCCTAGCAACCAATGACGTAATGCAGCAGGGATCTAGCGCTGCAGATCGGCAGGCCCGACAGGAGCATATCTCGTTCCGGACCGGGACCGCGGTCCGCCATTTAACAAAGGCCGATCTAGCCCTTTCCTCCCCAGCCGGACTGTCTCTGGTCCTCCCCTTTTATTTTTGGAGGCTCAGTGTCACATGTGGGTTGTCTGCATGCAAATACATAAATATTGAGGCATTTTGATATTTGCATAACTCCTCCCAGCAGCCAGCCCACTGCTTCTATGTACAGCCTCCTGCTGGCCCCTCCCACCAGCCATGATCTGCCTGCATTGCATAAAGAAGAACAGAGATCCAGTAATGACATCATTGGGAATAAAATAAGGTTTGTACTGTGAGGTATTTTTTTGCTTGTTTTATGAATGTTGTTTTGCTTTTTAAAAAAGTTAAAGTTTAGGCTGCATTTACACCCCAGACTTTTGAATGAATCGTGGGCAGATTTGGCGCGATTTCAAAGCGCTGAGGTGTGAATGACAAATCGCAGAACGCACATTTGAGATGCTATTCCTTTGAAAGCCACCTAAAATCGCAGTGCGGTTCTGCCGCGATTGTTGCACAAATCTCAGCAAACCCTTATCGCGTGAAGCTTGTCGCCCCCCAAAAAAAGTTCAGGAGCTACTTGTAGGCGTCATGCTTCACGCGATGCGAGGTGCCGCGGTGGCAGCGCGATTTATCGTGCCACAATCGCGGCAGAACCGCACCGCGATTTTAGGTGCCATTCAAATGAATGGCATCTCAAACGTCAGTTCTGCGATTTGTCAGCTCGGCGCTTTGAAATCGTGGGCAGAATTGCGGCAAATCTCCCTGCGAATCAGAACACAGAGGTGGGAATTCAGCCTCAGGGATACAAAGAATCCGGAGCCATCATTTGTGACAATGTATCATTTGAACGGAATGTTCCTGTTAGAAGCATTGTGATCCCATAAAATATGATGGATACAATGGAACGGGTTACAGGTGTTGAGTGTTGTAGTTCCTGAACAGGATGCAGGTAGGTGAACGCCCATCCCCCCCGTGTTATCTCATCCCGCTGGGAGTTGGTGCGCTCAGTAAACACCCCCCCCCCCCGAGGAGCCGCCAGGCTGTTCTATAAATAGATCTTCCGGTAAACACGCCGCCATTACAGAGATTAAAGTCTGCGCGCTTCATCTTCCATCCATCTGGAAGTGGGCGTGTCACCGCTTTCATCAACGCAACCTTCTCCGCATTCCGATAGAAAATTGAGAACCGATCTCACGGTGCCATGAAAGCAGATGTAAGCCCAATCACAACAATTCTGGTCCAATCTTCAACAGGTTGATGTCATTTCAAAAGTCAATCTTCACATTTCCTTCATCCTTTCTGCATCCCAGTTCTGCTGATCCTCTGCATCCTTTTTACAGCCACTTTTCAATTAGAAATGTACAATTTCCATAGCATTTCAACAGTGTTTATCCCCCATCAGAGTGCCCCTTTACATCATGTGTCCCCATCAGAGTGCCCCTTTACATCAGGTTTGCCCATCAGAGTTCCCCTGTACATCAGATGTCCCCATCAGAGTTTTACATCAGGTGTGCCCATCAGAGTGCCCCTTTACATCATGTGTTCCTATCAGAGTGCCCCCATAGAGCAGGTTCCCCCATCAGAGTTCCCCTTTACATTAGGTGTGCCCATTAGAGTGCCCCCATAGATCAAGGTCCCCCATCAGAGTTCTCCTATACATCAGGTGTGCCCATCAGAGTGCCCCTTTACATCAGATGTCCCCATCAGAGTGCCCCTTTACATCAGGTTTGCCCATCAGAGTTCCCCTGTACATCAGATGTCCCCATCAGAGTGCCCCTTTACATCAGATGTCCCCAGAGTGCCCCTTTACATCAGATGTCCCCATCAGAGTGCCCCTTTACATAAGGTGTGCCCATCAGAGTGCCCCATTGATCAAGTTCCCCCATCAGAGTGCCCCTTTACATCAGATGTCCCCATCCGAGTCCCCCTTTACATCAGATGTCCCCATCAGAGTTCCCTTTTACATCAGATGTCCCCATCAGAGTCCCCCTTTACATCAGATGTCCCCATCAGAGTGCCCCTTTACAACAGATGTCCCCATCAGAGTCCCCCTTTACATCAGATGTCCCCATCAGAGTGCCCCTTTACATCAGATGTCCCCATCAGAGTGCCCCTTTACATCAGATGTCCCCATCAGAGTGCCCCTTTACAACAGATGTCCCCATCAGAGTCCCCCTTTACATCAGATGTCCCCATCAGAGTGCCCCTTTACATCAGATGTCCCCATCAGAGTGCCCCTTTACATCAGGTGTGCCCATCAGAGTTCCCCTTTACATCAGGTGTGCCCATCAGAGTTCCCCTTTACATCAGGTGTGCCCATCAGAGTTCCCCTTTACATCAGGTGTCCCCATCAGAGTGCCCTCATAGATCAAGGTCCCCCATCAGAGTACCCCTATACATCAGGTGTGCCCATCAGAGTGCCCCCATAGATCAAGTTCCCCCATTAGAGTGCCCCTTTACATCAGATGTCCCCATCAGAGTGCCCCTTTACATCAGGTGGATGTGCCCATCAGTGACACTGTGAAGTGTCATTCAGGTCTTAGTCCTAGTGCGGTGTGTTAGTGCACTTTTTCTGGAGCGTTACCATGCATTACATTACTGCAGTTCATTGAGATAGAGACTAGGAAAATTGTACATGCGTAGCTAGAGACTGGAGATGTGCTGTAGGAGACAGCCAGAGACTGGGGAAATGTTACATAGGCTATTGAAGACTGGAGATGTGCTGTAGGAGCCAGAGACTGGGGAAATGTTACATGTGCAGTGTGTTAGTGCACTTTTTCTGGAGCGTTACCATGCATTACAATACAGAAGTTCATTGAAATGGGCCTTCAACATACCAAAAAATTGACATGCACCATTTCTGGCAATGCAGCACAGCACAATGCACGGTAGTGAGTTTCCTATGTGTCGTGGCACGCTGCATGCAAGTGCATTGGAGCTGCATTGCCGCAGTAAGTTGGATTTCCTTTAAAAAATGAACAGCACCGCGTCACGTGAACCAACGTAATGTTTGTGACCACAGTGCCCCGACACCTAGAAAGTGTGTGTTCACCCCTTAAGCCGCGTACACACGATCGGTTTTACAGATGAAAACAGTCCGACTGATTTTTTTCATCGGACAAACTGATCGTGTATGGGCCCCATTGGTCTTTTTTCCATCGGTGTCAAAAAATAGAACATGTTTTAAATTTATCCGATGGATAAAAAACCGATAGCAAATTCCGATCGTCTATGGGCAAGTCCATCGGATAAAAAACCCACGCATGCTCAGAATCAAGTCGACGCATGCTCAGAAGCATTGAACTTCATTTTTCTCGGCTCATCAGAGTGTTTTACGTCACCCGCGTTTGGAACGGTCGTTTTTTTGACTGATGGAAGTCAGCTTCATCGGTTTTCCGTTGGAAAAATCCATCGGTTTAAAAACCATAGGAAATCTGATCATGTGTACAGGGATTTAGAGATCATCACCCCTTTACAAAACTACACTCCCACTACTGGGGTCCAAGGGCCACGCTGCAAGCACCAAAGGGCCACATATGGGCTCTCAAGATGTTCCTCGGGCACCAAGGGGTGTCCATCGTTCGACGCGCTCCGACTGTTCTATATAAATGAGTGAGAACCCATCCACACTGGTGGCAGTAGCGGTGTGGTGCGTTGAGCTGTACAATGTGTTAGGGGTCCTATTTACAATGAATGATGCATTGCCATGCGTTTTGGTAATGTGCGTTACGGCGCGCATTGCCCCAGTGCATGGGAAAGCGACAGCAGCTCTCTTCTTGAACCCTTTCTTGTCACACGTTGCAGCGGCTCTGCGACCTCAGGAGGCTTTCAGTGAATACCATAAAAAGCAGATTAGCGTGCCGGAGGAGCGCAGTGAGTCACGATGAATCACGCGGGGAGCCGGTGTCATGCACAGTGACAGCTCTGCCTGCCAGCACATCATGAATTAAATATCAGTCGCCTTTTAGCCGAGAATAATTCAGATTTAACATCTCCCCAGACTAGCGTGCGTCTCGGCATTTAAAAGAGAACGGCGGACCGGATCAGAACCGCGAGGACTCTCGTAATGTCAGCTCTATGGAGATAAATGTTCTCATTTCCCCATCCGGCCCGCCATCAGTGGGGTACAAGCAGTACACCTGTAAGGGGCCCGGATGCCCCCCTTTTTTTTTTTTATAATTTTTTTTTTTTTGTAAGGGGCCCAGAGGCCCCAGGGCCCCGAATGTCAACCCCCCTTTTAAAAAAAATATAATTATATATTTTTTTATTATTCATTTTTTTATTTAATTTGTTTTTTTTAATTAATTTATTTTATTTAATTTGTTTTTTTTTTGTAAGGGGCCCAGAGGCCCGGAGGTCCCCAGGGCCCCGGATGGAAACCTCCCTTTTTTTATTTATTTTTAATATATTTTTTTAATATTCATTTTTTTATAAATTTTTTTTATTTTTTATTTTTTATTTAATTTATTTTTTATTTTTTTTGTAAGGGGCCCAGAGGTCCCCAGAGGCCAGGAGGTACCCAGGGCCCCGGATGGAAACCTCCCTTTTTTTTAATAATTTTTGTAAGGGGCCCAGAGGTCCCCAGGGCCCTGAATGGCAACCCCCCCCTGCTCCTCAATTCGTGGCATCCCCCTGTTTTTTAATTTGCGGCAGTCCCCCCTGATTCTCAATTCGCGGCAACAGCACCCCCCCCCCCTCCGGTTCTCCTCGGCTCCAGGGGGCCCATGCCTGAAGCTGTGTAAGGGGCCCCAAAATTCCTGATGGCTGCCCTGCGGCCCGCTGCCGCCACCAATGCACAGCCGGCTTAAAGGATCACTCCACTCCTAATTTGATATTTTAGTTAAAGGTGAACTCTGGACGGCTGAATGATCCTCTGGATTCTTCTGTCTTTCGGGGAGCTCCTAGGAGTCTTACTCACCTTGCCGCATTCACTAACAAAAAATCCAAAGGGGAGAGTGTGCACCGTTCTGTTTCAAATGCCGCTTTATGCATTGCCATAAGTCCTTAGACCTGGACAGTACGGTCACCTGCTGATTTGACACCATCCACAGGCAGCTTAACTCTTCAATAAGACACAGAAGTTAAATCTGATTTTACTTCAAGGGGAGCTGCAGTCTGCTCACATAATTTTTAATAAAAAACTTCTTTGCCATTCTGAAACTTCCCTCCAACCACTTTGCATTTTATTTTATATATACTGTGATTCTGTATTTGCCAAATATGCTGCAGAAATCTCCCTCCACTGAGTCTGGCTGCAGCCATTTTTAACTGTGGGCAGCCGAAGCTGCTGCCTGTTCACTTCCTGGATTTACACAGACACACACCTCTAGCTCTGCAGCTCTCATTGGCCCTCTTATGACTCATCCCCCTCCCTTCCTGGCAAAATCTCACAAGAGTCTAGCTAGGACTAAACTAACTAGCACTAAACAGGAGGTGGGGGGGGGGGACAGAGGAAGATACCAGAATCACATATGTAGCGGCCTCACCCCTCCCCCTTGCTTTATCGGTTATGTGGCTGTTGTCTAGGGGTACCTGGGAGAGAGAGATAAAACACACCACGGCCCATGTCCTCCGTAACTAAGAGGTGAAGGCCAGAAGATTGGGCTTTTGTGTAGGTGTCCTAGAGTCAAGTCCTGTCCTTCGTCCCTGACTCCTTTGCTTTAGTAACCCAAGTTCCACACAGTGAATAGGTACAACTCAGTTTTATTCTTCTTGCCAAGCAATAAAACAATCTCTTTTCTTTGGAAAATGGGGGACAGATCGAGGCACAATCCTTTCCCTTCTGCTGCTGCCCACTGTGGTGTCACCAGTGGTGAATAGTCACTGCCACTGACTAGGTGATATAGAACGTGAATTACCTTCACTCACTTTGCCCCTGTCAGGGGAAGGAAATCCGTCCAAGGGAGAAACCGGAGGCCTCTCTGTCACCAGCGATGCCGCGCCGGGCTCTTCAGAGAAGTTACTGCGCACCAGTCCTCACAAACTCAGACACGGGCACCCAAGGAGTTAGGGCCCCCTCGGATTCCTCCACCTTCGCGGAACTCAGTCGAAGGTACTGAGCCCCAGGCATCCGCCATAGTACCTCACCCCAGGCTAAAGGTGCCTGAGATGGACTCCATCCTCGCTCCAGCTAGGCCAAGGGCGCCTAGGCCTGAAGCACCGGAACGCCAGCACCCAAGCTGAAGGTGCCTGGGTGCGGCCGCGTCCTCCAACTCTCTGCCCCAAATCAGGGCGTCCGCCCCTCTTATGACCTCTCCCTTTGCGTCACAGCGGGTTCCCCGCCCCGCTGTACCAGCTCCAGGGGAGGACAAAAAGGCACGGTTTGCGGTGTGAGTTCAGCTCCGGCCCATAGCAACAACGCCACCTGTAGGCCCCAAGGAACCCCACACCACCAGAGTCCTCACATAAATTCAAACACCAGCTACACTCTCCCCCTGGTGATTTGACACTGGTCCCCAGTGTCTGGTACAAACTCACATCCCACAAGGGTGATGACATAAGTTCAGCCCAGAAACCAAACTACACAATTTAGCCCTGAATTGTGCCACGACCTGAATGGGAAAGGGAAAACTTAAAACAATATAACTATAAAACTTTCCAATAAAACACTTTAAATATCTCACACATTTACATTCTTCCCTCCCTCTGGCTATCTAAGGACCACCCATTCTCAGTAGTCTTGACAGACAAGTCTCCTGCAGAGGGAAAGAAAAGAAACATACATCCTACCAACATGTGTGTTTGCTTGGAATGAATGGGTCTATCCGAGAAGAAACCCATTCACTCCAATAAGTGCTGCATAATGTCAAAAAAAAACAAACAATCGTTGCGCAACACTGCCACCTGGTGACAGCGCCGCGGTCAAGACACTCATCACTTCCAGATGAACTTTTCCCTTGAACATTTTCTCTGTGATCCTACACTATCTAAAACCCAAAGTCACTGATTTATTTTCAAGTGCCAGGAGAGGGAGGGAGAACAAACAAAAACAGCTCCCATATCTCCAACGAGTAGAACTGCCCAAATACAAAAAAAAAACTAGGGCACAGTCCCTGTGTTCAAGAAAAGGCACTCCGGAAAGTTCAGCCAGGAATGAAAAGAAAAGCACACAGGAGTCTCTTTTTCCCTTACAGGTAAAACCTTGGATGAGGCAATGATATAGGCTTCAAACGTTCATCAAAAGCCTCCACATGGTACTCAATACTTTTTCCTTCTTTGCGGCAGATCACCACTTTGTCCGCATGAATGTGTCTCCCCAGCATCCACTTAGCTTTACAGTCCTGAAACTTCTTGGTGACTGTTGGTGAACAAAAAAAGGTACCGCCGTGCTTGCTGTACTTTCAGTTTGTCCCATACAAAGGTATCATACCATCTTTGCCGAAAGACCTCCACCTCATAGAGCAGTTCCCGAGGCAGATACGGGTATTCCCACCCATATTCCCGAGCAACCTTCTGGCCAAAAAGAGGCTGCAGCCTTGACAAAGGTGGCATAGTAGCTCGGTCTCCTTCTCGGGGTGGAACAATCGCTTCTGGGTGGCGAGGTGCGTTCACCACCTCAGTGGACCTGGGCCTAGGAGCCCGCAGTGATTGGCGTTGCACTCCCGCAACAGGAGCAGGTGAAATGGATGTTGAATCCAGAAGGGGAACTTCAGACAGAGGACCTTCCCCTGGCGCCGGGGCCTCTACCCGGGGTGTACTATCTCCAGTACTATCTCCAGTAGACATGGGCAGGTCCCTTGTGACACGGGCCGAGGGTAGCTTCATTTTGTCCCATCCCTTCTGTTGGAAGATTTCATCTATCTCCCCATCATCGCCATTGTCAGACAATGAATCCAGGTCAGAGGTGTCGTAGCACTCAGCGGGCAGATAATTCCCAGTCACGGAACTATCCCCCTTGACGGCCTCTACCGACTGTGGGCTACCGCCACTTTCTACCACACAGACAGTCCCAACCCCTGGCTCACCTGGACCTTTAAACGAGCAGGGATGTCCAGGACGTTGTCTACCGAATCCATCCAGGTCAGGCAAGCAGTGGGGTGAAGCTCTTCCACGGCCACACGAGGCCATCACCAGGCCGACTTTTCTCTTTGGTGGCCGAAACAGGGAGCTGCTGGTGACCGAGGCAGCATCCTCAGGTTTCTCTCTTTTCACTTCCACTTGGGCAGTCCCTTCGCCCGGATCAATGTGCACGGGGAACGCACCAGCATCGATCTCTTCCTCTGGAGTGGCAGTCCCTGTGAGGTAGTTGAGGTGGAAAGCCCGAGGCTTTTCTGTGGATGGTTCCACCTCGAAGAGGAATTCTTTGCAGACCTCACAGCGCCCGAACGGCTTCAGCTGGACCACCAGTCCCGAACAGCCGGGACAGATCACACCAAGGGCTTCCATGTCTCTACAGGTAAAGAGAGACAATCGCCCCCGGGGCCTTAGTCTTATCCCCGTATCCATGATCGGAGCAGCCAAAGACATATCTGTGAAGGAAGGAACAGAAATCCACGGAGCACTTGAAGCCATCCTCTCTCTTTGCTGCTCCATTGCGCACTGACCCACCTGCGCCGGAATCTCCACGTGCGTGCCTCCACGTGGCCAGACTCCTCCCACCTTCTGCACTTGTTCGCAGGCTCCTTACTTGTTCGCGGGCTTTTCCCCTTGCCCCGCCCACGAACTACACAGTTATGGGTTGCCTCAGACACCATACACATATCCCAGGATACGATGCCCCCACGTGTAGTGGCCTCACCCCTCTCCCTTGCTTTATCGGTTATATGGCTGTTGTCTAGGGGTACCTGGGAGAGAGAGATGATACACACCATGGCCCATGTCCTCCGTAACTGGGAGGTGAAGGCCAGAAGATTGGGCTTTTGTGTAGGTGTCCTAGAGTCAAGTCCAGTCCTTCGTCCCTGACTCCTTTGCTTTAGTAACCCAAGTTCCACACAGTGAATCGGTACAACTCAGTTTTATTCTTCTTGCCAAGCAATAAAACAATCTTTCTCCTTTAAAAAATGGGGACAGATCGAGGCACAATCCTTTCCCTTCTTGCTGCTGCCCACTGTGCTGTCACCAGTGGTGAATAGTCACTGCCACTGACTAGGTAATATAGAACGTGAATTGACCTTCGCTCACTTTGCCCCTGTCAGAGGAAGAAATCCGTCCAAGGGAGAAGTGGAGGCCTCTCCATCACCAGCGATACTGCGCCGGACTCTTCAGAGAAGTTACTGCACACCAGTCCTCACAAACTCAGACATGGGCACCCAAGGAGTTAGGGCCCCCTCGGATTCCTCCACCCTCACGGAACTCAGTCGAAGATACTGAGCCCCAGGCATCCGCCATAGTACCTCACCCCAGGCTAAAGGTGCCTGAGATGGACTCCATCTCCGCTCCAGCTAGGCCAAGGGTGCCTAGGCCTGAAGCACCGGAACGCCAGCACCCAAGCTGAAGGTGCCTGGGTGTGGCCGCGTCCTCCAACTCTCTGCCCCAAATCAGGGCGTCTGCCCCTCTTATGACCTCTCCCTTTGCGTCACAGCGGGTTCCCCGCCCCGCTGTGCCAGCTCCAGGGGAGGACAAAAAGGCACGGTTTGCGGTGTGAGTTCAGCTCCGGCCCAAGGCAACAACGCCACCTGTAGGCCCCAAGGAACCTCACACCACAGAGTTCTTACAGAAATTCAAACACCCGCTACACTAAACAAGTTGCAGTAGCCCAAAACTGTCACTAGATGCCAGCACACTACAAAACAGTGATAACCTCATACAAAGACATAAAAATACATAAAAGTGGGGCAGAAGAAGCACTTTTCATCCTTGCAATGGAAAGTGGGCGGAGCTGGGAACTGAAGTACAGATATTGCACCAATGGAATTTCAGGGAAAAATAAGAAAGGACTTTGCTTTGAGCATTGGAGGTTTTTGGTGCAGAGGGCAATGCACTACCCTAAGTGCCCCCCCCCCACCATGACCCACCATGACTCTAACATTCCCTAAAGTCACCCTTTGCCCTTGTTTCCCTACCCACCTATTCAGCCTTGGGATCCTTCCTAAAAAAGGCCAGCAGACTGAGGGCATCATCTCACTGGACTGGAGCTCAATGGCGGCTTTTTAATGATCGATCCTGTGTCAGGAGTGCATTCAAAGTAAAGTTTGTCAAATCTCCTCTTTAATAATGTGCTAAATGTCCACCTTGTGGGAAATAACAGGGCGTCCCCTGCTGGCGCGTAAAGGAACTGCAGCAAGGAAATCAGGATCTATGGCCCACACAGGCACCAATCAGAATTCATCTTTCATTGTTTGGTAAAAGAAAGATGGAATCTAATTGGCCGCCATTAGTAACTGCTTTCTCTGTTCCAGGCTGCCTTGCCCCAGTTTTTGGCCTAATAATGGAGTCAGATATCTGCAGCTGATGATGAACGCTCCCAGAAATGCGCTGTGCTTGCATTGCAGATGACAAAGATTTATTACACCCGATGTCTGTTGTTTATTACAGTTTTTTTTTAGCATCTGATCCTTGGCTCAGTATTGGGCGCACAGACCATGTGCAGCTGCTGGGGAGCGGAGACGCCGCTGCTTCCAACACATGGAAAGGTGAGTGTATTCCCTCTTCTTTTTTACAGGTGAACTATTGGCTGAAGATGGCGGCAGGGTCGCTTTAACCACGGCGCACCCAGGGGCTGTTTTTTTTATTTAATCACACACATCAGCATTGTTTGCTAGAAAATGACTTGAAACCCCCAAACATTATATATACTGTATATTCTACAAAGCAGAGGCCCTGGGGAATAAAACGGTGTCAGGTGCAATTTTTTAATGTCACATGATATATGCACAGCTATCTATCAAATAAATATTTTTAGGGAAAGATACCCTCCCTCACCCATACCTCCCAACTGTCCCGGATTTTGAGGGACTGTCCCTGATTTGGAGCAATGTCCCTCTGTCCCTCTTTCCTCCTCATGGGTCCCTCATTTTGTTCTGATCACTATAGTTTATCTATCAAAAAGTATTTCCCAGCACTAAACCTTTCATCCAAATTCTAAATTGCTGCCATTTGTAAATTCCGAAATCCAATATAAAAGGAATAGTAGTTTGTTATATAACAATATTGACACTTTCTTGTTGTGTGCATTTGGGGTAATATTTTTATTATTATTATTGTAGAAAGTAATTTTAGAATATATTAAAAACCACTGGCTGACCCGGCCTTTTTTGGCACTTTTTGTTTACAAGTTTAAAACACTTCAGCCCCTGAAGAATTTACCCCCTTCCTGACCAGAGCACTTTTTGCGATTCGGCACTGCGTCGCTTTAACTGACAATTGCGCGGTCGTGCGACGTGGCACCCAAACAAAATTTACGTCCTTTTTTTCCCACAGATAGAGCTTTCTTTTGGTGGTATTTGATCACCTCTGTGGTTTTTATTTTTTGCGCTGTAAACAAAAAAGTGCGACAATCTTGAAAAAAAAAAGCAATATTTTTTACTTTTTGCTGTAATAAATATCCCCAAAAAATATATAAAAAAACTAATTTATTTCTCAGTTTAGGCCAATATGTATTCTTCTACATATATATCTTTTTTTTTTTTAATACTTTTTATTTCATAAATCTGCATTTTACAAACATTAACAATATCACATTTCATCATTACCCATTACTTTGTTTCTTTCATATTAATAAATGCACACCAAAAAACAAAGAATATATCACTATACAGTGGAACCTCAGATTGCGAGTTAACGAGCCTTTCGCAATACGAGCAGGATTCAAGCCAAAGCGGTGTGCAATACCGCGTTTGGCCTGAGGTGGGGGGGTGCTAGAGCCGAGTAGAGCCGATCGGAGCTGTTCGGAAAATCTCGGAAATACTCCGTTCCCGAGCCTTTCCAAGGTTTTCCGAGTTCAGCCGAGCTGTCCCCGAGTATTTCCGAGGCTCTCCGGGGCCCCCCTACCTCTGGCCATATGCGGCATTGTATGCCATGGAAGTCAATGCGGAACAAATTATTTTTGTTTCCATTGACTTCAATGGGGAAACTCGCTTTGATATGCGAGTACTTTGGATTACAAGCAGAGGCGGCTCTAGGTTTTGTGAGGCCTTAAGCAAAACTTGGCTACGGGGGCCCCCACTCAAAAAATTCAAGCAAATAAAAATGGCTGTAGAAAGATGCACAGATCTAGCACACAGTGATTGAGCAGAGGCAAATTAGGCAGCCGAGAGGCCCCTGTGAGTGCGAGGCCTTAAGCGACCGCCTAATTTGCCTAATTAAAGAGCCGCCTCTGATTACGAGCATTCTCCTGGAACGGATTATGCTCGCAATACAAGGTTCCACTGTACTTTCATTTCACCCTGAAAAACAACACCAAAAACTAACAACAATTTTTTTTTTTAAAGAGGATGGAGACTGGAGGGAACAAAAGGAAAGAAAATAAGAAAAAACTTCCTCCTCCCCCTTTGCCCCCCCCTCCACTCCCCCCCTCCAGGAACAAGAGTTAAGATACCCAATTACCCTGGCTGCAGCCTCCACTTCTCCCAGGTTCCATAAATCAAGGAAACCTTCTGTCTATGCCCCTCTTATACATTATATATATATATATATATATATATATATATATATATATATATATATATATATATATATATATAAAATCCTCAGTTTAGGCCGATACGTATTCTTCTACATATTTTTGGTAAAAAAAATTGCAATAAGCGTAAATATTGATTGGTTTGCGCAAAAGTTATTATTGTCTACAAAGTAGGGGATAGTTTTATGGCATTTTTATTAATATTTATTTTTTTTACTAGTAACGGCGGCGATCTGCATTTTTTATCGTGACTGCGACATTGTGGCGGACACATTTTGACGCTATTCTGGGACCATTGTCATTTATACAGCGATCAGTGCTATAAAAATGCACTGATTACTATGTAAATGACACTGGCAGGGAAGGGGGTTAACCACTAGGGGGCGAGGAAGGGGTTAAGTGTTTCCTAGGGAGTGATTCTAACTGTGTAGGGGCGTGGCTACGAATGACACGACAGTGATCACTGCTTCCGATGAGAGGGAGCAGTAGATCACTGTCCTGTCACTAGGCAGAACCTGGGAAATGCCTTGTTTACATAGGCACCTCCCCGTTCTGCAGCTCCGTGACACGATCGCGGGCACGGTGAGATTTTCGAAAGCGACGTACAGGTACGTTGCTTTGCCCAGCCAAGCCATTCTGCCAACGTATATGTTCGTGAAGCGGTCGGCAAGTGGTTAATCATTCCAGCACTGGATTATTTTTTTCCCCACTTCACGACCAGGCCATTTTTTGCGATACGGCACTGCGTCGCTTTAACTGACAATTGCGCGGTCGTGCGACGCTGCACCCATGTCCTTCCCCCCCCCCCCACAAATAGAGCTTTCTTTTGGTGGTATTTGATCACCTCCTGTGTTTTAAAAATTTTTGCGCTATAAACAAAAAAATGGCGACAATTTTGGAAAAAGAAAACCTCAATATTTTTTACTATCTGCTATAAAACATATCCAATAAAAAAATGTAAAAAATCTAATTTTTTCATATTTTTGGTAAAAATAGATTGGTTTGTGCAAAAGTTATCGCGTCTACAAACTATGTGATATTTTTATGGAATTTTTTATTTATTTATTTATTTTTTTACTAGTAATGGCGACGATCAGCGATTTTTAGCGGGACTGCGACATTATGGCTGACAAATCGGACACCTAACTGACACTTTTTGGGGACCAGTGATCAGTGCTAAAAAAAATATGCACTGCAACGGTACTCATGACACTGGCAGGTAAGGGATTAACATCAGGGGGCGATCAAAGGGTTAATTGTGTGCCTAGGGAGTGCTTGGCAACCGTGGGGGAGGTGCTTTGACTGTGGGAAAGCTTAGCAGGAACACAGGATCACAGTCTTCCCTTGTCACAGAATGGCGATCTGCCTTGTTTACATAGGCAGACCACCGTTCTGCCTGTGTCACAAACATTCAGTGGGTCCCAGCAGACATCGCGTCTTCCGGACCCGCTGATTGGCTCCCGCTGTGATCGGATCCGACTGGGCTTGTTTTTCCTCTTCTCCCCGGTCATGTCCCTCTTCATCCTTGGCTTCTGCTAGCACAACCCGGCTCTGCAGGACCTCCAGGGTACCACCGCTAACTGCACTGTCCTGTCCGTGCAACAGATCGGGGAGACCTTCAAGTGCACCTACACCTGCAGCACCGACTGTAAGGGCAGCTCTCTCTACCCCTGTCTGCAGATCTACGTCAACAACTCCGAGTCCCACTCCAGGGCTCTGCTTTACCAGGACGAGCAACAACTCATCATCAACCCCAAGAGGAAGTGACGGCCACGCCCCTGGCGATGTTCTGATTTGACGAAATGCGTAGGATGGAGTTTGGCTACTGCGGCCATCTTGTTGGTTGGAAACTATCTGAATATATGCTGTCTTATCTTTCTAAAGCCCCGTACACACGATCTGACCTTTTTCCAATCAAACTTCCATCGGGAAAAAATAGAACATGATCTATTTGAAAATTCCGATGGAATTCATCGGAATTTCTCCGATGGGGCCCACACATGGTCGGAATTTCCAATGAAAAAACCCCAACGGACTCCGTTTGACTTTTTTCATCGGAAATTCCTATCGTGTGTACAAGGCATTATATGCTTATCTTTTTAAATGTGAGTATTCTGGACTTATTTTTAATAACCCTTTGAGTGCTTTCTTGACATACTGCAGGATGAGGTGGTGTCTGTTTTTATTTTGATATAAGTGACCTGTCAAGAGATTGTCTCAGAGTGGCTATTAGACACGTGCAATTCGTTTCCTTCCAAATTGTTTTTTTAACGCATTTCGACAAATTAGTTCATTCGGAAATATCTGAATTAACGAAAACCCGTTTAACGGATAAATTCGTAAATTCATAAATTTGAAAATTCGGAAATTCGACATTCCAAAATACGAAAACTACAAAAATCTGAAATAATAATTATAACGGCACCCCAAGTATGAAAGGTGTTAACGCCGTTTAGGATATTCCCTCTCCGAACACACATCCGCTGGCGACACTCCACAGTCAGGCGACCGCTTCCCATAGGAATAATCCTTACAGAAATACAAGACAAACACTCTGTATGAGGTTTCCACTGGTCTGACACTCTTTATTGAAAAACTCCAAGTTTTATACACACAGAGAGGAGGTTCTTACATTCTCCTCATTTTCCTCTGACAATACACCAGACCTAAATTTACATGAGCTAATTAACTACAGCTGATGACTCAGACACATGACCTTTAGGCTAGCCTTACTGCCTTACTAAACTACAGTACCCATTGTCAAAGGACTTCTTTACACAATACAGGGCCAATTATCACAATGAAAGATCCTCAGAAGCCATCCTAGATTCATTTACATCACAACAGGCAGGTGGCACATCAGCATCCCTCAATTAACTTGTTGAGTTCAGGATCAACAAACAGTAACTAGTTATTTACAGATATCCTGGGGAATATGGTGGATTAATATTACAGACCCATTTTAGGTAGTCCAAGATATATTCTTAATGTCCATTATTTTCTTGCTCACCCTGTGCCCAAAGTGACCCCTGTCACAATAACTAACTAATAATAACTAACTATTAAATTATAGGTATTGGAATTTCCTTTCAAATTTGCCTGTTAGCGAACGTAACGAATACGAATTTATCCGAAGTTATGAATTATCCGAAATAACGAATGCCGCATCTAAACAAATGAAACGGAACAAATTAATAATAATAAATAACAATAATAATAATAATAATAAAAACTATTTATTATTATTATTATTTATTATTAATTTGTTCTGTTCCATTTTGTTAGATACAGCATTTGTTATTTCAGATAATTCGTAACTTTGGATACCTTCCAATACCTATAATTTAATAGTTAGTTATTATTAGTTAGTTAGTTACCGTATATACCCGAGTATATGCCGAGTTTTTCAGCACATTTTTTTGTGCTGAAAATGCCCCCCTCAGCTTATACTCAAGTCACCATTTTGCGCCTGATCTCCCGGAATTTGGGGACCCAGTACCGGCCAAACTTGGCACACATGTAGCCCCACTAATCCTCTACAAGTGTGCAAAGTTTGTTGTCCGGGGGACCTACGTCCGGGGAGCAACGATTTTTCAAACCCCTTCCATAGACTCCCATGTTAAACTGTAATTTCTCTGGTGAATTTGGGGACCCGATACCGGACGGTCATAGGTCCCCTGGACCCGAATCTTAATTAATGATAAGGAACTAGACTTCCTCATACCCTTGGCCCCGCATACTCCCATTATATATTATATCCCTAAAGTTCATAAAAATCCTTCACAACCCCCTGGGCGTCCAATTATCAGTGGAATCGATTCCCTAACCTCCAGAGCTGGTAAATTTATAGATGTTTTCCTTCAACCAGTGGTGACCAAGACGCCAGCTTTTTGAAGGACACAATGCAAATTATTAGGGAGGTATCTGAACTAAAAGGTAGGGAGGGACGTCTTGCTGGTAACAGCAGACGTGGCCTCCCTATATACCATCATACCCCACGATTTGGGATACAAAGCTGCTGAATTCTTTCTTCGCAAAGATCTTTCGATAAAATCGTCCACCTTGGAGTTTGTTATGAAGCTCTTAACCTTTGCCATGGAACATAATTACTTTTATTATGGGGGAGACTATTACCTTCAAAGTACCGGTGTTGCGATGGGGGCAAAGTTTGCCCCTAGCCTAGCGGGCCTTTTTATGGCCCTTTGGGAGAATGATCAATTATTTTCTCTCCATGATCCCCGTTTACTTTTATGGCAAAGGTATATAGATGATGCCTTCTTTTTGTGGCAGGGGGACACTGAATCCTTGTGTGAGTTTATGGCCACCCTTAATAATAACAATTGGGGCATCCGATTCACATATGAATTTAGTGTCTCATCAGTTAACTTTTTGGATTTGGTGATTTTTCAAGACAATGACTCTCTACTAACCAAAACGTTTTTTAAAAACACGGATAAAAATGGGTATATCCCAACGTCCAGTGGGCATCACCCAAACTGGTTGAAGGCTATCCCTAAAGGGCAGTTCCAACGGATACGACGCAATTGTTCAAGGTTGGAAGATTATGAAACACAAACTCTGGTTCTTCAAAACCGTTTCCTGGAGAAGGGATACGAACACAGTATCCTCGAAAAAGATCGAAGAGATGTGGCTAGTCTGGATAGACAAAATCTGTTAGTGCCCAAAAATAGGGATAAAAATACGACAACAGACCTACAATGGTCATTTGTGACCACCTTCTCGTCACAATACTGGTGGATCAATAAAATCATGCGCAAACATTGGAAAATCTTGAAGAGTGATTTAGTTTTGGGGCCTACACTTCCGGAGAAACCTAAAGTCCTCTTCAGAAGAAACCAAAATCTCAAAGATCTTATAGCACCAAGCATGATTGACACACCTATACCAATGAGTATGTTTGGACAATTGAAGGGCTTCTATCCTTGTAAAAGATGCAAAGTTTGCAAATCCTCAAAAACCATAAAGACCTCTTCCTTTATGTCTCATGTCACTGCCAAAGAGTACAGCATATCTAATTTTATTACTTGTACCACTATTGGGGTGATATACTTATTGCGTTGTCCATGCGGGTTTCAGTATGTTGGGAGAACCACCCGTGCTCTCAAAGTAAGGAATGGGGAACACCTTTCCAATATTCGTCGGGGCTTTAAAGACCATAGTGTCTTCGTGGCCTCTTCAATCTATGCCACAATAGAGACCCCTCTCTTTTAGAGGTGATTGGAATAGAGGCTTATACCCCGCATTGGAGGGGAAGTGATCTTAAAAGACAAATTTCCCGTAGAGAAACGTGGTGGATTTACCATGTACAATGTTACCGACCCTTGGGCCTCAATATAGAGTGGGACATAAATTGTTTTATAAATAATAGTTAATTTTACCACTCGTCATCTTATTCCAGCCTTTTTCCTTCCCTACTAATATGATCCTTATATATCCGTTCCCTCGTAAGAAATATTGGCCTTGCACCAACTTGGCCAATTTTTTCCTCCTGGGTAGTAGTTGGTTGATATTGGCTGATCCTTTCCCTATACTATATGAGACAGTTTCAGTTTTCATCCACTAGATGGCAGCGTTGCAATATACACAATCATTCTAAGTGGCAGTTTTTAATTAATTTTTATCAATTTTTTATCATTTTTCATTATTATTATTTTTTATTATTACCATTGGGTATATTATATATATATATATATATATATATATATATATATATATTTTTTTTTTTTTTTATGTATTTGTCAGGTTGTATCTAAAAAGTTTGTAGTATCTTTATGTATGTGTTTGTGGATCCCGCTCGGGGGGGTGTCCGTTTCATTAACTGAAAACCCCCGAACTAGGAGCATGACGTTTTAAATGTTAAAGTCACTTATGCATATTTCATACCAAGGTTCCATCTACAGACATGTTACAAAGCATGTTAGTAGTTACAATTTATCAAACACTGGTTAAACAACCTGTTTTTTATATGAGATTATCTCAGTTGTAAGGCAAAGAGGATTTCTCAATTTTTTTTTTTTTTTTTATAGTATGGAGTTTTGACATTTCCTTGTGATTATCATGGTTATGTTAATGCATTTGTTTTTTGCGATGGTAGAACCCTTCCGGTGTCACCTCCCCTGGTTGAGAGTGTCGGTGGAGGAGTTTGTTGTACCCTGGTTGCCTGGGAGATTTCATTATACTTGCCCGGCTTCCGGTGTCATGGTTTTCTCTGCTTGTATTTAAAGCGTAACGAGTGACGTCCTTATCTAGCCTCCGTTCCCAGCAGACGCCTTGTACGACGAAACGCCGCGTCGGGTGGAGCTACAGATTCGGACGTCACTATGCTACAGCTGACTGTGAATCAGCAGCTGAAGTACGATCTGTATTTTTGAAATTGCCGCTGTTTTCTCTGCGCCAAACTTCTTGTCAAGTGATTTTATATCTTGCCCGAATGCAATAAAGGGTATCTTACTTTAACATAAGAAGTACTGCACTATGAGATCCTTTTCTTTTAAATCTTTTTACCATCTGCTATATGTGAGAGTGAATGCTTCCTTACATCCCGCTCTGAGGTTTCTGGAGGATCAAGATACCGGGAGATTGCTACATGTCAATGGATATCTGCACACAGGCTCACTAAGATCTCCGTCACAGAGATCCACTTGAACGGGTAAGCCTCCATTATCTTCACTATATATTCGTGCAAGGATTCCCTGTTACTGGGCTCTCAAGATTTTTTGCCTTTTGTTTCACCGGTGACTAACGGATTGTACCTGCATGAACTTTGGACTCATATGAACTTTATGTTTTTGACAGTCTCATCCTCAGTGGATAACACTCGTGGTTGATTTATTAGAAAAAAAAATATTTTTATTTTTATTTCCACATATATGGCACAGCACTCTGAAAGGGCACGTTCATAATGTTCTAATTTACATGTTTGCATTTCATTCCTAATTTTTTTTGGGAACGATTTAACACTTTGTTGGTTCACCCAAAGGGTTGTGCATTGATTTTCTCCTTTTTATACACATATAGCCCCATTTTTCCTCTACAAGTGTGCAAAGTTTGTTGCCTGGAGGACCTACGGCCGGGGAGCACCGATTTTTCAAATCCGGGCACCCCTTCCATAGACTCCCATGTTAAACGTCAGTCTATGCATGGGCACAGTGAGGCATGGGCACAGTGAGGCATGGACACAGTGACACAAAGTGAGGCACAGTGAGGCATGCAGATGGACACCCTAGGCTTATACTCGAGTCAATACGTTTTCCCAGTTTTTTGTGGTAAAATTAGGTGCCTCGGCTTATATTCAGGTCGGCTTATATTCGAGTATATACGGTAGTTAGTTATTCTTTAGAATTTTCGGATTTTATTTTTTATTTTCAAATTTACGAAATTTTGAATTTAGGAAATTTACGAATTTACGAATTCCTGAAGGTACGAATTTATGAAGTTACAAATTTATGAATTGCGATCATAACGAATGACCCGAAAAAAAACAAAAACAAAAACAAAAACAAAAAAAAAACCGAATAAAGCGTAAATGAAAACGAACAAATTTTTTGACAGTGCACATATCTAGTGGCTAACAGAACCAGAACATTGTCTTGATGCCAATATTGATGATCAAAGACAAGCCAGAGGAGTTTTGGAACGCTTGTATGACCACCTATAATCTAGTGATCCATACATTGCGGTAAGAGGCCCGGTGTGCTATGGTGTCGGTGGAGGAGTGTTAACTTTAAAGCGCTGCATTTCTTTTTTATAGTACTTTCAGAATGATTGTAAATGCTGGAATGTTTTTAGGAGTCCTGCTGAGTCTGGTGGATGAGGAGGGCGGGGCTTGTACATTTATAATGAATATCGTGTATTGTAATGAGCTCTGTGTCATCTTATGGGGTTTTGTTCCCCCCCTCCTGTATATGTGTGTGATATAAGGTTCGGATGATGGATCTGTTGGCTGGCTCTGTGTACAATGAGGAACAGAAAGGTGACGCTGATTGAGCAGAGGGGGCGCCACATGTTATGTGAGGACTCCGACCCGTCATACATCCCGAAACAACCTCTGTAACCAGATAGGTGAAGGATTTCCTGGCAAGTACTGCGATCCCCGGCCATTCCACATCTGGATCAATTTACTGGAGGGGAACACGGGATAAACCATAGAAAGGAGCAACTAGACAATACTTAAATTCTTCTAAAGCCTCGTACACGCGAACGCGATTCCCGAAGAGAAAAGTGTCATATGAGCTTTTTGTCGTGAATTCTGTAGGCTCCATCGCACTTTTTCTGTGAGAATTTCGGCCAACAAAAGATTGACAGCAGGATCTCAATTTTCGTGACAGGAAAAATTCCTATCGGGAATCGCGTTTGTCTGTATGCAATTATGACGCGGAAAAAAACACGCATGCTCAGAATCAAGCAGAAGAGCCGAACTGCCTATTGAACTTCATTTTTCTCGGCTCGTCATACGTCTTGTACGTCACCGCATTCTTGACGTTCGGAATTTCAGCCAAGATTTGTGTGACCATGTGTATGCAAGACAAATTTCAGCCGTTTTCCTGCTGAAAAAAAAATTAGTTTTTCTTGTCGGAAATCGCGGTCGTGTGTACGAGGCTTAATACTCTGCAGTATTATTCCTATTCTCTAAAACAGGTAGTGCTCCAAATATTCCAGAGTGACATGTATTAGTAACAAGTCTCCTAATACTCTCAAACAATAACAGATTTTACTGGAAATGATCCTAATACTCGGCTGCAGGACTCTGCATTACTCCTATGCTCTAATGCTATAAGCAGCAATACTCAGAATAGACGACGTCAGTGGATGACGAAACGTGCGTCGGGAGGTTGGACGTACTGACACCATTACGCTACCCTCGCTGTGGACGGGTGTATGCTTGCTCGCCGGCCGGCTTTTTTATGACCTGTGATGCAAGGAAGGGGAAGATGTTGAGTACCATCTGGAAACCATGGACCAGCATTTCAAACCATTTGTCCTGCCGCACCCTCGCTTCTATCTGTAGGAGATAAAAGACTCAGTTTGCCACTTAATGTTGCTGAACTCTCCGGGTTTGTTGTTTGTTTCCCGGGAAAACTCAGTGACTGTACCCGAGCTAATGGGTGTTTGTGCTCTTCGGAGAAATTGAAGGACTGTTCCTGTTGTTCTTCATTCTCCAACAAGTGATCTTGGACTCTGGGGTAGAGAGGGCCAAAGAAGAAGAGGTCTCTACAAGTGCAGTTACTGCGACGCTGTCACCAGGTGGCAGTGTTGTGCATCGGCATTCACTTTTCACACACACACTTTTAGAAGGAAAGGATTTCTCTACGGAGAGGTTTTTTTTTCGTTCTCACACGAACATATGTGTCAGGGTTGTGTGTGTTTAATATTTATTTTCCCCTCTGCAGGAGAGCATCCCATCAAGACCGCTGAGAGTGGGGCGGGTCTTAGTTATTGATGTGGGTGGGGGAAAATGTAATGATGTGACTTTTATATATATGTTTCAAGTTATGTGTTATTTGTTCCCTTCCCCTCCCTTTTTGTTGAGGCTCAGGCACAACTGCTCTAGGTAGTTAGTTTAGTTTTTTTTTAAATTTTGGGATTTTTGAAATTTTCAGTCGATTTCTGGATTGGACTATGTCGGCCCTTGAGGGCATGGTTTATTCCAGACACTGGGGACCAGTGTCAAACAACCAGGGGGAGAGTGTAGCGGGCATATGCTTTTCTATTATGTTTAAATTTGGTGGGGAATCTGTGATGTGTGGTTCCCTGGGGCCCAGCGGGTGGTGCTGTCGCTTTGGGCCCGGGGTTGAGCCATCGTTGCGGTGGCATACCCTTTTTGGCCTCTCGCAGCATGAGTACAGCGGGGCGGGGGCTCCGCTGGGCGAGGGTATAAAGGGGTCGGCCATTTTGGTCACTGGGTCGTCGAGTCCCAGGCACCTTCAGTCTGAGGGCTGTGGTTCGTGGTCGGTGTCCAGGCGGCCTAGGCCTGGACACCCGGAGCTCGTGTTCCACCCCAGGCACCTTCAGCCTGGGGTGAGGTACTCGGTTGGAGGCCTGGGGCCCAGTGTCCTCCGCTGGGCTCCACGAGGGAAGGATTTCCTAGGGGACCCCGGGAGTGGGGTACCCGAATCCAGAGGCGTAAGGGACCGGAGGAGTTACTCACCCGAAGACCTGGTGCAGCAGATTGCCGGTGCCGGGTGAGCCTCAGGAGACCGCCCGGAGGGGAATCTTCCCAAACAGGGGCCGAGTGCAGTCAGGAGGAAGGTTCATCGTTCATCCAGTCGGTGGCAGCGACCAAGATTCTCAACAGGTGGCATAGATCATGTGCCAAACCTATTCGCTGGTAGAGGATTAGGAGAGTTCATTGTGCCTGGGCCTACTCGTATCCACACCCCCTGTCTGTTCGTTGAGGGAGTCCAACTGATTATTCTTCAATGTCAGGATGAAACACAAAGGATTGTTGGACTTTTATTGGTGTGGGGCTCATTTACTGGCAGACACTGTTCCAGAGAAGAGGTGGAGGCTCCAAACTCAGAACACCGACCCGAAGGTAAAGGAACTTTGCTTACACCACACAAACATCTGCGGTGAAGGCTTGGTGTGGTGACCCCGCTCCCTCTCCTCCAAGGTACCCCTAGACAAGCAGAAACCAGCCAGCAGCGGAGAGAGAGAGTGGAGGCTGCTACACATATAACCAGGGCTGGACTGGGACCAAAATTTGGCCCTGGACTTCATCCAGACCGGCCCACTTTAATTCAATAAAATGCTGCCCCCCACCCCCCCAAAAAAATCACGCCCACTAAAAGGCCCCTACATCCATTAATGTATATCATGAGAGGGTGAGCGAGAGGGGAATGAGAGAGAGAGAGGGTTGAGGGAAAGGGGATGAGAGGGGGTGGGTGAGAGAGGGGGGTGAGTGTAAGAGAGAGGGAGTGAGTGTAAAAGAGAGGGGGTGAGTGTAAAAGAGAGGGGGTGAGTGTAAAAGAGAGGGGGTGAGTGTAAAAGAGAGGGGGTGAGTGTAAAAGAGAGGGGGTGAGTGTAAAAGAGAGGGGGTGAGTGTAAAAGAGAGGGGGTGAGTGTAAAAGAGAGGGGGTGAGTGTAAAAGAGAGGGGGTGAGTGTAGGACCCCTTACACACTGAGGCCTTTTTCAGGCGCTTTTGGGCTAAAAATAGCGCCTGTAAAGCCCCTGAAAAACGCCTCCGCTGCAGTCCCAGTGTGAAAGTCCCCCAAGCAGCATCTTTGGGGCGGTGGAGGAGCGGTGTACACACCGCTCCTGCTCATTGAAATGAATGGCTGAGAGACAGAGGAGGGGTCTGAGAGACAGAGGAGGGGTCTGAGAGACAGAGGAGGGGTCTGAGAGACAGAGGAGGGGTCTGAGAGACAATGGGAGGGAGCTAAAATACAGAGGGGGAAGCTGAGAGACAGAGGGGGAAGCTGAGAGAGAGACACAGTGGAGGGGAGCTGAGAGAGAGACACAGTGGAGGGGAGCTGAGAGAGAGACACAGTGGAGGGGAGCTGAGAGAGAGACACAGTGGAGGGGAGCTGAGAGAGAGACAGTGGAGGGGAGCTGAGAGAGAGACAGTGGAGGGGAGCTGAGAGAGAGACAGAGGAGGGGAGCTGAGAGAGAGACAGAGGAGGGGAGCTGAGAGAGAGACAGAGGAGGGGAGCTGAGAGACAGACAGAGGAGGGGAGCTGAGAGACAGACAGAGGAGGGGAGCTGAGAGACAGACAGAGGAGGGGAGCTGAGAGACAGACAGAGGAGGGGAGCTGAGAGACAGACAGAGGAGGGGAGCTGAGAGACAGACAGAGGAGGGGAGCTGAGAGACAGTGGAGGGGAGCTGAGAGACAGTGGAGGGGAGCTGAGAGACAGAGGAGGGGTCTGAGAGACAGAGGAGGGGTCTGAGAGACAGAGGAGGGGTCTGAAAGACAGAGGAGGGGTCTGAGAGACAGAGGAGGGGTCTGAGAGACAGAGGGGAGCTGAGAGAGAGAGAAGGGAATAAAAGAGGGGGGGGACAGAGACATGGGAACTGAGAGACAGAGGGGGGTCTGAGAGACAGAGGAGGGGTCTGAGAGACAGAGGAGGGGTCTGAAAGACAGAGGAGGGGTCTGAGAGACAGAGGAGGGGTCTGAGAGACAGAGGGGAGCTGAGAGAGAGAGAAGGGAATAAAAGAGGGGGGGGACAGAGACATGGGAACTGAGAGACAGAGGGGGGTCTGAGAGACAGAGGGGAGCTGAGAGAGAGAGAGAGAGAAGGGAATAAAAGAGGGGGGACTGAGAGACATGGGAACTGAGAGACAGAGGGGGGGTCTGAGAGACAGAGGAGGGGTCTGAGAGACACAGGAGGGAGCTGAGAGACACAGGAGGGAGCTGAGAGACAATGGGAGGGAGCTGAGAGACAGAGGAGGAGCTAAAAGACAGAGGGGGAGCTGAGAGACAGCTGAGAGACAGAGGGGGAAGCTGAGAGACAGTGGAGGGGAGATGAGAGACAGTGGAGGGGTCTGAGAGACAGTGGAGGGGTCTGAGAGACAGTGGAGGGGTCTGAGAGACAGTGGAGGGGTCTGAGAGACAGTGGATGAGCTAAAAGACAGAGGGGGAGCTAAAAGACAGAGGAAGCTGAGAGACAGAGGGGGAAGCTGAGAGACAGGGGGGGAAGCTGAGAGACAGGGGGGGAAGCTGAGAGACAGGGGGGGAAGCTGAGAGACAGGGGGGGAAGCTGAGAGACAGGGGGGGAAGCTGAGAGACAGGGGGGAAGCTGAGAGACAGGGGAGAAGCTGAGAGACAGGGGGGAAGCTGAGAGACAGGGGGGAAGCTGAGAGACAGGGGGGGGAAGCTGAGAGACAGGGGGGAGCAGAGAGACAGAGGAGGAGAGCTGAGAGACAGAGGAGGGGTCTGAGAGACAGAGGAGGGGTCAGAGAGACAGAGGAGGGGTCAGAGAGACAGAGGAGGGGTCAGAGAGTCAGAGGAGGGGTCAGAGAGTCAGAGGAGGGGTCTGAGAGACGGAGGGGGGTCCGAGAGACAGAGGGGAGCTGAGAGAGGAGGGGATAAAAGAGGGGGGGAGCTGAGAGACAGAGGGGGAGCTGAGAGACAGAGGGGGAGCTGAGAGACAGAGGGGGAGCTGAGAGACAGAGGGGGAGCTGAGAGAGGAGGGGATAAAAGAGGGGGGGAACTGAGAGACAGAGGGGGAGCTGAGAGACAGAGGGGGAGCTGAGAGACAGAGGGGGAGCTGAGAGACAGAGGGGGAGCTGAGAGACAGAGGGGGAGCTGAGAGACAGAGGGGGGTCCGAGAGACAGAGGGGGGTCCGAGAGACAGAGGGGAGCTGAGAGACAGAGGGGGAGCTGAGAGACAGAGGGGGAGCTGAGAGACAGAGGGGGAGCTGAGAGACAGAGGGGGAGCTGAGAGACAGAGGGGGAGCTGAGAGACAGAGGGGGAGCTGAGAGACAGAGGGGGAGCTGAGAGACAGAGGGGGAGCTGAGAGACAGAGGGGGAGCTGAGAGACAGAGGGGGAGCTGAGAGACAGAGGGGGAGCTGAGAGACAGAGGGGGGGCTGAGAGACAGAGGGGGGGGCTGAGAGACAGAGGGGGGGCTGAGAGACAGAGGGGGCTGAGAGACAGAGGGGGAGCTGAGAGACAGAGGGGGAGCTGAGAGACAGAGGGGGGGCTGAGAGACAGAGGGGGGGCTGAGAGACAGAGGATGAGAGCTGAGAGACAGAGGATGAGAGCTGAGAGACAGAGGATGAGAGCTGAGAGACAGAGGATGAGAGCTGAGAGACAGAGGATGAGAGCTGAGAGACAGAGGATGAGAGCTGAGAGACAGAGGATGAGAGCTGAGAGACAGAGGATGAGAGCTGAGAGACAAGAGGGGGCTGAGAGACAAGAGGGGGCTGAGAGACAAGAGGGGGCTGAGAGACAAGAGGGGGCTGAGAGACAGAGGGGGCTGAGAGACAGAGGGGGCTGAGAGACAGAGGGGGCTGAGAGACAGAGGGGGCTGAGAGACAGAGGATGAGAGCTGAGAGACAGAGGGGGGTCTGAGAGATAGAGGGGAGCTGAGAGACAGAGGAGGGGCTAAAAGAGGGGGGACTGAGAGACACGGGAACTGAGAGACAGAGGGGGGTCTAAGAGACAGGAGGGTCTGAGAGACAGAGGGGGGAGCTGAGAGACAGAGGAAGAGCTGAGAGACAGAGGAAGAGCTGAGAGACAGAGGAAGAGCTGAGAGATAGAGGAGGGGGCTGATAGACAGTGGGGGGATCTGAGAGACAGAGGAGGAGAGCTGAGAGACAGAGGAGGAGAGCTGAGAGACAGCGGAGGGGTCTGAGAGACAGAGGAGGGGTCTGAGAGACAGAGGAGGGGTCTGAGAGACAGAGGAGGGGTCTGAGAGATAGTGGGGGGGCTGAGAGACAGAGGAGGGGGCTGAAAGAGGGGGGACTGAGAGACAGAGGGGGCAGAGAGACAGAAGGGAGGGCTGAGACAGACCACATAGCACTGTCCCTTTCTGCAGTCCCTCCTCTGCTCACCTCCCCGCTGTCTCAGTGTTCTGGCATGTTTGTGTAGGATGCCAGGTACCTGATGGCAATCAGCGGCAGCGCCGAGTCTCCCTCTTGATCCGGGGGGTGCTCACGCTGCTCTGCTCCTTACAGCGGCGCATGTTCTCTTCCTCCGGGCTCCCAGTCAGCCTGCCCTCCGGCCCAGGCCGCATGGTTCCTGGAGCAGAGAGGAGATGGAGGAATCGAGGTTCTGGGAGCGCCGGGGTGGCCGCGCTCGCTACTGTCCACCTCTTCGGTGGTCAGGGAGAGGGTGGAGCTCTTCGCCCTCGGAATTTGACATCCAACTGCCCTCCTCGATGGCCACCTTCCCCGAATCCCCGCCACTGTTTGCTGCCACGCTCCCGCTGCTGCCGAACTGCATTAAAAAAACGGCCCACAAAAAAAAAAAAAAAAAAAAATATTTCTTTCATTTATTTCTTTTTTAACGGCCCACTGAGCCATCGGCCCACCGGGAAACTCCCGGTAGTCCCTATGGCCAGTCCATCCCTGCATATAACACTCCAGGCTTCTTTGTGGCCTCATTCATATAATACTGCAGCAGTACTCAAATGCTAAAAACGAAACTCCTAATAACAATAACAAATCTTTAATTTAAATATATTCCTCAATAACCACAAAGGATATAAATCCACTCTGTGTGCACCAAACGCTTATGGAAACCCAGATATTACCTTGTAAAAGTAGCAGTGACATCATCACTGTATTGTACATAGTTTGTGCAGAGCTGTGGGAGGGGCCCAGCAGGCTCCACCTATTACAGGTTGCCTGCAGAAAGCTACAGCAGGGGGCGGAGACAAGACCAGTCACCCTGCACAAGGAGCAGAGATGTGGGAGGGGCCCAGCAGGCTGCACTCACTGCAGGCTTCTTGCAGAAAATTACAGGATGGGGCAGGGACAAGACCAATCAGCCTGCACAAGGAGAGAGCGCAGAGCTGTGGGAGGAGCCCAGTAGGCTCCACCCACTACAGGCTGCCTGCAGAAAACGTCAGGAGGGGGCGGAGACCAGACCAGTCCCCCTACACAAGCAGCAGTGAGCGGTCTTTATTACAGGAAGGAAAAGTCTCACACTGGATTACTGCACAGATCTGGAAGAAATACACAAAGATCACAGAGACTCAAGAATAATACACATGAGGAATGGATTTAGACAATATTTACTTTTCCCAGAGTTCAGCTATAGATACAAAAATGGGAAAATACCCGGATCCGCCAGCGGGGGAGGGTGAGGGGTAGCACGGTCTGAAAGGTCTTATATTGCCTTCAGGGACACCCAGCAATCTGCTGACTTTTTGTTACGTTCCCAACCACGAATGAAAACAAAATCCTCCTTCCAATTGGAAACAGATCTGACTTCAGGACAAATCCGACATCAATCATCGCCGTTCACTATTTAATGTTCTTCATGTGATTCAGCGAGAAACAAAACCTGCAGCAAGCCAGAGGCCAAAACTAACATAGCGATTTCCCCTGATTACACCACCGAGCCGCGAACCGCGATGGAGTCACAGCGCACCGAGCCATGGATGGGGCCGAGAGAGAGGGGGGACACATGCAAAGCAGATGTGAGCCAAGCTGAATGCGACTTACATTGCTCAGTGAACAGTATTATAAATCACTGCCATTAACCACTTGCCCTCCGCAACATTTACCCCCTCTTCCTGACCAGGCCATTTCTTGCGATACGGCACTGCGTTACTTTTAACTGGGAATTGTGCATTCATGCAACGTTTTACAATTACAAAACATATGTCCCTTTTTTCCCCACAAATAGCTTTTTTTTGATGGTATTTGATCACCTCTGCGGTTTTTATTTTTTGCGCTATAAACAAAAAAAAAACAGACAATTTTGAAAAATAAAACAATATTTTTTACTTTCTGCTATAAAACATACCCAATCAAAAAATGCTGCTACATAATTTTGGTAAAAAAAAAAATCCTAATAATCGTATATTGATTGGTTTGCACAAATGTTACAGCGTCTACAAACTATGGGATATATACTGAAAATGTTATTTTATTTTCTCCTAGTAATGGCGGCGATCAGCGACTTATAGCGGGACTGCGATATTGCAACGGACATTAACTGACACTTTAAACACTAAAAAAATCTAGGGCGATCAGAAGGTTAAATGTGTGCCTAGCCAGTGTTTTGGGAAGTAATAGATTTACCCCCACCACTGATGCAGCGCAGTGCACCTGCAGCTTTCATGCGGGTTAGCCCAGGGGCGGATCCAGGGGGGGGGCAATTGCCCCCCCCCCCCCCCGAGACCTGTCACACTCGCTTGCTCTGTTTTTTTTTCTCTTGCGCCTGATCTCCCAAACTTTGGGGACCCGGTACCGGTTTGGTTTCTGGGGGACCTACGGCTGGGGAGCACTGATTTTTTAAATCCGGGCACCCCTTCCATAGACTCCAATGTTAAACGGTCATTTCTCTGGTGATTTTGCGGACCCGGTACCGGCCGGTCGTAGGTCTCCTGGACCCCAAACTTGGCACACATGTAGCCCCATGTCTTCTCTACAAGTGTGCAAAGCTTGGTGTCTGGGGTATTTAATGCCGGGGAGCACTGATTTTTTAAACCGGGCACCCCTTCCATAGACTCCAATGTTAAATGGTCATTTCTCCAGTGAATTTGCGGACCCGGTACCGGCCGGTCGTAGGTCCTCTGGACCCCAAACTTAGCACACATGTAGCCCCATGTCTCCTCTATAAGTTTGAAAAGTTTGGTGTCTGGGAGACCTACGGCCGGGGAGAACCGATTTTTCAATAGACTTCCATGTTAAACATCAGTCTAGTCATGGGCAGAGTGAGGCATGGGCACAGTGAGGCAAAGTGAGGCAAGTATAAGCCTAGGACACCCTAGGCTTATACTTAAGTCAATAAGTTTTCCCAGTTTTTTGGGGTAAAATTAGGTGCCTCGGCTTATATTCGGGTCGGCTTATACTCGAGTATATACAGTACTTGTTCTGCGGCTGCCGCTGCCTCTCTGAGTCTCTCTCAGTTTCTCACATCAGCCGATCAGCGGCGCTGAGAGAGAGACTCGTCTAATGTAGTTACGCGGCGCACTGACACGATACCAGGAGAGGAGGTGGGTGGAGCCTCTTCCCTGCACTCGTTGCTAACGCCTGGGCCGCTTGGCGTCTAGCAACGAGTGACGTCAGTGAGTCACGTCGGGCTGCTCTGTGGGCAGGTGCGATAGCGTGCGGCTCCACAGATGGGTAAGAAAGCGGGCGGCTCCGCTTGCAGCGCGGTTTGTTGTCGGGGGGCGGCGCGGTTCGTGGGCAGACCGTGCTGCTCAGTGTGTTGGCAGCGCAGGTGAGAGTGAGAGAGCAGATTCATCTCTCACCGCCCGTGCCTGCCCTGCATTCCTGCAGTGACTTCCGCCCTCACTGTGCAGGCAGCAGAGAGATTACATTATCTCTCTGCTGCCTGACTCTGGGAGTCTGGGACACAGCAAGAGACAACCAAAACTACACCTTAGCAGGCAAGTTAGTGACAATCCGCAAGGTGTGGCAGGCGACGTGGCAAGTGACAATCCGCAAATTGTGTCAGTTGACGTGGCAAATGACAATCTGCATCTGGTGGCAGACAAGTGACAATCAGCAAGGTGTGGCAGGTGATGTGGGAAGTGACAATCCACAAGATGTGGCAGGTGACGTGGCAAGTGACAATCTGCAACATGTGGCAAGTGACACGCTCAGGGCTCCCACTAATTGCAGGGGACGGTGGCAAGTGACACACTCGGGGCTCCCACTGATTCTGCATTGAACTATTTTATTTTATATTACAATGCAATAATAGAAATAATGCACTTCAATCATCCTGACACCATAACAACCATGGTGCCGGGATGATTGAAGCGCCGACACCACACAACTATTTCCCCAATAAATTTCCCACAAAAAAAACATTTTTTGGCAGTGCCCCTCCCGAGAAAAGACTCTGGATCCGCCCCTGGGTTAGCCGTGCTTTGCCATAGACGTCTAGGGACGCTATCAGGGGGGTACAGGCAGTACACCTGTAAGGCCTCGTACACACGACCGAGTTTCTCGGCAAGAACCAGCAAGAAACTTGCTGGCAGAGATGTCTTGCCGAGAAATTTGTTTGTGTGTATGGTTTCTCGTCAAGAAAACCGACAAGTAATCTCGACGAGAAAATAGAGAACCTGCTCTCTATTTTCTCGTCGAGATTCTCGTCAGCCTGTTTCCCGACGAGAAACCCGACAGTGTGTACATTTACCTGTCGCCGTGGAAACCCGCGCATGCTCAAAATGACTTTGATGCATGCGCGGTAGCTTCCTAGGCATAGGTAGGGTGTAGCAAGATGGCGGTGGCGGCATCGAATGCGACGAGCGCATGCTCGTCGTATTTGATGACGTCACCGCGTTTGCTCCATTCAAAGAACCGCGGGTTCTTTGAATCGAGCGTGTGTACACTCGGCCGGGACAAGTTTCTTGTCCAAGAATCTCGTCGAAAAAAACGACATGTTTTTTTCGACGAGAATCTCGGCTGTGTGTACGAGGCTTAAGGGGCCCGGAGGTCCCCAGGGGCCCAGATGGCAACCCCCCCTTTTTTTTTTTTTTTTATAAAATGTTTTTGTTTTAAATTTTTTTTTTTTTTTTTTTGTAAGGGGCCCAGAGGTCCCCAGGGCCCCGGATGACAACCCCCCCTTTTTTTATATAAAATGTTTTTGTTTTTAATTTAACTAAATTTTTTTAATTTTTTTTTGTAAGGGGCCCAGAGGTTCCCCTGGGCCCCGGATGGCAACCCCCCCTTTTTTTGTTCTACTGTCTTTTTCCTTGTTCATCAGCACCCAAAGCCCCCCGCCCTCAACAATTTGCGGCGGCAGCACCCCCCCACTTCTCAATTCTTGGCAGTCCCCCCCCCCGCTTCTCAATTTGCGGCAGCAGCACACCCCCCTCAACGTACTCTGCTCCAGGGGGCCCATGCCTGAAGCTGTGTAAGGGGCCCCAAAATTCCTGATGGTGGCCCTGTAGACGTCTATTAAATCTTGCAGGTGTAGTACACTTTCTGAAAGCACACCAAACCTTTAGAATATAATAGAAGTCTATGGCTCAGTGCAGCAAACCCGCATGAAAGTTGGAGGCGCACTGCGCTGCACCTTCAGATCAGTGTGAAAGTGCCAATATGTCTATTGCAATTGCCCAATACCTATTACCCAATGTTTAATAAACTGACCTTTTTCTCTTACAGCTTCTGCTGTCATCACTAAGCTGATAGAAAGGTCCCAGGCGAAACACCTGGTATCATTCCGCCTGGGACGGGAGTTGGTGCTACAGAGGAGGCATCAGCTTATGCAGGTCCTGCTCACTCCCCGGCCACTTGCCTACTCCGCAGCTGGCGCCAGCGCCATGCACTATGAATGCTCTGGGATGGCGGGTCAGCAACCAGCAATCTGGGCTTGCCAACCCACCATCCCAGAGCATGAGGTGGTTGGTCACACCAGAGGGCTCAAGTTTAGCACCCCTGTTATAGGTTATTGAGTCTACAGACTATGGTATATATGTTTGAAAATTGATCAATCCTGATGTACAGACGGTCTATCTCATTTCTTGAGGCCCTAAAATGTCAGGACAGTACAAATACCCCCCAAACTACCCCTCATTGGAAAGTAGACAGTCTGAGGCATGGTGAGTTTTTTTAATTGGATTTTTTTCCACAATTTTGAGGGAAAATTAAGAAAGTAAAAAAAAATTGATTTTTAACAGGTTATTTCTCACACACAGCATAGGCATACATAAAATGTCCCCCCAAAACACATTCTACTCCTTCCAAGTATGGGAATACCACATGTGTGAGTTTAATTGTTGCAGAGATGCATAGAGGGGGCCAAAATCCAAGGAGCACAGCTCGGGCAACACATTGCTTCGATCTGGATGCAGCATTTTAAAGCCGCCCAGCGGGCAGATCTCGGGAGACAGCCGGCATGGGGCTACACAAACACTGCATGGGTGATTAGGGTGGGCCCAGGCACACCCGGCACACCCCGTGCGCACGCCTATGGTTGTGATAGATTGTGCAAGTCTCGTGATGTAGCTGGGCTCAATAGTTTATCTAATTTCTGGGTAACACATTTATCCCAATATGTTCTATACATGTGTGTTTTTGAACAGGAGCTATTCTATAAATTTTGTATTCTATGAGCTGTATATATCTCAGAGCGATTATTTGAAGTGTTGGCTTCTGTTCCAGCTTTGGCTGAGTTGTCTGCATTTCCCTCTGTTGCCAGTAGATGTCACTGTTGTCAGAGGCCAGTGTGAGAAATACAGCCAGCTGAAGTGCATTGGATATTCTTTCCCCAGAAACAGCCCAATCAGAAGCTTCTTTGTAGCTGGGCATGCTGGGGAAGGATATTTAAGGGGCAGTGCCATGTGCTCCGTGGTCCTTCTTGCCTCATGGCCCCCCAGGCCTGAGGCTATGCTGCTGTGTTTGCTGCAAGTAGGCCCAAAAGCCTGTCTGGGGCCTACTTAACTGAAGGTGATCCTGTGCTGTCTGTCCTGCGGGAAGAAGCCACTCAAGCGGAGAATTTTCCAGGGGAGGACCTTACTGGAGAGGACCGAGCTGATGGCTGGTATCTCAGGAAGGGCCTGGTGACTCGTTTGGAGGATGCACCCAAGTTAACCTACCTCACAGTACTGCCGGATGGCTTAAAGGTTCAGGTACTGTGCAGCTGACCTAACTGACTACTGGCTAAACAATCCTGTGGCAGGGGATTATCCAGGAGTTTCCACTTATCGCTAAAGTCTGTGGCAGAGACTTTGTCCGTGTTTTTTATACCGGCTGCTAGGTCGGTGTGAGAGGCCTATCCGGTTGTTGCAAGTGTAGCACTACCCCCCGTAGGAGCTGCTGGTTATATTTTGGGCCTTGCCGTTACCTGCCTGTTCACCATATCTGCCATAGGGGTCCCATTGAAGAGTTGTTCACAGATGTCTGCACCAAACACTTATTCTTTAATAAAACCATTGGAAAAGAGACTATCAGTTAGAGGGATGGAGGGTTGGGGGAGATTCAGGTACCTTGCTTTGCGGATCACAGGTACTTCTTTGATCGAGAGGACAAACAGTTTCCACACTGGATCTAGCAACCACCGGATAGGCCTCGCTCACTGACCTAGCAGCCGGTGCAGTGCTCGGTCAAAAGTCTCTGCCACAGACTTGATGAAAGTAATGGAGTCGTTGTACAATCCTCTGCCACAGGACGGCATAACCACAACTTTGCACAGTTCAGAAGACACAGCTACACAGTACCAGTTTCTTTCAGCCAGTCGGCAGCACTGTGAGGTAGATGGGCCGTGATGCGTCCCCCAATTGAGTCTCCAGGCTCTTCCTGAGATACCAGCCCTGTCGCTCTGTCCTCTCTGAGAAAAGTCCTCCCCTGGTTTCTCCAATTGCTCGGCTTCTTCCCGCAGGCAAGACAGCACAGGACCACCTCTGGACCAGTAGGCCCTAGAAGCTCCGGGGCCTACTATCAGTAACGAAGCCTTGGGCCAGCAGGCCCCGAGGCAGAACAGCTGCTTCGACACACCTTAGGCCAGGAGGGCCATCAGGTCAGTGAGACCTGGAAAACGGTGTCTGTCCCTTAAGTACCCTCTCTCAGAATGCACAGTGGGTGAACCACTCCCACTGGGCTGTTTCTGGGTAAAGAGGTACTCAATACACCCAGCCTGCTGTATTTCCAACCTTGACCTGTGGTGACAGCGACACCCACAGTCAAGTGGAAAATGCGCAACACAGCTGGACTGGAACAGAAACCAGCAACTCAGCAAAATCATTCTGAGCCGAACTACAGCTCAGATAACTTAAATTTACATATAGCACCTACTCAACAGGAGCAGGGCGCTACACAAGTATCCAGTGACAGAAGCTGTTGTCCTTTGGATTCAAGAACCGCATTAGTGATCTGCAAAACCAAGGTATCTGAACTCCCCCTAACCCTCTATCCTCCTACCTGAAGTTGTTTTAATAAAGAAATTGAGAAAGAGACTAAGTGACTGGCAATCACCTCTATTCTAATTACTTAACATAGACTCTTAAAGCGGAGGTTCCGCGATCCCTCGTTTTTCTTTTTATAGTTGCATCTAATGGAGTTACAGATACCACGTTAGTACTCACTTGTCTTGCAAATGGAACCATCCCCCATATATTTCAGTTGTAAATAATAACTTTTAAAAATCGATCAGTCTTTTCCATTTTTCTTGTGGGCATTGTGAAGCCCACAAGCAGAGACTTCCGGGATACGGTGTATGCAGTGAAATACCGCGAGATTACGATGGTTGGCGTTCCGCATTGTTTCCTTGGGAATCATTACACTGTGCTCCCAGGAGACATTGCGGACACCTCCCAGAAAACAACGGGGCGTCAGGGAAAGAAACAGATACGCCCACTCCAGCGGGAGGAATACCCGGAAGTCCACATTAAAAATGTCTGATTCACGGAAAGTACAACCGCAAGAAAAAAAAACACTAGCCATATGTATGAGTATCTGCTAGCAAGATCAGGATAAGCTAATGTCTGTATTTAGAGTGAAACTCCGCTTTAAGTTCTGGGATGGTGAAATGGGGGGTAACGGCAGGACCCAAAGTTAATCCAGCAGCCCCTTTGGGGGTATCGATACACATGTTATTTAAAGCGGTTAAAGTTTGACACCACAACAATAGATACTACCCAGAACTACAGACACTGACGTGTGGGGCTCGGTGGAGGAGACATGGAATCACGCACCTACGCCACATCTTTGGGGCGAGAAAATTGAGCATCTTTGCAGATCTGCGGGAGCGATTTTGGCTTCCCCGGATGATGCACTTTTACTATTTACACATGCAACACGCCATCAGGGCTCAGTTTGGTGCGACTCCGTGGGCCCCTTCCCCGACCCCCATATTTCATTATATGGAGGAGGTGGTCAGCTATAAGGACTTTATTTCCAACTGCTACTCGATGCTACTTGGGGTGTTCCTGACGGGATTCCCCTTAAGGGCGGTGACCAAGTGGGACAATGACGTTGTCACCCTAGAGGGGGAACAGTGGGAAGGGGCGCTTCAGGCGGTACAAATGTCCTCCCTCAATGTGGCACAGTGTCGGTCACAGTTGTACATTATCCTGAGAGTGCATTACATGCCAGCTAGGCTGGCTAGAATGAGGGCGAGACCAAACTCAGACTGTCCAAGGTGTGCGAGAGACCTCGGCGACTTAATTCACATGACTCCAAAGACATGCTGGTAGGTTAATTGGCTTCTGTCTAAAATTGGCCCTAGTATATGAATGTGTGTTAGGGACTTTAGATTGTAAGCTCCTTGAGGGTAGGGACCAATGTGAATGTACAATGTATATGTAAAGCTCTGCGTAAATTGATGGCGCTATATAAGTACCTAAATAATAATAATACTAATGTGGCGCTGCCCCAAACTACATTTGTACTGGACAGGGGTACTGACTACCATCAATAGAGCCTTCTCAGTGACTATCCTGACTGACCCCAAACCGTGTATCCAGGGCATTCTGGACGATCTCCCCCTGGAGGACAATTTTAAACCACCCATTGCAAGAGCTCTATTTCAGGCACGGTTACTCATCCTTAAGCGATGGAAGGCGGCCAAACTCCCCTTGTTCAAGGAATGGATTAATAAGGTGGAAGACACGTTGCGATTAGAGAAGTTTATCTTTCAACACAGGGGGAACCCCTGGTAAATTTGAAAGGCAGTGGTCACCCTGGCTAAGCACCCCGGGATTATCCCTGGTGGACCTTGTACTAGATAGGTTACTGCTTGGAGACAATTGAATAAGGAATAATTCTAGGTATTGCCGTTAGAGAGGACAGGCGAAGCAATTCAAGTAGGCGGATGGGCGACCTTTATAAACTGTAAGTTGCAATTACCATGCATGGGGCGGTGGGATGGGAATGACATTGGACATATGGTTTGTGCACTATGATTTGGTGGAACTGGATGCTATGACATGCATGTAAATCTTGTTCTTTAATAAACTTGTTTCTGAGAAAAAAAAAAAAAAGTTTGACACCACAAATCCTTGTTGGGCAATTAGCTGTGAATTAAAATAATTACAGGTTTAGTCAATCAGATCTGGATAGTATGAATTTCATTGCAAACTTTGAACCAGATGACCCTTATACCGCGTACACACGACCATTTTTCTCATCGGGAAAAATTTAATTTTTTCTCTTTGACGAGAAAAACGACCGTGTGTGAGCTTTCCAGCATTTTTCCCAACGAGAAAAACTGCAAGAATCACGACGAGAAAAATTAGAACATGCTCTAATTTTTCTCGTCGTGATTCACGGCATTTTTTTCCGCGGCAGTTTTTCCATAGGGAAACACTGCCAGGGAGCCTACACACAGTCGTTTTTCTCGACCAAGAGAAAAAATGTAATGAAAACCGGCCGTGTGTAGGGGACCAAACCATTCCTCGTTCTTCCCGTCGATTTTCTCGACAGTGTTTTCACCGTTGAGAAAATCGATCGTGTGTACGCGGCATAAAGGTTAGAGTGTGTGATTATGCAAAGTGTGATTTGTGTCTCTGAAAGCATATATTATACAGTATGAAATAAGGTGATGAGCGCAAAACCCTTCTATTAATAACTACAATAGTGCATCAATGTGTGCAAAAGTACTGTAACAAAGTGCAACGTGCAATCATACTATTCTTGTAAAGCTCATTAGAAAAATTAAAAAAGTGCTGCATCAATATGTGTACAATGACTAAAATAAAGTGCAACGTGCCAAAATGTTATAACTGAGCTCGTCAAACAATGCTGGCTAATAATTCTGAAATTCCAGTGTTCACATCTGTGCAGAAAAAACAACGGTGCAAAAAGGAAATAGAAAAAAGTCCCCAATATAAATGAATAGGGATTTTCACAGAGTATCTTGATACAGTTCACAAATCCAGCTTCAATTATATGTGGTAAGCATATACAATTCTCCTTGTTTCAAAGACCAAAATCTTCTAATTCAGCAATCTTCTAGTAATCTGTGCTCACAGAGCCCTTACCGCAATTCAGCAGAAAAACAGCCTCCAAAGGTATTGTTATGTGTATCCGTGCCGACCTTTCCCCTCTTATGGCTCCACTCAGATCTGCTGAAATCGTGATGTGTCCAAAGAGATGTCACTTAAGATGTCACTTAAGATTCTCACCATGCGAAAAAAGGCAGAAAAAGGTGCTCCTCATAGTGCAGTATTGCCGATTTATAAGAAGATAATAACAATATTACAAAGCAAAAGATAAAATGAATAAAAAGCGTGTGCCGAGAGGGAAGTGTCTCGGCACACGCTTTTTATTCATTTTATCTTTTGCTTTGTAATATTTTTGCACCGTTGTTTTTTCTGCACAGATGTGAACACTGGAATTTCAGAATTATTAGCCAGCATTGTTTGACGAGCTCAGTTATAACATTTTGGCACGTTGCACTTTATTTTAGTCATTGTACACTGTGAAGGACTAGCATCAAATGTAGAGCTTGAAGGACACCGCCACTCGCTGGTTCTTCTTTTTAAGGGCTTTGTTTGCCCATTTTTATTAAAAGAAGTCAAAACAAAATGAAAGGTTTCCCTCGCAGGGGTTTCAGTACTCCTTTTCAACAACAAAATGACATTCAGCCTCCTGGCTTATACATATAGCAGTGCTGCTCAGGCCTTCTACTTCAGGCTCTTGTCTGTCTCCTATAGACTATTCCATCTGCAACACCATTCATTTGGATAGCAGCCCCTTGCTGCTCTGACCCTCAGACCTGGGTCTCTGGCTTCCACTGTGCACACAAGCACTCTCTGACTTCTCCAGTGCACACCTGCACTCTCTGACTTCCCCAGTGCACACCTGCACTCGTCGGGAGGGTGGGGCCCAGAATGCTGGTCCTGATTCTACTATCAGGCCCACACACACCTGAACAATCAGTGTGCAGTTGAGTCTCAAAACCCGGATCCAGGACTGGGGATTTCATCCCACCCGGATCTCTAAGAAATCCCCAAGCTCCGGGTCCCAAAGTGGATTTTAGTAAATCATGAGGAAACTGAAAAGCCAGTTTCCTCCCAAACAAGCAAATACCCTGGAGCCCCTCAACCTGCCTGGTTGAGAATCCTGTATTCATACACTGGTGGGGTACCACACTACCACATACCCTCCCCCCTTGTTTCGATCCGGAGGGAGGAACACCAGCACCCATCATTATGGTTGGGACACCTCTGTGCTGGCTGTCAGCCACGTAGGCCCAACCTTTTTTCCGGGTGCGCTTCCAGGTATGTCCCAGCTTGGATCTTAACAGGGTCCTATAATTCCGTATACTCTGCCTTCCCTCTCTTGTCTTTGGGTCCCTGAGCATACTCTCCTCTCTTGGGGAAACTCTGCCTACCCTGATCCTACCTTTCAGCTTACGTAAATAAGTTTTATCTTTCACCACAGGTCTTTCAGGTTCAAAAACCTCTCTCTTGTTACCCAGGGCAACCACATTGCTTTTAACAGCGCCAATCATTAAATCATATATTTTAATGTCACACTTTCCAACGCAATCAGTGCTGTCCATCTCAGTGCTTGTTAGTACCAGATCTGAGGAGGGACCACACATAGGCGAGAGATTAAATCCCACAGGACTAAAGCCAAGTTCTACCTCACCTGTTGTCCAACACTCCATGGGTAACTGATCTAACAGATGACACTGATCTAGGCACAAACTACTTCTTTCTGATGTACACATTACATTGCTGCAGCATTCACCTATAGCACTTTTTCTCACAGTGTCTCCGGGTACTTTAAGTTGTACCTCTTTCTGAGTGATAGAAAGCATCTCTGCTAGTGCTGCATCTATTCTGGGCCCTTCCTTCTCATGAGATTTAGCGGCTGAGACAGTATCTGCGCCCTCTACTGACCACTGCTCAGCTGCACCTTGGAGCACACCAGCAGAGATGTTTCCAGTCACTACACCAGCCGGAGAGACCTTTGATGACTCCAACAGTTCTGAGCGCCTTCCAGGCCACTCAGTAACTGGGAGCACCCCCTTAGAGAACCTCAGAACTATTTGCCACACTGTTAACCAGCTTCCCAGCACAGCCTGTACCACCTGGCTCCACCTATTCGTACCACGCAGCACCACCTGGTCCGACTGCGGTGGAGACACCCAAGTGTACAGTGAGGGCACTTTTACCAACTCCAGCATTTCTAATAAAGTTTTTGTCAACTCTATGCAACCAATGTCTAAATGCGTGACCTTTTTGGGAACCTTTCCCCTGTCCGAGACTTGGAGGGGCTCATCCATTGCAGCTTGTGAGGTTGAGACCTTTGAAGAGACCACCATCTTCTTGAAGGTACCCCTCATCCCAGCCTGTTGCTCCCCTGGAGCCCTGTCAGACACATGTCTCCCCTTCACCTCTAACGCTACACCAATGAGCCTCTGCGAGTCAACATTAGTCACATTGTCAACTTGACACTTGCCACTATTTAGTTGCTGGGCCGTGGACAACCCATCTGCCATGCCTGCGCCCAGAACCGTTCCTTCAGACTGGAGGGCATCAGCCTTTGCAGGGGCTGGCGTGCCCTTGAGCACTGGCTATTCTGCAATCCCTCCACTGGGCACAGCAGGTGTTCTGTCCACAACTCTGTCACACATCATTGCTTCGTAATTCCTTGTCACTTGGCCTAGTGCCGCAACTGCTTCCTTACACCAATCATCCCAGTTTCCTGTGGTTCCATCACTGGTGCTCCACAGCACTGCATCACCTGCTCTAGAAGGCCCAACAGGAACCTGGGATTCACTAGCCAAAACAACACACTTGTCACTTCTATCTACCTCACATTGTGATAATATTTTTTTTCTCACATCACACTGGGAGATTGCATCCTCAACCAAGGCAAGGTGCAATACCTTATTTTGAACACCTTGCTTTGGTGGCACTACAGACACATACAGCTCTTCATTTTCAGCTTTTGCAGGCTGATCTAACCCCTTGACAACTGGGTTACACTTAGGGTTGTGGGGCTGCGCCCACACACACTCACTATGTAATACAGTCTTCCCTTGTTTCACCAGAGTAGCACCACAACCATCCTGGAAAACCTCTGGCTCCAACACATGGAGGCCCCATGAGAGTTCCCTGGACAATCCTGCGCTTCTGGTTGTCATGGGAGATATCCTACTCCCATCATTGGTAGTAAACACATTTCCAACATTTTCAGACATGACACTAAAGAAAACACATTTTTCAATGTCATGATCACCAATACCATCACATTTGCCAACAGTAACACATTTGTCAGCATAACCATCAGAATTTTCACTACGTGTAGACATAACTGCTACTTTTGTGGATTGTATATTACCCACCAAAGCCTCTGAGTGACTCCTCACAGCGCCCTCCATTTTTAAAGGGGCACCCTTTCCTACATGGGCAGCTCCAAAGTTGACCTGGGAAACGCTCGGCTCCGTCACTGCGGGCTTCTTGGAAGTCTCCCTGGGCAACCCTGCAGTACTTGTCACTAGGGAACATAGCACAAGCACTGTTTTGGTCACCCCTAACTCTATTTTCCCAGCCACCTGCTGGACTATAGCAGGCACATGCAGAGTCCCCATGTCCTTTCCAGTCTTTAGCCCTGCGGCTAGTTGGGCTTTATTTTGTGCCTCCCCACTGCTCTGGGTAGCACACTGCCGCAAGTCTATGTCCATTGGCACTGCGGATCTCCCCACTGGATCTACTCCCACTTCACTGGGTTCAGTACCATAAACTGGAACAGTCTTACCATTTTCAGTGGCTGGCATCATAACCTTCACTTGAGTGCGCTGTCTCTCAGCTGTATCCATACCAGTTACTGTCTCTTTGGGGCCATATGGCGACACTGCAGCCTTTCCAGACTCTTCAGCGGTGTTCCAGAACCTTGGGCAAGTAAAGATCCCATGCCCTACTTGACCACATTCCAAGCACGGTACTGGACGACTTTTCCCCAGTGCGTTTCTTTCCTGATGATTCTTTCCAGGCATAACTTCCACTCTCGTTGCCATGGGAGATCGCAGTCTCCCAGCAGAGCTTTGCTGGCTCTCTCCAACATGCTGTATTGGCTCCTCCGGAAGCCACTTGTCACGACCCATGGGAGGCACACCCCTTGGTCCACAGACAGCCCGACTGGCCTCCTCTGTGTTGCTATGGGCAACCACTCTCTCTCCTGGCCTTTGATCAGCCTTTCTTCTGGCATATAACACAGGCTTCTCAGACCTTTGTTTTGCTAGGTAGCTTTGCACTGGAGCCAGGGACAAAAGGCACTTGGAGACTGCATGCCCCCACTCACTGCACCGCAAACAGCGCACTTGGTTCCATGTCTTGTCAGGGTTTCCCACCCTGCATCTGCTGGACCCTGTCTCAAGCTGTGTCACTTTCACACTTTTCGCAACAGCTGCTGGTTTAACTGCAGCAGCGTTGCCCGGGGCAACAACACCCCTCTCCCAGGCATGGACATTCGGCAGCTCTCTTTTTGTATGGAAGGTTGGCTTGCCTTCCACTTTAGCTTGGTCCAATCCTGCCAGGTGTCGCTTGCACCAATCCACTGCAGATTCAAACGCTGGTGGACTCTCCACACTAGCAGTCATCTGTGCATTCATTGCACCAGGGTTGCTAGGGACAACAGCAGCCCTCTTTTCCCTTGGAAAACTCTGTTTAGGCCTGTATGGGGTTCGATCAGGCGGTAACAACCCCTCCAGCCACAGAGCTCTTTCTCTTGCTTCAGCAAGGATCGCCTCCTTTTTCTGCTTTGACCGCCCCATCCTTGCGGTGTTGCACACAGCAACCAGTAACACAGTTCACAGCAGAGGGAAGAAAATGTGATTCTCCTTTCACAGGTACACAACCTGCATGCAACACAGTCCATCAAACTTCTGTGCAATGCAGTTTGCCTGGCTGCCACACACAGCTAGCAGCAGTTCACTGCAGAGAAAAAAAAATTTGACTTTTTGTTCACAGGTACACCACCTGCAACAAATTGGAGCACTGTCTCTTTAAGACTAGTTACCTTTCGCTTGCAGGTTCTCCTCACCTGCACACACACAGATTATGCAGTCTCATGCACCAAAAACACAGTTCATATAACAGATGAACTTACTTGATTGTAGGGATCTCAGATTGTGCCAAAATTCTCCACCACTTGTGAAGGACTAGCATCAAATGTAGAGCTTGAAGGACACCGCCACTCGCTGGTTCTTCTTTTTAAGGGCTTTGTTTGCCCATTTTTATTAAAAGAAGTCAAAACAAAATGAAAGGTTTCCCTCGCAGGGGTTTCAGTACTCCTTTTCAACAACAAAATGACATTCAGCCTCCTGGCTTATACATATAGCAGTGCTGCTCAGGCCTTCTACTTCAGGCTCTTGTCTGTCTCCTATAGACTATTCCATCTGCAACACCATTCATTTGGATAGCAGCCCCTTGCTGCTCTGACCCTCAGACCTGGGTCTCTGGCTTCCACTGTGCACACAAGCACTCTCTGACTTCTCCAGTGCACACAAGCACTCTCTGACTTCTCCAGTGCACACTTGCACTCTATGGCTTCCCCAGTGCACACCTGCACTCGTCGGGAGGGTGGGGCCCAGAATGCTGGTCCTGATTCTACTATCAGGCCCACACACACCTGAACAATCAGTGTGCAGTTGAGTCTCAAAACCCGGATCCAGGACTGGGGATTTCATCCCACCCGGATCTCTAAGAAATCCCCAAGCTCCGGGTCCCAAAGTGGATTTTAGTAAATCATGAGGAAACTGAAAAGCCAGTTTCCTCCCAAACAAGCAAATACCCTGGAGCCCCTCAACCTGCCTGGTTGAGAATCCTGTATTCATACACTGGTGGGGTACCACACTACCACAACACATATTGATGCAGCACTTTTTTCATTTTTATTCTAATGAGCTTTACAACAATAGTATGATTGCACGTTGCACTTTGTTACAGTACTTTTGCACACATTGATGCACTATTGTAGTTATTAATAGAAGGGTTTTGCGCTCATCACCTTATTTCATACTCTCTCTTTTTTGTGATATTGTTACACATAGATTGAGCAGCAAACCCCATACATCACTATCAAGTTTTACTAGGCAAGCGCAGTAGAATTTTTATTATTAATTATACAGTGTATGTAATGATTACTAGATATGCCTATTATTAAAATAAATGCCCATTATATACCAACAGTGCTCATTATTGAAGAGTAATTCCCTTCACATATCAATAGCACCATTATAGAAAAGAAGTGCCCAGTATACACCAACAGTGCTCATTTTAGGAGAGAAATGTTCGTTATACACGAAAAGTGCCCATTATAGAAGAGAAATGTCCATTATATACCCACAGTGACCATTATAGCAGAGAAAGGTCAATTATACACCAACAGTACTCATAGAAGAGAAAAATCTATTATACACCAACAATGCCCATTATAGAAGAGAAAAGCCATCAGAAAAGTGCCAGTTATAGAGGAACAATGCTCATTAAATGCCAACAGTGCCAATAGCAGAGTAGAGCCCACTGTAAAATAAACATTTATAGAGCAGCAATGCCCAGTAGAAAATAACAGTACCCTTTATATAGCGCACATAACAATAATTATATACTAGCCTGAGCCCCCTATTGCAATTGCCCAATACCTATTACCCAATGTTTAATAAACTGACCTTTTTCTCTTACAGCTTCTGCTGTCATCACTAGGCTGCTAGGAAGGTCCCAGGCAAAACACTTGGTACCACTCCGCCTGGGACGGGAGTTGGCGCTACAGAGGAGGCATCAGCTTATGCAGGTCCTGCTCACTCCCTGGCCACTTGTTTACTCCGCAGCTGGTGCCAGCGCCATGCACTATGATGCTCTGGGATGGAGGGTCAGCAACCAGCAATCTGGGTTTGCCAACCCACCATCCCAGAGCATGAGGTCGTGGGTCACATCAGAGGGCTCAAGTTTAACACCCCTGTTATTGAGTCTACAGACTATGGTATATATGTTTGAAAATTGATCAATCCTGATGAACTGACATCCTATCTCATTTCTTGAGGCCCTAAAATGCCAGGACAGTACAAATACCCCCCAAACTACCCCTCATTGGAAAGTAGACAGTCTGAGACATGGTGAGTTTTTTTTAATTGTCTTTTTTTCCACAATTTTGGGGAAAATTAAGAAAGTAAATACAATTAGATTTTTAAGGTTATTTCTCACACACAGCATAGGCATACCTAAAATTTCCCCCCGAAACACATTCTACTCCTTTCAAGTATGGGAATACCACATGTGTGAGTTCTATTGTTGTCAAAATGCATAGATGGGCCCAAAATCCAAGGAGCACCTACAGGCTTTCAAGGGGCTTAAATTTTGTATCTGATTTCTCGATTACCTATTACATGTCTTGTGGCCCTGAAGTGCCAGGAGAAGAGAAAACAGTCACAAAAAAAACCCCACTTTGGAGAGTAAACTCCAAAAGGTAACACGCAGTATGGACATACTTAGAATTACACCCTATCTTGTTACAAGATAACAAAGGGGTGGCTAAGAGACAACTCTGTGAATATCCTTGAGCGGCCCAGACGGGAGCCCAGACTTGAACCCGATTGAACATCTCTGGAGAGATCTGAAAATGTCTGTGCACCGACGCTCCCCATCCAACCTAATGGAGCTTGAGAGGTCCTGCAAAGAAAAAAATGGGAGAAACTGCCAAAAAATAGGTGTGCCAAGTGTAGTGAAGTAGTATAGTGTGTAGATAATTGATGTTTAAGTATTAAGTAATGATGTAAGTAATTTCCGCAGCAACAACCCGATTCTGCCAGAGAGAGCACTTTATTTAACTTCCAACACAGAACAAAATCCAATACTTGCAACAGATGACACAAATCCAACAGAGTAAATATATCTCAGAGTCCCATTTTTCCTAGACCTGTCCTAGGCCTGTGCCTTCATAATCATAGAGAGAGAGAAGACTGAACTGAATGCCAGCTTTGAATGTCTTCTCAAATACTAGTCTGAAACTGGGGGGGAATGGGGGGTTCTGCTAGGTCAACCAAATGTTTCCCATGAATACCCCCTCAAGTCTAATTACCATCAATAAATACTTCTTCTAAGGTCCTATATCATCCTTAAGTATGTAAACAATGTACCCTTTGAAATGTTCAATTAGGTTAACAGGCCACCTCACACACCTAGGTAGACTTGCATAAGATTAACACATCAAAGGGTCTTCAGCTGCCCCTTTGATATGTTAAAATTCAGTTGGCTTGGACAACTCAACTGAATTTCTGGTCTGCTCAATATTGTACTGTATGTGTACCTATATATAATAATATATTATCCCACATAAATCGGCCAACATATTTACAACACCAAGCTTGTAGCATCATACTCAAAAAGACTTGAGGCTGTAATTGGTGCCAAAGGAGCTTCACCAAAGTATTGGGCAAAGGCTGTGATACTTATGTACATGGGATTTATTTTTTATTTTTAATAAATTTGCAAAGATTTCAAACAAACTTCTTTCACGTTGTCATTATGGGGGATTGTTTGTAGAATTTTGAGGAAAATAATGAATTTAATCCATTTTGGAATAAGGCTGTAACATAACAAAATGTGGAAAAAGTGAAGCGCTGTGAATACTTTCCGCATGCTCTGTATGTCGCCCCTTCTGTCTAAGATGTAAAACAGAATGGGACAAGGAGGCTGCACAGGGCCCCTGGGGCTTGGGGCTGGGTCACCATTGCGACCCCTGAGGCTACACCAGTGGTTGGGGGGTGTGTGGTAAAAACACATTCTACTTTGCCTCCTGAGTATGGGGATACCACATGTGAGTCTTTTTAAATGATTGCACTGATTATGTGTATTACAAGATAGAATGCCTGGTGTATTTTGTGTATGGGGTGATCAGGAACACTGTTGCTGGCTTACACTGGTGTGGTGACACAGGGACTGGAGTGGCAGGAATTAAGGATGCTGTTGCTGGCTTACACTTGCCTGGTGACCCTAGGACTAGTGTGGTAGTGATCAGGAACACTGTTGTTGGCTTTTACTTGTCTGGCGACAATGGGACTTGTGTTGCTGTGATCAGGAGCACTTTACAAGCTTACACTGGTCTGGTGACACTTTAACTAGTCTGGCAGTGATCTGGAACACTGTTGCTGGCTGTACTGGCCTGCTGGCACTGGTGCGACAGCTATCAGAAACACTGTTGCTGGCTTACACTTGCCTGGTGACCCTAGGACTAGTGTGGTAGTGATCAGGAACACTGTTGTTGGCTTTTACTTGTCTGGCGACAATGGGACTTGTGTTGCTGTGATCAGGAGCACTTTACAAGCTTACACTGGTCTGGTGACACTTTAACTAGTCTGGCAGTGATCTGGAACACTGTTGCTGGCTGTACTGGCCTGCTGGCACTGGTGCGACAGCTATCAGAAACACTGTTGCTGGCTTACACTTGTCTGGTGACCCTAGGACTAGTGTGGTAGTGATCAGGAACACTGTTGCTGGCTTTCATTGGTCTGGTGACTCTGGACGGGTAAGGCGGCGATCAGGAACACTATTGCTGACTGCACTGGTTTGGTGACAGTAGGACTGGTGTGGCAGTGATCTGGAACACTGCTGTTGGCTGCACTGGTCTACTGGCACTGGTGTGACAGTGATCAGGAACACTGTTGTTGGCTGACACTGTGACTAGTGTGAGGATGATCAGGAACACTGTTGATGGCTTATGCTGGTCTGCTGACACAGGGATTGGTGCAGCAGTGATCAGGGACACTGTAACTGACTGCACTAGTATTGCGACACTGGGACTGGTGTGGCTGTGATCAGGGACACTGCGATTGGCTGCCTTGGCCTGGTGACACTGACTGGTGCGGCTGGTGATCAGGGACACTGGCTGGCTGCACCAACATACAGTGTCATCAGTGCAGCCAGCCAGTGTCCCCGATCACCAGCCTCACAAGCCACAACAGTCCCAATGTCACCATACTAGTGCAGCCATTTACAGTGTCCCTGATCACTGACACACCAGTGGCACTTATGATAAAATAGTTTTCCTCATAAATTACATTATAATTATTTTCTATTTTTATTTTTTGTGACTTCACCTGGTACTGGTACTGGTACTGGTACTTGACCCCCCCCCCCCCCCCCCACACACACACGATACATCCCATATTCCCTACAGAATCCAGAGAGAAATTCAGACACATTCTTCTTTAAATGGATTCATTTTTATTCAAAGTTTATTCAAATGTTGTGATAGATTGTGCCAGTCTCGTGATGTAGCCGGGCTCAAGAGTTTATTTCATTTCTGGGTTAACACATTTCTCCCAGTATGTTCTATACAAGTTTTTTAAAGCCGTTAAAGCCGTTAAAGTTTGACACCACAAATCCTTGTTGGGAAATTAGCTGTGAATTAAAATAATTACAGGTTTAGTCAATCAGATCTGGATAGTATGAATTTCATTGCAAATTTTGAACCAGATGACCCTAAAAGTTTAGAGTGTGTGATTATGCAAAGTGTGATTTGTGTCTCTGAAAGCATATATTATACAGTGTATGTAAGAATTACTAGATATGCCTATTATTAAAATGAATGCCCATTATTTACCAACAGTGCTCATTATTGAAGAGTAATGCCCTTTACATATCAATAGGGCCATTATAGAAAAGAAGTGCCCAGTGTACACCAACAGTGCTCATTTTAGGAGAGAAATGTTCATTATACACGAAAAGTGCCCATTATAGAAGAGAAAATTCCATTATATACCAACACTGCCCATTATAGCAGAGAAAGGTTAATTATACACCAAGAGTGCCCATTATAGAAAAATCAATTATACACCAAGTGTGCCCATTATAGAAGAGAATAATCAATTATACACCAAGAGTGCCCATTATAGAAGAGAAGAATCAATTATACACCAAGAGTGCCCATTATAGAAGAGAAGAATCAATTATACACCAACAGTGTCCATTATAGAAAGAAAAATCCATTATACACCAAGAGTGCCCATTATAGAAGAGAAAGTAAATTATGCACCAACAGTGCCCATTATAGAAAAGAAAAATCCATTATACACCAAGAGTGCCCATTATAGAAGAGAAGAATCAATTATACACCAACAGTGCCCATTATAGAAGAGAAGAATCAATTATACACCAAGAGTGCCCATTATAGAAGAGAAGAATCAATTATACACCAACAGTGTCCATATATAGAAAAGAAAAATCCATTATACACCAAGAGTGCCCATTATAGAAGAGAAAGTAAATTATGCACCAACAGTGCCCATTATAGAAAAGAAAAATCCATTATACACCAAGAGTGCCCATTATAGAAGAGAAGAATCAATTATACACCAACAGTGCCCATTATAGAAGAGAAAAACCATCAGAAAAGTGCCACTTATAGAGGAACAATGCCCATTAAATGCAAACAGTGCCAATAGCAGGAGTAGCACCCACTGTAAAATAACATTTATAGAGCAGCAATGCCCAGTAAAGAATAACAATACCCTTTATATAGCGCACATACATAAAGATATAACAGCAGTGGCAGTAAATCGGTAACACTAATTATATACTGGGGACGTCTTATTTATACAAGCAGTGCCATTGTATAGAGTAATTGCCCATAAGAGACTGATAAAACCCAATGTATGCAGGCATTTATATAAAAGCACCAAGGATGGAACCAAGTTCAGGGTTTGGAGGGGTCACCATATATCTCACATGGGTTTTGTAATGTTTCATGAACCGATGATCACAATAACTGGAGCATGCTGCTATTTATATAAAAGGGAAAGATAACATTCCACCTGACTGATCGCGAAGACAGGAAGGATCAGCACTGATCCTTCAATAAATACAAGATGAATTACTACCAGAAGACATGACAGGAAATAAATACCTAAAAATCTCTGCAGGTGCCATTCAAGGGTCAGTTTGCCCAAAGTGGAAAGCTCAGTTTTGGGTGAATTCCATGGAGCTGAATTAATTGTTGCGCTCAGGAGCAATCATCATTATTAATTCCTTCTTAGGTGTCTGGCTGTTAGGGTCATAGGGATGGCATAAAGAGCTTTTTTGAAGCTCTGTTACCCCAAAAAAGGACACTGACAATTAATTAGTCCAGAGTGGTGTGCAGTGACTCTGATCCGCTTTCTCTTGAGGAGCTACATTGGGTTCAGCATCCAACACTTGTTGTTGTGACAGATACCTGGGTCCCAAGTTGCGTATGGTGGTTCCTTCCACCCGCTGCTTTGTCACCACTGTGCCCCTGTAGAGTTGTAGTGGTTTAGGGACCACAACGTACAGTTGGGTAAGCAGGCTTCCAAAACACTAATGCCCTGTACACACGACCGGTTTTCCCAACGAGAAAACTGCCATCTTTTAGATTGGTCGGGAAAACCGGTCTTGTGTACGCTCCATAGCAGTTTTTCCTGACGAGAAAACTGCCCGCAAAAAATTTAGAACCTGCTCTATTTTTTCCCGTCGTGTTTCCCGTCAGTCTTTTTCTCGTCGCGAAAACCGGTCGTGTGTAGGCTTTTCCGAGGGGAAAAAAAATAGCGCATGCTCAGAATCAAGTATGAGACGGGGAGCGCTCGTTCTGGTAAAACTAGCGTTCGTAATGGAGATAGCACACTCGTCACGCTGTAACGGACTGAAAAGCACGAGGCTGAAAAGTGCAAATCGTCTCTCACCAAACTTTTAATAACACGAGGATCAGCAAAAGCAGCCCAAAGGGTGGCGCCATTTGAATGGAACGTCCCCTTTATAGTGCCGTCGTACATGTTGGACGTCACCGCGCTTTGGTCGAGCATCTTTTTTAATGAACCTGTGTATGCAAGGCAGGCTTGAGAGGAATCACGTCGGGAAAAAACGTCGGGTTTTGGCATGTCAGGAAAACCAGTCGCGTGTACGGGGCATTAGAAAACTTGGAGCCCCAAAAACGACAAGTTGGTGAGAAACTGAAATATTAACATGTATATTTTTTTAGAGGTGCCAGTGCATTTAAAAGGGTATCACAATGCTCCAACAACAGCAACAGTTTGAGTAAGGCCAACATGACTGTGCACCTGTGTACAAAGCCAACTCAATAAAGACATAATTTGATGAGTTTGGTGTGGAGGAACTAGAATGGCCTTTATAGAGCCCCGACCTCAACCCCACTGAACACCCTTGGGATGAATTGGAATGAGCCAGGTCTTCTCATCCAACAACTCCATTAAGATATCGTTTTGACCAGTTTGGTGTGGAGGAACCAGAATAGACTTCACAAAGCCCTGACCTCAACCCTACTGAACACTTTTGGGATGAATTGGAACAAGCCAGGTCTTCCCATCCAAGAACTCCATATAAAGACATGGTTTGATGAGTTTGGTGTGGAGGAACTCAAATGGCCTTTACAGAGCCCTGACCCCAATTCTACTGAACACCTTTGGGATGAATTGTAATGAGGCAGGTCTTCTCATCCAAGAACTCCATGAAGACATAATTTGATGAGTTAGATGTGGAGGAAATTGAGTGTCCTTCACAGAGCCCTGACCTCAACCCTACTGAACACCTTTGGGATGAATTGGAATGAGCCGGGTAAAAAACTGCATAAAGACATAATTTGATGAGTTTGGTGTGGAGGAACTTGAGTGTCCTGATCTCAACCCTACTGAATACCTTTGGGATGGTTTATAATGCCAATTATGAGACAGGTCTTCTCAACCAAAATCAGAACCTCACTTCACAAATGTTCTGTTTGCATAGCCAAGCATACCCCAAAGTCTTGTAGAAAGCCGTTCTGAAAGGGTGGGGGCAAATATAGCTCATATAGATAGTCAGGTGTCCACAACTCTTTGGCCATATGGTGGGTTTCAATTTCCCACCAGTTTGTCATTGTGGACACTCTTTTTCTAGAGTTGATGATCACACCCAAGATCCCCAACATTAAAAGGGGTGTTCCAGGCAAAAAATAAATAAATAAAAGCCAGCAGCTACACATACTGCAGCTGCTGGCTTTTAATAAATGGAGCAGTGATTCTCAACCAGGGTTCCGTGGAACCCTAGGGTTCCTCCAGAGGTTGCTAGGGTTTCCTTCAGCATTGGGCAATTTCTGCCTCTCAGATAATTTCCTACTGACACCATTGATCTTTTTAGCTCTCTGTAAGGAGGTAATTCTTCCCAATGACCACAAGTGTAAGAACCATCCTTCCCACTGACCATCACACTAAGGTTTCATGAATTGTAGATCTGTAATTTTTAGCAGGGGTTCCCCGAGACCGGAGAACTATTTCAAGGGTTCCTCTGTGTTGAAAAGGTTGAGAAAGGCTGAAATGGAGACTTACCTGTCCTGGTGTCCCTCGATGTCGGCACCGCAGCTGATGTTTTAGATCAGCTGTCGGGTGCTGCCGTCGCCATTTTGGGTAAGGGAACCCGGCAGCGAAGCCTTTCGGCTTCACGACGGGAACCCTACTGCGCATGCGCGAGGCCCTTCTCCTCTCTCCTATTAGCCCGGTGGCCGGGGGAGGAGGAGGAGGGAGCCCCGCGGTGATGTCACAGCCGTGGCCGGACTCCAGGAAGTGGGAAAGGATACCTGTCTTTGACAGGTATCCTGTCCCCCCTCCCCCCGAAAGGTGCCAATTGTGGCACCGGAGGGGGGAGGAATCTGATGAGCGGAAGTTCCACTTTATGGTGGAACTCCGCTTTAAGGCCAAATACAGTGTCATCTATCTCTACCATATCTATCTCTGGAACATTGTATTGCAGAGTCTAACCATCCTGAGATTCCAGTGCTAACTTTCATCAACCTTCTGAGGTTCCTACTGTTGTCTATACCCCAGTTTGGGAGATCCAACCTCCCTGCTGACACTTGTTCCAGGGACAACTACCAGAGGGATTTTCCTAGTTTTATGCCGCGTACACACGATCGGAAATTCCGACAAGAAAACCGTGGATTTTTTTTCCGACGGAATGTTGGCTCAAACTTCTGTTGCATACACACTGTCACACAAAATTCCGACCGCCAAGAATGCGGTGATGTACAACACTACTACGAGCCGAGAAAAATGAAGTTCAATGATTCCGAGCATGCCTCGAATTGATTCAGAGCATGCGTGTTTTTTTGCACGTCGAATTGGATACACACGAGCAACTTTTCTTGTCGGAAAAATTGAGAACCAGCTCTCAAATTTTTGCTGTCGGAAATTTCCGACAGAAAAAGTCAGATGGAGCCTACACACAAAAGCTCACATCGAACTTTTCTTGTCGGAATTTCCGATCGTGTGTACGCGGTATTAGGGAAATTTCCACATAATGTGCTGTTGTGTCTCTGGGGGCAGAAAATGAAGAAAAATTCATGCAGCTGGGGACGCACACAGCTATAAAACCCGACAGATTGTCAGCATAGAGGTACATATTTAATAAAACATAATACCTTCAGCCTGGCACCGCCCTTAACAAATAAAACAGATGTTGCAAAGACTCACATGCTCTGTCTTGTCACCACCTTTTATTGATGATACGATGGTCTTGGACAGGTAGGTTGATCCTGTTTTATTGTCTGTTTCCTGCAAAGACACAGAAGAAATACTGATGTATAAACGGTAAAGCAAATAATTATCTCAGAATTTAAATATCAAAGAGGTATGTTACATTGATTTTGATGTCCCTGATTACATCAAGGTAGGTTTTTTCCCCCTATTGGTGATTTTCCTTCACTCTTTGTCCTAAGGCCTCATGCCCACTGGCGTTTTTACAGCTGCGTTTTTTGCAGCTTAAAAACGCCTGTCCATGTTATTGTAAATAATTTTTTTTTTTTTTTTTTTTTTGAAAAAAAAAAAAAAAACGTCGGAGCTAAAAACGCGACCCGCGCGTTAGTGCGCGTTTTTTGCGCGTTAGTGCGCGTTTTTACGCGTTTTTTGACGCTCGCGTTTTTTTCTGCCTAATTCTGACGCTGAGGAACGCACTGGCCCTGGTTTTTTTTTACAGCTTACAAACGCCTATGCTCTTTACAGCTCAAAAACGCCTAGGTGGGCATGAAGCTATAGACTAACATGGACAGGCGTTTTTAAGCTGTAAAAAACGCTCAAAAACGCGGCTGAAAAAACGCCCGTGGGCATGAGGCCTAAAGAGAGACAACAGGAAATGATAGGAAATCTCTCAGAAACAAGGGAAAATCCCCTATTAGATAGTTGTCACTGAACAGGTGTCTCCATTGCAGGTTTTAGAGCAGTTGTGATCAATTTTTCTTTGATATTTGGCGCCCAAAATTCAGCCATTGACATCACCAAAGGGCCTTACATAATATTCAATGAATGGAATACTACAGAAGACTATCAGAGAAGACATGCAACTGGAGATGGTTAGAGACTACTGTCATGCTACAAGAGATGGTCAGAGATTCTGGGCATGCTGCAAGAGATGGTCAGAGATTCTGAACATGCTACACGAGATGTTCAGAGACAATGGGCATGCTACAAGAGATAGTCAGAGCTTATGGGCAAGCTACAAGAGATAGTTAGAGACTATAGGCATGCTACAAGAGCTGGTAGAAGACTATGGGCATGCTACAAGAGATGGCCAGAGACTATGGGTATTCTACAAAAGATGGTCAGAGACTATAGGCACGATACAAGAGCTGGTAGAAGACTATGGGTGTGCTACAACAGATGGTCAGAGACTATGGGCATGCTACAAGAAATGGTCAGAGACTATAGGCATGTTACAAGTGAGGGTCAGAGACTACGGGCATGCTACAACAGATGTCCAGAGACCATGGGCATGCTGCAAGAGCTGTTCAGAGACCATGGGCATGCTACAAGGGATGGCCAGAGACTATGTTTATCCTACAAAAGATGGTCAGAGCCTATAGGCATGCTACAAGAGCTGGTCAGAGACTATGGGCATGCTACAAGAGCTGGTCAGAAACTATGGGCATGCAACAAGAGATGGTTAGAGACTATGGGTATTCAACAAAAGATGGTCAGAGACTATAGGCATGATACAAGAGCTGGTAGAAGACTATGGGCGTGCTACAACAGATGGTCAAAGACTATGGCCATGCTACAAGAAATGGTCTGAGACTATAGGAATGCTACAAGTGAGGGTCAGAGACTACGGACATGCTACAACAGATGGCCAGAGACCATGGGCATCCTGCAAGAGATAGTCTGAGACTATAGGCATGCTACTAGAGATGGTCAGAGACTATGGGTATCCTACTAGAGATGGTCAGAGACTATGGGTATCCTACTAGAGATGGTCAGAGACTATGGGTATCCTACTAGAGATGGTCAGAGACTATGGGTATCCTACTAGAGATGGTCAGAGACTATGGGTATCCTACTAGAGATGGTCAGAGACTATGGGTATCCTACTAGAGATGGTCAGAGACTATGGGTATCCTACTAGAGATGGTCAGAGACTATGGGTATCCTACTAGAGATGGTCAGAGACTATGGGCATGTTATAAGAGATGGTCAGAGACTATGGGTATCCTACTAGAGATGGTCAGAGACTATGGGTATCCTACTAGAGATGGTCAGAGACTATGGGCATTCTACAACAGATGTCAGGGATTATGGGCATGTTACAAGAGATGGTCAGAGACTGCAAATATGCTATAGGATTGGTTGTCGATTGGGAACATGATTCAGTAGACAGCCGTAGGCCGGGGACAGATTACATGAGACTACTAGAGAACACTGATATCAATTAGCGCTCCTCCATTCAGCTCCTCGTGTTCCCGGGTAATCACTGTACATACCTTGTTAATTCGTTCTTTGGTGATGATGGTGTCATTCCCAACTTTCGTCTCCTTGACGGTCTCATTATGGTAATTAGGTGGGAGGTCCTTCACTCTATCTGCCGCAAATTCTTCAGCCTCCATCTGAAACAAGATCATCGTTACAGATCTTCATCTTTCGAATTTGACAAATCCTAAAAAAAGAATCTCCACCCTCTGTTGTTCCACCGACCACCTCCTGAGTGGTTCTGATTTCTGTCCCGGTATCCGCCTGCGTTGGCTCATTAGCAGAAGTTTAATCTTCTTATATTTAGCCTTCCCTGGATCCTCCACCCCCCCCCCCCCCATCAACATGGTACTGGCTGTACATAGCTTCCTGAGAACATCACAGCTCCTGGCCTCAGTACTCCTCTCAAAAGCCCTCAGTCCTGATGGGAGCTGTGGGCTGGATCTTGGGAGGAGTTATGCAAATATCCAAATGCTTTGATGGGTAGGAGTCAGCCTGGAGGACTGGGCGTTCCTGGGTAGGCTGTATTCGTATGCAAACCCGCTCTAGGTAACGCCCACATGTGATGCTGAGCCTTCCATGAATGAAAGAACTGAAATCCAGTGAATGAAGGACAGTCAGGCTGGGGTGCAAAGCACTAGATGATGTTGGACGTCCTCCAGCCAGGAAATGAGGCGGGGCTCTATCTGACTTGCTGAAGTTTCTAATGCACATGGTGAGAAGCTCGCAGTATGCAGTGAAATCAGAGGAAGACATTTCAGTCCAGGAGAGGAGCCGATACACCTGTGCAGGACTGAGGGGAAGGTCGGAGGTCAGATTTACCTTCTCCAGATCTCTCATTCTTCTGCTATCTCTGTGAGTCACTTCTGACAAGTTTACCTGATACCAAGTGATAAAAATCAAGTTACAGGGGAGGGAGCATCAGTACACAGCCTGTGATCGACAGCCTCAGCTCTGTTCCTGTGTGCTGTGCCCCTTCCCTCCAATAAGCTTTCAGAGTGTAACTTCAGCTCTCCGCCCCCTTTTTTCTGAACTCAAACAAGCTGTATAAATTCTGGACTTTGAATTGCTGTAGAGAAGGGAGGGCTGCAGATCAGGGATGTCTTAATGCATCAGCAGTGCCCAAAGTCCCAATGGGGCACCGGGACTACCGGTATGTTGAATTACTTCAATGTTGCCAACTGTCCCGGTTTGACAGGATAGTCAGGCTTTTTACTAAGCTGTCCTGGGGATAGCCGTGTACCAGGCAGCGCCCCGAAACCTGAACTACTACTGGAGAACTGGGAACCTCCTAATCCCAGTATTGTGCCCTCCTGATCCCAGTATTGTGCCCTCCTGATCCCAGTATTGTGCCCTCCTGATCCCAGTATTGTGCTCACCTGATCCCAGTATTGTGCCCTCCTGATCCCAGTATTGTGCCCTCCTGATTCAGGTATTGTGCCCTCCTGATTCAGGTATTGTGCCCTCCTAATCCCAGTATTGTGCCCACCTGATCCAGGTATTGTGCCCACCTGATCCAGGTATTGTGCCCACCTGATCCCAGTATTGTGCCCACCTGATCCCAGTATTGTGCCCACCTGATCCCAGTATTGTGCCCACCTGATCCCAGTATTGTGCCCACCTGATCCCAGTATTGTGCCCACCCGATCCCAGTATTGTGCCCTCCCGATTCCAGTAAGGTAAGTGATTCCAGCGCCGCAGAGAGGAGGTGGAGAGGAGCGAGGCTTCGTCTGCCTGCATCGCTGGACCGTGGGACAGGTGAGTGTCTGATTATTAAAAGTCAGCAGCTACACTTTTTGTAGCTGGTGGTGACTTTTAAATGGGTGGGACTCCGCTTTAGGTAAAGCCGATCCCAGTATTGTGCCCACCTGATCCCAGTATTGTCCTCTCCTGATCCCAGTATTGTGCCTACCTGATCCCAGTATTGTGCCCTCCTGATCCCAGTATTGTGCCCCCCTGATCACAGTATCGTGCCTACCTGATCCAGGTATTGTGCCCACCTGATCCCAGTATTGTGCCCTCCTGATCCCAGTATCCTGCCTACCTGATCCAGGTATTGTGCCCACCAGATCCCAGTATTGTGCCCACCCGATCCCAGTAAGGTAAGTGATTCCGGCACCGCAGAGTGGAGGGGGAGAGGAGCTGGACCGCAGGACAGTGTCTGATTATTAAAAGTCAGTAGCTACACTTTTTGTAGCTGCTGACTTTTAAATGGGTGGAACTCCACTTTAAAGTAAAGCTGGGTTGGGTTGGTTTGGGTTGTTGCTCAATAGAGAGAGCCCCGTTATTTTCCAGAGCATGGAAAACACTCTATTCCAGAAGGTCCTGATTTTGGGACACTTCCACCAAATGTGAAGCATGGAGCCTCGCAGAAAACAGCCCCTGAAGCATCTTGCGGTGGCTGTGTTATACATCCTGGCCAGGAACGCAGGGACTAGATACCATCTGGTCGGTACTTTCAGATTGGCTTCTATCAAAGAAACGTTCAGGATGCCTTTTGTAGGAAAGTTGAAGTCTGGAAAACCAAGACTCCAGGTCCTCAGCACAGTCCAAGTCCCTCTCCCAGGGTGGCATGTATGGTTGTTTCTGAGGTGGAGTGAGCAATGACTCGTATAACATAGAAATACCCCCCCCAAGCTTTTCAGAAATCTAGGAGGCGTGGATTACTTATAAAAAATCTCAATTATGTCAGGATTTGACCTACTGTCTAGACACAAGGTGACTTCGGATGGTCTACCCCGGGATTCTGGAAGACCCTGTAGCTGTAGATAGGAGTAAGTGGATGGAGGGGGTAGCAGGTGAGACCCCCCCCCCTCTGTTTGTCCCCCCTTACTTTGTCCTTGCCCATTCTCTTTCCCATTCCCCTTCTCCCTCTTTCTTTTTCTGCTCTTTTCTCTTCTTCGATATCTGTGTCCTTGTATGTGGGGGACATGAAGTTTGGGACTGACTGGTTTAGCCGGTCCTGATCTCCATGTTGCCTTCTCAGGGAGTAACAATTAGGAAATGCAGGGCTATAACAAATAGGCCCCTTATGGTGGTTCCGAGAGGCGCCGGGAGTGTAAAGCCTTCGTACACACACGGCTCGCGAGTATGGTTTCTTGTCGAGAAAACTGCCAGGAATCTCAACGAGAAAAATGGAGAACCTGCTCTCTATTTTGTCGTCAGGATTCTCGTTTTTCTCATCGGGATTCTCGCCGGCCTGTTTCCCGGCGAGAAAACCGGTCATGTGTACGCTTTTCCGAGTCTTAAAAAAAACACGCATGCTCAGAATCAAGTATGAGACGGGAGCGCTCCTTCTGGTAAAACTAGCGTTCGTAATGGAGAAAGCACATTCGTCACGCTGTAAAGCCCTGTACACACGATCGGATTTCCTATAGATTCAAATCCGATGGATTTTTCCATCGGAATTCCGATGAAGCTGACTTCCATCAGTCTTGCCTACACCATCAGTCAAAAAATTTGACCGTCCCAAACGCCGTGATGTACAACAAGTACGACGGCACTATAAAGGGGAAGTTCAAATCCAATGGCGCCACCCTTTGGGCTGCTTTTGCTGATTTTGTGTTACCGCGTGTTAGTAAAAGTTTAGTGAGAGCCGATTCGTGCTTTTCAGTCCGTTACAGCGTGATGAATGTGCTATCTCCATTACGAACGCTAGTTTTACCAGAACGAGCGCTCCTGTCTCCTAATTCAGTCTGAGCATGCGTGGGTTTTTTCTCGGATGGAGTTCCACACAGACGATCAGAATTTCCTATCGTTTTTTTTTCCCCATCGGATAAATTTAAAACATGTTCTATTTTTTCTCACCGATGGAAAAAAGACCGATGGGGCCCACACACGATCGGTTTGTCTGATGAAAAAAGTCCAATCGGACTGTTTTCATCTGTAAAACCGATCGTGTGTACAGGGCATAACGGACTGAAAAGCACGAGGCTAAAAAGCGCGAATCGTCTCTCACCAAACTTTTTACTAACACGAGATCAGCAAAAGCAGCTCAGGGGTGGCGCCATTGGAATCAAACTTGCCCTTTATACTGCCGTCCTACATGTTGTACGTCACCGCGCTTTACAACGACAAGATTTTTAATTGACAGTGTGTATGCAAGGAAAGCTTGGCAAGAATCTCGTCGAGAAAACCGACGTTTTTTTTTTTTACAACGGGATTCTCGGCCGTGTGTACTAGGCTTTAGTAGACCAACTTGACCCGAGACACGTGATTAGTAGAGAGGACAATGTATGCTCGAGCCTTGCACATTGTTTGTAGTCAGGGCCGTTTGAAGGAATTTAGGGGCCCCAAGCAAAATGAACATGGAGGTCCCCCAACCCCCCCCCCGCACTCACGCAAAGCCTACAGGAACCACAGCATAGCGATACAGTTTAAGCTCACCCACACTTCATATAAATAAAAAAGGTTTACATTGCAAATACTGCTGTTGCATATAATCCAACATACTTAAAACACATACACACTCACATTAACATTAAGATGCTGTTTAGGACTGTTTATGGACAGTGGGATGGACAGGGGGACCGTGGGATGGACAGGGGGACCGTGGGATGGACAGGGGGACCGTGGGGACCGTGGGATGGACAGGGGGACAGTGGGATTGACAGGGGGACAGTGGTGGGAAGGACAGGGGGACAGTGGTGGGAAGGACAGGGGGACAGTGGTGGGAAGGACAGGGGGACAGTGGTGGGAAGGACAGGGGGACAGTGGTGGGAAGGACAGGGGGACAGTGGGATGGACAGGGGAACCGTGGGATGGACAGGGGGGCCCCGCACTGTAATATCCACATCATCTCCCCCCCTGTAATGTCCACATCATCTCCCCCCTGTAATGTCCACATCATCTCCCCCCTGTAATGTCCACATCATCTCCCCCCTGTAATGTCCACATCATCTCCCCCCTGTAATGTCCACATCTCCCCACATCTCACCTCGGCCGCTGCCGCCGGGTGTACCAAGATGGCCGCCGCTCCGGAGCTTTCCTATGGCCGCAATCCGCGGATCGACTCAGGACAGAAATCCAGGACAGTGACAGGCAGCAGGCAGGCACCCTAGGCTGGGGCCCCAGGCCAGCTCGGGGCCCCAAGCAATTGCTTGTTTTGCCTGTCCTGTTCCGACGGCCCTGTTTGTAGTGTTTATATATGTCTTACGGAGCTTGATTATTTTCTAGGAAATCTCGGTGCCCGCAACATGTAAGCCTCTGTTTGGATTATAATATGTGCAACCTGTATCCCAATTTACTGTATGTTGCTATATGTTTATTGGAAAATTCTAATAAAACCTTTTGGGAAAAAAAAAAAGAAATACCCCTGATCTTTAGAGCCTCATTGCTCATATGTTGTTAGAATGTGCCTTCGAGGGCCATATTGACCGCAAAAAATTTACTATTTGATAAAAACGGAACCGTTGCGTTGGAGGCATCTCCAGGACCAAGGAACAATGGGAGAGAGTAAAGGGGCCGCGGGAAGTAAAAAAGTGATCGATGAGATATAGGCCCTTATCCGTCCACCACCTGAACGCCCCAATGTCCATACTGGGAGGAAAAGTTATGAAATATATGAGCTAGAGGGGTAAACGTGGAGATCAGCAAAGGACTAGAACGCAATCAATCCCATATAGCAAAAGAGTGGGATAGGGTGGGCGACTGTATTAAGGGTGTTACTTTGAGAGGGCGCCACAGGAGGAAATCAATTTTGAAGGACGAAATAGCCTGACGCTCCATTTGAAACCCAATCTGGTTTCTCGTGGCGAGAGTAAACAGTCGACAGTTGCATTACTTGCGTTGCCTTATAGTAGAAATCGGGAACACCAAGACCCCCCCCCCCCCCCCCCCTGATCGGGGAGCAAACAAAGTGGAGTGAGCCAATCTATGGTCTTTAGTGCCCCCATATAAATTTTAACACTTTAGCCCGAAAGCGGAATAGGTCCGACCTAGAGACCCTTACCGGTAAAGACCTAAATAAATAAAAAAGTTTAGGTAAAAGGGTCACTTTGATCGCATGAATTCTACCAAGCCACGCAAGATCGTACAGGGCCCAACTAGAAAGTAGTTGTTCCAACTATTTATACTTTAGCTCGACAGTAGGTGTGTAAATTGGGGCGGGCTGGTGGGGGCCCCAGTGCATTCCTTTACCTAGGGCCCATTAAGCTATTAAGACAGTCAAGGGTAAACAGGTACAACTTATGTAGAAGGATTTGTTTCATCTATGTGGCAAGTCACTTCACTGGGTATATGGAAGGGTTTACAACCACTTTAATTCACTACATTTTGCTGAACGAAAAGGATGTATACAGTGCGTTGAAAAAGTATTCATACCCCTTGAAATTTTCCACATTTTGTCATGTTACAATCAAAAACGTAAATGTATTTTATTGGGATTTTATGTGATAGATCAACACAAAGTGGCACATAATTGTGAAGTGTAAGGGAAACGATAAATGGTTTACACAATTTTTTTAACAAATAAATATGTGAAAAGTGTGGGGGGGGCATTTGTATGGCTCCCCCTCAGTCAATACTTTGTAGAACCTCCTTTCTCTGCAATTACAGCTGCAAGTCTTTTTGGGGATGTCTCTACCAGCTTTACACATCTAGAGAGGGACATTTTTGCCCATTCTTCTTTGAAAAATATCTCAAGCTCCGTCAGATTGGATGGAGAGCGTCTGTGATCAGCAATTTTCAGGTCTTGCCACAGATTCTCAATAGGATTTAGGTCTGGACTGTGACGGGGCCATTCTAACACATGAATATGCTTTGATCTAAACCATTCCATTGTAGCTCTGGCTGTATGTTTCGGGTCGTTGTTATGCTGGAAGGTGAACCTCCACCCCAGTCTCAAGTCTTTTGCAGACTCTAACAGGTTTTCTTCTAAAGGCCCGTACAAACGGTCTGACTTTTTGCCAACAAACTTCAAAACGAGCACGTTTTTCAAAAAATCCAACCCTGTGTACGCTCCATCGGACAAACTTTTTCGGTTTTCATCGGACAAAAGTTCGCTCTGCAAATGGACAAACTTTTCGGCAACAAAAGTCTGATGGTGCAAAGTCCTATCGTGTGTACAGAAATCCATCAGACTTTTGTCCGAGGTACAAATACGCATGCCCAGAACCAATGTTAAAGTCAACCAACAATAGCAGAAGTTGACCAAAGGGTGGCGGTAAAGAGCACAAAAACCACGTGATGTTGGGAAAGTTTTGGGAGAATTTGCAGAAAAGTCCGAGCGTGTGTATGCTATGGGTGTGCCCGGCCAACTCCCTTCGGACAAAAATCCACGGATAAGTTTGTTTGAAGTCCGACCGTGTGTACGAGGCTTTAGATTGCCCTGTATTTGGGTCCATCTATCTTCCTGTCAACTCTGACCAGCTTCCCTGTCCCTGCTGAAGAAAAGCATCCCCACAACATGATGCTGCCACCACCATGTTTCACGATGGGGATGGTGTGTTCAGGGTGATGTGCAGTGTTAGTTTTCTGTCACACATTCCGTTTTGCTTTTAAGCCAAAAAGTTCAATTTTGGTCTCATTTGACCAGAGCACCTTCTTCCACATGTTTGCTGTGTCCCCCACATGGCTTCTCGCAAACTGCAAACAGGACTTCTTATGGATTTCCTTCACCAATGTCTTTCTTCTTGTCACTCTTCCATAAAGGGCAGATTTGTGGAGAAGCACGACTAATAGTTGTCCTGTGGACAGATTCTCCCCCCTGAGCTGTGGATCTCTGCAGCTCCTCCAGAGTTACCATGGGACCTCTTTGCTGCTTCTCTGATGAATGCTCTCCTTGCCCGGCCTGGTCAGTTTAGGTGGACGGCCATGTCTTGGTAGGTTTGCAGTTGTGCCATACAATTTCCATTTTCAGATGATGGATTGAACAGAGCTCCGTGAGATGTTCAAAGCTTGGGAGATTTTTTCTTATAACCTAACCCTGCTTTATACTTCTCCACAACTTTATCCCTGACCTGTCTGGTGTGTTCCTTGGCCTTCATGATGCTGTTTGTTCACTAAGGTTCTCTAACAAACCTCTGAGGGCTTCACAGAACAGCTGTATTTATACTGAGAATAAATTACACACAGGTGGGCTCTATTTACTAATCAGGTGACTTCTGAAGGCAATTGGCTCCACTAGATTTTCGTTAGGGGTATCAAAGGGGGCTGAATACAAATGCCCCTCACACTTTTCACATATTTATTTGTAAAAAAAATGTATCATTTATCATTTTCCTTCCACTTATTATGTGTCACTTTGTGTTGGTCTATCACATAAAATCCCAATAAAATACATTTATGTTTTTGGTTGTAACATGACAAAATGTGGAAAATTTCAAGGGGTATGAATACTTTTTCATGGCACTGTATTTGTATTGTATAGAATTCAATATTATCTCTGTAAAGATTATGACAAGACATGGAGCCTTGTGTCCGCCTTCCCTTTTCAGGCCGCTGTCCCACATCAAGGATATCCCTCTGGAAAGCAGTCAGACGTAATCACTGTAATTATTCCAACTGGCAGATATGAGATAGATTTTTATTAACAATATAATTGCGCAATTGTAGAATTTGAAATTAAAGTTTATATTAATCTTGATAACATTTACTTTGTTCAATCACTGTGTATCATAAGCAACTGCTATATTTCCTAATAAAATATGTCCTCTCTACATGCATTATGGTGATGTCTACATGGCATTTCTTAGAACAGTCTCCTGGTCAGGGCTGGGACAAGGGGTGGGCAGGAGGGACAGCTGCCTCGGGGGCAGTGAATTTAGGCGAAAAAGAATAGACACAGGGTGGTACACCCGTTCTATGGTATGTATGTATTAACAGTAGAGGAGGGGAGCGCAGTTTTAGATCCTTGGCCTGGGTGCTGGAGGAACCTACTGCTCCTGATCACAAAAATGGTGGACCATGTTTGCATAGAGTGTGTTTAAATGGGCACTTATAGTCTCCAATGTTAGCCTGTGGAACAGGGTGACAACACAGGAGCACAGTTGGGATACAGTTGTCACCCCGTGTAGTAAGTGATTGAATGAGGACTGTCATGGCAAGTTTGCCAGGGATTATTTGTAAATCTGAACTCTGAGCACAAAAAGGCACATTAAAATATGCTACTCAATGACAACAAATGATATAAATTATTTTCTGTGCAGTAAATGCCTTTGCAAAAACCAAATATGAACTTGTAAAAGTAGCAGTGACGTCATCACGGTGCTGTACATAACCTGTGCAGAGAGCAGAACTATGGGAGGGGCCCAGCAGGCTCCACCCACTACAGTCTGGGTGCAGAAAACTACAGGAGGGGCGGAGACAAGACCAGTCACATTGCACAAGGAAAAGGGGCAGAGCTGTGGGAGGGGCTCAGAAGGCTCCACCCATTACAGGTTGCCTGCAGAAAACTACAGGAAGGGGCGGAGACAAAACCAGTCACCCTGCACAAGGAGAGAGGGCAGAGCTGTGGGAGGAGCCCAGCCGCCCCACTCACTTCAGAAAACTATGGGCGGAGAGAAGACCAGTCACCTTGCACAAGGAAAGAGGGCAGAACTGCGGAAGGAGCTCAGAAGGCTCCACCTATTACAGGCTGGGAGAGGAAAAAAGCAGCGCCTTCTAAGCGTAGTGGTCTGAGAAATTTATTAGGAGATTAAATGATACAGCAACAAGAGATACACTCACAAACGAGTATAATCTAAGGCTTATCTGTAAATTTAGTCATCCGCTCGTCCCGGAGGCTGCATATCCTGATGTTGGAAGCTGAAATCCCAGGTTGTTCTCTATGATGTAGATGTGGTAGACGGAACTCCACACTCGCGGCCGCGGAGATGGGGAACAAACTTCCCTGGGACACTGCTGAAGGAATCGTCACTTCCGGGTAGGAGGTCAGCGGGGGTTGCACGCGTTCGAAGCATGCGTGCTTCTTCATCAGGCTCATAGGGGCCATCTTGGAGTGGGGCAATTTATACCACACTACAGTATAATTCGATTGGCTGACACAGTTGCCATAGGAATAGATACAAGACGCGGCCAAGGGACATAGCCTGGCGCTGATAATCTGGATTCAGATAGTGCTGATTGGAGTGTTTTCTATATATAATATGTAAATAATACATGTAAAGGACGAAAAAGAAAAACTATAAAGGCTCACTGGAATAAAATAAAATTAAATTGATATTGAGGGTGATTTTATATATACCTGTTACGATTTATACTTATATTTATATTTATTTTTATTTTAATATTCACCCTCAATATCAATTTAATTTTATTTTATTCCAGTGAGCCTTTATAGTTTTTCTTTTTCTTTTTCGTCCTTTACATGTATTATTTACATATTATATATAGAAAACACTCCAATCAGCACTATCTGAATCCAGATTATCAGCGCCAGGCTATGTCCCTTGGCCGCGTCTTGTATCTATTCCTATGGCAACTGTGTCAGCCAATCGAATTATACTGTAGTGTGGTATAAATTGCCCCACTCCAAGATGGCCCCTATGAGCCTGATGAAGAAGCACGCATGCTTCGAACGCGTGCAACCCCCGCTGACCTCCTACCCGGAAGTGACGATTCCTTCAGCAGTGTCCCAGGGAAGTTTGTTCCCCATCTCCGCGGCCGCGAGTGTGGAGTTCCGTCTACCACATCTACATCATAGAGAACAACCTGGGATTTCAGCTTCCAACATCAGGATATGCAGCCTCCGGGACGAGCGGATGACTAAATTTACAGATAAGCCTTAGATTATACTCGTTTGTGAGTGTATCTCTTGTTGCTGTATCATTTAATCTCCTAATAAATTTCTCAGACTACTACGCTTAGAAGGCGCTGCTTTTTTCCTCTCCCTGTCTTGTTTCAGATTACTTCCATCTGCAAGCTGGCAGCCTTCCCTGCGGATAGTTTTTATGTTATTTTACACATGGACTAAATGTTATGGACTTTAAGTGTGTGGTTTTATACAGCTGAGTTTAGTTTCCATTCCTACTCTGTCAGTTCTTTTTATATGTTGAGTTACTTTTTATACCCTAATCCAGAGTGCGCTCAATCTATTTATTGTTTATGTTATATGTATTACCTATTACAGGCTGCCTGCAGAAAACTACAGGAGGGGGCGGAAACAAGACCAGTCACCCTGCATAAGGAAAGAGAGCAGAGCTGTGGGAGGAGCTCAAAAGGCTCCACCCATTGCAGGCTGCCTGCAGAAAACTACAGGAAGGGGCGGAGACAAAACCAGTCACTCTGCACAAGGAGAGAGGGCAGAGCTGTGGGAGGAGCCCAGCCGCCCCACCCACTTCAGAAAACTACAGGAGGGGGCGGAGAGACCAGTCACCTTGCACAAAGAAAGAGGGCAGAACTGTGGGAGGAGCTCAGAAGGCTCCACCTATTACAGGCTGCCTGCAGAAAACGACAGGAGGGGGCGGAAACAAGACCAGTCACCCTGCATAAGGAAAGAGAGCAGAGCTGTAGGAGGAGCTCAAAAGGCTCCACCCATTGCAGGCTGCCTGCAGAAAACTACAGGAAGGGGCGGAGACAAAACCAGTCACTCTGCACAAGGAGAGAGGGCAGAGCTGTGGGAGGAGCCCAGCCGCCCCACCCACTTCAGAAAACTACAGGAGGGGGCGGAGAGACCAGTCACCTTGCACAAAGAAAGAGGGCAGAACTGTGGGAGGAGCTCAGAAGGCTCCACCTATTACAGGCTGCCTGCAGAAAACGACAGGAGGGGGCGGAAACAAGACCAGTCACCCTGCATAAGGAAAGAGAGCAGAGCTGTGGGAGGAGCTCAAAAGGCTCCACCCATTGCAGGCTGCCTGCAGAAAACAAAACCAGTCACCCTGCACAAGGAGAGAGGGCAGAGCTGTGGGAGGAGCCCAGCCGCCCCACCTACTTCAGAAAACGACAGGAGGGGGCGGAGACAAGACCAGTCCCCCTGCAGAAGGAGAGAGAGCAGCAGTGAGCGGTCTTTACTACAGGAAGGAAAAGCCTCACACTGGATTACTGCACAGATCTGGATTAGTGATGAGCCGAACACCCCCGGGTTCGGTTCGCACCAGAACCCGCGAACGGACCGAAAGTTCGTACGAACATTAGAACCCTATTAAATACAATGGATGCGAACGTTCGAATTCTAAAGTGCTAATTATAACAACTATTATGCATGTTATTGTCCTAAAAAGGGTTTGGGAACCCGGGTTCTGCACCAGGGGACATGTATCAATGCAAAAAGAAGTTTTAAAAACGGTCGTTTTTCGGGAGCAGTCATTTTAATGATGCATAAAGTGAAAAAAAAAAAGTCAAATATTCCTTTAAATATCGTACCTGGGGGGTGTCTAAAGTATGCCTGTGAAGTGCCACGTGTTTCCCGTGTTTAGAACTGTCCCTGCACAAAATGACACTTCTAAAAGGAAAAAAAAAGCCATTTAAAACTGCTTGCGGCTTTAATGTAATGTCTGGTCCCGGTAATATGGATGAAAATCTTTAAGAAAAATGGCATAGCTACCCCATGACCCCCCCCCCCCCCCCCTACCCCAGCCCATTACCAGCCCCTTTGGGTCTTGTATGGATATTAAGGGGAACCCCGCACATAAAATAAAAAAGGCCCTATATACTCTGAACAGCCGTATACAGGCGGTGCATACAAGACAGGGACTGTAGGTTTGTTCTTATGTAGAATGTGTTTGTAATTTTGAACAGGTACATTGTTGAAGTGTAGCTCCAGCCCAAAAATCTATTTTTAAACTTTTTGGAAAACATAGGTAAGGGTTATCACCCCTGTAACATTTGTTTTGCTGTCTGTGCCCCTGTTCAGAACATTTCACCTCACTTTCCGTCCCAATGACAACTGTTTTTGAAATGTGGTGTTTTTCTTGAAACAAGGATTGCTGATAAAGCATCAGTACAGAGGAGACACCTTTCTCCCATATTTATTCTTACAGGAGAGAATTTTCCTTCCTAGGGGTAGATTTCCTCTCACTTCCTGTTGTCTTCTTTCGTTTGCAAGTAGGATTCGTTTGTAAGTTGGATGTTTGAAAGTAGGGACCTGCCGTATATACTCTGCAGAAATAGGCCCCTTAGTTGTTGGTGTTGGCACAACACTGTAAGCACTCACAGTTACTCTTGGTTGGTGCTGGAACGCCCTGCTGTCAACTATTATATCAGGAATTTTAATTACATATAATTGTTGAACAGTGGTAGTAAAAATTGGGCCTTTGATGGTGGTGCTGGTGCCACAACACTGTAAGCCCTGACAGTTACTCTTGGTGGGTGCAGCAATGGGCCCTGCTGTGAATTATTAGATCAAGAATTGTAATTGCATGCCCCTGTTGAACAGGGGCTGAAAAATTGGGCCTTTCGTGGTGGTGGTGGTGTTGCCACAACACTGTAAGCCCTGACAGTTACTCTTGGTGGGTGCAGCAATGGGCCCTGCTGTGAATTATTAGATCAAGAATTGTAATTGCATGCCCCTGTTGAACAGGGGCTGAAAAATTGGGCCTTTCGTGATGGTGGTGGTGGTGTTGCCACAACACTGTAAGCCCTGACAGTTACTCTTGGTGGGTGCAGGAATGGGCCCTGCTGTGAATTATTAGATCAAGAATTGTAATTGCATGCCCCTGTTGAACAGGGGCTGAAAAATTGGGCCTTAGGCACTGGTGGCACAACACTACAACCCCTCACAGATACGTTACTTGGAGCACAGCAATGAGCCCTGTTGCAAAGTATTGCTTCAAAAATTGTAATGACACGCCCCTGTTAAACAGGGGCTGAAAAATTGGGCCTTAGGCACTGGTGCCACAACACTCAAACCCCTCACAGATACTGTACTTGGAGCACAGCAATGAGCCCTATGGCAAATTATTGCTAAAAAAATTGTAATTACACGCCCCTGTAAAACAGGGGCTGAAAAATTGGGCCTTAGCCACTGGTGGCGGCACCCATAAACAAAAATGATCTTCCAAGCTATCATCATCAATCGTATCATTGAGGACTCGGAGGAGGAGGATAGCCAGTCAACATAACAGCACAGGCACTCAGCATCAGCATCAGTCTTGAAGGGATGTGACATGTTAAAATCAATTAGTCTGTTATATCAGCATCAGGTGTGTGGTAGCTGGTGGTGATCCAAGACTGGTTCATCTTGATGAAAGTCAGTCGATCAACCGAGTCGGTGGACAGGCGCACCCTGTGATCCGTGACAAATCCTCCAGCAGCACTGAATGTGCGTTCCGAAAGAACGCTGGATGCAGGACAGGCCAGTAGCTCAATTGCATACTGTGCAAGCTCTGGCCAGTGATCCATCCTCAAGACCCAGTAAGCCAGAGGATTTTCGGTGGGGAAGGTGTCCAAGTCTGACCTTGCCCCTAGATATTCCTGCACCATGTTTATCAGACGCTGGCGATGGTTGCTGGAACCAATCATACTTTGGGGCTGCGGACTAAAGAATTGTCTGAACGCATCGGTCAGACGGCCACCTTCCCCACCGCTCCTTCTTTGACTGGCCGAAGCCTCAGCAACTCGTTGTCCAGGACCAGGAGTTTGTAACCTCCCAGTCTCTGGGAACGCGTTGCACAGACCTTTCTGCAAGGCCTCCCGGTGTTGTCTCATCCTCTGCTCCCTCTGCGAAGGTAACATAAGGTCCGCAACCTTACCCTTGTACCGTGGATCAAGGAGAGTGGCCAGCCAGTAATGGTCCCTCTCCTTGATCCGAAGAATACGAGGATCCTTCCGCAGACTTTGCAGGATCAGGGAGGCCATGCAGCGTAGGTTTGCTGAGGCATTCGCTCCGGAGTCCTCTGGGTCACTAAGGACGACATGATCCGCAGCCACCTCCTCCCAGCCACGTACAAGTCCACTGGTTTCTTGGGACTGTAAATCATCCCTAAAAGACTGCTGCTGATGATGCTGAGTGCCAGCCTCCACCTCCATGCTGACACAATCCTCCTCCTCCTCCTCTTCCTCTTCCTGTGCGATGGGTGGGACAGAAGGAACACTGTCTGGGTAAAGGGGGCCTTGAGAGGCAAGGAAGTCCTCCTCTTCCTGCCTCTGTTCTGCCTCAAGTGCCCTGTCCATTATTCCACGCAGCGTGTGCTCCAACAGGTGGACAAGAGGTACAGTGTCACTGATGCATGCACTGTCACTGCTCACCATCCTCGTGGCCTCCTCAAATGGTGCCAGGACAGTGCATGCATCCCTGATCATGCCCCACTGGCGTGGAGAAAAAAAACCAAGCTCCCCTGACCCTGTCCTGGTGCCGTAGTCGCACAGGTACTCATTGATGGCCCTCTGCTGCGTGTGCAGCCGCTGCAGCATGGCCAACGTTGAGTTCCACCTGGTGGGCATGTCACATATAAGGCGGTTCTTGGGCAGGTTCAACTCCTTTTGCAGCTCAGCCAGGCGAGCACTGGCATTATAAGATCTGCGGAAATGCACACAGACTTTCCTGGCCTGCCTCAGGACATCCTGTAAGCCCGGGTACCTACCCAAGAACCGCTGCACCACCAGGTTAAGGACGTGAGCCACACAGGGCACATGGGTCAGTTGTCCCTGTCGGAGGGCGGAGAGGAGGTTGGTGCCATTGTCGCAAACCACCATTCCTGGCTTAAGCTGGCGTGGCGTCAACCACCTCTCGGCCTGGCCCTGCAGAGCAGACAGGACCTCTGCCCCAGTGTGGCTTCTGTCCCCCAAACACACCAGCGCAAGCACGGCATGGCATCTTTTTGCCTGCGTACTTGCGTAGCCCCGTGAACGGCTACGGAGCACCGCTGGTTCATAGGACAAACCACAGGAAGAGGCCATGGAGGAAGAAGAAGAGGAGGGGGTGGAGGAGAGAGGTGTGTCACAACCAGTAGTAGCATTTTGGAGGCGTGGCGGTGGAACAACCTCCAACACTACTGCACCTTGTCCTGCATCCTTCCCAGCTGCCAAAAGAGTGACCCAATGGGCCGTGAAAGAAAGGTAACGTCCCTGTCCATGCCTGCTGGACCATGAGTCAGCGGTAATATGCACCTTACCGCTGACCGCCCTGTCCAGCGAGGCCAAGACATTGCCTTCCACATGCCGGTAGAGAGCCGGAATAGCCTTCCGTGAGAAAAAGTGGCGTTTGGGAACCTGCCACTGAGGAACCGCACATTGCACAAACTCACGGAAGGGGGCCGAGTCTACCAACTGAAAAGGCAGCAGTTGAAGCGCTAGCAATTTAGCCAAGCTAGCATTCAACCGCTGGGCATGTGGATGGCTGGGAGTGAACTTCTTTCGACGGTCCAGCAGCTGGGGCAGGGAAATTTGCCTGCTAGAATCGGACGTCGGTGTACTGCTAGCAGAGTGGTAATTCTACACCTTCATTCCTCTCAGTGCATGTTTCAGAGAGGACTGAAGTTATAGTGGGGTTGGAGATCCCAGCTGATGCGGTGCAAGGAGAGGTCCGCTTTGCTCTTTGGTGTGGGTCTTTGAGGTAGGCTTGCCAACGAGCTGCATGGCAGGTCAACATATGTCTGGTCAGGCATGTGGTACCCAAGCGGCTGATGTTTTGGCCACGCGATATACGCTTGAGACATATGTTGCAAACAGCAGCTGTGCGATCTGATGCACTAGCCTCAAAAAAGGCCCACACCAAGGAACTTTTTGAATGACGGGCAGAGGCAGCGCCCTGCACAGGCGGAGCTCTGCGGTGTGATTCCGTCGGTGTACTGCCCTTACGCTGGCCACCAAAGGGCATCCTGCCTCGTTGGAGATGTGCCTCCTCCTCATCCTCCTCCTCCTCCTCTCTCCTATTAGGCACCCATGTGGAGTCAGTGACCTCATCATCCCCTCCCTCCTCATCACTGGAGCCAATCTGGCAGTATGCTGCAGCTGCTGGAACATGACTGCCAGATTGGTGTCCTTCTTGAGCATCCCCTCTGTCTGCTCTCACCCTACTGCCTTCCTGTAGCTGGGTTTCATCATCAGACCCTTCGAAACGCTGGGCATCCTCCTGGAGCATGTACCCAACACTGTGCTCAAACAGTTCGGGGGACTCCTCAGGAGGAGGACATGGTGGGTCTAGGGAAGGAGTGACTGATGATGAGTCTGACATTGATACCAGGGAAGAGGACGCTTTGGCAGCTGCTTTGCCAGTACCCTGAGCCTGGGTGAGAGAGGATGAGGAGGAGGAGGAGGGCTTGGTCATCCACTCTACCAAGTCTTCGGCATGATGTGGCTCAACATGTCCAGCTGCCGAAAAGAAGGACAAGCGTGTCCCATGGCCATGTGCTGATGACAATGCACCGCGTCCACGACCAGCACTGTTGCCCCCAGACACAGAGCCTGCTTGCCCTCTTTTATTGCCTCCTGACTGTCTGCCTCTCCTTGTTTGCCTTCCAGACATTCTAATAGATGGCCTGCAGGGAGATGGGAAAAAAGCAATAAGGGCTACCTTCAGGTGTCCTTCTCTGTCCCTTTACTTAAGGATTTCTAAATATGGTTGAGGATTATTGCTTTTGCACAGAATAGCACAACGACAATTTCACTGACTGTCCAAAAAAATAGGATTTTTATAACAGCTTACCTGTAAAATCCTTTTCTTGGAGTACATCACGGGGAACACAGAGCGACATAGTCATTACTAATGGGTTATATAGTTACCGTCAGGTGCTGGCACTGGCAACTTCCAAAACCGGAAGTACCCTCCCCTATATAAGCCCCTCCCATCCGGGAGCACCTCAGTTTTGTAGCAAAGCAATAAGTGTCCCCAAAGAGGGGCGGGAGCTCTGTGTCCCGTGATGTACTCCAAGAAAAGGATTTTACAGGTAAGCTGTTATAAAAATCCTATTTTCTTTCTCGTACATCACGGGACACAGAGCGACATAGTCATTACTAATGGGATGTCCTAAAGCAATGCCAAATGAGGGGGGGGATACTCCATATATAAGCTGAGCGCTATCAGACATGAGGATCTTTTGCGGCCTGAAACACACTGCGCCCAAAGGCGACATCCTCCTGACTTCTAACGTCCACCTGGTAGAACCTAGTAAACGTGTGTACTGAAGACCATGTTGCGGCCTTACAGACTTGAGCCAGGGAGGCCTGGTGATGCACTGCCCATGAAGTTCCAACTGCTCTCGTGGAGTGCGCCCTAACTTTGAACGGAGGCGGTCTACTTCTCAAGCTATAGGCTTGTATTATGACCTGTCGAATCCACTTGGCTAAAGTAGATTTTGACGCTGCCTGACCCTTTCTGGGGCCTTCCGGCAGAATAAACAAAGTATCCGTTCTGCGAATCTGAGCAGTGGCTTTTAGATAAGCTTTAACTGCTCTTACTACATCCAAAGAATGCAATAACTTTTCCTCTACCGAAGTAGGCTTGGGGAAAAAAGAAGGAAGAACCACATCTTGGTTCAAATGAAAACTCGATACCACCTTAGGAAGAAAGGCTGGATGAGGACGTAACACTACTCTGTCCTTATGGATAACCAGATATGGCTCCTTACAGGACATAGCTGCTAATTCCGATACTCTTTTAGCCGAACAAATGGCTACTAGAAAAATCAATTTCCTGGTGAGAAGCACTAAGGAAATATGCTGTAATGGTTCAAATGGTTGTTTCTGTAGAACCGACAGAACCAAGTTTAGATCCCATGGACATATGGGAATATTAACCGGAGGACTAATACGCATCACTCCTTGTATAAAGGCTTTGACTAGTGAATGCGAAGCCAAGGGCCTTTGAAAAAATATTGACAAGGCCGAAATCTGACCTTTGATAGTACTCAAGGCAAGCTTCCTATCTACAGCCCATTGTAGGAAGTCCAGAATTCTACCTATTACGTATTTACGTGGATGCCATTTCCTGGCCTCACACCAGGCGATGTACGCCTTCCAGATTCTATAGTAGATCTGCCTGGATACCGGTTTCCTGGCATTGATCATGGTAGACACCACAGCATTAGAGAGCCCTCTCCTTTTTAGAATGTGGGCTTCAATAGCCAGGCCGTCAAACCTAGGGCTGGTAAGGAAGGGTGGTATATCGGTCCCTGCGAAAGCAGGTCCGGACGATGTGGGAGGGTCCAAGGACTCCCCACAGACATTTTTACAATCTCCGCGTACCATGCTCTTCGGGGCCACGCTGGAGCCACCAGAATCACTGGTTTCTTTTCTACCCTGATTCTGCGGAGTAATCGAGGTAACAATTGTGGCGGTGGGAATGCATATATCAGCTTGAACTGATCCCAAGGGAACACTAGGGCATCCGAGCCGCACGCTAGGGGATCCCTTGTCCAAGAGACAAACCTGTCCACTTTCGTGTTGAACCTGGATGCTAGCAGATCTACATCCGGTGTTCCCCACCGCTGACATATTGTCCGGAAAACCTCGGGATGAAGGGACCATTCCCCTGGGCATAATTGTTGGCGACTTAGAAAGTCCGCCTTCCAATTCTCCACCCCTGGAATGAATACCGCAGATATGGCTGGGACATATCTTTCTGCCCATCTCAGGATGTAATTTACTTCCCTTTGGGCTGCACGACTCCTGGTGCCCCCCTGACGATTGATATATGCCACTGCTGTGGCATTGTCTGACTGAACTCTGACAGGGGACCCTTGGAGTTTGGATGTCCATGCTACTAGGGCATACCGGGCTGCTCGTATCTCTAAGAGATTGATGGGCAGGGCCTTTTCCGCATCCGACCATCTGCCCTGGAGAGACCATTGCTCCAGTACTGCTCCCCAGCCTAAAAGGCTGGCATCTGTAGTGACCACCTTCCAAGAAATCGGACTGAAGGATTTCCCTCTTTCCAGATTCCGGGGAACCAACCACCAACGGAGGCTTCTGCGAACGGAAGGGGACAAGGACATTGGTACGTCCAGAGCCTGAACTTTTTTGTTCCAGGCTGACAGTATGGCCCTTTGCAACTTCCTTGAATGGAATTGACCGTAGGGTACTGCTTCGAACGATGCCACCATTTTTCCCAGCAGCCTCATGCACAGGCGTATGGATGGCTGTCTTTTTGAACCCACTAAGTGGATCAAATCTCTCAAAGACGACCCCTTTTCTCGAGGCAAGAAAATTTTTCTCTGGTCTGAATCCAGCCTTAGCCCCAAGTATTCCAGACTTTTGACTGGTTTTAGGGCTGACTTGTCTCGGTTGATAATCCAACCGTGATATTCCAGATACTTGATTGTCTCGTGAACAACCACTTCTAGTTTTTCCACTGAGTGGTCTATCAGCAACAAGTCGTCTAGATATGCCATTATCGTTACACCTCGTGTTCTTAGATTGGCCAATAATGGGGCCAGAATTTTTGTGAACACTCTTGGTGCTGTGGCCAGACCGAAGGGTAAGGCTCTGAACTGAAAATGGCGCCCTTCTATCGCAAAGCGTAGAAATTTTTGGTGGGCTGGAAAGATGGGGATGTGCAAATACGCATCTTTGATGTCGATCGAGGCTAACCATTCCTCCCCTTGTAGGGCAGTGGCTACCGATCGGATCGACTCCATCCGGAAAGTCCTGATATGTAGGAATTTGTTTAGCCCTTTTAGATTTAATATGGGCCTCACGTCCTCGTTTGGCTTCGGAACTGTAAAGAGGTTTGAGTAAAACCCGAACCCCCATTCTTCCAGGGGGATCTCTATAATTACTGCTTGAAGCAATAATTGTTCCAGTGCCAACAGGAGGGATCCTCTCTTCTGGGGATCCCTTGGCACGTTCGACCTTATAAAGCGGGAAGGAGGGGAGTTTTTTAACTCCAATTTGTATCCCAAATTTACTGCGGAGAGCACCCATCTGTCTCGGATCGTGTCCCGCCAGGTTTCTGTGAACAACTGAAGTCTTCCCCCCACCCGATTGGGTGGGGGCAACCCTTCATGCATTTGACTTTGGGGGAGGTTTTGTACCTCTCCTGCTCCAGGGCTTCTTGTTACCCTGCAACTGTCCCTGATTTTTACCTCCGGGATTTGACCGGGGAGGCCGTCGGAACTGTTTCACAGCCGATGTCCTAGGGACTGGAGAAGCCGGCCTCTTAAAAGAGGGACCTCTACCTCTATTTTTGACCGGCAAGAGTGTACTTTTACCGCTGGAAATTCTCTGGATATACTTGTCCAGGTCTTCCCCGAATAAACGCTCCCCATGAAATGGGAAGCTGACCAGCAATTTTTTACAGGGAGCTTCAGCAGACCAGTTTTTGAGCCATAGAAGCCTGCGCATATGTACTACAGACAGCGTAAGGCGGGAGGCCTGATGGATTGAATCCTTTATAGCGTCCACCGCAAAGCATAAGGCTCTAGGTAGATCAGCTAGAGCAAGAGCCTGCTGATCTGGCACGTCCCTTAAGACCTGTTTCAACTGATCCTTCACTGCTTGGCAGACCCCTATAGCTGCCACTGCTGGTTGTGTCACCAATCCTGCTGTAAAAAAGCAGATTTCAATAAGGACTCCAATTTTTTATCTATTGGGTCCTTGAACATTTGGACATTTTCCACCGGACATGTCAGTGATTTATTCACACAAGAGATGGCTGCGTCCACTGTAGGGACCTTCCATTTTCTGACGAACTTATCCTCCATAGGATAGACCACCGGAAATCTCTTGGGGGGAGTAAATATTTTGTCAGGATGCTCCCAATCCTGGTAAATGAGCCCCTCCAGTAAAGGATGGATCGGAAAAGAACAAACAGTCTGGGGAGCTTTTAGCGACCCCAACGAGGAGACAGAAGAGGAGGATGGCTCCGCAAGTGGCATTTTAAATGCTGATCGGACCATATTAGTCAGGGACTGCACCCATAACCTCTCAGCATGTGATGCTGAGAACGGCTCCTCCACTGTTGATTCCTCTACAACTGAATCAACCTCATCCTGATCCCCCTCAGGTAGGTCGTTCTCTGTATGGGACTGTTGCTCTGTTAACAGGCACTCTGAGGGAGGAGACGGAGATCGGGCGCTTTTCTCCTGTGACAGGGAAGCAGCAATTAGTGCTGACAATCTCTCTTCCAGCCCTCCCAGAGCTGAGGAAAAAACCTCCTCTGTTACATACACAGGAGCAGGTGAACTGGGGACAGCCACAGTACCAGGTACTCCTGGGGGTGCCCTACGGTCACTAACCTCTGATTCTTCAGGGGAGACTGGTGCAGCCAAAGCATGCCCAAGATCCTCAGAGCCCGATGGAGACCCCCTATTCCTCCTGGAATTTCTAGTCCCGGAGTTTTTAGACGGCATATTCCTAAGCCACAAAGCTGAGGTATTCCAGCCGAAAATACACCAGTTACTGATAATAGTCTAGCATAAATGCTGCTATAAGAAACAGTTGGTGTCTACTAATGTGCCTTTCTAGGGGATGCCTGTATCAACCGCTTGCTGTATGCCTTTAAATGTTGCCAGCTCTGTCTCTGTACTTCATAGCCAGCTTACTGCAATAATGTGGCTTTTTTAAAAACCTGCTGGGACGCCCGCACATGCGCAGAAGCGCTGCGGCGCGCACAGAGCGTCATCCCCAGGCCCCGCCCCTTTTTCCGGCCACCTCTATATATAGAGGCGCGTGCACGCGCACGCGCGCGGCCACGTGCGCCTCGGCGCTAATTTTCAAACATGGAAACCAGGGACAGGAGCCAGGGCCCCCTTTGCCGCAGGCCGGGGGATAGACGAACACTGCAACATGGCAGAGGAAACAGTTTCCTGTAGGAGAACTCACCAGCTGCCTGGACTTTGCTCTCTGAGAAGAAACTAGTCCATATGACAAGAAAAACATTCCACAGCGGCCTCTAGTGGACAAACACAGGTACCGCAGTTTAATATACTAAACATATATAAAAAAACATTCTTTTTTTTTTTTTTTTTCTTGACCACCATTAAAAATTATTACATTTTTTTTTTTTTTAGTAGTTACAGGCATGCACAGATATTAGCGGGAATACCGTTAGGTAACAGACAGAAAGACAAATTAGGCTTGGGGGTCCCCCAATAGAACCAAGTTCCTGGGGGCCCCCACTTACCTGTTCCCCGCCGCAGGACTTTGTTTGGTCCACAAAAGCCCAAACTTCACCTATCACGGCAGGCATTGTAATCAAACCTTCAGGGACCGGGTTCCCAAGGATTCCACTCCCCTGGACCTGTATAGCACCCTGCACAGAAAACATCTTGGTCGTGGGTATGACCAGAGCTCTGGATCCCAGGGTCCAGCTCTCCTAAGAGAAGCATTACAGGCAGAACCTTGCTCTTCTCTGCAAGGCCCGGGTACCGACCGTTTAGCTATGAAGCTTTTTTGGTCGGATCCGGAATAGCTTACTGAGGCCCAAAAGAACCTGTACGCAAGCTCAGTGAAAAACACATGTTTCTTCTTGGCCAACACCTTAGACACTGGCAAAAAACTGAGGTGCTCCCGGATGGGAGGGGCTTATATAGGGGAGGGTACTTCCGGTTTTGGAAGTTGCCAGTGCCAGCACCTGACGGTAACTATATAACCCATTAGTAATGACTATGTCGCTCTGTGTCCCGTGATGTACGAGAAAGAAACAAGGATTTCAAAGATGGTTGATGAGGAATGCTTTGGCACACTATAGCACAAGGAGAAATCCCCTCACTTTCCTTCTTTGTCCCTGGAAACAAGGACTGGCACAGTGAAAGAAACTGACACTCTCCCTACCTACAGTTTTCTGTCCCTAGAAAAAATGTTTTTTTAAAGCACACTATAGCACAAGGAGAATTCCCCTCACTTTCCTTCTTTGTCCCTAGAAACAAGGACTCGCACAGTAAAACACACTGACACTCTCCCTACCTATCCTTCTCTTTCCCTAAACTAAAGGAATCCAGGTTAAGCAAGAAAGAAATAAATGTCACTGTCCCTGCCTATGCTTGTCTTTCCCTGCTCCGGAACACACTACACTAGGCCGCCGTGCTGGCGGCCTTTTATAGTGTGGGGCGTGTACTAAACACCCTCAGCAATAATTGGCCACAGGCATCCTGCCTGTGGCCAATCATTGCTCTCCTCGCTGCCGGCGCTGTGATTGGCCAAGCATGCGGGGTCACAGTGCATGCTTGGCCAATCACAGCGCCTGGATGACACTGCGATGGCGTAGTGCATTGTGGGCCGTTCGCGTCACTCGAATTTGGCGCGAACGGCCCAAATCGTTCGATCTTCGTCGAACGATCGAACAGCCGATGTTCGAGTCGAACGTATGTTCGACTCGAACACGAAGCTCATCCCTAATCTGGATGAAATACCCCGAGATTCAAGAAGAATACACATGATGATTGGATTGATACAATGTATCTTTTTGCCTGGATTTAAAAAGAACTGAAAACAACTTTAATAACAACATTCTCCTGTTAAGTCTCCTATGAGATTTAAGTCATTGGGTGATATATATCCGTGTCTAGCCTGAAGCTCGACGTTCTTCCTCCTCCAGACGTCTCCCAGAAATAAAATGTGTTTTTTTCCAGGCGGGGAAACTTTGGACTCATGGAGAAAGCCGCGGACAGATTTTATTTCTACACCTTCCTCAGCATTTAATTTAATTTGCTGCCAAGAAAATTCTGCCTTCCGAGGGAAATTAAAAAAAATAAGAAAACGTTGGGGTTTGTGGGTAAGGGGGGGGGAGGGGTGTACGGGGAACAAGAGAAAAATGTAGGATTCTATCGCTTTACACTGAAAACCCAGTTAACCGATCACAACCCGGCGCCGGCTTTCTGGGTCATCATGAAGCTCAAGTCCAGCTTTTTTAAAGGGGATCTCTACTGGGATGAATACAAGGAGCGGACCTCCTCCTGAAACTGTCAGGTGTCTGGCTGCCATGGCAATCTGGAATTTATGTGGTGGAGCTCAGACTTTGGATTTAATGGGAATTCCGATGGGATGAAGTGATTGCCGGGATGTGCCAGCTCTCTGCTGCCCGGAGGAGGCTTAAATCTCGTTACCAGCCTGTCCTTCGATCGTGCACAAACGTACAGGATCCTCTCCCGTAGGGATGAGCCGAACGGCCCTGGGATCGGTTCGAACAGTTCGTCAAACTTCAGATGCCCAACCAGAACCCTATTGAAATCAATGGGAGCTGACTCTGTAAAATCAGAAATGCCAATTTTCTTGCATAATAGGCAAGGGGTTGTCCAAAAAAAAAAAAAAAGGGAAGCATGGCGGGGGAGGAGGAATGGTGGACACTGCTCTGCGGAATATGAACTATGCAAAAAAAAATTAAATTAAATCCTAGGAGCAGTGCTTTTTTTAACCACTGACATTTAAAAGGAAACATGCCAGCCAATGACATTTCCCTGCTGCATGCAAACAAGGGTGGATATAAATCAATGATTTAAAAAAAATAAAAAAATAGTAATTTTATTTTAATCTGATTTTTTTTTATTTAAAATAATTTTTTATTTTTAAATCAATTTTTTGGATTTTTATCAAATTTATTTTAATAAAATGCTTTTGGTGTAAAAATCTATCTAAAGATAGTTTTCTATTTAAGATACATTAATCATTTAGTTTATTCAGCATGAAATGGAGCTTAGTTATGTAGCATGAGGCTGTATATTCTGCAATATTTAAATTTTTGGTAAACTCATTCAATGAATCCAAGCTCTGCAAGCTGAGATAACATGCACTGATGCCATTCACACAATTTCACAGTAACCATGAGATAAAACAAAGTTCAGGAATATTCCTTTATTCCATTGTTTTGCAAATCTTTGTACACTAAAAACTGTATGATTGAATCGGTTCTGATATCGCCGTTTTACTGACCTGGCAGCTTATTATTCTAAGTAGGAAACCTTCATTTTGTTTGCAAATATTAAAGATTCTAACTACCAGCAAGAATAAGTCCTTACATTTAAAGAGCACCTGTCATTTCAGATCCATCATGGCAGCGCCTGTTAGCGGGCGTCCACTCACCTGCTGCCGCCACGTCCCTCACCTTGTTGTGTCACTGCCGCATCACCAACCGTCCCGTTAAAGTGAATGGGACTGTCGGTGAGCCAACAGCGGGTCAGAGGAGGAGCCAACAGCGGGACAGAGGAGGAGCCAACAGCGGGACAGAGGAGGAGCCAACAGCGGGACAGAGGAGGAGCCAACAGCGGGACAGAGGAGGAGCCAACAGCGGGACAGAGGAGGAGCCAACAGCGGGTCAGAGGAGGAGCCAACAGCGGGACAGAGATGACAGTTGCTCTTTAACCACATGCCGACCAGCGCACGACGATATACATCGGCACAATGGCTCGGCTGGGCAAATAGGCGTACAGGTACGTCCCCTTTAAAATCGCGGCATTGTGGCGCGCGCGCACTCAATGTCCGCCGGTGTCCCACGATCGGGTCACGGAGAGGCAGAACGGGGGGGGATGCCTTTGTAAACAAGGCATCTCTTTGTTCTGCCTAGTGACAGAACACTGATGGTCTTCTCCTGTAAATCGGGAGCAGTGATCAGTGTCACTGCTAGCCCACCCCCCACACAGTTAGAGTCACTCCCTAGGACACACTTAACCCCTGCAGCACCCCCTGGTGTTTAACCCCATCACTGCCAGTGTCATTTACACAGTACCGTGCATTTTCATAGCACTGATCGCTGTATAAATGACAATGGTCCTAAAATGGCGTCAAAAGTGTCCGATGTGTCCGCCATAATGTTGCAGTCACGATAAAAATCACAGATCACCGCCATAACTAGTAAAAAAAATAAAAATAATAAAAATGGCATAAATATATTCCCTATTTTGTAGACGCTATAACTTTTGCGCAAACCGATCAATATACGCTTATTACGATTTTTTTTACCAAAAATATGTAGAAGAATACGTATCGGCCTAAACTGAGGAAAATATTTGTTTGTTTTTTTATATATTTTATGGGGATATTTATTATAGCAAAAAGTAAAAAAATATTGCTTTTTTTCAAAATTGTCGCTCTTTTTTTGTTTATAGCGCAAAAAATAAAAACCGCAGAGGTGATCAAAAAACACCAAAAGAAAGCTCTATTTGTGGGAAAAAAAGGACGTCAATTTTGTTTTGGGTGCAACATTGCACGACCGCGCAATTGTCAGTTAAAGCGACGCAGTGCCGAATCGCAAAAAAATGGCTCGGTCATTGAGCAGCCAATTCTTCCGGGGCTGAAGTGGTTAAAATCGAGTTGATTTATATCAAGCCTTTTTACTACTGATTTAAATCAAATCCACCCTACCAAAGCCCCCCCCCCCCCCCCCCCCAACAAAAAAAGACATAGCAATTTGCTGTGTATTTTGAGAGACCTTTGGTATTTTAGGAGACCTTTGCAGGTGTCTGTATACTGTTTTTATTTTTTTGACAAAAGAAGCCGGCAGCGAAATGTCATTTGCTGACAATTTAATCAATTTCATTTTTTCTTGTTTTGTAAATGACATCTTTGCTGTAGCACATCCTACTCCAAGAATCAAAAAGAAAAAAAATTGCATAAAGTCCCAACCAAAGTGCATAGCAGACCCTTTGCGTCTGGTATGGATTTTAAGGGGGACCTCATGCAAAAAAAAACAGGTGAGGTCTCCCAGGAAATCCATACCAGACCCTTGCAACGAGCAAGCAGCCTGGCTAGCCTGGAAAAGTGAGTAATGAGTGTGCGCTTCCCCCCTCCTGAACCATACCATGCCCTCAACTTGCCTAGGGAGTCCCATGTTGACGAGGACAAAGGCCTCTTCCCTACATCCTAGCCTGGTGGTTGTGGGGGGGGGGGGGGTCTACAGGCAGAGGGTTTATTGAAATCTGGAAGCTCCCTTAAAAAGTAAGGGGGCCCCCCAGATACCGGGGTTTTGGCTTTAGACACACATTATTTAACACTATAATAGCTGTACTCATAGGAAAAAGCTGTTCCAGACACCCCAACAATTGTCTCTGCTGACCCTCCACTACGCCATAAACAGAGCACTGCTCAGACTGATGTCCACAGGAGCCCCCCCATTGCCTCATGGGAGCAGAGGTTTTCTCCTGGTTCAGACTCCTTGAGCTGTGACATGCTTTAGAGGAGGAATGGTCCCGTGGAAGCACAGAAATTGAAGCTTCTGCAGAGGGACTTGGCGGTTACACAGAAATCTTATAAAAACAGTGCAGTTATTCTTGAAGACAGGCTTTCCTTGCCAAAAACAAATCTAAATTATAATGTGCGTAGCCAAATTCCTGAGTTGTAACCTATCCCAAACCTTAACTTCTTCAGTCCCAAAGCCTTTTCTTCTCTATACCCCCAATGAGTCCCAGAGCATTTTCTTCTCTATACCCCCAATGAGTCCCAGAGCATTTTCTTCTCTATACCCCCAATGAGTCCCAGAGCATTTTCTTCTCTATACCCCCAATGAGTCCCAGAGCATTTTCTTCTCTATACCCCCAATGAGTCCCAGAGCATTTTCTTCTCTATACCCCCAATGAGTCCCAGAGCATTTTCTTCTCTATACCCCCAATGAGTCCAACAGCATTTTCTTCTCTATACCCCCAATGAGTCCAACAGCATTTTCTTCTCTATACCCCCAATGAGTCCCAGAGCATTTTCTTCTCTATACCCCCAATGAGTCCCAGAGCATTTTCTTCTCTATACCCCCAATGAGTCCCAGAGCATTTTCTTCTCTATACCCCCAATGAGTCCCAGAGCATTTTCTTCTCTATACCCCCAATGAGTCCCAGAGCATTTTCTTCTCTATACCCCCAATGAGTCCCAGAGCATTTTCTTCTCTATACCCCCAATGAGTCCAACAGCATTTTCTTCTCTATACCCCCAATGAGTCCCAGAGCATTTTCTTCTCTATACCCCCAATGAGTCCCAGAGCCTTCTCCTCCCTTTACCCCCAATGAGTCCCAAAGCATTTTCTTCTCTTTGCCCCCAATAAGTCCAAGAGCATTTTCTTCTCTGTACCCCCAATGAGTCCAAGAGCATTTCCTTCTCTGTACCCCCAATGAGTCCCAGAGCATTTTCTTCTCTATACCCCCAATGAGTCCAAGAGCATTTTCTTCCTTATAACCCCAATGAGTCCAAGAGCATTTTCTTCTCTATACCCCCAATGAGTCCAAGAGCCTTCTCCTCCCTTTACCCCCAATGAGTCCCAGCGCATTTTCCTCCCTATACCCCTAATGATTCCCAGAGCGTTTTCCTCCTTATAACCTCAATGAGTCCAAGAGCATTTTCTTCTCTATATCCCCAATGAGTCCCAGAGCCTTCTCCTCCCTTTACCCCCAATGAGTCCCAGAGCATTCTCCCCCCCCCCAATGAGTCCCAAAGTGTTTTCCTTCCTATACCCCCAATGAGTCCAAGAGCATTTTCTTCTCTATACCCTCAATGAGTCCCAGAGCCTTCTCCCCCCCTTACCCCCGATGAGTCCAAGAGCATTTTCCTCCCTATACCCCTAATGAGTCCAAGAGCATTTTCCCCCTATATCCCAATGAGTCCCATAGTGTCAGAGACGCAGTGGCGGTGGAGAACTGTGTCTGCGTCCCAACCCCTGAATGATTGGAAGCAAGCAAACTTTAATTGATGGGCGCTGGTGAGGCTGCATTTGATGGGCGCTGGTGAGGCTGCATTTGATGGGCGCTGGTGAGGCTGCATTTGATGGGCGCTGGTGAGGCTGCATTTGATGGGCGCTGGTGAGGCTGCATTTGATGGGCGCTGGTGAGGCTGCATTTGATGGGCGCTGGTGAGGCTGCATTTGATGGGCGCTGGTGAGGCTGCATTTGATGGGCGCTGGTGAGGCTGCATTGATGGGCGCTGGTGAGGCTGCATTGATGGGCGCTGGTGAGGCTGCATTGATGGACGCTTTATTAAAAAAGGTGGGGGTATACATGGACAGGGCAACAGGGGTGGAGTCGGAGGTGGAGCCACGGGGGTGCAGCAAAATGAGGTTTCGCCTAGGGTGTCAAAAATCCTTGCACCAGCCCTGCCTATACCTTGCTGGAGTCCCAGAGCCCTTTCTTCCCTATACACAGATGGCAAAAATAAAACAGATGGGGGTTATAAATCTCCCTTACTCTATCCAAAATGGAAAAAAACTTTTTTCTATAGTCCTACTTTTAGTCCCTGTGCCTTTTGCTCCTTTTTTTCCATTCGAGTCCCAGAACCTTTTCTTTTCTATGCCTTGCTTGAGTCCTAGAGCCCTTGCTTCCTAATACCCTAGCTTGAGTCCTAGAGGCTTTTCTTTCCTATACTCCACTGAATTCTAATGCCGCGTACACACGACCGCTTTTCTCGACGAGAAAAACTGCATTTTTTTTTTTCGCCGAGAAAAACGATCGTCTGTGGGCTTTATGTCGTTTTTCTCGTCTAAAAAAACGGCATAAAAAACGACGAGAAAATTTAGAACATGTCATCGTTTTTTCCAGCATTTTTTTCCGCGGCAGTTTTCCCATAGGGAAACACTGCCGCGGAGCCCACAGACCGTCGTTTTTCTCGTCAAGAGAAAAAATGACGGGAAAAACGACCGTGTGTAGGGAACCAAGCGGTTCCCTCGTTTTTCCTGTCATTATTCACGGCGGGTTTTTAACCGCCGTGAATAATGATCGTGTGTACGCGGCATAAAGCCTTTTTTCTGTCCTAGGATGATGACCCTCACTCATCGCACTGTATTCGGAAGCAATGTTGTCACCCTAGGAGAGGAAGTACCTTAGGACTACAGAACACCTCCCCTCCTCCTATTTTGTATAGCATAGGGGT